>OZ008367.1:79098057-80314375 GCA_963931995.1 Phaonia tiefii | reverse complement strand
ACATATATTTAAAAAGTTAAAAAATTTTTTGCATAATAATAATAACAATTTATCAGTTAGTATTGTTATACAAGAAGCATTTCTATAGCATTTAGTAACATTTGTCTATGTCTGCTTTTAAGGACGGAAATTGATTCGCATTCTTTAATGTAATCAGGCAAATTATTATATTCAACACCACCCATGTGTTCTATTTTCTGTTTCGTTTCCAATCTGCAAATTCTAGTAGCCAGATTTGAGCTATTTCTGGTGTTAAATGTTTGCTGATTTCTTCGAAACTGAATACTATGTTATCGGATATTGTTTATTACCTTGTAAACATGCACTAATAGCTGCATTTTATATAAGTCATAAACTGGTAACACATTTTTCGCAACGTTTTTGTATAATAGTATAGTTGAAAATCTTTTGGGAAGATCATAAACTATTTTTAGTGCCTTATTTTCCATTATTTGCAGAGCTTTTAATACCGTGCTCCTCTTGTAACCGTAGACAATTACACTGAAAGAAAAACCCTCATACCATTAATGAATTCTTACATTGCATCAATGAAAAGTGTCATTGTTTTTGAGCCAATGTCGGGCTTCATTAATGCTATGAACAATGTTTCATAGACCTGAAATTAATGTAAACTTTCTAACCGGAATGGAAGATTATCATTGCATTAAAGAAACATGTTACATTAATATTATAAACCGTTTCATTGATGTAATGAAATATAGTCATTGATGTTATGATGATGCTATGAACATGTTTCATTAATGCTATGAGCAACACACGATTCTAAGCAAAAATGTTAAATAGAAAAGTTAAAGGGAATCCCTATTTTAGGAGTTATGGGTCTCCAAAGTTCGGGCTTTTTGTGGCACGATTTTTTTGGACGATTATTAGGTTTTCTGGGACGGGGCCAGGGAGAGGCATATCTCTGTTTCAAATTTTGGATTTCCGAATTTTTTGATTTTTGGAAATTTTTTGGACCTGTGGGTTCCAATAGGACCGGCCGACAAAAAAATTTTGGGTTTTTGAAATCCCCTTATTTTGCTCGATTTTCGTTTTTTTTTAATGGCGCGGGATTCTACATTTCAGCCTTTTAGTTTTTTCTTATTTATTCCTTATCTCAGACTGGCACTCATATATTGTGTCACAGCTACTGTACATAAATACATACATTTATACAAATCGTACCTACATATGTACATATTATCCTTTAACCAAATTAATGAATCGTTCAAAATTAATGAAATTCTACATTATATTAAAGAAAGATGTTTCATTATTGCTTTTTTAGAAAAAATATTTTAAAATTCAATAAAATGAGTGTAATGTAAAGAATGGTCAATTTAATAGATTCTACTTTACGATGTCGATAAAATGTCAGCAATTTTTCTCTATAGTTTCCCATATTTACATGAAAAACATATTTCATTCCATCAATGTAAAAGGTTTGTTAGCATTAATGACGGTCCATAAATTCAAAAACTGCAGCAATGAAGGAGTTCATTGAAGTAATGTAACATTTCATAGCATCAAAGAAACACCATATTCAACTGGCTCAATTGAGCTGCAAGATGCGTTGATTTGTACATATTGTTTTCGGTTTGGCAAATAGCTTTTAAGTAAGGGTAATTCCGTTCCATTGTTACCATAATAGGACAGTTTCTCACACAAAATACAATGATCCACAAGGTCAAACGGTCTGGAAAAATCATAGAAAATTCCCCCAACTCCCGAAAATCCCCGGTCCAAACGATCACAAATACAATTGACTACGTTAACAACTGCTTCCTCAGTTCCACATCCTTTTTGAATCCCATATTGATTTTCAGACCACACGTTATCTGTTTGCAGATATAAAGAAAGTTGTGAATGTAAAAGTTTTTCAAATATCTTATTTAACACGGACAACAAAGCTATTAGTCCGTTATTGACCAGCAAAGTTGGTCGTACCTCTTTGGGAATAGGGACAATTTGATGAGTTTTTATTATAACAGGGTAGATAGACAAGTCGGTTATGTCATTAAAGATTTTACACAGCACAGCATCCAATTCAACTACACATTCAATGACTGTTTTTGGAGATATATTGTCACTGCCGCTACTTTTACATGTCCATAGCGTGTTGAAGATTAAACTGGTTGTTATGCATTTTTAGTGTTCTTAGTGAATTCCAGTTATCTGTAAAGCTTGTATCAACAATATTCACAACGGAACTCAAAACATATTCATTAAATTTTTGAGCTTTTATCCTCTTCATTCTGAAGTATTATTTTTGATTTAGATCCTTTTTCCAATGGTTTGATTTATGAAGTTCCAACACTTTCTCGGTTGCCTTATAAATTTTGATAAGTTATCATTGTAGTACAGATTATAACATTCATCATTTGCTAATTTTATAATTTTGCTTATTCTTTTCAGAGTAAATTCAACGTTTTTGTTTCGCATTTTTCTTCTTTTTGTTAACATCGTGTCTTTGTACTCTATAAGAGCTTGTAAATTGTCATTTACCCATTTGGGTAAAAGTATTTTCCAAATACTTGTAGTCTACGTAGTCTACAACTACGCGTCAGATGCGCTTTAAAACCCAACGCTTCAAACAATTGAAGCTCCTTAACTCACTTTTTTCAAAAACAATATTTTAATTTTTTTAATGACCATGATTTTGGTTTAGATAAGAATCAGGTCATCATCTGATATTTGCATTATTAAAATTAAATTTAAAATTAAATTTAAATTTAAATTTTTTTTATTTTTAACATTTAACAATTATGGTTGCTTAACTTTGATTGCTTAACAATTCTTCTGCTCTGTCCAATACTGAACTTATTTATAGTCAAATAGTCATCGGCCGTCGATGGTACAATGGTTAGTGTTCGCGCCTCTTGTACATGAGATCCTGGGTTCGATCCCTGCTCCGACCACCTTAAATTTCTTTCGGCGGCGGTCACCTCGCATAGTGACGGCGACACTATCGAGTACTTAGCCATGAAAAAGCTTCTCAAAATACCGTTCGGAATCGGAGTATAACTGTAGGTCCCAATTAGTGAGTTTAAAACTAGAAAGCGCACAGCTCACTGTTTGTCAGAAGTTCTCGCCATTCCTTCATGGAATGTAATGGGAAACCATTTTTTTTTAGTCATCAGCGGCTTCCTTATGTTCGCTACTTCTCCATTCCACCATTGATTGTCCCTTTGTCACCGTTCTTGCGCAAGAGATTTCTAGCGCTACATTTTCAATGTCATCTACGTACCTTCCAACCACAGATCTTTTCGAAAAGGACCAGTCATTCCCCCGTACATTACGACGTTCTGCTTCAGGATTGGTCATATTCAAATCCAACCGGAATTCAATGCATCTGTGATCCGAGATCGAATTGACATCAATGACTTTCCATTCCTTGATCATTGCATGTACATCTAGTACCTCTTATCTGGAGAAGGTGACGAAAGTTGGATCATTGCCTACAGCAAGCCAGTACTTAGTAGGTACTCATAGGTGTTTTATTATAGTATACATACAGTAATAAATATTTTTGATCTATTTGTTTTCCTACGGTATCATTGCATGCCCAATGGGTCCTAGGAATGCTTCTGTGTCAGAATATCGAACTGCGTGGCCATTTCATTTAGAGGTGCTCTCTAGTTCGGGTCAATTTTTTAAGTCAGGAATATTGATTGCAGAGGTTGGCTAACAGCCTGATCCTCAGATTGGAAGATTCGTTCCAGTCAAAGGTCAACTTCTCCAATATCCTTCACTTCTATCTGAAGGAAATCCAATCCTTATTTACAATCCTTATTACATCCTTATTTACAAATTTATTGTATCGATGGCCAAATGAGAACAGCGAAAGTTCTGTTCTCTTTTTTTTATTCTAAAGTGAATTTGAGTACTCCGTTATTGTCAAATACTACAATTTTAAACTGGTATGGATGATCGTGAAACTTGCGATTAAAGTGGTAAATAAACTGAAGCTTCCAGAAGAAAATATACTTTTTTTTAAAGAGAATGTTAACAGCGACATATGTTTTAAAGCGTTTTGGCTAGACACAATTATATTCTAGTTAAATGCGTCAGTGTTTGTATTATTAGAAAACATTTGTTTAAAAATTATTAATTTATTGCTTTATTGTTCTCAAGCGCGCGAGTGCTAAACATTTGGCAAAAGTTTTGAAAAAATTCTTATAAAAGAAGCCAAGTTCAGGCCAAAAATTATCAGTTACTTAAAAATAGTGCACTAAAATGAAATTATCAGCCATCGTCTTTGCCATCGCCTGCATTTTGGCCGTCTTTGCTGCTGGAGTCAGCGCAGAGCCCAAAGTAAGTTAGACTCTAAAAACTAAATAGGATATATTTTCTTCAGGATCGATTGGGAGCGTTGCTCAAACTGTTGTTGAAAGGATTTCCGATTGCAAAATGTTTTAATCAGTAATGAACATCACGTGAATTATCATAAGAGGTCAATCTATGGCTGTTTTATTACGTGGAATATGTGCCCTTATTTGGGACGATGAATTCCTTTAAGCGCATATGATCCTCAACTCATATAATCCCATCTTATAAAAATTCCCCGACCATTCAAAGGTAGGGGAAGGTACTTGAATGTCATTTGTTTTAATCTCGTATTGCAACATTCGCTTTTTCTAGTGATGAGATTCGTTTCAGTCGATCATTGTATTGAAAATTACCGCATGTTATCCTATGTATTTTATTATACAAACTAAATTGTTTTTATTTTTCTTTTCATTCTTCCCAATAGAAGAAGAAGGGAGGTAGATCTGTAAGTAATTGCCGCGAAAATATCCCCATATTGATGTTTCCCAGTTTGTCTTATTAGCTATAAACACTAATCGTTTTTCTTTTCGACCATTTTAACACCCTTTTCAAATTGTAGAAAATCTTACGCGGAGCGGGAGGTGTTCTTAGAGATATTGTCGTAGATACTGCATCTGGCTTGGCCGCCGATCAAATCAATAATCAACTGGGATGAGAATGGGTTCCATATACTGAATAATTTCAAAACGACGAAATAATATGTTGCTCACAATAAAATAAAAAACAACTAGCATTTAAAAGCATTTAATGCGTGTTTTATTTATCAAATTGTAATCTTAGAAATGTTTGGCCTGACATGTATTAAACTAGGTGAGTCCGGCGAACTCACTTGTCACAGCATTTGTAATAGTAAGAAACACTTCGTTACTATGCCTTATTAACCGGCCATATTTTGGGACCGGTCCTAATTTCCGGGGGCCAATGATGTCATATGAGACATTAAAAGTGACTGTGCAACTGATAGGTTAAGTCACCGTCACATCTCATGCCATTTTAGACGTTACATAATATAGAATCTTTGTATCTAACGTAAGATGTTCCTCAATATTTGTGTAAAACCGACTATAAATACGTATTTTAAACAATAAATATTTTAACAAAATCCATGTATCAGGTTCTTAATTTGATAAGGCCGTGATGTTGAAAACCGGCGTGAATGTAAAAGTGACTTACACGATCAGGCTCTTTGCCAAAGTTCATTTTCAGTTAGAAAAATGTTCATGTCTTGTAAGCTTGTAGTATGAATTTCTCATAACATTAAACAAAAACTAACAAAAATCAGTCATAAAAATTCAAGTTCAAATAAATGTAACTGACACTAGCACGGTCTTCAAAAATGCTATACGCCGGAAAAATACAACTCTGTTATATAGATTAAAACTCACCTCAAAGCACTGCAACAATGCGAGAACGCATGAGGAAACAGAAGTAGATGGTGGACAAATTTTGTGTGATCTTGTTGTTGGAATTATAGTCCTTTCAGTGATGTTGATACATAGGGATCTTCGATCGATACTAATTCGCACATGTGAATTGCAGAATTGTATTTGTATATATACGATTGATGATCAACCGTTGGTATCAATTCAGGCACAGTAGTTAGGCATCGGATGATGAACTAGTCATGCCAGTGAGTGTGTGTTGAACTGAAATGTATATTATTTCCAACAAAAACTAATCATTTTCCAATTAGAAAAATGTTCATGACTTTTAAGTTTGTAGTATGAATTTCTTATACATTAACCAAAAACTAAAGTTCATCTAATTAAAATGACGGTGGTTGGTGCATGCACTACATTTCACATTTTCACATTTGATCAATCACAAAATGAAAAAATTTTGCCATTTTAAAGATTTTTATTTTGTCTGATTTTCGCATGAATTTTTGTGTGATAATTTTTATTCCTATACCATCCGCGTAATTGCAACCCAGATGTTGGCAAATGGTCTGTAAATGTTTATTTTTCTGGAGAAAATTTGAAAATTTGTCACTCTCATTCTGTTACCTCCCATAGAAAAGACACATTATCCTCGATTCAATCAGAAGGGTGCATACCTACATGCTCCATATCCCGTGGAACAGGTAAGGTAGCCCCTACTCTCACCATCTGATTTGCTCTATAATTACCTGGAAAGTTCGTGTGCCTGGACATATGTGGTGAACAATAGGGGAATATCATTTAAAGATGCGCAGAGGACAGTTGTGGACAGTTATTGAAGTCAAGACAACAGATTGCAAATATAGCACCCTGAGTGTCAGAGGAGATGTTGGTAAATCAAGCGGTGATGACGTTTCTTTCTAGGCAATGGGCTCCTATTAGAATTTATGCAAGGTCTCCGAGCTCGTTACAATAGACTCCAAACCCTATTTTCCGATCTAGTTTGGAGCCGTCAGTATAGAAGCCTAAATACCTTCAATAAAATGGTATACGTCATTTCCAGTCCTGCCTGTCCGGGACACGAGTGGAGAAGTTTCTCTCAAAGGCAGTAGTGGGTGTGATGTAGTCGACTTCCATTGTCGATTGCCGCAGATTGCTTAAAATATTCCAATAATTATATAGACTGGCGATCCATTGCGAGGACTGCGGATTTCTCAGAAAATTTAGTTGTAACTGGTGGAGGACAAACACGTGAAAGTTCGGTGATGACTTCAAAATAAGGTTAATGTCAAGGATCACACCTAGATATTTTACACTACAGTTTAATAAATTTCTCTGCCACATTGAGGCAAAACCCGAGCAGGCACTATTTGCCAGGCTGTATAAATAGTACCTGCTCGGGTTTTCTGTACTTCAAGTCAGCCTATTCTCCATGGACCACTTAGAGAGTCTCCTAATTAAGTTCTGTAGCAAATATCTGCAGGTGAAAGGGCATTTTCCCTGCACTGCAATTTTCACGCTCTTAAAAAACGGTCCACTTAACATTATGCAGTAACCATGTACATGTTTGTGCATCCATATACTCTCCTGCAAGCATTGTTTACATGAATTGAAGACCTTCTGTTTGTTGTTTCTTTGTTGGCTGTCATGAGTTTATTTTCAGCAGTTTTCAACAAACAACACCATATTTAGGTTACAATGACATATATATTATAATATTTTAATCATTGTGTCTCCAACATGTAATATTGAAAAGCAAACACTAAGTGGTTGGACACAAGTACACTATACTTGCGACAAACTACAATCTCGTGATATTTACATCCAAACAACAGAAAAATACTGATTTTACAGCGTGAAGGTCGTCGGTATATGCTACGACTGTGCAACCTGATCCATCCAGATCTAGTAAAATACTATCTAATGGTAAATTCTTCAGAAGTAGTGATTAGACTCCCCGTTGTGGTGTTTCTGTATTCACATTTTTAGTTTTAGTTAATTTTTAGCCTTTGCGTAAGAAATCCATAGATCAAATTTATGATCTCTTTTTCAACACAAACAGCCTATAGTGCCGATTTAATCGCTGCTGGTAAGATGTTGTAGAAGCCAGCCTCTATATCTACAAATGCTACAAGAGTGTATTGCTAATACAGTAACGACGTATAGAGTAGCCAACTCCCTCAGTAAATTGATGACATTTTGGTGTGTTGCATATAGTTGGTTGGATGTTGGAAAGTATTGCTTTAATAATACCAGATAGAGGCAATGGCTCAAACCAACCAACAATAAATCAGCAACGGCATTTCGTTTTGTGCGTTAAAATTGTTGTGTAGACATACCATAAATATATACTAACAATGAAATATAACAAAAGAGTCCAAAATACATTTAAATTTCACAGTTTTTCATCAAAACGTCATGAAAAATTTAAGTCAACAACTTTTGTAATTCCACCTGGTGTAAGTCAATTTACGTCAAATAACTCTCTGTCGCACCGACCGCACCACGAATAGTGTGATAGGAAATGTCAGATGAGAAGACTGGCAGCTCTATATGGTATTGCTCTTTGGAAATAGTTCTCACTAGATTTTCTTTTGTTGTTGGCGCGCTGGCAAATTGATAGGTGAGGTGGACATATGGTCGCAATTATGAGTCAGTCATCCTCTCCAATGCCTTCAAAAGGACAGAGAAAAGACTAATTGGTTTAAAGTCTTTGGGACTAATATGCGATGAATTCCCCGCTTTCGGAATTAATAACACCTTAGTAGACTCTAGTTTTTACTGCAGAACGTTAAGTTGAGCGTGCAGGATCTCCGAATGGCCTCACATATCATGTGTTTAGAAGATCGTTATGGTCCACAAGAATGTACGCTGAAGTGGTCTCACATGACACAGTCACGCAGTAGTTCAGCCTCAGGAATCGCGAGCCTCAGAGTCTGTTAGCCCGACATTCTGTAATAACGGGTGTCTCAGGCAGAATGCACTTTTTCAATTCAAAATAAAAACACGTACTTTTTGAGAGAGTTGTGATTTTTTTATTGGACTATAAAGAAGAGACGTTTCGATTAAGTATGAAAAAAAATATCCGTCAAATACCAGCCACGGCGCTGATGACAGGCCATTTTCATGAAATTTTTTATGACTTTTTAACAGAGATGTGGCTGTATCTCACCGATGACGCGTTGGATCTCGAATTTGAGTTCAGGAATTGTTTCTGGTTTAATTACATAAACACGAGATTTGACAACACCCCAAAGAAAGAAATCGCACGGCGTTAAATCGCATGATCTTGGTGGCCAGTTGGCATCAGAATGTCTTGAGATAATTTTTTCTGGAAATCGTTGCTACAATAAATCGATTGTTTTATGCACGGTGTGGGCTGGTGGCGCCGTCTTGCTGAAACCACATGTCGCCAAACCCAAGCCATCCAGTTGAGGCTGCAAGAACTAAGTTATCATGTTCCTGTAACGAATTTCGTTCACAGTCACTGCAATTTCGGCTTCACCTTCAAAAAGGTAAGGGCCAACCACGCCGCCTGACCAAAATTCGCAACAGACAGTTGCTCGTTGTGGGTGCAGTTATTTCTCATGGGTTGCATGAGAATTTTCTGAGCCCCAAATTCGACAACTTTGTGTATTCACGAAGCCATTCAGATGGAAATGTGCTTCATCGAAGAATATGCGTTTTTTTTTTTAAATTGGCATTGACTTCACTTTGCTGCAGTGCCCATTGAACGAACTGCCGGCTCTTTCCATGGTCCGGTGGTTTGGGCTCTTGAGTAGCTGAATTTTATACGCATGAAGGTGAAGGTCTTTTGTCAAAATTCGCTGCATAGTGTTTCTTGAAATTTTAAGTTGTTGAGATCGATGAGATGATGAGATCGTGTTTCCGGGGACACTCTCTGTTACAGCAGCGCTGTTTTCAAGAGACCGACCGGTTCGTTGACACACGGGAATCTTACCGTCCATAATCAACTTAGTTTCTTAAATTTTTTTGACAATTCTTCGAATGTTTCAGATTAGGTGCACTTTCTCGACTGAAAATTCCTCGAAATTTGCGAGCGGTCTTCAGATTTTTGTAATAAGTTTTCACAATTATAATGCGTTGTTCTTTCGTAAAGCGCTCCATCTTTAATAATCGGAATAAAGATATATGACAGCTGTCAAATTTCAGAGTTGCCACTTGCAATTAAAAAAACAAATACTAATTTACAAAGTGCAATCTTACTGAGCCACCCTTTATTTTTCGCTGGACACTCAACATCACTTCATATCACACTTTCGACTCGAAGGAATCTGGTCTGACCCCACATTACACATTCACTTTCAGTGTTTTTAACTTGCTGTACATGAAACTTTTACAAGAGTTTAATAAACACGATACACAACAGGACTCGCAGTATCATTGATTGACTTCGCAATTAATATGTTCCCGGTTGCTCAGGATCTCAGACCGAGTTCATGTGATACAGTAACAAGTCTTTTCTGCATAGGACATTGAACATTATTCGCAGCATTTCACAGTTACCTCACACGGATCAATTTTTCAGTTTCAATTATTCACAGGACACCCAGCAGGACTCACAGTATCCCAGAGTGGCAATACACGGCACTATCATTCCGTTGTTCAGTAACATCCAGAGCCTTTCAAGGCAATTTTCCAGGAAACTCACAGTTAGATTTACTAGGAACTTCAAATCTGAAGTGACCTTAAGCTGGAATAATTAGTCAAGAATAATTAATAAAATAAAGGTCGAAAAATTAGAAACAAATTATTAGGAACTTCAAATCGATTTTTTTAAGATTTTATCACGTATCTTAACAATTTTATTTTGCCAAAGACAGTTGTCCAAACCACTGTGTTTCCACGGGAAGCACGAAGAGACAGGGGTTGTTTGAGATATGACGAAATTACGCTGTTTTTCGGTAAATCTCAGCACGTTTTTCATCTTGAAATTATGGTAATAAATCACATAACATACAAATAAATAACATGCCATACATGCAATAATTCACTTCACACATGATGCTTTCTGTTGTGGCCATCATCAACGTCCTTTCTAATGCTTTTCATTTTGGTTTTGATTGCGTTTTAAACTTCTTGCTTTGCTGTGAAATATAATTTAAATAATTTTCCAATATCTATGATAAATTTCCGTCTTAAATGACTTTTTGCAAACTATTAAAAACAGTTGTAAATCTCCCTAACTTTAGGTGACTTGTGAATTATGCGTATACCACCCTTAGTGTCATTGAGTCCTTGGAACCGTCCATTACTACTCTACGTGTTCTTTTTTTATTTTTTAGAAGTTCACACATTTTCACGTTACTGTGTGTCCTGGAGAGACTTTTGTGTCTTTTATTGCTTAATTTACCTTAGCGGTTTTAAAATTGCGATAGAGGTTGTCAATAAGTTTATGGAATTTTTATGCAAATTCGGGCAATTGTGTTATCCTGATATACTCAAAGGTGGTGTTGTACAATGGTTGCCCTGTATATGCATTAAGATTTACGACGTGTTATACAAAGGATATACGTATTATTGTTACACACTACAATACATTTTTTCCGTGGCACTTCGGGTGGTTTCTTGAAAGCATTTTTTTTAGAAAAATATATTTGTAATTGTGGTTAATGTGCGTAAACGCGGCAGTCAAATACAAATTGCTTCATCATTCTGAAATATGATTTGAAACAGATGTAACGAAGTGGTCGCAATGTGGGGGTACCGAAGAACTGATCGACATATATTCCTCATTTTCCCTTAGAACATTGAGCCGAATCGCTAAATAATTGACATAAAGTCGAATATTGCAGATATCGACGTGAAACTTGGTATATTTGATAAACATAATACTCTAAATATTTAAACAAAATTTTAAGCACATTTGACCACGCCTACCCAGACCGCCCATATATGGCAACATAGCGTATACGTGATCATAAAACATGGTTTTGAGAGCTGTTAATAAGAAGCTAAAATTTTAAAGAGAATTTGGATTTTTTTTATTATTTTTTAAGTAAATAGTGGTAACTACGAAAATGTATAAACAATTTTTGGCCAATGAAGATTATTATAATTGTTACTAAATAAAATGTATAGTCAAATTTTCATTCAGTTGTTTTCTACAGCTAATTCAAACGAAAATGGATTTATCTCACATGTTTCCGAGTCATCATCAAAACTGTAGTCATTAGGTGAATACTGAACATTATTTTGCTTATGTTGAGCTGCTCTTTTCTTAATACATATACTTGGGATCTGAAGAGTCAATAGATCTTTGGAATACATCCATCATAATTTTTATCCGGGAATTCTGTTGATTTTACCTATCACGATTGTAAAATTTGTTTCGTGCTTCTGACGCATTTTCGCCAAGACAGCCTACCGGCATCACAGATGCAGCTATTATCTGTGATCCATGAACTAGAATCTTATGTAGAGTTGGTGACATCGGATGCCATGGGTAATGCAACATGTATGATCTTATGGTTTTATCTGAGAAATTTTAAAATTTTAGAGCATCGATAGCAAATTCGCAGTTACTAGCTATTAGAATAGTATACAGACTCTCCAGTAAGTCCAAGTCGAGTTGTAAAATTGATGCGAATAATTTCGTATTTGAGAAAGCTTTTCTTGCAGTGTTGCCATCGGTCGAGTTTCCGCTCCCCCTCTGTTTTGGCTTATCCACATGCAATCCCATTTCGTGCCACAATCTTCTTAGCATCTGTTTTTTTGGAAAGCAATTCTACTTTGACACTTCGTTTCTTATTTGCCATTTTTTAAACCCCATTCTATATGAGATTTTAAGCAGCAATTCAAAAACCCGTATCCAAGCATGAAGTGGACTTATCCCAAATTGAAGATGTTCAGGGTTTGGCCTGCACCACAGATTGAACATAATTGGCTTGATTTCGTGCCCGTTAAAACGTTTAAAATTTTCCCATCTATAAGGGTCATGTGAAGGTCATATGATACGGTGATCTTTCTTTCATTTGAAATTGTTACTACACAAGGAGTCAGACATACAAATATCCAAATCGTTTTTTTCTGCAAAAATGTGATCTTTTGTTTCTTTAGCGAATTCCATTTTGAGGGGTCGACAAAATTCTACAGACTGTGGAGTTCTATTTTTCCAAAAAATTCTTCCGTCTTCATTTATAAGTTTCAGAGGTATAACGGTAGTAACAAACAGAGACTGACCAAAGTGTCTGGTTCGTTCGTTTCAAATCTTTTTTTATACATACTTTGTCCAGTTGACCCATCATATCCATAACTCGCAATTAATGTAACGGTTGGAACACTTTCTAAGTTAGCGAATACCTCCTCCTGCAACAATAAGATCCTGCTGACAGTATGCTTTAACAAATCTTGTAAGGTAACTTTTGCCATAGTTTCTGTAGCGGTTATTTCCGTAGGTCTCACTTGCAATTTAGCTTCCTGAACCTTGTGGTAGTTTGGGTATATGTCGCAATTATGCTGTTTGCTTATATGACAAATTTCATTATACAATCTTTTGCTTAAAGAATTTACCAGCAAGAATTCCAAAGCATCATTTGTTGTTAAATTTATTGGTTCTTCTATACCCAACTTTCTTTTAGCTCCAGTTGCCTCGCTTTCAGAAGTATAACATTTTTTAAGTACAAATGGAGTATTATTTTCATTTGATTTCCTTGCTGACATTGTGGCTGCATGAATTAAAAGTTTGGTATCGGTTTCATTATTAAATGCTACATCGGCGGCTAGTTTTCTTTTTAGGCGTGGCCCTGCTTCATCATTTGTTAGCTTTGGTCTATCCATTTTAAGACTGCGCATCGCTCCTTGGTTGTCCGAAACAATTCTTAAACGCATTGATAGCCACTGTGAATGATTGTCTCTGAATTTCCGCATATTTCGGCTGCACTTTAGCAGATTCGATTTAACATAAATTTCAAAACTTTTTATTTTTGCGTTAATTTCACTCCTTTTTTCATCGGTTAGCGTACACTCCCTTAGTTGACCCAATATCCAGTTTGCCAGGGCGGCAGAGTTGCGACCGTTGTCGATCCATATGTCCAGCGGCGTTGCATGACAGAACTCAAGCTCGTCTACAAAGTACAGCAAGAGCCGCAAACAGGATTATTATTAACGTTTAATACGCAGTTTCTACTTTATACTAACAAACATTACATATCGCAGAAACACGCAGAAGGTTAGTTTTTACTCCACAGAAGACGAGCACTTTGGTTTGGGTTTCTCTCTTTTTTGACAATACAAAACAATATAAATATATAACATATAACCAATTTTAACACAAAATGTTTCTATTTTATTTTGGTGGTGGGTCAGGGCCCTATTTCAGATTTTACTTCAATAAATCCTAAACAGCTTGCAATATTGCATTACAACCTTTGACAATATTGTGGCTATTATCCTATTTAAAAATTCTCTCCAATATATTTCTAAGGAAAGTACACTGTTAATAGATTATTCCACGAAACGTCATGAACAATTGCACATATTTTATATGTTTTGACATTTCTTGCCTAACGGTTAATAAATTGCGGTAGCTGTTTTCAAAAGAATCATAGCTTATACATTTCTTTATAACTTTTCTAAATACACTAATCAACAAAAATTATATTTAGAGCTCCATAGTTGGTGTAGAAATACCCTATTCTTTAAATATTCACCTATATGTATTCAATATTAAACAAATTACAAATTTATATCTTGTACAAAGTTGTAGTTCTTAATATACTTAACAATATTGTCGAACGCACTAATGAACAAAAATTACATTTTGGGTTCCAAAATGATTGTACCAATTCAGAAATATATTTTTTTTAAAATTTTCAATTATAATTTCTATACTATTAACATGTATGTAATAATGTTCTCCAAAGTTGTACAACTTAAGGCTTTCGACAAAATTGCCAACAAAATCAGCGTCCTAAAATGTCATATGTGATCTCAAATGGTCGCATAATACAAAAATATTGTTGTTTTTAGCGGTTTTGTTCATAATTGTCATATCTTTAAAAGCTTTTTCAAGTAACCAAAACAACAATCGAGTCACCCTATACGATACTCAAGTTTTTTTTAAAAGGGATTTTTAGGTAAAAACGTTCAGCAAATTACATAAGCGATGTGAAATCAATGCTGGAGGCATTTGAAAAGCTTGAAGTGAACACCCACCTCCAAATTTGTCTTCGCGCTGTGAAAAACAATTTGTTACGTATAGGAGCAAAACCGAGCGGGGTTTTGTGATACCACGTCAAAGTACTTTCACAATTTTTGGTTTGGTTGAGGCCCGAAACAAATTCCTTTCATTTGTGTCACGGTGTCATCCAAGTCAGTTTGAGTTATTTACATCGATATTGACATTATTGGTTTTAGTCTGTAAGGAATTGGTATTTCCATTGACTAATAAATGAAATGAAATGAAAGTTTCATGAAAAGAGTAATGGGCTGTCATCAGAGCCATGGGGATTGTTTGACGGATAATAAATTCACAACTATCTCCAGAAATACGTGTTTTTATTTTAAAATGAAAAAGTTCATTCTTACTGAGACACCCTTTATTTTATTTGATGAAAATTTGGGATTCTAATAGCGCCTAGACCCAGAGAAATTAGATTTGGTCAGGTATGGTTTCCTTTTATAAAGTTTAAGAGTTCAATCAAATTTTAGAATCTCACACAAAAACCAAGTTAATTAAAAAATTACCTTCAGGATATTTGATTCGCGATGAGATTGTACAATGTCCAAAAAAATTTTGTTACAATTGGCTTGGATTTCTATAATAAATTCAGATTAAACTCAGCTTGATTCACTATCACAAAATTAACATAATTTATCTTTCACTAATTGTCGATAATTGTATTCACGGTGGATTCATGATTCAGCAACCAAAAGAAGGAATATATGTAGCTTATGTTGAAAACATCAAACCAGCCTCGGAACAGATTTCGCTGTTCTGGCAGTTTCTGGCGCTTTGTAACTCATAATACTAGCTAAACTAAAAATAGAATTCTAGTCCAGTGAAAGAATCGCATTGGTCAGTTGTACTGCTGTAATACTCTCACTGATAAACTCAAACCGGTTTCGAAAGCAACATCAATTGGCGATTACACTGTAAGTAAAATTTGAAGTTTTGAAATGACACACAAAAACACCGAGACACCCCAACTAATTTTTGGATCATAGAATCCAGTGGTATACTCCGTTTTAAAATGTTATTTTTGATTTATTGATTTTTGATTTTATTTGAGGGAAAAACCTGCAAAAGCTCTTGTTAAATCAATTTATATATGTATTTTTTTTCGACAAAATGAAACCGTTGAAATAATAGACATCTATTTGGAAGCAGAATTAGTTTACCTCTTATAAATTGGGATCATAATAATTATAATAATTTTGGGATTGGCATCCCTATTACAAACAGATTCTACAACATATATATCTAAGTGTTCACTTTGACAGATTAGTATCTACCCGCCGCTATAGATGTTAACACATCAAAAATATAAGCATTTTATTGACCATTTTGAAAAAATAGAAAAATGTGTGACGAATAATTCAGATCACATTGCGAAAAATTAAATATGTTTTGTTTTGTGTATGGAAAATTTACACCGAAAAATCATCGAGGACATTTAGTTGAAGAAGCCCTTAAAGCTTACAATCAGTATTTTTTGGTTACCCCCGCTGAAGAAATGCGAAATGTTGATCATGCACCTCAATTTACGTGCATCACATGTTTTAGTGCAATAAACAAATGGTGGAAATTACGGCGATATTCGATGCCATTTGGACTTCCAATGATATGGACCGATCCAGTGGAACATGATATAGAAAATTGATGATGATGAACGATGTAAATGGTCTCAATCGAAACAGTAAGTTCACTTAGATGGACTATATATATATGTATATGAAATACACAATAATTTATTATTATAGAACGATCCGGTTTTCTATAAAAAGGTGTACCAGTTCCAAACAGTGATGAATTTGTTTGTCCCAGTACATCCATCGACATACCAATATGATACTGCGTCCTATGAAGTACAATCACAAACTTTAGCAACATCATTACATCATGCTGATTCTGATTACCTTCAGCCAGTTATACAATATCTATCATTAATTTCGCAGGAACATTTAGATAGAATCGTTCGAAATCTGAAACTATCTCAAAATAATGCAATGACTTTGGCTTCGGAACTAAGAAGCGTCAACGTGCTGGCACCAGGTGTAAAAGTTATATCTTAAAAATACCGGCAAGAACCATATATGCCTTATTTCATGCTTTCCGAGGACGCAGCTTATGCATATTGTCAAGATATTACCGGTATAATGAATGAAATGGGAATCTGCAACTATAATCCGTCTTTATGGCATCTTTTCATAGACTCTTCCACCAGAAGCATAAAAGTAGTCTTGCTATTTGAAAACAGCAGCGTTAAACCAGTGCCATTGATGTATGCTCTTGGAATGCATGAGTCGTATGATACCATGAAATTAATTCTGGAACGCATCAGTTATGACGAACACAATTGGCGCGTAAATTGTGATTTCAAGGTTCTTTCACTATTAGCTGGAATGCAAACTGGCTATACATGTGTACATGTGTATTTTTTGTAAATGGGACAGCCGTGCAAAATGCAACCAGTACGAAAAGTGAGATTGGCCAAAACGCGATTCGCAAGTTGTTGGCGAATTTAATGTAATTCGGCCACCATTGATTCCCCTTCAGAAAATAATGCTTCCGGATCTTCATATCAAGCTGGGAGTTGTAAAGAATTTTTTAAAGCGTTTGGTTCGCGTTAACGAAAATGCATTACCATATTTGAAAAACAACGCTTTTCCAAAATTATCAATTGAAAAATTAAAAGAGGGTAATTTTGTGTAACTAAAAGTGTGTGACTGCAATATATTTTATATCAATTTTTTTTAACAGGTGTAATTAACGGTCCAGATGTACGGAAACTTTTAAGGGATACGACTTTTTCGGAAATGTTAGATGAAACTGAACTAAACGCATGGAACTCATTCGTGCGGTAATTGAAAACGTTCTTTGCAAAAATCGCTCACCAGAGTACCGTGAGTATATTGACAACATGATGAAGTCTTTCGACAAATTTGGCGTTAATATGTCGTTGAAAATCCACATGTTACATGCACATTTCGATTTTTACGAACGACAATTGTCCAGAGAAACAGACGACACTGGGGAAAGATTTTATCAAACTATAATGGCATTCGAAGACCGTTTCGCTGGAAAAAGAATAGACTCAATCCTTGCTGATTTTTGCTGGTCGATTGCAAACCAAGAGTAAAAATTGAATAAATCCAAAAAAAAAATAAAATAAAATCATCAAAATAAGAGCAAATAAAGTTCTATGTCCGCTTGAAAATGGAGGTCCATTATTTCTAGATACGAGGGTTGAATTTTATGTTTCGGGATTAGAGAACAAAAACAAATATTAATCATCGAAAATCACTTTATAGTGATTCAAAATATTCCCCATGAATATTTATACGGCTTTGCATGCGTTTGAACCAATTGTCGAAACACTTTTGCCACGCTGAAAGAGGTATCTCCAAAACATGCATTCTGAATGCAGCAACCGCTTCTTCCGGTGTGGAAAAACGTTGACCTCTCAGTTTGCTTTTTACGTACGGGAATAAAAAGAAGTCATTCGGTGCCAAGTCAGGACTATACGGCGGATGACCCATCAAATCGATATTTTGGGTACTCAAAAATGAAGTTGTTTCAGCCGATGTTATCCGTCTTCGACGGTTGGTTTTCCTGATTTCTTGGAAGACAACTGGCAAACAAATGATTGTGTACCACTCAGAATTCACTGTTCTGCGTTGTTCAAGTGGTACGGTTGCGACATGTCCGGTTTTTCCGAAAAAACAGGTGAAAATTTGCTTGGAAGTGCTTCGGGCGCGAACAACTTTTGTTGGATTTCGCTCATCTTGAAACACCCATACAGTTAACTGCTGTTTACTTTCGGGGTCATACGCATAAAGCCAGGATTCATCACCTGTCACGATGTCATAGACGTGTTTCGAAGCACCGCGATCGTATTTGTGGAGCATTTCTTTCGGCCAATCGACACGAGCCTTGTTTTGAGCGATTGATAAATTGTGTGGGATCCAACGCGGACAAACTTTTTCGACAGTCAAATGTTTATGCAATATTGAATGTATGCTAGTCCCACTAATGCCTAAGGTTATGTCAATCTCACGATAGGTCACATGCCGTTCTAGCAAAATCAGTTCGTGCACAGCATCAATGGTTTTCGGAACAACAGCTGATTTTGGAAGAAGTTCACGAAATTCGTCTTGGAGAGAACTACGACCATGTTTGAATTCACCATACCATTGATAAACACTGGTCATTGATAGAGCTTCATCTCCAAAAATTGAATTAAGTTCATCCATGCACTGTTGCTGAGTTAATCCACGTCGAAAGTTGTAAAAAAAATCGCACGAAAATGTTCACGATTTAATTCCATTTTTGGGTCGAGATGAATCCTTTAAGTTAATGTAAACAACACAAATAGCGCTCGTATGTCAAAACGTTCTGAGTACGCATAACCTCAAAAATGTCCAGCTTTACGATAGAGCTGTCAGTTGCCAGATTGTAACACAAGGGTTGCCAAATCCCGAAACATATACTTCAACCCTCGTATAAATTTTGATAAATAAATAATAAACAAATTGATTTTAAACAGGTTTTTAAAGTTTTTTCATTCAAATAAAATCAAAAATCGCCTTAACCCTTCTGCACAAACAGGGTCAAAATGCCCCAATTTTGAAGAACAAACGGCTAAAATCATGTCTTAGGATGGCTGCACGTTTATACAACTTTTTCATACCCTCAGTCAGGGCCTTCTGATGGATTTTACGTAATTTTACGTTTTTTTGGGACTAGCCAATTTTTTTTCATTACATTTTAAGTACGCGTATACAATTTGTGGGTCATTTTGACCACCAATTCCCGCGAATCCTTCTGCGAAAAGATTTATGGCAAAGATCCAGGAAGCTTTAGTATTCGATACTCCCAGTTCATCGAAGATCATTCAATTTCAAGATTTTTCCTCATCCTTTTTGCGTAATTGGGAAAAACGCAAAGATGTTTTTGTTTGTCCCCATACCAAAAACTCAAGCAAGCATTCTATCCCTTCCAATACATGGAAAAATTGTTTATGCAAACAACATTAGTGGTCCTCATGCAAACTCGAATGAGCCTCGTAAACGCGTAAACCTCGCAAACTTACGCGGCAAACGTCAAAACAAAGAAATTTCCCATACAAAGCGACTTGCACAAAAGTGGAAAGTCTTCAAGTCAGATTTGCTGCTCAAACTTTTGACATTTCGTTGTCATCTGACTAGGATGGATAACTAAGGTGATAGCACTAGAACAGTAGAAAAAGTACACATATATAATACATGCAATTGCTATTGCGACCACCTTATGTATCCATCTTGGTCAGCTGATATGGTTTTGAGCACAAATACGCTGAGCAACTTTACTTGGTGGCTCGTGCAACGGTGCGAGGGAAACTTGCGCTGAGCAAAAGTTCTCGGCTTTCACGTTTGCATGAATGCCGCTATTATGTGTAAAAGTATAAACAGAAACAATTAATCTTCTGGTCTTAAAATAAATTTTGGATTTGTATATTTTATGTTCAAATAATAAACAGAAAATTTAGTTTACCGTTATACGGATGTGTTTTTGATATTGGGTCAAATTGCCCCTCAAATTGTTTATGAGGGATATAATCGGAATTTGTGCTGAAGGTTTAAATCTACTACAAATTTAAAATCGAAATATCTCGTAATTTCGAGCTAACTTTTCCAAAGGGGGTACACCACTGGATTCTACGATCCAAAATTAGGTTGACGTGCCTCGTCGTTTTGGTGTGTCATTTTCACCTACTTACAGTATTATCATACCGATGTTAGAGCAGTTCTATAAATAGATTTATGTCTTGTTGACGCTGCCACGAAATTGACAATTACGGCTTGAAATTGTCGAACGAAATTTAAAACGTTGTCAGTGGCATTTGAGCAATTGAATCTTTTTTTAGTAAACAAAACATTACAAAAGCGGCTCCATCGGAAAATGTTCTGCCGTCTTCGGTTTCGTGCATATAACTATAAGTATGGTACTAAGATAATTTTGTGGAGTAAAAACGGCGTTGTATACGACAATTTCAAGTCAATTTCAACGAAATTTTCGTATTTTTTATCTCAATTTTGTGGTTGTCAAAATAACGGGTTTTTCGACAGAGACGCTACAAAAGCAAATCGATAGGGACAGCAAACGACACCATATTTTCTCCCGCTCTTTTGACATTTCTCTTCAGTTAGCTTTGCCATTTCATCATCGAAAGATATACGAGCCAACAACGAGTCGAAATTATTAAAATTTACTACCAAAATTTGGAGTCAGTGGCCTCAAATTTTAAGAGCGCTACGTCCAATTTATGGTCGTCATAATCGTCCTACTAGATCAACAATTGAGCATCTAGTGGAAAAATTTGAATCCACAGGCACAGTACAAAATGTTCCCGTGCCAGTGAGACAAAGAATTGCCCGTAGTGTCGAGAATATTGCTGCCGCTGCGGCTTCAGTTCAAGAAAGGCCAAATGTGTCTCTCACACGTCGTTCTCAAGCGTTGGGCATCTCTGTGACGTCGTTGTGGCGAATTTTGCGAAAAGATCTTGGCCGACATCCTTACAAGATCAAATTGACGCAAGAACTGAAGCCGCTTGACCACCATAAGCGTCGTATGTTCGTGAATTGGGCTGAGCAACAACTTGAAAATGATTCGGATTTTCATCGGAAAATCATCTTCAGCGTTGAGGCTCATTTCTGGCTGAATGGCTTCGTCAATAAGCAAAATATGCGTTATTGGTCAGACAGCAATCCACACGTAATCCATGAGTCATCATTGCATCCCGAAAAAATTACGGTTTGGTGCGGTTTATGGGCCGGTGGCGTCATTGGGCCGTACTTCTTCCGTGATGGTCAAGACCGGCACATTACTGTGAATGCGAATCGCTACCGTCCAATGATAACCGAATATTTTTGGCCCCAATTGCATAATATGGACTTGGATTATTTGTGGTTCCAACAGGATGGTGCCACAAACCACACAGCCACAATCAATTTATTGGAAACCAAGTTTGGTGATCGTGTTATCTCACGAAATGGCCCAGTCGATTGGCCGCCTCGATCGTGCGATTTGACGCCGTTAGATTATTTCCTGTGGGGCTAAGTCAAGTCTATGGTCTATGCCAACAAGCCAGCGACGATTGATGAACTTCATACAACCATCGAACGTGAAATTGCAGCAGTATCGGCCGATTTATACTTGAAAACCGTCGAAAATTGGATTCAGCGGCTGGACTTCTGCAAGCGTGCCCGTGGTGGCCATGCAAAAGAAATCGAGTTCCATACATAATGGCATCGAACGTACTTTCACAGGAATAAAGAATTTCATTGGTATCTAAAACCGGTTTTGTTTTATTTAAAAAAAATTTTGTAGCGCTCTTATTGAAAACCCGTTATATATGTATATGGGTCGTAAACACATATATACTAACATATTAATCATTGTGTCTCAAACATCTAATACTGAATAGCAAACACAATATGTTTGGACACAAGTATATTATATTTACGACAAGCTCCAAACACTCTTTATATTTGCATCCAAACAACAACAAAGAACATAATTTTCAGTGTGTGTATTCGCATTGTTTGTTAAAGTCGTGTGACCCAGGGACGGGGTTATGGGCCTCTGCGTAAGTAGTCCATAGATCAAATATATCGGCCAGCACAAACAACCGTCAGAGTCGATTTTATCGATTGCGGTAAGACGTTGTTAAAGTCACCCTCTATATCGACAACTGCGACCAGAGTGTATTCCTCTGTGTAAATATCTACGAAGCTCACTAGAGCAAGCAGAGTTGTTTCCTTAGATTTTCTTTCGTTGTTAGGGTGCTGGCATATATGAGATGGACACATGGTGGCAATTATGAGTCAGTCATCCTCTCCAATGCCTTCATAAGGAAAGATGAGAAACTAATTGCTCTAAAGTCTGTGGGACTAATATGCGATGATTTCCCCGCTTTTGGAATAAATAACGCCCTAGTTTCTCTCCAGCTAACGGGAATAAAAGATAGCTTAATACAGTTCGAATAAAGTTTCAAATGGCAGGGATCTTTTCTAACATACTCTGGCAGGAATTCAGCCTCTCATAACGGTGATGTTTAGAGCTGCTTTGCACTGCAGACTGTACTTTTTTCTGCAGAACATCTAGCTGAACTTGCTTGGGTTTGGACGTCATATGTCATGTGTTTAGAAGAGCATTAAGGTCCACAAGAATGTACGCTGAAGTGGTCTCACATGACACACTCACGCAGTAGTTCAGCCTTAGGTATCGCGAGCCTCAGAGTGTCTTAGCCCGACTTTTTGTAATAAAGGGTGTCACAGTAAGAATGCACTTTTTCATTTTAAAACAGAAATACGTACTTTTTGAGATAGTTGCGATTTTTTTTATTGGACTGTAAAGAACACACGTTTCGATTAAGTATGAAATAAAATATATGTCAAATGCCATCCACGGCTCTGATGATAGGCCATTTTCATTCAATTTTTCATGACTTATTCACAGAGATGTGGCTGTATCTCATCGATGACACTTTGGATCTCGAATTTGAGTTCCGGATTTGTTTCTGGTTTATTCGCACAAACCCGAGATTTGACAATACCCCAAAGAAAGAAATCGCACACCGTTAAATCGCATAATCTTGGTGGCCAGTTGGCATCAGAATTTCTTGAGATAATTTGTTCTAGAAATCGTTTCTGCAAAAAATCGTTTGTTTCATGCGCGGTGTGGTAGGTGGCGCCGTCTTCCTGAAACTACACGTCCAGACCCATGCAATCCAGTTGAGGCCGCAAGAACTAAGTTATCATGTTCCTGTATCGAATGTCGATCGCCGTCACGTGCCGCTCTGTGATTGTACTTATGTTTCGCTTCTATCAGTTAACCACAAGCTTGGCTTGAATATTGCCATTACCTGAACAAGAGTAACAGATTTCTTTTTCAATATATTTTTTAATTCCTTTAATACAGTGATGAATGTTGATATTCCAGACATGATGTGTATCCATGGATTACAAAAGTTGAACTCTTGAATTTTCTCCAAATAAACTATGATTGTAAGTCATAATTTGTAATTCAACCTTTCTATACTACTCTACATTCACCCATCACACTGTCGCGTTAAAAAATACCATTTGTTTTCTATTACATCCCATGAACAGATTGTGGAGAGCTTCACACAACCGGTGAGCTGTGCGCTTTTTAGTTTTATACTCACTGATTTAGACCTACAGTTTTACCACGGTTCCAAATGGTATTTTTAGATTTTTCATGACTAAGTACTCGATATCGTTGCCGTCACTCAGTGAGGTGACCAATGTTGAACGAAATGTAAGGCGGTTAGAGCAGGGATCGATCCTACATTCACATTCACAAGAGCCGCACACACTACCATTGATTGCACCATCGGCGGCCCCATGTCGCGTTTCTAACGGAATTTTTTATCTTTTTTAAGGACGGTAATTACAGATATTGGAATTACTAGTTTTGCGTTTAAACGTCTTATTTTACAGACAATAATAATATTTATCAGCGTGCAGTATGTCATCAGCATGTAATCAGTTTGGAATGTTTTCAAGGTCAGTAGTTTGAAATGTGCTGTTAAACACGCCTAAGGTATGGTAAAATTTCATTACCTTTATATAGTGCAGTCGATCATTTCTTCTAGGGCCTTAAATCGGCAAACACTAAACATAATTATTAGGGCTGTGACTTCAAAAATGGTCGGAAGTTTCATGTAAAATTCCAACTTCGAAGTGCACTAAATCTTCGTTTTGCAATTATTTACGAGAATATAGGATATAAAATTGTCAGAATACCATTCAGAAATTCTCAAGTTTCAGACTTCCACTACCCCCATAATGTTCCTGCCAAGTATCACCGGCATGCTGTGGATTACAGCCTTAAGTAATGACACAAACTTCACGTATGAGCAAATAAATGAAGCAAAATAAATTTCCAAAGTTGTCAGCATTATTATCCTTGGAGAATGTCACAAGTGTTGTAATTAAAGGACATGCAGACATTTGTGCTCATTCGAATAATAAAACAAGTAACTACAAAATCTATACAAATAATAGGTTAACATTACGTAAAGCGGTCACCTCCAACTTCCTAAGACAAATTATACTCCTAAATACTTTAGTCTGCTTCATTACACGTCCACGATTACGAATTCCCAATTCGCTTCGAGATTCTATTTTATTGATTAATGAAAGCAATTATCGATGCCAACAGCCTCTCTTCCATTCAGCATCACCTCACACCCTGTTCGTATGTGAGATTACAGGACATGGCAAATATTTGTTTGAGACGAAATCGTAATGAATGAAACGAAAACCAAAAGATTTATTAATGATGGACAAATTCGAAAAGCGTGTATAGGCGGCGCTGTGTACCCGGGGTAGTAGAGTGTATTACCAAGTGACCAGTAACTGCAAGTGCTTCTTGACGAAGTCCTTATAGCAACTTGATTAAAATCATTAATGCGATGGACAGAAGAAGGAAAGCAACACATCCACCGACCCAGCCTGTGGCATTGGTCTCCAGGACCTTATGGAGAGGAGGGTGAAGCAACATGGTGATAAAAGTGAATGTATTTTGTGGTTTAACTTTCCTAATATTTGATGATATAGACTTTCTTCCTTCTATTGACCCAAATGCCTAAGGAGGCGTATGTGGCAACACTTAGGATGAGATGGCGTTTCTTCGACTTTTTTTTTTGTTAAGGATGAAACTTAAAGAACTTGACCAACCCACTTACTTTGGTTATGTGTATTATGTAACTTCCGTATGAAGAAAGGAGAAGGGGGTGAGAAGGGTTGTTAGGAAGTTGGTTAAACGAGGGAGGTGAGATGTTAAGCAAAAATAAATTGTTAAAGTTGGAGTTAAAGAAATAAATACTGGGTGATTCAAAAACATACACCCGGTGTTGCTAAATCTCTAAAATGAACTGACACTATTTTATAATTCTGCTAAATGTTTATTTTGGTCTTCAAGTTGTTCCCAATACTTTTTGAATGTGATATGGGCCAAATGGGCACCGCCATTTGGACGCTTTTGTTTGCATTTTCAATCATTTTGGCCAGAACTTAGGGCTATAATTTTTCTCACTCTTGTGGATATTGTCTGAGAGCTCCGAGAGTTGTTTGCATGTTCACATATACCCGTGACTTAAAAAAAAACACAAAGAAAGATGTCTTGGAGGGGTCACATGGCCCAAACGAGAAGTAGGCGACATGAAAACGAATTCTACAAATCATTCATAGTGGCGCGAGATGTGTGTGAAGTCACAGTACAAATTTTTCTGTATCATTCACAGTCACAGTTACTGTTTACCAAAGGCGCCCTTGAAAAAATAAGACCCAATGACACCTCCGAAGTAAATGGCGGATCATGCACTGACTATGATAGGATGTAATGGCTGTTCACGAAATTTTGTTTGTTAACGTATCCTTTTAGATGAAAACGGGTTTCATCGCCTATGAGAAATTTCAACCGAAAATCGTTCACTGCTTCGTAGATGTTCGACAGAGCGTCAGCGTAGTTCAGATGCGATTGACAATCTGCATGCAGTAGCTGATGGTCTGTTTGTACTTTGCAACACAATATCATCAAGTTGTTCAGCAAAATGGACTGCAGATACGAATGTGTAATGACCCATTTCGTGGAACGTCGTCTGGTGAGCACTGACGGTTCAACCACGAAATATGCAGTAGACTTGTGTCGAACTCGTTCACCAGTTCTCGAACTCGCTCATTTAAGTTGCCCCTATATAACAATTACGAACATACTCGTAGTGTCGAACATGTGCATTATGTTCGTGAGGGCGATGTCTGGTCACTCTAAATGAACTAGATAGTTCATGAACTACCCAACTCTAATATGCAGTCACAGTGGGGATATTCTCGTCGGAACGTGCACTACGATACCTTCCGGCACCTCTTCTATCTCGTGTTATTCCAGTCTTACGAGGCGGCAGGCGCTAAACGCCTTATGTCCAGTTTATCAGCCAGTGGTCATCTTCGTTTCTTAGTTAAATTGTGGTTAAATATCGAATTGTGTTTTTGAGTCCAGTCCATGGTTAACACTGGTTAACCCAACATTGGGTGGTTAATCTGTAGTCAAAACCACATAGTTTTGACAATCACATTACCAATTACCAACATAAGAAACGTAAGAGTGCATAAAATACATGTTTCCAATTTGAGCATTTGCACACATACTTTCAGCTCAGATCGTCAAATTGTTGCGAATATATAGTTTTTTATACATTTTATTTAAAATAACTTCGATTTTGTGCATTTATTTATTATTTAACATAATTTGATTTCGGTTGTTCCACAGAGAAATAGACAAGAGTTTATATCCATCTCTGTACGTTCTCTCGATGACGCCGAGGTAGTAGGCCATTTCATCGAGTTCGAGTTGATGTTGAATTATACTCTTTGCTTGAACATAAATGGACAGTAATAAAAGGGAATTCGAATTTTCGTTCGGCGCAACCAATGTAAAACATAACTTAACTGCCATTACTATCAATCAAACCATAGATATTTTTATATATAGTTTTGTTATCCGTCTCATCTGACGTTTCTCTTTGCACTTCTTGAATGAGGAACCTAGCTTCTGTCAGCTGTTTTCTGTTTAATTACAAAAATTTTTGCGAATATCGGACAAATTCAAAAATTTTTAGTTTTGTGCTGTCATGGATACCCCCTGGTTGTTCCCCTGTTGATGTTTTGATATTTCGCCAAATACAGAGGTTTTTTTTCCAATAAGACTTATCATATTCGTTAACAATATGACGGTTTACATTAACTTTCCACTGAAAAACAAAATGCAAATTTACTTTTAATTAACCTTCAATTACATTTAAGTAATCCGATAGTTAACTACCCACTTAAAAACTTGCCATTAGTGTTTGACCAGTAGGTATCCATGACACAGCTGATCCACTATGTATGTAGTAGGAAAATGATAGAAAAAAGAGTGGATAGGCGAGAGAACGATAAGCAAGCAGAAGCAAACCATGCAGCAACCTAAGTTTAAATATCGTTAGATTTACACCCTTGGCAACTAAAGTTATGTTTTGTGTTGGTTCGAACGAAAATATGCATTCGCTTTTATGTCTGACCGTTTTATGTCCAACCAAAGAGATAAATTTAACACCAACTCGATGATATGGCCTACTACCTCGTCGTCATCGAGAGAACGTAAAGAAAGGGATAGAATCTGTTGTCTATTTATCTATGGTTGTTGGACGTTGGAATAGGACGTCGAGAAATGTGCCACAAAATTCACATTGCGCTAAAACCGCTGACGAGTTGTTTCGTAAAATAATACTGACTAGTATTCCACGTTCTTGAGGAGTATAGCATTCTTTGGCTTGTCGACGTGTATTCTGGATCTGTGTACTTTTCAAATATCGATAGAAAAAATTTATACCATCTTCCGATAGACTGATACATTTGGTACAACCTTATGTTTATGAGTGATTTCCTAGTACATCACCTGGAAGAGCAGGAGAGAGCATCGCGTACTCTATGACCTGTGCGCTTTCTAGTCTTGCACTCACTGCATGGGACCTACAGTTTTACACCGATGTCGAACAGGTTATTTGAGAAGTGTTTTCATGGGTAGTTAATCGACAGTGTCACCATAACAAAGCGGGGAGACTGTCGGCGACAAAAATGTACGGTGGTCACAACGGAGATCCAAACCAATTTATCATGTGCAAGAAATCAGCAACGGATACATTCAGACAAGTCAATTCAAGAACAAAGACGCCGTTGAGAATTGGTCTATAGCGGTCACTGTTTACTGTATCGTTCTTGCCGGCATCGGTTTTGAAGAAGTAAGGTGCAAAATTGAAATACTTCAGCCGATTCTAAACGGCATATTCGGCGGAAACCATCTAGACGTGCAAAGGTGCCTCACGATTTATTTAACCTAATTCTGATATCTGCATGTGTTGCAACAAAGCACGTTGAAAAGCAAATGTACCTACAAACCAATGTGGAAAATTCCCAAAATTTTCTTGAAAATTTCATTTTTGGGATTGTACATTTTATGTTTGCGTTTCTGGTATTGTTTTACGAAGAAATTCTTGTAAAATGTTAATGGCTTTGAATGTACATTATATGAGTAAACACAGTTCCAAATTTCAGTGTTATTTTGATAAATTCCAAAAATGACTTCGATTTATCAAATGTTGGACTTAATATTAATTTGTGACTCGTAAGTTCCGTTTATTATTATTATTTTGAATACATTAAATACAAGGGGTGATTACGCATTCAGCGGTACAAAATACCTGTCTAAAAACCTATACAACTACATCTCAGATGAGCTTTATACATCAATGCAACAAGCATTTTTCTTATACGTTATCACTATATTTCATACAGATTAAAAAAAATAAGAAATATTTTTTAATAGAAATCCTCCAATGTGTCGCGTCTCAACAATGGCTTGATTATCGTTATTCGGCATTTACACCGACCAAGATTAGCGCATTGCGATGGTGAACTCCGTTAACCCGCGATAACCCAGAAGATTACTCAGACAATTTTAATCTGTATAAACTGAAGTTTAATATTTAACCTCATTTTAAACTGTTGTACATTTTGATGCAACACTGTTAGCAACTAAAAAAATCCAAGCACAATAAAAACATACTCAAAAAATCACCGGTTTGACAGATGGAAACCGATCGAAAATATTCCGAAGCTTCGCCATCGCCAAAACTTTTTTGAAGTTCACGACGCAGTTAATATAAATGACTCTTATTGGTTTAGACTGTGCGCAGATTTTATTGACTGGCCCGATTTGATCTGATCCAATATTAAAGGTTCAGTTATTTCAGAAACATTCCAAATTTGTACAAAACTGGTCAACCCAATAGCCGACAACTTGAACGTGAAATTTAATCTCAAAATGGATGGTGTAAACGGTAAAGATGGTGCAGATTTTGGTTAGGCGGCGTGATTGGGCTTTAGTTTTTTGAAGAGGAGGCCGAAATTGTAGTGACTGTGAACGGCATTCGTTATAGGAACATGATAGCGCAGTTCTTGTGGGCTCAACTGGACGGCATTTATCTAAACGATTTGTGGTTTCAGCAAGACGGCGCCACCTGCCACACCGCGCATGAAACGATCGAGTTATTACAGCAACGATTTCCAGAACAAATTATCTCAAGAAATTCTACTGGCTACCAAGATCATGCAATTTCCTTCTTTGAGGTTTAGTGAAATCTCTCGTATATGCGAATAAACCAGAAACAATTCCTGAGCTCAAATTCGATATCCAACGCGTCATCGGCGAGGTACAGCCACATCTCTGTAAAAAAGTCATGGTTAATTTTATGATAAGACTAATGGCCTGTCACCAGAGTCGTGGGAGCCATTTGACGGATTTGTTATTCCATACTTATTCGGAACATGTCTTCTTTACAATCCAATACAATGTGCGAGTAAGGAAGAACCTTCCTCCAGCAGCAATATTGCCGGTTGCTTACCTTCTACGAACGCTGTGCTACTTCTCTTGTGGATACAGTTCGTCGCATAAACGAAAGCTTCGTTGCAGTAACGCCACCGCTCGTCAACTTTCAATGTTTTACCAAACCAAATGTGTTACCAAACTTAACATACGTTCTCCGTTCTATGATTTCATCTTATCCATTTTATGTACAGTTGTGCGGCAGACGCTCAGAGGCATTCGACAAGTGTTCGTCTATCTATCTACCCGTCAACAGCTTGCCTCTTGCCTTTTGCTGGTGTTGCCCCTGAAAAGGATGCACAATGTGCTGAAGTAATCACGTCATAGTTTCTGGGCTATTATATGAAATCAATACTTTTTGTCCAATATGTTTGGTCTGTAAATGGAGAAGGGAAGTAAGGGTTAGCTCTAACTTACATTAAAAGGATTTATGGCACAAAGTGGAGGGGTGGAATTACCAGCCTAATATCCTTCAAATGTTTTAATTTAGTTATCGAAGGAAATATTGTACATAGACTTGGTGGCATTCGGCTCAATGAATTAACTGGCAGTCCTTATGTCCTTTCTAATGAAATTAATAACCATGGCAACGATGGCGTTCTGAAGATGGAAAATATGGCAGAAGTATTAATGTCTAGTGATATGGCAATCATGGCGATGATGGTTAAACGTCTAAAGCAAATCATATTAATTTCTGTAATATTTCAAAGTAATGATTAAGGATTTGAATAGCCTTTTGTGTTGATTATTGCTGGAGGAGATTTTTAGTCCTTTTAGGGTGTTAGATTAAATTTTAACTGAATTTGTTATGTTTAATGTTTGTATAAGTAGCAACACAATATCAACTATAATCCTTGTTTTTATTTATCTGCGCTTGATTTCTTCTGTAAAAACACAACAATTTACTCCTTAATTATATTTTAATAATATACAGTACTTGTCACTTGGTTGTGTACAAATCTTTAACTATATATTGATAAAGATAGACAAGAGGTCCTTGATGTCACCTTTGCATAACAGGATACCTTTCAGTTGATCAAAGATATAAGGTGACGAGTGTTCATCCTTTTCCGACCATCGTTACATAGAGTTTTCTCTGCCACGGAACATTGCAACTTTGTCGGTTACAAGAAATATTCGTAAAACAACCTGGACCAAGAACAAGCAAATGAAATGTCTTGGATAAAGCTCTTTATTAGAGCAAAATCCTTAGCGACCGAGCGAGACTGGAATGTGTATAAATTAAAATTTACAGAATATAAGAAAGAGTCAAGATCTTCAGGGAGAAGGTCTTGGCAACATTTCCACGATGACATTAAAATCACTTCTGAGACATCCAGACTGCACAAAGTCCACCCAACGACACCCGCATCTCTGGGATATCAGAAAGAACTAAACCAACGGTGGACTACAGCGAGTGATAAATCTATAGAACTTCTGCTTAACGCCCACTTACCAGGAAACTGGTCCGAAGACAAGTGCTCGAACTCACCGACCAACCACAACATCTCGCACAGAACTTATAAGCCCTACAAATAACTTGGCTGTGGCGGCAACAGCTCCAGTGGAGTTACAAAGGGAACTACACATTTTGGCTCCCTGGCTCCCTGGAGCGGAACCAGGGTGGCATTCATTACGAAAACGGTGAAATCTTCGTATAGATCAATCAATCTCTCATCTTTCGTTCTGAAGGTATTGGTGAGAATGAGTTACTCATATTGACGACCATGTATATGTACGTCTCACCAGGTTACATAAAACCAGGGCGAATTCGCTCTGCACACTCTAGTGAGCCTGGTACAGAAATCTATTTATGTAAAGGAATACACCCTTATCGAAAGTGTCGATATAAAAGGTGTCCTAAAGAACGTCTTACCGGGATAGATACAATCGGATGTATCGGTCCTTGGTCTTGGCCAAGGGATCATGAATTTCATTTCATTTCATTTCATTTCAGCTCGATGAATAAGGTAGCATACACTGATGACCTGGCAATTGCAGTCCAGGAAAAATACCCATCCACATGTGATCTTTAAGTGGGCCACGGAGAACTGGCTGAGTGTAAATCCAGAGAAAACTGAGTTCGTTATCTTTACCAGGCAGCAAAATGTTCCGTATAATCAGCCATTATCTCAATGTGGTAAAGAAATTTGATATCTTTGTGTGATCCCCGACATAAACCTTATTTTCAAGGCAATCACCGAACTTTCAAGGGTTGGTCTCCACCTGATACTACTAAATTTGCTGTGAAATCAGCATTCCTCGCAATGGATCACAATGGGTATGGGCCTATTTTAAGCGATCTGCGGCAATCCAAATTGGAAATCGACTACATTACTTCTACTATTGAGAGAAACTTCTCCACTCATATCCCGGGCAGACAGGACTGAATGGGACGCATACCAGGTTATTGGAGATATTTAGGATTCTACTCTGACGGCTCCAAACTGGATGGTAGAAAATGGTTTGGAGTTAATTCCAAAGAGCTCCGTCTAGACCTCGCACAAAGGCTGTCAGACCATTGTAGTGACTCTCAGGCAGAAGTATTGGCAATCGGAGCAGTTGACCATTGGCTGGAGCGAAACGTCATCACCGCTTAGGGTACCAACTTCTACTCTGACACTCAGGCTGCTATCTGTATTCTTGACTTCAAGAACTGCCCACAACTGCTGCGCATCTTTAAACGAGATGCCCAACCAATTCAATATTTACCTTATATGGGTGAACGGGAACATTCCAGGGAATCATAGAGCGAATGATCTGTTTAGAGTATGGACTAAATTACCTGCTCCACGGGATATGGAGCATGCGGGTATAATACACCTTTTTGAGTGCATCGAAGATATTGTGTCTTGTGTATTGGAGGAAACAGAATGAGCGTTTAAAATTATTATTATTAAATTTGTGCTTGAAGAAATGTGGAATGTATTCTGTGCACCAACCACGGCCGTTTATATTAGACGAACTTTGGCAAAGAGCCTGATCGTGTACGTCACTATTACACTCACATTGATTTCAACATCATCGCACGATAAAATTAAGAACCTGATGAATGATTTTTGTTAAAATTACAACTTGAAAAATAACTCGGATCTATATACATAAATGGTTTCCCATTACATCCCATGAAGGAATTGGGGAGAGCTTGGAATTGATTGGGACCTACAGTTTTTACACCGATTCCGAACGGTAGTTTGAGAAGCATTTTCATGGCTAAATTCTCGATAGTGTCGCCATCACTATGCAAGGTTACCGCCGCCGATAGGTGGTCAGAACAGGGCTCGAACGCAGGATCTCATGTACACCACCGATGGCCATTTAACTCGGATCGAAGGCAACTAAATTCGCCAATCCAAAACAGAACAAAACCCACAATTAGAATAGTGCATCAGTGCGTGCATGTAGGAAAACAACGTTTGAGTAGTGTCAAATAGTCACTCTACACTATAAAAGACTTCGGTTAGTGACAAGTGGGAATACACACTGCGGTGGCTTAACGGTCTAGACGCCGCTGAAGATGATGCTTCACAAACGTCGAAACGATCGTCCAGTGAATGTGATTTCGAATTCCACTCCCGGCATTTACATTTTCTTTTCACTAAACGGTGAAACCATGATCTCTTAGCCTTAATTGAAATTGCACTTTTAAAAATAACTCCAACTAAATTTAAAATATTTATTGTTTACGGCCGGTGTTTCATAAATATTGACGAACATCTTACGGCAAGTAGAAAGTTTCTTTATTATGTCATGCATAAATTGGCAAGCGAGGTGAATGTGACTCGTGTGCCACGACCGCAAATGTCAGGCAACATATCAGTTGCACAGTATTTTTTAATGACTCATATCACATCATTGGCCCACGAAAATTAGGGCAGGGACCAAATATAGCCACTTAAAAAGGCATAGTAACGAAGGCCTTCCTACTATTATAAATCCTGTGACACGTGAGTTCACCGGACTCTCCTAGTTAACATATGTTAGAAGAAGGCCAACAATTTCTAATGTTACAATTTGATAATTAAAACTCGCATTAAATGCTTTTGCTGTCAGTTGTTTTTTTGTTTTTACTTGTCAACAACTTATTCTTCAATTTGAAGTTTTTCAGTATTTTAAACGTATTTTCATGTGATATTATTGATTTGTTCGGCGGCCACATCATATGCAGTATTGAAGACAATATGATCAAACATGATCGAAAGGGAAAGCGATTATATGTTAAGACAAACTAGTAAACATCAACGTGGGGATATTTTCAAGTCAAATACTCACAATTCCGAGTTTCCTCTATTGTTAATAATTAAAAGAAAGATTAGTATAATAAAAAACATAGCATGACAGACGCTAATTTTCAATACAATGATCGATTGAAGCGAATCTTCTCGCTAGTAACTAGGGATATATGTCAAAAGTAACGATTGCGGAAAAAAATTCGCATAGTGGCCCAATTTTTGACTGGTTATTTAAATTGATAATTAGTTTATTTTGATTTATGTTTGATTTCACTTTAAATACGAAAAGAGTTTTTCAGTGCTTTGTCAAATAATCTTACTACCATATGGCAACAGTGTCAAATGCTACGAAAAATAACCGGTATTCACACATTTATCGGCTAATCGTTACAATGCACCAAACTGACGCAATTTGCAAAACAAAAATAAATAAATAAATGGTTTCCCATTACATCCCATGAAGGGACAGGGGACAACTTCTCACAATCACTGAGCACTGATTGGGACCTACAGTTTTACACCGATTCCGAACGGTATTTTGAGAAGCTTTTCATTGGATATATGCTCGATATTGTCGCCGTCACTATGCGAGGTGACCGCCGCCGAAAGAAATTTTGAGGTAGTTACAGCAGGGTTCGAACCCAGGATCTCATGTACAAGAGCCGCGCACACTAACCATTGCACTACCGACGGCCACAAAACAAAAGCCAAGTGATAAAATGCAAAATATTTAATGAAATTGGAAAATATTTGAGCAGAAATAAAGTCCTAACTGCATTACGAGTTTAATGTTATTTCAACTAGGATGGTGATTATATTTGTTCACATTAACAATTAAAGAAGCTTTGTGTTTGTTCTTCTTGCTGTTTTCTGTCAAAATCATACGGTCACTTGATCATAGTTCAAATACCCAACTTTGGCTGTTTAAACAGCAATGAACTATTAACCTAAAAAGTGAACTCAGAGTTAAAATTATGTTTGATCGTTGATCAAAGATGATTTTTCATTAATAAATTAGGCCTAAGATTAATCGTACATCAGCAAAGGAAATAAAATGTATTTGTATCTCTATTACGGTTTCAATTTACTTTATGACCCGAATCATTCGACCATTAGCCTGCTATTACAAAATCAATAGTTATATTATCATAAGTCTACAGGTCTTTAATTACTCTATAATATCTTTTACAGACGCAAATCCTTTCAATAATTAGTTTCAGCAGCGCTCGCAATCGATCCTGATGAAAATGTATGAATAGTAATTACGGTCTAGCTTATTTAGGGTCTAACTGCAGTAGCAAAGATGGGCAAAATGCAACCGATGGCAAATACGATCGCTAAGAATTTCATTTTAGTAAACCTTTCTGTCGAATTGATAATTGCAGAGGTCAACTTGGCTTCTTTTGTACTAAATTTGTTGACTACTAACTTCTTTCGAACTATAATTTTGTACAAAGGGTTAGCGCACACGCGCTGCAGATCAATCATTTAATAAATAAACAAGTTATTAAACAAACATTAACAAATAATACAATTACTATAACAGTGTCTACGTGAACCATCTTAAAATATGTGCGCATTTTTAAATTCTTTAGAAGAAATGTGTTTTCAAATTGAAGGTTACTTTTATTTGCCACCTTCATTGAAAGTTTGTTTTCAGTATTTGCTGTCTTCGCAATCATTCCACATCAGTTTAATACTGTTGTTTTGTATTTGAAAATAAAAGGGTCTTCAAATACACTTTAGGAAAAAAACAGAACATGCTTTTCGTTGTGTACATTTATCTATCTATTCAATATTCAATTAAAGTAGCTAGATTAGGTGTCGTTTTGCGTGGCAAATAGATTATGCCTGTTGCTCTCGATGTCGCTCAAAAATTGATCTGGAATTCTATGTTCCGAATGTGACATAAATTGCGATCAAAGATAAAGTTAGTCGAATTCGAGTGACGGGCTGTCGTTCGAAATCGAGGAAAAGGGTAGAAAATATTTGGACTAGAATTTAGAATTTTTTAAAACAGTTGTACCATAGACTGATTTGAACATTTTATGAGCTGATTAGTGAAATTATAGTTTTTGTAAGGGAAGGCAATTGATGGGACTTTTAACGGCATATTGTATTTATTTAGCTACTAATAAAAATTTATCAACTGAGCCACCTGCCTATACCTTGTCAAAATAGCCGGCTAAACAATAGTCGTGTTTTGGTTACAAGCAAGCGATTATCGTTTGCTAAGTTGTAACGAAAACTGATATTTAGCGATAAGTGATTTTGTTCAAAAATGTGAAAAATGCTTGAAAACGGTAAAAGATGTCCAAAAAGAATTTGTTTAAACTTAGCGAAAATGATTCGCGTCGCTAGATTCTCGCTCAGTCTTCGCTAAGTGCTGCATACAAAATAAGCAATTATATACGTAAGCGGTGTAATGAAAAAACGCTTAATGTCTTTCTGTGTTAAAGACATACAATCCGTCCATAGAAAATAACTGAAAAATAGATACGTTTATTGTGCATGTTATGTCAGAGTAATTTGCAATCCTATTTTCACAACCGATAACCACAATGAAAGCTATTGACTCGGATTACCAAACGCAAAACACCGCAACAAAATGTACTACCTTTGTCAAAAGTTATTGAATTTGGACCACTTCTTTGATAATGTCCTCCCACTGTACTACGTACAGGTATGATGTTTATTAGAACCAAACAATTTTTGGACTAAACAAAACTTATAAGCAATATTTAAGTTGAGGAACAACACTTCTACATAAAATCTATTGGACAGCAATAGCTTCCCAAACTGTATGAGGTAAATAAAATATTTCACTTTTCAAAACTGAAATTTTGAGAATTTTGAATTTTTTTACACACTGTCAACATTTACATTACCATATGTTAAAATCATAGAGTAATACAATATAGAGCTGCCAGTCTTCTGGTCTGGTCTTCTTTTGTTTTGACCATAGAGTAATGATGTATAGAGTAGCCAACTCTCTCAGTAAATTGATGACAATTGGTGTGTTTTAAATGGGCGGTTGCATGCTGAAAGTATTGCTTTAATAATACCAGATAGTGGCAATGGCTCACACCAACCAACAAGAAACCAGCAGTGGCATTTAGTTTTGTGCGATAACATTTTTGTGTAAATATACCAACCAAAATATTCTAACAATAAAATATAACAAACAATTCCAAAATACGTTTAAATTCCACAGTTTTTCATCAAAACGACATGAAAAATTTACGTTAACATTTTTTGTAATTCCACCTTAGTCAATATACGTCAAACAACTAGCTATCGCACCTACCGCATCACGAGTAGTGTGAAAACAAATGTCAAATGAGAAGAATAGCAGCTCTATATGATATTACTCTATGGTTTTGACATGTGGTAATTTAAGAGTTGACAATGTGTGAATAAAAATTTGTTTTTTTCGATTCACAAATTCACTAAGTTTTGAAAAGTGAAATATTTTATTTACATTTTTCGGATCTCCTTAAAATTATCTTATACAGTTTCGGAGCTATTGAACTCTAATTGACTTTATGTAGAAGTGGGGTTCCTCTTCTTATATATTGCGTCTAAGTTTTGTTTAGACCAAAAATTGTTTGCTTCTAGTAAACATTATACCTGTACGTAGTACAGTGGGACATTATCAAAGAAGTGGTCAAAATTCAATATCTTTTGACAAAGGTAGTATATTTTAGTGCAGTGTTTTGCGTTTGATAGTATGATTTATGATTACCATTTGTGAAAATAGGTTTGAAAATTCGTCTGACATAACAGACTAAACAAACATACCTATGTTTCAATTATTTTATGTGAAATGATTGTACGTCTTTAGCACAGAAAGGCCTTATTTTATATTGTCAGGTGGTTCAGTTGGAATTCCATATCCCAATTGATAAATTTATATTAGTGAGGAACCTAAAGAAACATAAAATACTCTTAAAATGCCCATATATTGCTTTCCCTTAAAAAAGTGTTGTTCCACTAAATTTTCAATCCGTTATATAGTACAACTGTTATAAAGTGACTGTAACTATTCTACATTCTAGTCCAAATGGGAAATACCCATTTCCCCGATTTCAAACGACAGCCCGTCACTCGAATTCGACTGAATTTGGATTTAGTTCGATTTAGTTTATCTTAGATCGTAATTGATGTCATTATCGAATCATAGAATTCCACGTTTTCGTTCGACGTTTCTCGAACCCACATTAAATTTAGTGAGACATCGAGCAACAGGCACAATCTATTTGCCACGCAAACCAAAACCTAATCTAGCTACTTTAATGGAATATTCATTGTATAGATAGATAAATGTACACAACGAAAAGCATGTTATGTTTTTTTCCTAAAGTGTATTTGAAGACTCGTTTATTTTCAAATACAAAACAGCAGTATTAAACTGATCTGGAATGATTGCGGAGACAATAAATAGTGAAAACAAACTTTCTATGAAGGTGGCAAATAAAAGTAACCTTCAGTTTGAAAACACATTTCTTCTAAAGAATTTTAAAATACGCACATATTTTAAGATGGTTCACGTAGACACTGTTATAGTTATTGTATTATTTGTTAATGTTTGTTTAATACCTTGTTTATTTATTAAATGATTGTTCTGAAGCGCGTGTGCGCTAACTAACCCTTTGTAAAAAATTATAGTTCGAAAGAAGTTAGTAGTCAACAAATTTAGTACAAAAGAAGCCAAGTTGACCTCTGCAATTATCAATTCTACAGAAGGGTTTACTTCGGTTGCATTTTGCCCATCTTTGCTACTGGAGTTTTACCCTAAATAAGTTAGACCGTAATTACTATTCATACATTTTCATCAGGATCGATTGCGAGCGCTGCTGAAACTAATTATTGAAAGGATTTGCGTCTGTAAAAGATTTTTTAGAGTAATTAAAGTACCAAGACGTGTAGACTTATGATAATATAACTATTGCTTTTTTAATAGCAGGATAATGGTTGATTATATCGGTTTATAAAGTAAATTTAAACCGTAATAGAGATACAAATAAATTTAAATTTAATTTAACTTAACCATTAAGTGCAAATGCAACCACTATTACGTTACTCTGCTTCTGCAAATAATAATCTTAGGCGTAATTTTTGAGTGGAAAATCAAATTTGATCAACGACCAAACATAAAGCTTGTTTTTTTATTCCCTGCTAAACTAATTTGTCGACGTTTTTATATGGGGAACTAAGCTATATTAAGCGATTTTAAGCGGCGCTCCCTACAAAGTCTTTGAAAAATTAGTTTAGCAGGGAATACAAAAAACAAGCTTATAATTTAAAGTCTAAATTCACTTTTTAGGTTAATAGTTAACTGCTGTTTAAACAGCCAATGTTGGGCATTTAAACTACGACCAAGTTATCATATGATTTCGACACAAATCTTCTTTAATTGTTAATGTGACCAATTATAATCACCATCCTAGTTCAAATAACATTAAAAAAGTTTCGTTTAACTGGTAATGCAGTTAGAACTTTATTTCTGCTCAAATATTTTCCAAATTCATTAAATATTTTGTAATTTTATACTTCACTTTTGTTTTGCAAATGGCGTTAGTTGGATGCATTGTAAGAATTAGCCGATAAATGTATGGATACTGATTATTTTTCGTAGCATTTGATACGATTGCCACATGGTAGTAAGTTTATTTGACAAAACACTAAAAAACTCTTTTCGTATTTAAAGTCAGATCAAACATAAATCAAAATCAACTGTTTACCAATTTAAATAACCAGTCATAAATTGGGCCTTAATGTTTACACTATGCGAATTATTTTCCGCAAAAGCTACTTTTGACATATGCAGCGATTACTCTCTAGTGTAACATTCGTTATTCTAGCGAGGAGATTCGCTTCAATCGATCATTGTAGTGAAAATTAACGTCTGTCATCCTATGTTGTTTATTATACTAAATAAATTTTATTTATCTTTCATTTCATTATTAGCAATACAGGAAACTGGCAATTGTAAGTGTTTGTCTGGAAAATATCCCCATGTTGATATTTACTAGTTTGTCTTAACATATAATCGCTTTCCTCTTCGATCATTTTACTATCTTTTTGAACTTGTAGAAAATCTTACGCGGAGGGGGAGATATTCTTAAAGACATTGTCCTCGATACTGCATCTGATGTGGCCGCCGAACAAATCAATAACCTCGGATGAAAATAAGTTGAAGATACTGAATAGCTTCAAAAGTTGTTTCCAATAAAATAAAAAACAACTGCCAGCAAAATCATTTAATGCGTGATTTAATTATCAAATTGTAATCTGACAAATGTTTGGCATTCTTCTAACAAGTATTAACTAGGAGAGTCCGGTGAACTCACTTGTCACAGGATTTGTAATAGTAAGAAACCCTTATTTACTATGCCTTTTTAATTGGCGATATTTAGGCCCGGCCCTAATTTCCGTGGACCAATGATGTGATATGAGACATTTAAATTTACTGTGCAACTGATAGATTGGGGTACATTGTGGGCTTTATCCCACAAGTCACATTCACATCGCTTGCCATTTTATGCATGACATAATAAAGAAACTTTCTACTTGCCGTAAGATGTTCGTCAATTTTTATGAAATACCGGCCATAAACAGTAAATATTTTAAATTTGGTTAGAGTTCTTTTTAAAATTGCAATTTCCTTTAAAGCTAAGAGATCATGTTTTCTCGCAATCGCTGGACGATCGTTTCGATGTTTGTGAAGCATCATCTTCAGCAGGGTCTAGACCGTTAAGTCACTGCAGTGTGTACTCACACTTGTCACTAACCGAAGTCTTTATATTATATAGTGATTAGTTGGCCCTACTCACACGTTGCTTTCCTACTTGCACGCACTGATGCTCTATTCTAATTATAGTTTTTGTTCTATTTTGGATTGGCCTTCGATCCGAGTTAAATGGCCATCGGTGGTGTACATGAGATCCTGCGTTCGAACCCTGTTCTGACCACCTTCAATTTCTATCGGCGGCGGTCACCTCGCATAGTGACGGCGACACTACCGAGAATTTAGCCAGGAAAATGCTTCTCTAACTACCGTTCGGAATCGGTGTAAAAACTGTGCGCCCCAATCAATGAGTATAAAATTAGAAAGCGCCCAGCTCACTGGTTGTAAGAAGCTCTCCCCAATTCCTTCCTTAGCTGTAATGGGTTCATCTATTCATCTAAGTTCATCTATTTCAAATGACGGTGGTTGGTGCATAGAATCATTCCACATTTGTTCCAGCATTTTTTTGTATGGGTTTCGCATGAATTTGTATGGGATAATTTGCATTCCCTTGCATCTGGGTAACTTCAACACAAATATTGGCGGATGGTCTGCTAAGCTTTATTTTACTGGAGTACATTTGATAGTTTTATTTTCTACAGTCGTATTTAAATATTCAAAGGATATCAAATATGCATGAAAAAGGCACAAATCGATGGAAAATTGTATGGAATTTCATTTATTGAATGCAAATAATACGATTATTAGTTGCAAATCTGGATACTGCACTTAAATATTGGGCAAATTGGCAATCTTGTGTCACTCAATCCTTTAAATGCGAAAGGAAAAGGATATTAACATCAGAATATGCCAGCTGGACTTTTTTTGTTCAATAATTTTGGATTCAACACACATATAGGCTGAAGGTCTGCAAATGTTTATTTCACTGGAGTAAATTTGATAGTTTTCCACGCTCATTCTGTTACCTCCCATACAAAAGTCACAAGATCTTCGATTCAGTCAGAGGGGGATATACCCACATGCTCCATAGCCCGTGGAACAGCTAAGGCAGTCCCTACTCTAATCAGTTCATTCGCTCTATAATTCCCTGGAATGTACCTGTGCACCCATGATATTGAACTTGTTGGGCATGGGCACATTTTTGTGGCATACTTTAAACCTCTACCGCCTCAATATATGGCATACTTTAACCCTCTACCGCCTCAATATACTTTTTATGGATAAAGGTAAAAAAATTGTTTTCGAAAATGCTTTACTACACTCAGAGAACTAATTGTTTGAAAAGAGGTTATAGTAACCGTAAATTCGGCTGTTACCACCGAATTGAGGTTGTCACAACCGAATTAAGGTTTTTACGACCGAATTTAGTTTCCACAACCGAAATTCGGTTGTAGCAACCTCATTTCTTAATAGATTGGGTTGTGACAACTGAATCTTCAATTATATTCGTTCAGTCAACTAAATTTTCTAAAATTTCGGTTGGAACAACCGAATTTTAAATTCATTTGGATGCAACAACAGAAATTGGTACCAAATTCGGTTGGAGTAACCGAATTTGGCTTCAATTCGGTTGTAGTAACAGAATTTGACACCAATTCGGTTGTAACTGTCGAATTTGGTAGCAATTCGGTCACAATAATCGAATCTAGACTTAATTCGGTTGCACCGACCGAATTTGGCGTCAATTCGGTTGCTGTAACCGAATTTCTCATGAATTCTGTAGGTATAACCGAATTCATCTTCAATTCGGTTGCCACTACATAATGCTATGTAGTTAAAATCTGACGTTTAAAATTCTATAATCAAATATTATTTTAAAAAGAATTAAAGAATGTCAAGATTTTGTTTGTGGTTATTAAGAAAGATAAGTAAAATGTGTTTTGTATTAAAACATCTTAGTTTGCAGATATTTTTAAGCAGATATCAACAGTTTTAAAGGTTTTCAAAATATGCAAAACGCCTTAGGACGAAGATCAAGCGATGCAACATGTCAGAATTAGTGCGGTATCACATGATGACCGACACTTCAATAAAGGTCGGAAGAGGCATGTAAAACAAATTTATTACTCTTTAGTTTACCACATATATATGACTTTATTATCTCGCTATTTAAGTCGTTTATAAAAGTGCAGGAAAATAAATCATCACTTAATAATAAAAAACTTTAATACGTAATTCATTTGTGACACTATTCGGTTGTAACAACCTCTAATTCGGTTGTAACAACCTCTAATTCGGCAGTGACAACCTTGTTGTCTCAACCTCCAATGAGGTCGTCTCAACCTCCAATGAGGTCGTGTCAACCTCCAATGAGGTCGTGTCAAGCTAAGAAGTTCGCATAAATTCGGTTGTAGCTATCGAATTTGGTATCAATTCGGTTGCAGTAACCGAATTTAGACTTATGTCGGTTGCAGCGACCGAATTTGGCGTACCAATAGTTCTTTAGGTACAACCGAATTCTATGTATTCCAAACCTGACGTTTAAAATTCTAAAATCAAATATTATGTTAAAGAAAGATCAAGAATGTATAATTGTTTCTGTCCCGGCGATATCAAGGTTCTTTTTTGTGGTTATTAAGAAAGGTAAGTAAAAATATTGTAATTAGGGGATTTGTACTTGTATTAAAATGCCTTTCTTATTTTGCAGAAAATATCCAAGCAGATATGAAGAGTTTTCAAGTTTTTCAAGGTCGGTCTGTACATACTTATGTACAATGGTTTAGGACCTATATCAAAATGATGGCCGGGACTTCAAGGTCAGAATGATTTAGACGAATTCATTTCCTCGCTTTGTAATATATGATTACTCTAAAATAAATTATCACATAATAATAAAAAACGTTCAAAATTAATTTGTGACACTATGTAAATTCGGTTGTAACAACCTCTAATGAGGTTGCGTCAACCTCTAACGAGGTTATGTCAACCTCTAATAAGGTTGCATCAACCTCTAATAAGGTTGCGTCAACCTCTAATGAGGTTTCGGCAACCTCTAATGAGGTTGGGTCAACACCTCTAATGAGGTTTTGTCAACCTCTAATGAGGTTGCGTCAACATCTAATGACATTGCGTCAACCTCTAATGGGTTGTGTCGACCTCTAAAGTGGTTATGTCTACCTCTAAAGAGGTTATGTCAACCTCTAATGAGGTTGTGTCAACCTTTAATGAGGTTGTGTCAACCTCTAATGAGGTTGTGTCAACCTCTAATTCGGTTGAGACAACCTCTAAATTTGGTCACGGCTAATTCGGCTGTCTCAACCGAATTTTTCTGTGAGTGTATAAAAGTTTTCAAAAAAACCCTATATTTTTTAATATTCTCACTTACAGTGTTTACTCAAACAGTTTGGAGAAGGGTGCGTTAACATTAGAGGGTTCAAAACCGAAACCGAATAAACCGGCGATACCGGCTAACTGGGTTTTTCAATTAACCGTGTGCCGGTTTAAAAAATATCATAATTTTAGAATAAACCGAAAACCGGCTATTTGAGGACAATTAACCGGTTATTAGGTTATTACTCAATTTGTGTCAAATATCCTTACAAAAATGTAAAGAGCATTCAAACCGAGATAAGGCTTTCAAATATTACTGATTTGTTTAATAAAGTAACACGATATCGTTTTTCATATACAGGGTGTTCCAAAAACTTTCCGAAAAAATTAAACGCGTGATAGCTTGGATCAATATGAATATATTTTGTTCTAGCACCACTGTTCTAACGGCTACCGTTTTCGAGCTATAGCGTCTCAAAAAAAATGCATTTCTAAATGCATTTAATTCATTTTAAAACAACTTAGTTTTTTTTAAACGTTTTTATCTGAGTTATGTGTCAAAAAAAAAAGTGAAATTTTTTTTCCATTTTTCTTTGTTTTCGTGTACCTTTAAATTCGATTCGCGATGAAATTTTGAAATTCTGAGTATGCGGATTTAGTTTTTTATTATGGCAAAGCTGATGGGAATTCATTGGCAGCACAGCATATGTATGCTGAAGCTTTACCCCAAAGAGATGTTCCCCACCACACCGTCTGCATCAGTACGTTTGATCGCCTTCGTGAGACAGGTAGCGTTAATAAATGCAGGGGTGACAGAACAAGGGGCTTTCAGCAGAATGCAGAAGAAACTGTTTTGGCAGCTGTGTTGCAAGACCCAACAACAAGTGTAAGAAAAATAGCTAAAACAAAGGAAATACCACAATCTCAGGTGCACTTCACTTCACTTCACTTCACTTCACTTCACTTCACTTCACTTCACTTCACTTCACTTCACTTCACTTCACTTCACTTCACTTCACTTCACTTCACTTCACTTCACTTCACTTCACTTCACTTCACTTCACTTCACTTCACTTCACTTCACTTCACTTCACTTCACTTCACTTCACTTCACTTCACTTCACTTCACTTCACTTCACTTCACTTCACTTCACTTCACTTCACTTCACTTCACTTCACTTCACTTCACTTCACTTCACTTCACTTCACTTCACTTCACTTCACTTCACTTCACTTCACTTCACTTCACTTCACTTCACTTCACTTCACTTCACTTCACTTCACTTCACTTCACTTCACTTCACTTCACTTCACTTCACTTCACTCCACTTCACTTCACTTCACTTCACTTCACTTCACTTCACTTCACTTCACTCCACTTCACTTCACTTCACTTCACTTCACTTCACTTCACTTCACTTCACTTCACTTCACTTCACTTCACTTCACTTCACTTCACTTCACTTCACTTCACTTCACTTCACTTCACTTCACTTCACTTCACTTCACTTCACTTCACTTCACTTCACTTCACTTCACTTCACTTCACTTCACTTCACTTCACTTCACTTCACTTCACTTCACTTCACTTCACTTCACTTCACTTCACTTCACTTCACTTCACTTCACTTCACTTCACTTCACTTCACTTCACTTCACTTCACTTCACTTCACTTCACTTCACTTCACTTCACTTCACTTCACTTCACTTCACTTCACTTCACTTCACTTCACTTCACTTCACTTCACTTCACTTCACTTCACTTCACTTCACTTCACTTCACTTCACTTCACTTCACTTCACTTCACTTCACTTCACTTCACTTCACTTCACTTCACTTCACTTCACTTCACTTCACTTCACTTCACTTCACTTCACTTCACTTCACTTCACTTCACTTCACTTCACTTCACTTCACTTCACTTCACTTCACTTCACTTCACTTCACTTCACTTCACTTCACTTCACTTCACTTCACTTCACTTCACTTCACTTCACTTCACTTCACTTCACTTCACTTCACTTCACTTCACTTCACTTCACTTCACTTCACTTCACTTCACTTCACTTCACTTCACTTCACTTCACTTCACTTCACTTCACTTCACTTCACTTCACTTCACTTCACTTCACTTCACTTCACTTCACTTCACTTCACTTCACTTCACTTCACTTCACTTCACTTCACTTCACTTCACTTCACTTCACTTCACTTCACTTCACTTCACTTCACTTCACTTCACTTCACTTCACTTCACTTCACTTCACTTCACTTCACTTCACTTCACTTCACTTCACTTCACTTCACTTCACTTCACTTCACTTCACTTCACTTCACTTCACTTCACTTCACTTCACTTCACTTCACTTCACTTCACTTCACTTCACTTCACTTCACTTCACTTCACTTCACTTCACTTCACTTCACTTCACTTCACTTCACTTCACTTCACTTCACTTCACTTCACTTCACTTCACTTCACTTCACTTCACTTCACTTCACTTCACTTCACTTCACTCACTTCACTTCACTTCACTTCACTTCACTTCACTTCACTTCACTTCACTTCACTTCACTTCACTTCACTTCACTTCACTTCACTTCACTTCACTTCACTTCACTTCACTTCACTTCACTTCACTTCACTTCACTTCACTTCACTTCACTTCACTTCACTTCACTTCACTTCACTTCACTTCACTTCACTTCACTTCACTTCACTTCACTTCACTTCACTTCACTTCACTTCACTTCACTTCACTTCACTTCACTTCACTTCACTTCACTTCACTTCACTTCACTTCACTTCACTTCACTTCACTTCACTTCACTTCACTTCACTTCACTTCACTTCACTTCACTTCACTTCACTTCACTTCACTTCACTTCACTTCACTTCACTTCACTTCACTTCACTTCACTTCACTTCACTTCACTTCACTTCACTTCACTTCACTTCACTTCACTTCACTTCACTTCACTTCACTTCACTTCACTTCACTTCACTTCACTTCACTTCACTTCACTTCACTTCACTTCACTTCACTTCACTTCACTTCACTTCACTTCACTTCACTTCACTTCACTTCACTTCACTTCACTTCACTTCACTTCACTTCACTTCACTTCACTTCACTTCACTTCACTTCACTTCACTTCACTTCACTTCACTTCACTTCACTTCACTTCACTTCACTTCACTTCACTTCACTTCACTTCACTTCACTTCACTTCACTTCACTTCACTTCACTTCACTTCACTTCACTTCACTTCACTTCACTTCACTTCACTTCACTTCACTTCACTTCACTTCACTTCACTTCACTTCACTTCACTTCACTTCACTTCACTTCACTTCACTTCACTTCACTTCACTTCACTTCACTTCACTTCACTTCACTTCACTTCACTTCACTTCACTTCACTTCACTTCACTTCACTTCACTTCACTTCACTTCACTTCACTTCACTTCACTTCACTTCACTTCACTTCACTTCACTTCACTTCACTTCACTTCACTTCACTTCACTTCACTTCACTTCACTTCACTTCACTTCACTTCACTTCACTTCACTTCACTTCACTTCACTTCACTTCACTTCACTTCACTTCACTTCACTTCACTTCACTTCACTTCACTTCACTTCACTTCACTTCACTTCACTTCACTTCACTTCACTTCACTTCACTTCACTTCACTTCACTTCACTTCACTTCACTTCACTTCACTTCACTTCACTTCACTTCACTTCACTTCACTTCACTTCACTTCACTTCACTTCACTTCACTTCACTTCACTTCACTTCACTTCACTTCACTTCACTTCACTTCACTTCACTTCACTTCACTTCACTTCACTTCACTTCACTTCACTTCACTTCACTTCACTTCACTTCACTTCACTTCACTTCACTTCACTTCACTTCACTTCACTTCACTTCACTTCACTTCACTTCACTTCACTTCACTTCACTTCACTTCACTTCACTTCACTTCACTTCACTTCACTTCACTTCACTTCACTTCACTTCACTTCACTTCACTTCACTTCACTTCACTTCACTTCACTTCACTTCACTTCACTTCACTTCACTTCACTTCACTTCACTTCACTTCACTTCACTTCACTTCACTTCACTTCACTTCACTTCACTTCACTTCACTTCACTTCACTTCACTTCACTTCACTTCACTTCACTTCACTTCACTTCACTTCACTTCACTTCACTTCACTTCACTTCACTTCACTTCACTTCACTTCACTTCACTCACTCACTTCACTCACTCACTTCACTTCACTTCACTTCACTTCACTTCACTTCACTTCACTTCACTTCACTTCACTTCACTTCACTTCACTTCACTTCACTTCACTTCACTTCACTTCACTTCACTCACTTCACTTCACTTCACTTCACTTCACTTCACTTCACTTCACTTCACTTCACTTCACTTCACTTCACTTCACTTCACTTCACTTCACTTCACTTCACTTCACTTCACTTCACTTCACTTCACTTCACTTCACTTCACTTCACTTCACTTCACTTCACTTCACTTCACTTCACTTCACTTCACTTCACTTCACTTCACTTCACTTCACTTCACTTCACTTCACTTCACTTCACTTCACTTCACTTCACTTCACTTCACTTCACTTCACTTCACTTCACTTCACTTCACTTCACTTCACTCACTTCACTTCACTTCACTTCACTTCACTTCACTTCACTTCACTTCACTTCACTTCACTTCACTTCACTTCACTTCACTTCACTTCACTTCACTTCACTTCACTTCACTTCACTTCACTTCACTTCACTTCACTTCACTTCACTTCACTTCACTTCACTTCACTTCACTTCACTTCACTTCACTTCACTTCACTTCACTTCACTTCACTTCACTTCACTTCACTTCACTTCACTTCACTTCACTTCACTTCACTTCACTTCACTTCACTTCACTTCACTTCACTTCACTTCACTTCACTTCACTTCACTCACTTCACTTCACTTCACTTCACTTCACTTCACTTCACTTCACTTCACTTCACTTCACTTCACTTCACTTCACTTCACTTCACTTCACTCACTTCACTTCACTTCACTTCACTTCACTTCACTTCACTTCACTTCACTTCACTTCACTCACTTCACTTCACTTCACTTCACTTCACTTCACTTCACTTCACTTCACTTCACTTCACTTCACTTCACTTCACTTCACTTCACTTCACTTCACTTCACTTCACTTCACTTCACTTCACTTCACTTCACTTCACTTCACTTCACTTCACTTCACTTCACTTCACTTCACTTCACTTCACTTCACTTCACTCACTTCACTTCACTTCACTTCACTTCACTTCACTTCACTTCACTTCACTTCACTTCACTTCACTTCACTTCACTTCACTTCACTTCACTTCACTCACTTCACTTCACTTCACTTCACTTCACTTCACTTCACTTCACTTCACTTCACTTCACTTCACTTCACTTCACTTCACTTCACTCACTTCACTTCACTTCACTTCACTTCACTTCACTTCACTTCACTTCACTTCACTTCACTTCACTTCACTTCACTTCACTTCACTTCACTTCACTTCACTTCACTTCACTTCACTTCACTTCACTTCACTTCACTTCACTTCACTTCACTTCACTTCACTTCACTTCACTTCACTTCACTTCACTTCACTTCACTTCACTTCACTTCACTTCACTTCACTTCACTTCACTTCACTTCACTTCACTTCACTTCACTTCACTTCACTTCACTTCACTTCACTTCACTTCACTTCACTTCACTTCACTCACTTCACTTCACTTCACTTCACTTCACTTCACTTCACTTCACTTCACTTCACTTCACTTCACTCACTTCACTTCACTTCACTTCACTTCACTTCACTCACTTCACTTCACTTCACTTCACTTCACTTCACTTCACTTCACTTCACTTCACTTCACTTCACTTCACTTCACTTCACTTCACTCACTTCACTTCACTTCACTTCACTTCACTTCACTTCACTTCACTTCACTTCACTTCACTTCACTTCACTTCACTTCACTTCACTTCACTTCACTTCACTTCACTTCACTTCACTTCACTTCACTTCACTTCACTTCACTTCACTTCACTTCACTTCACTTCACTTCACTTCACTTCACTTCACTTCACTCACTTCACGTCACTTCACTTCACTTCACTTCACTTCACTTCACTTCACTTCACTTCACTTCACTTCACTTCACTTCACTTCACTTCACTTCACTTCACTTCACTTCACTTCACTTCACTTCACTTCACTTCACTTCACTTCACTTCACTTCACTTCACTTCACTTCACTTCACTTCACTTCACTTCACTTCACTTCACTTCACTTCACTTCACTTCACTTCACTTCACTTCACTTCACTTCACTTCACTTCACTTCACTTCACTTCACTTCACTTCACTCACTTATTCACTTCACTTCACTTCACTTCACTTCACTTCACTTCACTTCACTTCACTTCACTTCACTTCACTTCACTTCACTTCACTTCACTTCACTTCACTTCACTCACTTCACTTCACTTCACTTCACTTCACTTCACTTCACTTCACTTCACTTCACTTCACTTCACTTCACTTCACTTCACTTCACTTCACTTCACTTCACTTCACTTCACTTCACTTCACTTCACTTCACTTCACTTCACTTCACTTCACTTCACTTCACTTCACTTCACTTCACTTCACTTCACTTCACTTCACTTCACTTCACTTCACTTCACTTCACTTCACTTCACTTCACTTCACTTCACTTCACTTCACTTCACTTCACTTCACTTCACTTCACTTCACTTCACTTCACTTCACTTCACTTCACTTCACTTCACTTCACTTCACTTCACTTCACTTCACTTCACTTCACTTCACTTCACTTCACTTCACTTCACTTCACTTCACTTCACTTCACTTCACTTCACTTCACTTCACTTCACTTCACTTCACTTCACTTCACTTCACTTCACTTCACTTCACTTCACTTCACTTCACTTCACTTCACTTCACTTCACTTCACTTCACTTCACTTCACTTCACTTCACTTCACTTCACTTCACTTCACTTCACTTCACTTCACTTCACTTCACTTCACTTCACTTCACTTCACTTCACTTCACTTCACTTCACTTCACTTCACTTCACTTCACTTCACTTCACTTCACTTCACTTCACTTCACTTCACTTCACTTCACTTCACTTCACTTCACTTCACTTCACTTCACTTCACTTCACTTCACTTCACTTCACTTCACTTCACTTCACTTCACTTCACTTCACTTCACTTCACTTCACTTCACTTCACTTCACTTCACTTCACTTCACTTCACTTCACTTCACTTCACTTCACTTCACTTCACTTCACTTCACTTCACTTCACTTCACTTCACTTCACTTCACTTCACTTCACTTCACTTCACTTCACTTCACTTCACTTCACTTCACTTCACTTCACTTCACTTCACTTCACTTCACTTCACTTCACTTCACTTCACTTCACTTCACTTCACTTCACTTCACTTCACTTCACTTCACTTCACTTCACTTCACTTCACTTCACTTCACTTCACTTCACTTCACTTCACTTCACTTCACTTCACTTCACTTCACTTCACTTCACTTCACTTCACTTCACATCACATCACGTCACTTCCAGTTTAACTTTTTTACAGATTTTGTTTTGGACGATTTTATTTTGGTCGAATTTCCGTGCCGCCGCTTTTTCAACAATACAAGATAAAGGATATATTTTGAACTACATTGACCGACTCTATTGTAATGTAATATTGTCAGCGCCTGCTGACTCCGTCTGCTTGTCGCTGCTATATTTTTCTATTTCCTAACAACTACGCGTTAAACACCCGTTTTGCGTTGGTTCTGGCGCCGCATAAAAAATTCAATTATTATTGTTATCGCCAATAACTATGAACACGCTACTGTTTATGTAATTCATGCTATTTCCCCGTTTTATTTCACCCCTTTTAGATATGTAGTTGCACCCCCTCCATTTGCCTGTCTCCATAACTTTGACTATTTATATATAAAATGCATGGCGATTGTGTTACAAATATCCTTAAAAAACATCACATTTCCCCACATTTATTCTTTATATAATATCTTTCCTTTCCTTATAAGAGAATATCGTTTTCCTCCGATAACTCGCAAAGGAAAAGGATTCCATTTCCTTAATGTGGTGATAAAATTTTATGAATGCAATTTGTAGTTTGTTATTATTTACGAAAGCAGTAGCTCTTTGCTTTTGGTCATTGGGTTTTGTCTGACGGTTAAAAGGATTCTCGCAATAACATTTAAAATGTATTAGAAAACACTTTCACATGTGTTAGTTTCACATTCCCTACTTGTTTGTGCTTTTTTGTGTGATCGAAATCTATTTCTTATAACAACTGTCATCATTTGCAATGCGTTATATTATCTACAGTCATATTAAAATATTCAAAGGATGTAAAATATGCATGAAAAAGGATACAAATCGACGGAAAATTTTATGGAATTTCAGTTATTTAATGCAAATAATACGATTATTAGTTGCAAATCTGGATACTGCACTTAAATATTGGGCAAATTGGCAATCTTATGTCACTTAAACCTTTAAATGCGAAAGGAAAAAGGATATTAACATCAGAATATGCCAGTTGGACTTTCTTTTATTTGTTAATTAATTTGGTTCTACAGGGTGATTCAGTCACGATCCTCCGAATTTCACCAGCGTATTCCGTGGCTCATTTCATGAAAACCTCTCCACTACGACCAAACCGAAAATGCAAGTGCGCGAAATGTCTGCGGTTTGAATATTTTCGGATTGGTGGTCGGATGATAGTAGGGTAAAATTGCTAACTTCTGAACCAGTGGTCGGATTTTTTTGTTTTTGGGCTTGTTTGAAAGGTCTTTGGGAGACCTTTCAGAATCAATAAAAACAAAAAAAAGACCTCTGAGCTTCATTTAGAGCATTTTGGAAAGGTTAGAGGTAGGGATATATTTTAAGAGAAAAACATTAGTTACGTGTCATCTGACTGAGCAAATTGAGGTTGTGTGCACTTTCTTATGTCTTTTTTCCAATTTTTTTTAAAACCTCTGTATCCCGGCGATATAATTTTTTTAAATGTTTTCTGATTCTGGAACGTCTAACAAAGACTTTTCCAATAAGCCCAAAAGCAAAAAAAAATCCGACCACTGGTTCAGAAGTTGGCAATTTTACTCTACTACCCTCCGACATCGGATGTGTTGATAAAGACTCTGCTGAGTTATAATTTTGATTAACTGTTCCGAATAAAAGGTTTTGGACTATCGTTGCCAATGGCCTTATAACGTAGTATTAATTATTTATTTTTTCCTAACATTGTTGTGCTCAATGTTGCCATTTAAGTGTTTAAGTCTTTCGTGATACCCATTTTCTTATACTTTACCCGTTACCCGAATATTGTGAAATAATAGCCGCTTTCCAATTTTTATTTCACTTTTAAACGAAAAGTTTTATATTGACTTGAAGTTTCGCGCAAAATTGAAACAAGGTTGACACAGCTTGGAAACAAATTTGTATATTTTAAATATTTGATTAAAAACAAAAGTAAATTTTAATACATTGTTGATATATACAACGTGATCAATAAATATTGCAGTTATACACATGTTACATTTTTGCACTCTGGTTTTAGGTGAATTTATTTGGTTTCTGATTTAATATTTTATCCAGTAGCCTATGGATTTTGTAAGACCTTGTATACAGCGAGGCATGCTGTACAAAATGTTGACGTCATTTCCGCAGGAATCGCATCACAAGTTTCTTTTTCTCTCTCCCACAGCTCGTTTACGCTTTTTGGAGCTTCCGGGTACTGGCTAGGTGAGAATTTATGTAAATACAAATGTTTTTCATCGGTTTTAAGTCCGGTTACTGCGCTGGTCATTTCCTAGTTGTAAATTTTTGATTATTTGACCAGTTTTTAACGATTTTGGCCGAATGTTTTGGGTCGTTGTCATATTGAAAAATCAATATTTCAGTACCAAGTACCATATATTCTATAGCAGCTGGTAAATGATTCTACAGAATTGGGAGATATTGTTTTTTTTTTATAATATATTCAGCTTTAACCAGAGGACCTACTGAATTCTTCTTAATATCTCCCCATTCCATTATGGATCCCCCACTATGTTTGATGGATTGTGTTGGATCTTTTGGCCAGTACCAAGCACGGCCATCGGACTCAAATCGATTGATTTTAGTCTCACCAGACCCTATAACCTTAAAGATAAGGCGTAATTGAACTTTCATTACTTAAATCGTGTCGAATTTAATATTTTACCTTCTTCCAGTCAAACTCAGTCCAGTTTTCATAGAGCTCAACTAATTCTTTACGAAGCTTTATATTCTTTAGTGATCCTTTTTTCTTCTCTGCAGCCTTAACACCACATCTTTGGAGATTTCGATAAGCAGTCCTCTCTATGGCGCTAATATTTGACGTTTTAGTGCCGCACCTGGGGTACTTTACTTTCATTGACTATATTACAACCTCATGCGGTCAGACGTCTTACACATATTAATTAAACAAACAATTAAAACAAATTTCAACATATTCTTCCAAATTGCTCTATCCTTCGCCTTTTCTCGCCAGTTGCTAACACCAAGGATACGGAGGGATTCTTCTGCCTAGTCTTTCCAGCGGTATCAAAAATCTTTCGCGCTGGCTCATCTTCATCCATTCTGATAACATGGCCTAGCCAACGCCATTGGCCCACTTTGATTCGTCTAGCTATGTCCACGTCAGAATAGAGATTATATAGCCCTGCGTTCCAGCGACGTCGCTACTCGCCGTTTTCCCTAACAGGTCCATATGTTTTACGGAGAATTTTTCTCTCGAAAACTCCCAGGTGTTTTTCATCCGCTTTTCGATATGACCCAAGTTGCGGAGCCATATGTCAAGACAGGTAAAATGAGAGTCTGATATAGCTGGACTTTTGTCCGTCGAGAGAGGGATTTGTTCCTAAACTGCTTGCTGAGCCCAAAATAAGATCTATTTGCAAGCACAATTCTACTATCTATCTCCAGGCTGACGTTGTTGTCCTTGTTCACGGCGGATCCAAGGTAGACAAATTCATCTACCACTTCAAAATTAAATCGATTGTCAACGTTCAAGTGCGGACCAAGTCGAGAGCTTTCTCTAGTCGTTGACACCATCAATTTTGTCTTGCCCTCATTAACAGCAAGACCCACCTTCGCTGATTCCTTTTCGATTCTTGAAAATACTGCAGTAACCTCTCGCAAATTTCACCCAATGATGTCTATGTCGTCAGCATTCGCCAGCAACATATGGCTTTTCGTGTTAATGGTCTTGTTCGTATTTACTGCAGCCTTTCTCATTATTATCTCCATTAAGATGTTGAAGAGATTGCACGAAAGTGTGTCGCCTTGTCTACGTCCTCGCTGAGGTCTTTCCCCACTTTCACTGCTGATTTGGTGTTGGTCAGCGTCATTCTACAGAGGCGAATCAGTTTTGCCGGAATATCAAGTTCAGACAATCTACACTATCTTCAGTGGAAGAATTTTGAGCACACACACTGCTTCTCAGTCACCAGATTCCCATTCTCGTCCTTGCAGGAGGGCAGCCCATTATTAGATCTTCTTACCCTCTGGAAAAACTTCCGGGATTCACCATTCATCCTGCACATTTCGGTTCTTTCACTCTCTCTCTCTGCTCCCACTGCCATTTTTTTCGCCTAAGTAGTTGGTTTTCTTCCCATCTCAGCTTATTGTACCGCTCACTCGCAGCACGCGTTGTAACTGACTGTTTCGTTGCCATACGTGCAGCGCCTTTTTCATCAGTTGCAATGCGACATTCTTCGTCGTACCATGACTTATGCTTCTGCGGTTGTTGATAGCCAAGTTCAGTCCTTGCAGCGGTTTCCAAAGAATGGGAGATGTGCTTCCACTGCGCATCTGGGTCTTCGGGAGGGTGGGTATTCTGCTCTAGCAGGAGAGAGAGTTTCTGTCGATAGGACATTGATATCTCCGGTATTTGTTGGTTGTTAATATCCAGCTTTTCCTGTCTTCGGCTTCGTCTATTACCAAGTGATCAGTCTGGTTCTTCGTCCGTTGATCAGGAGATATCCAGGTCGCCTTATGAATGTCCTTATGCTGGAATCGTGTGCTACTAACTACCATGTTCTTTGCAGCGGCGAAGTCTATCAGTCTTATTCCATTATCGGAGGTGGTATCATGTAGACTGTATCATGTAAATACAAATGTTTTTCATCGGTTTTAAGTCCGGTTACTGCGCTGGTCATTTCCTAGTTGTAAATTTTTGATTATTTGACCAGTTTTTAACGATTTTGGCCGAATGTTTTGGGTCGTTGTCATATTGAAAAATCAATATTTCAGTACCAAGTACCATATATTCTATAGCAGCTGGTAAATGATTCTACAGAATTGGGAGATATTGTTTTTTTTTTATAATATATTCAGCTTTAACCAGAGGACCTACTGAATTCTTCTTAATATCTCCCCATTCCATTATGGATCCCCCACTATGTTTGATGGATTGTGTTGGATCTTTTGGCCAGTACCAAGCACGGCCATCGGACTCAAATCGATTGATTTTAGTCTCACCAGACCCTATAACCTTAAAGACAAGGCGTAATTGAACTTTCATTACTTAAATCGTGTCGAATTTAATATTTTACCTTCTTCCAGTCAAACTCAGTCCAGTTTTCATAGAGCTCAACTAATTCTTTACGAAGCTTTATATTCTTTAGTGATCCTTTTTTCTTCTCTGCAGCCTTAACACCACATCTTTGGAGATTTCGATAAGCAGTCCTCTCTATGGCGCTAATATTTGACGTTTTAGTGCCGCACCTGGGGTACTTTACTTTCATTGACTATATTACAACCTCATGCGGTCAGACGTCTTACACATATTAATTAAACAAACAATTAAAACAAATTTCAACATATTCTTCCAAATTGCTCTATCCTTCGCCTTTTCTCGCCAGTTGCTAACACCAAGGATACGGAGGGATTCTTCTGCCTAGTCTTTCCAGCGGTATCAAAAATCTTTCGCGCTGGCTCATCTTCATCCATTCTGATAACATGGCCTAGCCAACGCCATTGGCCCACTTTGATTCGTCTAGCTATGTCCACGTCAGAATAGAGATTATATAGCCCTGCGTTCCAGCGACGTCGCTACTCGCCGTTTTCCCTAACAGGTCCATATGTTTTACGGAGAATTTTTCTCTCGAAAACTCCCAGGTGTTTTTCATCCGCTTTTCGATATGACCCAAGTTGCGGAGCCATATGTCAAGACAGGTAAAATGAGAGTCTGATATAGCTGGACTTTTGTCCGTCGAGAGAGGGATTTGTTCCTAAACTGCTTGCTGAGCCCAAAATAAGATCTATTTGCAAGCACAATTCTACTATCTATCTCCAGGCTGACGTTGTTGTCCTTGTTCACGGCGGATCCAAGGTAGACAAATTCATCTACCACTTCAAAATTAAATCGATTGTCAACGTTCAAGTGCGGACCAAGTCGAGAGCATTCTCTAGTCGTTGACACCATCAATTTTGTCTTGCCCTCATTAACAGCAAGACCCACCTTCGCTGATTCCTTTTCGATTCTTGAAAATACTGCAGTAACCTCTCGCAAATTTCACCCAATGATGTCTATGTCGTCAGCATTCGCCAGCAACATATGGCTTTTCGTGTTAATGGTCTTGTTCGTATTTACTGCAGCCTTTCTCATTATTATCTCCATTAAGATGTTGAAGAGATTGCACGAAAGTGTGTCGCCTTGTCTACGTCCTCGCTGAGGTCTTTCCCCACTTTCACTGCTGATTTGGTGTTGGTCAGCGTCATTCTACAGAGGCGAATCAGTTTTGCCGGAATATCAAGTTCAGACAATCTACACTATCTTCAGTGGAAGAATTTTGAGCACACACACTGCTTCTCAGTCACCAGATTCCCATTCTCGTCCTTGCAGGAGGGCAGCCCATTATTAGATCTTCTTACCCTCTGGAAAAACTTCCGGGATTCACCATTCATCCTGCACATTTCGGTTCTTTCACTCTCTCTCTCTGCTCCCACTGCCATTTTTTTCGCCTAAGTAGTTGGTTTTCTTCCCATCTCAGCTTATTGTACCGCTCACTCGCAGCACGCGTTGTAACTGACTGTTTCGTTGCCATACGTGCAGCGCCTTTTTCATCAGTTGCAATGCGACATTCTTCGTCGTACCATGACTTATGCTTCTGCGGTTGTTGATAGCCAAGTTCAGTCCTTGCAGCGGTTTCCAAAGAATGGGAGATGTGCTTCCACTGCGCATCTGGGTCTTCGGGAGGGTGGGTATTCTGCTCTAGCAGGAGAGAGAGTTTCTGTCGATAGGACATTGATATCTCCGGTATTTGTTGGTTGTTAATATCCAGCTTTTCCTGTCTTCGGCTTCGTCTATTACCAAGTGATCAGTCTGGTTCTTCGTCCGTTGATCAGGAGATATCCAGGTCGCCTTATGAATGTCCTTATGCTGGAATCGTGTGCTACTAACTACCATGTTCTTTGCAGCGGCGAAGTCTATCAGTCTTATTCCATTATCGGAGGTGGTATCATGTAGACTGTGATTGCCGATGGTTGGTCGAAAGACATTTCCTTTCCTAATTCGGCATTAAAATCGCCTAGAATAATCTTAATGTCGTGGTCAGGGCAGCGTTCATATACTTCCTCCAGGCGCTCATAAAATGTTTCTTTGCCCTCATCATCTTTATCCTCTGTCGGTGCGTGCACACAATTTAACGATATGTTGAAATATTTCGCTTTGATGCGAATTGTAGCTTTGCGGTCACTCACTGGGTTGAACCTTGAAACTAGTTGTCGCAGTCTCTTGCCAACTATAAATCCGCACCCAAATTCGTGCTTACGCTCATGGCAGCTGTAGTAAATATCGAAGTTTTTCGTTCTGGTGCAACCATATCCTGTCCATCGCATTTCCTGGATCGCTGTGATGTCAGCTTTATATTTTCCGAGGACATCCGCCAGTTGGAAAGTGGCACCAGTCCTGTATATCGTTCGAACATTCCAGGTACATATCGTTAAATCATGGTCCTTATAACGTTTGCGACGGTCGTCAACAGTTGTGGGGTTTCTTTGTTCATTATCTTTTCTGTGTATTTTCATTGCCAATATAACGGTGGCGGGAGGCAAACCCAGCCCACCGTGGTTTGCATTTTACCTACTGCCAGGATGATCATGTTTCAGCTGCCCATTATGGATCAGACGCTGACCAGAATGCAGTGTGTCGAAACCGGATTTTGGTTTCTTCAATTTTGATCCGCCGTTGGCCAGGGGTGTTGGCTCATCCGCCTTCAAAGGACAGAAGAATATGTCCACTAATTCGAAGAGCTTCAGTGACAGGGTATCAGTGATCGCTTTACCACTCAGGTTGCTCATTCGTTTCGCCTTCTCACTTTAGCTAGCTAACGGAGGTTTCCGATAAGCCATTGCCCAGGACTTTCTGCATGGAAGTAGTGAGCTGCTTGGACTGCCCAATGAAGTAGTCATTTCTAGCCACTCCCAAGTTCTTCTTTAAAAAGAGCCTGTTGGCTCTTTTGGCGTTTAGTAAGTAAGAAGTAGTACCTTTTTTTGAAAAAAAATTAGCTTTTAATAAAAAAAATTACCTCTCGTTAGAAAGGTACCTTCTAGAATACATATTCTTACAAAACGGACCTAAAAATATACTTAAAAAAAATAAATTTTATAAAAAAAATCCAATGAGTGTTGGAACCTACTGGCGATGTGTTAACACCTTCTTGGTACCTGTTTACCTTTTCGATTCCTATGAACACATTAGTAAATATTACATTGGAAAATAAAAAAAAGAATAGTTTTTGTGCTGAAGGCTCTTTTGTTACTGCACTTTCATTTTTCTTACATCTACTTTAGCATTAGACGTCACATTCTTAAAATACATAATGCAATATCTAGCTGACTGAAATAATTGACTGAATAAACGATAAACGACAAAAAGTATTGAATAGTATCATGGTACAAACAATACAAAAACAAAGGTTTACAAACTTTGACATAAGAGAAAACTCAGTCCAGATAAAGTTCTCTAGAGTGTGTTTTTCTCTTATGTCAAAGTTTGTAAGCTTTTGTTTGAATACAACCACCGTTTGCCTACAATTGCTGTTTTTGAAATGTTTTCTCCGTAAAAATCACATAGAAACGTTTTAATTTTCATACTTAAACACTTTCAAAATATCAAATAAAACACACGCATTGTGTAAATGACACTTTTTCTAATTTTGCATACATTTTCATTATTTTTCAATCAGTTGAGTTGACACAATACAGGCACTGAACAAAAACAAAATGCCTGTTGTTTTTGGCATGTTGTATTTGCTGTCGTACTGGATCACCATTATATTTCTACCATGTATATTATAGAGAACTTATTGCACTCTTTTTCCGCTGTTATTCTCTTTATAGAATATTTCAATAGAAATGCACCATTTCGTCAATTTGATTACATAAAACAGTACAAAAAGCATAAATGTTTCAAAAACTATCAATGTTTCTATTCTATACTATACTATTCAATACTCTTTGGCGACGACGATCTGCTTGTTTGTTCGCTGCCGCTACATCAATACCATTATACTTACTTTCAGGCAGAGACTATTGTTGTACAACAACCACGTATGTGATTTTAATGCTGTGTGTTGTTTGCATGTGTTCACTTTGATAGATTGCCCTACCCATGCCTATAGATGTTAACACCCCAAAAAAAAGTTCTTAAAAATGTTCATCATTTTACAAAATGTATCTTTTCTTAAAGATCCATTTAAATTATCGTATTTTTCAACGAACGCCTTAGGCGTGGTGGAACCAACTAGTACATAATATATAGCGAAAGGAACATCGTTCAAACCGCGTGTTTTTTTTTTTTTTTTTTATCGAGCGAACCCATCGCCGCAACTCATACCCGCCCCTACCGACCGAGAGGGCCACGTCCCCATAACGTGAGGATAGCGTACACATTATAGACCGGTCTATAACGGGAGAGCAAGGATCATAAGTTCACACGTTGCAACCAACTACAGAAATTCTTCACCAGTTGGTATTACACTTACATAAATAAGTATAAAAGTACTACACGAGATATTAATATAACAGACTTCATAATATATAATACTTACGAGCAAAACGAAAACCAAGTTAGAATTCAGACAGACATACAGATAGTAAGGATAAAGTAAATTTACATATGTAAAGGAATATATAGCACTAATGCAATCTGTTCAAATGACAAATTATCCTAGACTTTGTAGTTTCCCAACTACCAGTGAAATCAATAAACTGATATAGCTCATTAAAGTCACGACACATTCTCCTAACTGGCTCAAAGGACGCATAATTCGAACGCTGAAACTCGATGTGAATGAGTTTATAGTACCTCGTGGGTCTCAATAGGACATTTATGAAAATCTTAGATAACAGAAATTCAGAACATATACATCCATCAATTATCTTCAAAACTGTAATAGAGTTTATCATGGTACGTCTACTACTAAGAGTCGGCAATCTGATCAATGCTAGTCTACTTCTATACGAAGGAAGATTATGGTTCGGGTTCCATTGAAGGTTTTTCAGACAAAATATGAGAAACTGTTTCTGGACCGATTCAATCATATTAACATACGAATTGTACTGGGGGTCCCAACCAACAGATCTATATTCGAGAATAGGGCCGACTAGTGAAGTAAAAAGATTTTTCGTAACGTAGGGATCTGAAAATTCCATTGCCCAACGTTTAATAAAGTTCAGAACGCCATAAGCCTTATTTACCATCGTAATTATGTGGGAGTTGAAATTCAATTTTCTGTCCAAGAGAACACCAAGATCAACAAATGAATCCACCGATTCAAGAACATTGCCACCTAAAATGCATTTTGCCGAAAAGAATGATGACCTAGAGAACAGCATATGCTTACATTTCGCAAAATTAAGCTCCATCAAATTGGTTTCGCACCACGTCTGGAATGTAGACAAATCCCTCTGAAGTAAAGTACATAAATTGACAAGGATCCTTGTAAGAAAAATAGATCTTCACGTCATCAGCGTACATTAACAATTCAGAGTGCATTATGGAGGCTGGTAAGTCGCTAATGAATAACAAGAATAGAACCGGGCCAAGATGACTGCCCTGAGTTCTCGGTTCATTAAGTAAGAACTAATCCAATTCAGCATGTTACAATTAAAACCCATTGACCCGAGTTTATATAATAACAAATTGTGGTGAACTTTATCAAAAGCCTTACTTAAATCGGTAAAAATCACAACAGTTTGTTCTCCATTAATATAGCCGTCAATAATAGAAGAGGAAAACTGAAGCAAATTAGTCACGGTGGAACGACCCTTCCGAAAGCCATGTTGACATGGATCCAAAATAGAGGAAACATGATGAGAAATTACCTCTGTGACTAACTTCTCAAAAAGTTTAGGAATGGCACTCAATTTTGCAATTCCCCTATAATTTGCAACATTTACTAAACTACAAGATTTGTGGAGAGGGATTATATAAGAGCTCTTCCACTGTGCAGGAAAATGACCGAACTTCAACGAAGCGTTAAATAAGAGAGTCAACGGTAAGCTGAGAGAATTCGAGCAGTATTTCATTAGAGCCCTTGAGGACCATGGTGGACCAGTATTACCCATTATAGCCCTCTTGAGTACAGACTTAGAAATATAGCCATTAATAATATTGTAGAAATCATCCAGGGCGATTTCAAATTCAACAGCATTATCACACTGACATATACTATGCCAGTCGGTATCAAATATAAGATTATTCAAAAGAATAAAATTCGCACGCGAAAAGCATAGGCCAACATAGGACGAAGAGCGATTGCAACCCACCTGCATGGTATCATATGTATAATTAATTCCCAGCGTTGGATGGTAACTATCCTCAGGAGAAATTAACGGATCAATTCGAGAAACATCAAAGTTGTTAGAATCATCCACTAAAACTAGATCAAGGACTCGATTCATAGAATTGGAAATGTCGTTCAATTGAATCAAGCCCAGTTCGGAAATATGCGTAACAAAATCAGATGACCAATAACATGGTGTCAATGGAGTCAGAGAATTGGTGTCGGGTAAAGACACCCATGTCACAGACGGCAAGTCAAAGTCACCAAATACTAAAATACGGTCCTTTCTACTGGCTAACGCAATAGCTTTTGTAATAGCGTCAATATGCTCTTGATATACCTCAAAGCATGAAGATGGCGGTATATAAGAAAACGTGACAAACAATTTCAAATCGCCTAAATTAATGGACACCACAATAAACTCAAGATCGCCAATGTCATCAACTGTAACCAACTCAGAAGATAAAGAATTTTCAATTGAGATTAAAACACCACCACCAAGTTTACCAACACGATATTTTCTATAAACTACGTACTTATTGCAGAATAACTCAGAATTAAAAACATTAGGTTTAAGCCATGTCTCAGAAAATGCAATGACATCAAACTCAAAATCAAAGCTATCAACAAATAATCTAGACAATTTAGTATTCAAACCGCGAACATTCTGATATGCCATATTCAAACTCCCAATTAGTTTTTTGGAGCTGCCTTATCTCCTGACGGTTATCTAGCAAAATTATCTCGCCTACCATTATCCCGATACTCAAATTCCCTTACGATTGTTCTGTGAGGCCAAAATTCCGAATCCACCAGTTTGACAAATAGATCATCCGGTGCAATAATTTTGAAAGACGACCTACGTTCTGAAAATTGTGACTTCAGCTTGAAGCTATGTATGGAAACGTTAGAATTATTCCCGACTAATTTAGACGATATGTAAAGTCGTATATCCTCTTCGGTCGTGTTGGGGGAAAGTCTAGACACAAAAACTGTCTTCCTTGCCGGTACGACAGTCAATGTTCTTGGTCCCGGTCCTAGCACCGGGGCGGGATTACCACCCGGAGGGGATGACTTATCGCTGTACGTGGAAGCTGTTGTAACAAAAGTAGAAGGGGCAGAAGATTTCATTGGTCTTGAAACTGGAACTGGAGAATTAACGTCCATTAAATTCGGCGAGGAAGGAATTACCACCAATGGAGGGGCCTTCCTAGTCGTCTTCTTCCTTTTCGGCGAGGAAGCTTTCGGTGAACCCGCTCTCTTTTCCAATCCCGGATATTTATTAAACATCCCAATAAACTTGGAAAATCGACTAGATAAAGCCGAAAGCTCCTTTTCCATATCAGAAAAAAATTTTTAGAACTCCACATCTAACATCTAATTTTCTACAATCCAGGCAACACCAACGAAGAGCCTTGTCATCACTAAGATTGTCTGCCACTCTTGCATAAAGGGCAACACATTTGACATGTACCAAGCCATCACACAACCAGCATGAAATCAGAGTATCGGTATCCGATCTAACCTTACAGTATTTGTTCATGCAAGTCATCATAATTAAGTCAGAGTAAAAAAAATAAATAAATAAATAAGAAACAAATACTAAAAACAGAATTCCAAAATCGACAAAATTACCAAAAACGTGTGAACTTATTATCCTTTTGATATTAATTACCAAAACCAGTTGGCAACTCTGACACACAAATAAAGAAACAAAGAGAATGAAAGATAAAACAAAAATCCAACAACTACAACGTTAGACGTTCCCAACAATGACAAACAAATATAATTGTTGTTGTTTGTGTTTTACACGATCAACAGAATTTCCAATTGCACACAATCATACAAAAACAGTAAAAAAAAAAAACTGCACTGCACACACAATTATATCAACCAATGTAATTTAACTTATCTTCGCACTATTAACACAACAAGCACTATTTAAACTTTTAAATACGAAAATAAAGTTAAATTCACGGAGCACAATTAAAAAGGAACTAAATCAGAGTAGAGTTGCCAAAAGCACCTCATGTGATTTTTTTTAATTGAATTATTTTTTTTTATTTTAATTTTTGGTATGTTTTTCATGTTTATATTCAATAAATGGTAGCAAATTGAGAAAAGTTTGAATTTGTATGTACTTGGAACAAAAATTTTCGATCTCAAATATTTCAAAAACAAGAGCCAACGTAAGAAACGGTTAGCACCACTGGATTCAGCGTACTCGAATTAGGTTTCGATCTCAAAGATCTCGGAATCAAGAGCCAACCTAAGAAAACGGTTAGCACCACTGTATTCAGCGTACTCGAATTTGGTTTGCCCACTGAGTGCCTTGCTTGTTACGCTTTTAAACTAACACAGTGTTATCAACAGGAGGACGTGAAAGATGTTAAAAATGTTACAGAATTTCGAGGTGAATTGCGCCGTTTGTATGGGATTTGCCTGAAGGGCTCACACCTTCTGACTGAGCTCAAATTTCGCAAAAAATAGGCAACGGTGTAAATATTACGCTGCTCAAAGTTTGAAGCAAATCAAATGGTGGAATAGGGTGTTATTGTGTGATGGATTTTCAAGTCCCATTGAATCCTTTGAATGGGAGGTACTAGAAAAATAGGCAACGGTGTAAATATTACGCTGCTCAAAGTTTGAAGCAAATCAAATGGTGGAATAGGGTGTTATTGTGTGATGGATTTTCAAGTCCCATTGAATCCTTTGAATGGGAGGTACTAGAAAAATAGGCAACGGTGTAAATATTACGCTGCTCAAAGTTTGAAGCAAATCAAATGGTGGAATAGGGTGTTATTGTGTGATGGATTTTCAGGTCCCATTGAATCCTTTGTATGGGAGGTACTAGAAGCCAGTTTCGGCAAAATGTGGCGATTGTGTAGATATTGTATTGGAAAGAGGTTGGTCACAACAAAGCTATCGTATAGGGCGTTCTAGCTCGATGATTTTTAAAGGTCCGTCCAACACTTTGTATCGAAGGTACCAGAACACGAACATGTGATCGTGTTCAAATTTCGCACAAATATGACAGCAATACGAGTATAAATATTAAGGCCTGCAAAGTTTTGTGAAAGTCATACAGTTTTGAAGAGTGTTATAGTGTGATGTAAAACTGTTGTGTCGTGCTGAGTTTAGTCAACATTCAGCAATCCAATAGGGTGTTCTGGTGTGATAAGTTATCAATGGCTCAATGAATGCTTTGTATGCTGAGTACCAGAATATGTGGTCCATTAGCAATCGCCGTGGGTAATGAGTAAAGGGTAATGGGATGTGTAATGGGAATTCCCCATTGTTCCCATTATTTTTCACATTACCCTGTGGGTAATGGCTAATCGTGATGGGCAATTCTCCATTGTCGTTGATATGTGCCCATTCTTTTCCACATTACGCTGGGTAATGGGTAATTATGATGGGCAATTTCCAAATTCATGGAAATTGAATTTCCAAATTCATTTGCCCCAGACGCTGAAGGCAATGGGTAATCATGATGGGCAATTTCCCATTGTCGTGGGTAGTTATCCTTTTTTTGCCCCAGACCCTGAAGGTAATGGACTAACCAGGGTAACCCATTACCCACAAAATACGAACCCTGATTTAAAACACGCATTTAATATTTTCGGTGCTAGTTACGTTACGTTTTATTTTTTCTAGAGCACAATATTATTTACACATCTTGAACTTATTGTTGAACCCCACTAGCGCTATTCAGTTGATTATCCACCACTTTGGATACTGTCTCGGCGACAATGTCTTTGCCAAGATTTACTAGTCCTTTTACGAGTTTCTACAAATTCAAAAAGATTTTAAAATTAATATAGGAATTTATTTTTTTTGTTGGCGAAATTATATTCAAAATTTTACTTGGCCCACTCTTTTTATGAAGTACAATATGCGCACATTTTCCAGTCAAGTACTTACATTTTCCTTCTATTTGTGATATGTAAAGAAAAGGAAACAGTATCGGTAATAAATATCATCATTAAAATTGGGATTTTTCCGCGTCAAATACTTACACTCTTATGTTTCCTCCTCTATTGTAAAAAGATAGACAAAAAAATTTACTCATTAAAATAAATTCATGGGATAACATGCGGTAAATTTCAATATAAAGGTCGACTCAAGCGAATCTCATTACTGGAAAAAGCGAATGTTATACCATGAGAGTAATCGCTGGATAAGTCAAAATTTGCATTTGCGGCGAATGAATCGTATGGTGTAAACATTAGGACTGTCGTTTGCAGAAAATATTTGTCGGACTTGAAAGACTTTCTTATTTCTGGATTTACTTAAAAAATACTGCAATCACGGTTGGACTTGCAATGAAACGTACAGCAAGAAAGGAGACAAAAATTATGTTCGCCATTATTCCAGTTAACAATTACTGACACGTTTTAATCTCCGAAAATTATCGGGTTTGATCTGACTGTTTAGCATTTTCGTTAAATCAGCGAAATCTTCACCAGAATGGAATATATGTGATCTGAGGATCATATGCGTTAACAGAAACTTGTAGTCCCAGCGTTGGTTTCATTCTAGTTAATAAGCAATAGATATCTTATGATAGTTTACCATTTCATATTTATTAGTATTTATTACTTTTCGTAGCCACTAATCCTTTCAATACTACTTATAGTTTGAGCAACGCTTCCAGTCGATCCTGATAAAAATGTATCCTATTTAGTTATTAGAGTCTAACTTACCCTGGGGTCTGCGTTGGCTCCAGAAGCGAAAATGGCCAAAATACAGGCGATGGCAAAGACAATGGCTGATAATTTCATTGTAGTGAGCGGTTTTTAAGTAACTGATGATTTCTGAGCTGAACTTGGCTTCTTTTATACGATATATTTTGATTGTTAACTACTTCTATGTTAGCTTTTTAGCGCACACGCGCTTGAGAACAATAAGTAAATAAATCAACAATTTTTAAATAAATATTAACTAATAATACAGCAATTGACGCATTTAACTAGAATATAATTCCCAGCACACCAAGCAATACTACGAGGATATCGCAATCATATCGCCTGGAAGAAAAATTATGTTGCGACAATAATATAATTTTCGTATTGCGGAAGTTTCGCTCGTCGGGAAAACTGTTACCCGAAAGCGATACTTGCCAGTAGTGATGCACAGAATCAAGACCCGACCGAACCGGTTATTACATAAACTGAAAAACGGTTCCAAATGAAACGACAACGTTTCGAAAAGATCGGGAAACTATTCTAAGAGAAATGACAAATGGTTTGAAAAGAACCGGTTTCAGAATAACAGGACTCAGTTCCAAAGGATCCAAAAGTGACAACCTTTGAGGGTTTAAAAATGTGTAGTTTTATCAAATTTTATATTCTTTATATTCTATAAGATATTACACTTAAGCCTCTCTGGGACAGCAATTTCTTGAGAACCAGAACCGGTCCAAATACCCAGATCTTCTCGGAATCGGACTCGACAGAACCGGTTCTTCAAAAACGGGGAACCGCAAATCACTAGTTGCCAGCAATACCTCTAGAAGATAATACTGTAATATTCCTGATAATGACTATAAAGACTCTTTGGAGATATCACTAAAACATCATGTGGAAGATAGAAAGAAGATATCGCTAGATAAACTCCCAGAAGATAACAACTTTTGATTTGGCGCCTTTGTAAATTACACAGAATTAAAATTTATTATAAAAAATTAAAAGAAACAACAAAATAGATTTCCTTGGCTTTCTGCGCACTGAACGGATAAGATTCGTCACAAGAATGAAACTGCTAGTCGCCCCAACAACTTTTGTCATCGAAAGTGAGCTAACGTTCATTTGTTTCATTGCTGCAATGATTTTGTTTCATAGCTGTAATAAATTTGTTTAATTGTTGGAAAGATTTTGCTTCTTAGCTGCAATGAATTTGTTTAATGCTGCAATTAATGTTTGGTAGTGTGTTTGAAATTATTTATTTATTGATATTTAAATAGCTTAGATAGAATAGATTGATGGAAAATTAAATTATGTAGTTTTAGTTATAGTTTTACAAATAATTCTGTTATAATTTAGGAAAACGTATTTCTTTTTAATGAAAAACAATTTTTTATTTTTATTTTTAATTTGTTTTTAATAACTTCAAATATACGGGTTTTCATTGAGAGATAAAGAGAATTTATGTAATCCAACGAAATTTGATTCCACGCATCCTTAATGGCATGAATTAGTGACTGCTTGTCATCAAATTGTCTACCTCCTTCATAGACCTTACGAGATAACCCACCCCAGACATTTTCGATAATGTTTAGATCTGGCGAATAGGGCGGCCAGTCAAGAATATTAAGATTTTGACTTGCATTGAACTTCTTTACTGCTCTGGCGTTGTGTGTAGGCTCATTATCCTATTGCAATATCCAAGCTGTGGGCCCAAATAGTTCATTGAACTTTGGAAAAGCCGATTCCAATAACGTTTTATAGCTTGCACCAGTCATTTTTGCACTTTGAAATTCAAGATCGATGGTGCCATAGTACGTAATAGCACCCCACACCATAACGCCACCCACTCGGATTTTTTTGCTTTTCTTTGCGCAGATCATGGACATAATAGTTGTAGCCATCAGGCCCGTCTAAATTAAACTTCTTCTCATACGTAAATACAACGGTTCTCCAGTCATTTACATGACCTCTTGGCTGAACATCCCATACCATGTAGTCTCTTGCGAATTGAAGCCGTTTTTCCTTACGAGGAGCATTAAGTGGCAGCTTTTTTGTAATTTCAGGTATTTAAGATACTCACAGCTCTTAAGTACTCTACGTACTGATGACTTGCTCGCTTCCGCTCCAGCTTGAGCTCTTATTTTTGACAAGGATAAGACAGTATTAGAAGCAATTCTGATGATTTTTCTTTTCTCATACGTATGTAGATAAAGACAATGAAACCCTTCATTTAACATTTTTTCCATACCCCTCGGGGTCCTTGATGTAATTGTCGACAACTGTTGGGCTCCGTCCAATTTTTTTAGCTATTGCGCTGGTAGAATATAATTCAGAACGGTAAACATCGATTTTAGTTTTTTTTCGATAGATTTACAATTTTGTGTTTCACCATTTTGACTCGCAAAATAATTAAGATGTGATAAATTGTAATAACCAAACGCTCCCTACAAAAAATCATCGCTTACTTTAAAAATAATAAAGTGCCTTTATTCAAGTGAACCAAAAAAATTGCACATTTTTGGATATTTTTTTTAAAAATTGCTCAAAAAAACTTCTTTAGTTAAGAAACCACTATTGTCACGTTTTTATGAAATGGATGTCCAGCTTATATTTCCATTTTAAAATTCTGCAATCGGTTACAAATTGCAAAAGGTACAGGCTGCTGAATATGGAATTTTTAGTGCCTTTAAATAAGTGAACCGGAGTGTATTACATGAAGGTATGTGGATATACAGTGTATCACAAAATTAAGTTTATACTTTGTAAAAACATATAAAATCAAAGAAACTTCATATTCATGGTCAAAATCGCAAAAAAAACTTTAAATAATTCGATTTTTTTACCTTTTTCCCCCTGTTCAGATCCATACGTAGCAAACCGTTCAAAATTTATGGAAACAATCAACTAAAAAAATGTACCTAAGATCTCAATGAACATATTAAGAGCTTTATGACAAGAGCCACAACTTTCCATCAGAGAGTAAATCAAAATTGAACGATTTGCAAGGTATGAGCCTGACAACATGGTCACTTTTTTGCAAAAATGACACCGATGCCCCAAATCTTTGGGGGCCCATAAAAAAAGTGTATGACTTTGGGCAAAACTGGGAGACACGGGTCTTTTTTCTTTTGGTCTTTTATCACGTAGTGGTGTCCGTTGGTTATATTTCCATGACTTAAAATATTACACCCTGTGTAATCCGAGGGGGTTAAATCTGGCGAACACAGTGGGTGATGAAACAGTTCGAACTTTAATTCGTTAATTTTGGCCATCGCAATAGTGGATGCGTGAACCGGAGGAGCATTGTCTTGAAGAAACAACACTTATATTTGTCGCCAACTGCTGACTTTTTTCCACAATTTCATTTCCGCCGTTGACGGATTTTCCTTTCTGAAGATAATCAATAAAAAATATCCCATGCGCATCCCAAAAAACAAACGCCATGGCCTTGCCTATAGATGAAACCGTCTTCGCCTTCTTTGGACACGTTTCTGTTCCTTTGTGCCTTTGTTTTCTAAAGTGGATTTGAAGACTCTACTATTTTCAAATACCACAATATTAAACTCATATGGAGGATTGCGAAAACAGCAAATACTGCAAATAAACTTTCAATGAAGGTGGCAAATAAAAGCAACCTTCAATATGAAAACACATTTCTTCTAAAGAATTTCAACATACGAATATATATGTTAAGATGGTTGACGTAGACACTGTTAGATTAATTGTATTATTAGTTAATGTGTGTTTAATAACTTGTTGATTTATTAACTGATTGTTCTGAAGCGCGTGTTAGCTAAACTTTGCAAGAAACTATAGCTCGGAAGTCAAAAAATTTAGTATAAAAGAAACCAAGTTGAGCTGTGAAATTATCAGTTCTTCAAAAAAGTTTACTAAAATGAAATTCTTAGCTATCGTCTTTGCCTTCACCTGCATTTTGGCCATCTTTGCTGCTGGAGCGAGCGCAGAGCCCAAGGTAAGTTAGACCCTAAATACTATTCATTCATTTTCATTAGTATCGGTTGCGAGCGTTGCTCAAACCATTATTGAAAGGATTTGTGTCTGCAAAAGATTTTATAGAGTAATTAAAAAGCCGTGCAGACTTATCATAAGATAACCATTGTTTTTTTAATAGCGGGAAAATAGTCGCACCATAATTTAAATGTTAACCGAAATTGGATACAAATAATTTTTGTTTCCTTTTCTGATGTACGATTATAAATGGAACTAGGATTAAATGTTTCTGCTTTTGAAAATCATAATCTTAATATTTACATCAGATGAATTGTTTTCCGCAAACGCAAATGTTGCCATTTGCAACGATGACTCTCATAGCGTAACATTCTCTTTTACTAGTGATGAGATTCGCTTCAGTCTTTCATTGTATTGAAAATTAACGTGTGTTATCCTATGTACTTTATTTACTAAATAATTTTTTTTTATATTTCTTTTCATTATTAACAATAGAGGAGACGCGGAGGTGTAAGTATTTGACTGGAAAATAACCCCATGTTGATGTTTACTAGTTTGCCTTAACATATAATCGCTTTACTTTCCGACCATATTAATATATTTTTGTACTTGTAGAAAATCTTGAAAGGTGCCGGAGGTATTCTTAAAGATGTTATCGTCGATACTGCATCTGACGTGGCCGCCGAACAAATCAATAACGCTATTGCCGGAAATTAAGTTGAAGATACTAAATTATTTCAATATGAGTAAATAAAAAGGTGTTTTAATTCAATAAAGCGTGTTTTAATTTCAAACTGCAATCATAGAAATGTTTGGCCTTCAATATGTGATAAATTAGGGCAGTACGATGAAGTCGTCTGTACCAGGACTTCTAATGCAACTCTACTGTCGATATTTGGGCTCAGCGTTGATGTCTTTGGATCAGTGATGGGACATGAATAATTGAACACTACTGTGCAACTGATATGTGTTCTATTTTCGAATTAGATACCTGGCTCGAGCCACTTTCGAGATTTTTTTATTCAATGTTAATATAATTGTAGAATGTTTGTCTACAGTTATCTTCACAAATAGCCGTCTGCCCAAGCATAACATTTTTATTTTGTCTGATTTTCGCAACAATTGATATAAATGTTGGTGTTATATTTTGGATTCCGATATAAGCCAGTAACTTCAATTTAGATGTTGGTAATTATTCTGCAAATGTTTGTTTAACTACTGAAACTTTACGAATTTGCCACGCAGTTCGATACCATACCTTCCATACAAAAGCCACAATACAACCAGGAAAATACTATCGATAGGAACGAACTCTGCTAATAACCTATATTTGGAGCCACTCCCAAAATCCCATACACATATTGTGTGGCCAGCTGATTGGTGAACTCAAAAAAAACTCACGCACTGCGGACTCCACTTGTTCGACCTGAACAGCGAAAGTCCTGTCCCTCAGATACCACAGGATCACCCTAGTGGTTAGTACGTCGAATTCATGGACCGATATCGGCTTCCTGCCAAACGGGGTTAAAGGCATTCTCGAAATTGAGACTTACGGCGATGGTTGCGATCCTCTTAGTGACGCCCCTTGTAACTATGACAGCTGGAGATATTAATGCATGTACAAAATATTGGCATTGTTCTCGTATACGGAAAGCAATTAAAAAAAACTTCCCCAAGTTCGACAGTAATGATATATGCCTATCCATTACTGCCGGTTGGGTCCTTACAGGGTTTTAGAATTGGAAAAATTGGGGATTATTTCCATTTCGATTGGAAATATCCCGATTTCAGGCAATAGTTATATAAATTTGCCAAATAAACCCAATCCTCTGGGCCAGTTTCTTTGACACCGAAATTTGAGAGTCCGTCATTACTATGGCTCTTTTTACAACTCAGTCTACTCAGCTCAGACCCAATTTCTTCAGAGAGCATAAGATTCACGTCCGGAGGTAATCTCTCGATCAGTCAGCAGGTCTCGACGGACAGAATTCCACCATAGGCCCAAGACCATAAAGAGCTCTCATGGTGTCGCTCATCGATGCTGCCGTAATCGTGGAAGTATTATCATTATCCGACTGCACATCCGAGAAATGACTACCCAGCAGGTTATCTTTTCTCCTATCATCCAACACCTACTCGCCATCCTGCCCCACAAGAAGTGCGATTCTACGCCTCCGACATGTCTTTTAATCTGTTGGTAAGTATTGGTATCCATCTTTATCATCTGAAGTTTTACGCCTCTCATCCTTTGCTCGAGTTGCAAAATTGCGTTGTCTCGGCCTTCCGGATCGTTGCTGCCCGTACATTCCTTCTGTCAAGTTCCAGGTGGTATATCCTCTGTATATTTTTTTTCTGTGAAATGAGGGAAAAGATTTCCGCTGGCAGTTTCATTATAAATCCCTGGGCTTGTGTCGACTTCTACATGCTCGCTTACGCCGTGCCCTGAAACCCCCTGTAAAATGAAACAGCAAAATCAATTTCGTGTGAGCATATGTTCTCCAGTCAAGGTCAATCCTACGGAAGTGATGAAAAGTCGACATAAGATTTAGAGGAAGTTGAAAAATTTTTTGTGGATGTAACACTAAGATTGGAGTTCAACAAGACCCATTCCTGTAGCCGCTTCCCATTCTGGGTTTCAACTCTTCTGTCCCATTGGAGATGCTAAGCGTTAATGTCACCTCCAATCACCGCTTCATTAGGACCAACCACATTGGAGATATACTCAAGCTCAGATATTTGCATCACTCCCGCCAAATACCACTTGTTTTCCTTTCAGAAAACTTACACGGATAAAAGTACTCTCCAAGTTGCCAGTATCGAAGAAAATTCTCTCCCCCTTTATGTTGTCCTTCAGCAAAATCGCAGTCCCACCTCCAGTTCTACCGATCCTATACTGCTAAAGATATTATAGCTTATCAAATTGAATCGAATCCTGATTCAAAGCCTGTGTTCTCTCGTCTTCGATGTTTTGAAACAACGGAGTTCGTATTAACAAAAATGTCATGAAGACGAATAGGCAGGAGTAGACTTGAGTGCATGGCCCTGCTCACTTCATCGGTATGTAGCGGAAAAATTGCATATCTTCCACTTACACGTACGGAAATCATTACCGAGAAAGTTATGGCAATAGCCGTCTAGCAAATTAAACGCACCCTCTTCCAATATCGCTTCAGATCGCATCCCCTTTGTCCAACGTCGCCGGAGGCATTGCCCCTCAATACTCGCGCCTATTGGGGTTCATCAACTGCACTAGGCTTCAAGAGTCTCCCAGGCCCAGCAAGGCAGCCAATATTCTTAGAGGCCTCCCTCTCCTCCTGTCTTCTAAGTATTTTTTCCGATTGGGCAGAAACGCGAACTCGCAAAATGTCCCTACTGGTCGCAGCATGACCACTTGATCGGCAACCCAATCTTTCTCACAAGTTTTCAAATCAGGGGCGACGTCATAACCACTTCCACAGTTTCCCCCTTCTCTATAATTTTACAGTTCCCTGGGCCAGGGCCTCACTGCATTTTACACATATACACTGCAACCGGCATTTAAACGAGATGTACCCGAATCGTTGGCACTTGCGACACTGCATAAGGTTATATTGACGATAGCGCCGAACCCGAACTCTACAGTGGAGTATGTGGTGTATGAAGTACAGATTTACGACATCTGAATCATGCGATATATGAACCAGCCAATGGTCTCCTCTCAATTTTAGAATTTACAAGATGCTGGCGCTTATTTGAAGCTCTTCGAAGTATGTATTGCTTGTGGTCCTATACTTCATAGGAACTGGATAGCCCGTCAATAACCAGCAATATTCTGCACTTCGATTACGTTCCCGCATTCAGTGACGCACAAATCGAAAAGAGGTATTCCAACAAAAAACTGAATCGTTAGAACAAGAAGAAGAGAAGAGTATGTTCAAAACCAGCTGTTTTTGTATGGAACACATGAAATCGGAACAGAAACGTAAACAATTTTGTAAACATTGTACAAAACAATAAAGGAAATCCAATTTTCATTTTATAAAAAGTTGAATTTAGTGGACTTAAATCAATGATTCAATAATTAAAACAATAATCAGTTGAAATATTGTGGAGACTTTAATAAAATAAACACCTCAGGTAAGTAGGGAAAGCGAAACAAAGCCAGGGCATACATTAGAGGTATTTGTGGGCAAACTGTTCCAGTGTGAAGAACCCTGTCCCGCCGGAGGACATTGTAGCACAAAAATGAAGTTTATGTGTTTTAATTTCAAGAAATGGAATCGATAGCAGTGGCGTTATTATCGGAAAAGAGAACAACGCGCACCAGAATACAGAGTCCAGACTTGAGAAGCGTAAATTGAGAGACAGTTGTAATCCATTCGAGATGAGCGATCAATTGTAAGTTAGTTGTTTTAAACTCTTGATGTGTGAAATAATTTGTTTACTTTTGCAGATTCAAAAAAACTTTCGTCTAAATAAAGATGCATTTAAGTATGTGTTAGATAATTTTGCAGAAGAAGCGCGGTCAAACACGTTAACATCTTTATCCCCGCTTAATCGAGTTGTGGCTGCTTTAAGATTCTTTGCAGAAGGAAGCTATCAACACGGAGTTGGTGCAGACTACAATGTTGGTATGGCGCAATCCATAGTATCGAAGTCGCTGTCATCTTTCCTTGACATAATGCAGCGAAAGCTTTGCTCTCAGTGGATAACATTTGAACAGAGTGAAGATGAAAAGATGCAAGCGAAGCAAGACTTTTATGCGAAGGCCGGCATCCCAGGAGTCACTATGTGTGTCGATGGCACACATATACAAATTATAAAACCATCCGAAGAGGAGTTCGTTTATTATAATAGAAAAGGATTTTTTTTAGCATTAATGCTATGGTGGTGAGTATTTCGTTTCAGTTCTTATTTATTTATTTATTGTTATAGTTTTCCTAAATTAATTTCATGATTTTAGGTATGCGATAACAAAATGCGTATAAGGTGCATTGACGCAAAATATCCTGGATGCAACCACGATTCCCATATATGGACATTAAGTAAAGCGAGGTCTCAATTGGAACGAAAATATCGGGACGGAGAGAGAAATACTTGGCTATTAGGTATTTATGTTTTTGTTTTTGGAAGCGAAATGACAACACACATTTATTTGTTTACGATAATCTCTGCTGCAGCAACAGTTTCGAGTACCGACCACTGGCTCAGAAGTTAGCAACTTTACCCTACTACCCTCCGACCACCAATCCGAAAATTTTGAACCCTCTGTCATTTCGCACCCTTGCATTTTCGGACATGGTCCTAGTGGACTTTCTCCGGAATTTGTCCAGAACTTCCTGAATCACCCTGTATATAATTCTACTGCACGTGTGTTTGTGACTGAACTCCTCCTAAACTTCTGGACCGATTTGAATACATTTTTTTTGTATGCGTTTGGGTGGCGCCCTGGGTGGTTTAGATTTACTATTCGATCCAATAGGACAAAGGGGAGTGGTACATCCCATACAAATCGCTTGAAATATTATGCAGGACAACGTCTGCCGGGTCAGCTAGTTTATTATAAAAAAATAAAAGATGGCAATAGCTGCAATGAATTTGTCTCAGTGCTGCCATGAGAGCATTGCTGCAAAGAATTTATTTCATTGTTACAACGAATTTGCTTCGTTGTTGCAATTAATTTGTTTCATTGCTGCAATGATCTTGTTTCACAGTAGCAATGGATTTGTTTGATTGCTGCAATGATTTGGTTTCATAGCTGCAATGCATTTGTTTAATTGTTGCAATGATTTTGCTTCACAGCTGCACTGAATTTGTTTAATTGCTACAATGAATGTTTGAAAGTGTGTTTGAAATTATTTATTTATTGATATTTAAATAGATTACATAGAATAGATTGATGGTAAATGATATTATGTAGTTTCAGTTATAGTTTTAGAAATAATTCTGTTATGATTTAGGAAAACTTATTTCTTTCGTTAAATATTTACTTAAGTAGCTAAATATGTAATATGCATGCCATGATGAAACTCGCGTCTGGAAGAAGATTGTGGTCAGAGGGTTTCGATGCCACATCTCTATGTAGTAAAAAATCCATGCCAAAGAAAGTAGATGAAGGAATGAGCGATAGGCAAACTAGGTTTAAATTATGTTTGATCGATACTTATGTCTTTTAAATTGTTTTCGATTGTCACTAATGGCTTTTAAATTATGTTTAATTGATGATAACGACTTTTAAATTATGTTTGACACTAGTTTTGTCATCTGCAACTTCAAATCCAACTTGCGACGTGACATCCAGTCAAAGCTTTAACAGCTGTTGCAGACTCTATCGTCCTTATTCATAAAAATATATGAGAGGTTTGAGAGACAATTTATCATGCAAAAACGTCTCTCAAATCTCTGACAATTTTTTGTGGATAAGGGCGTGTGTATGTTACCCTATGATTGTAGTATTTGTGGGTTTGTGCGTTAATGTGACCATCATATTCTGCCCTACACATAAAAACAAGTGTGTTACATGAAGGTATGTGGATATACAGTGTATCACAAAAATAAGTTTACACTTTGTAATTTCCACGAATAGCATATCTTTTCGTAAAAGTGCACCAAAAGAAAATTGCACCAAAAATACAAGCAGAAATTGTAGAAGACGCTGGAAAATCTTTCATTTCAGAAACTATTCGCCATATCGTCAGCTGAGTACTATAAACCTCCATACGCCATTAACTTAGTTTCGAGAAAACCGGCATTTAAATTTAGAGGTGAAAAAAAAACTACGTTATAGAACGAATTTTAAATCGGAATAACTGTTTGCCTAAAGAGTTTAAATATATAATAAATAATAAATTAAATATATAACACTGTGTGTAATTTCTTAAGTCATGGAAATATAACCATACACGGACACCACTACGTGATATAAGCCAAAAAAGACTCGTGTCTCCCAGTTTTGCCAAAAGTCATGCACTTTTTTTTATGGGCCTCCAAAGATTTGGGGCCCGGTGTTATTTTTGCGAAAATGTGATCGTTTTGTCAGGCTCATATCTTGCAATTCGTTCAGAATTTTGATTTACTCTCTGAGGGAAAGTTGTAGTTCTTCTCATAAAGAACAGAAATATAATAAATATTATGGTCAAAATCCCAAAAAACTTTAAAAAATTCGATTTCTTTTAAAAATTTTTCCTCTATACAGGTCCACAGGTAGCAAATCAGTACTCAGACCACCTTACATTTCTTTCAACGACGGTCACCTCGCATAATGCTGCCCACACTATGGAGTACTTAGCCATGAAAAAGCTTCTCAAAAATACCGTTCGGAACGGGTGTAAAACTGTAGGTACCAATCAGTGAGTGTAAAACTAGAAAGCGCACATCTCACTGATTGTGAGAAGCGCTCCTCAATCCCTTCATGGGATGTTATTTTTTTTATATTCATAGTGTGATGCTGCTGTGCCAGTGAGAAAACGGGTTGGTCGAAGTGACGAAAATATTGCTGCCGTTCAGTCGTCCGAAGCAAACGATCCAAATCAGTCGATTCCGCGGCGCACACTGTGTCCGCTGCGGCAATAAATCATTTTGGACCTGCTCTCCGATTTTGATGATTTTTGCACAGATGGTTAAAAACTATCTAAAGGTCATGTGTGTAAAATTTTATGCAAATATCTCCATTGGTTTTCTGTCCCGAGCAGCGCAAAGTTGACATATGTGAACAAGTTTCAAATGGGTTAGTTTTCTATGTCATATTTAAAACCTTGTTACTTATAAACTATAAACCGAGTGTACCTTATAGAAATTTTTTTCACTTAAAATAGGCATTATGCATTATGCAAATTAAAAAAAAAATAATAAAAATTGAAAAAAAAAAATTATTTTTTTTTTATTTTGGGCCAAAAAAAATAAACATTTATGATTTTCCGTTAGACTTTTAGTTGTGTGCGAAGCAGTGCGAAACATGGAGTCCTATACCAAATTAAAGCTGAGGGTCTCAGCTAACAGGTTCCAAAAAAAAATTCTGCCAAAAAAAGCCGCCAACTCTATCCACTGAGCTATTAAAGACGTTGGGATTGAATGAATAATAACGTCACTTATTATTACACGCAATGTGTAGAGTCTTTTAAAATTGTAGCAGTTCATATAGTCATTCTAAAAAAAGAACCTATGTTGATGTGCATTTTATTTTTGTAAAGTTTTGTAAAATTAAAAAAATATAACGCTATATTTCTTACAACAACAACAATCATTGATCATTGGTGGCATCGATTTTGTCATTTGTTTATGCTCTTTACTTCTTTGTCATTCCCAGTTGTAGTTGGAAAAGTAATAAGTGAGTGTTTATTAAGCAATTAAAGCAACTTTCTTAAAAACAATGGAAAAGTCAAAAATATCTTTCAGAACGCTTTCGGAAATTGTTGTTAAATGTAAAAAAGATATTGATCTTATAATTGGTGAAGTTTTCGTGAATTATAAAAGCGCGTCTGAGATAAATCAAGAAAAGTTCAGTCGGTTTTTGAAACAAACATTCATGCCTCAATTTTTAAAGAAGTGGAACAAGAGTCATCGTACTTCGTCAAGATTTTATAGTGATAATAAAGAATGGCTAACACACTCTTATACGTTGACTGATGAAGTAGTGGATGATACAGTGGATGACGAAGAACAAACCCAGTCTACTCCTGGTAAACGTGGTCGTCCAACGAAAACCTTTGAGGAGAGCAATGAAAGAACGAAAAGGAAAAAGCTGACTACATTTTGTGAAGACAACTCTGAAGATATCATATTATCTGCTGCCAAAAAAATTGGAGACAAAAATGAAGTCCAAAAATGTTTTAGTGCTGAAAAAGCACTTAGTCTAATTGTTGATGCTTCATTGACAATACACCAGTATGAAATACTGCGAAGATCAGCAAAAGATATTGGTTGTAATATATATCCAAGCTACAAAAAAGTTTTGGCGGCCAAAAAAACGTGTTATCCAGCAAACGTTATAGTAGAGGAAAATTTAAGCAAAGTTAGTTTGCAGGAGCTTTTGGATCACACGGCAGTTAGACTGATGAAGTCAAAATGCGAAAATGAAGTAGCATCATTTCCAAAATATATGCAACTCATGAGTAAATGGGGATGTGATGGCTCATCAGGACATTCAGAGTATCACCAAAACTTTGCGAATGAGACTTTCTCAGACAAAAGTTTGTTCTTGACGTCACTTGTGCCATTGGTAATGACTGAACGGAACGATGAGTCAAAAGTTTTGTGGAAAAATTTAGAGCCATCTTCAACGAAACATTGCAGGCCGTTAAAATTTGAATTTGTTAAGGAGACAGCAAGCGTAATAAATGAAGAAGTTAACCGAGTAAACCATGAAATAAATAATTTAACAAATTCAATTATTGAAGTTCATAATAAGAAATTCGTTATTACTCATAAACTTTCATTGACTATGATAGATGGTAAAATAGCAACAACTTTAACTGGCAGCTCTTCTATGTCCGTGTGCTTCATATGTGGTGCTAAGCCTAGGGAGATGCACAATTTAGACGAATTGGCAACAAGATCAAATTCGGGAGAGGCTTTAAAATTTGGTATTTCACCTCTGCATGCGCGCATAAAATTTATGGAATGCATATTGCATATCGCTTACAATAAAAGCTTTGCAGCATGGCGAACAAATAAAGATACAAGACAAATTAAAGAAGAAGCCAAGGCCACAATTCACAAAAACCTTAAATTAGTATTGGGAATAAATGTTGATGTGGTAAAACAAGGAATGGGTTCCAGCAACGATGGGAATACAGCTCGACGATTTTTTGAAAACCCTGAAATTACAGCTGACATAACCGGAGTAAATGAACAACTGATTCATAGGTTAAAAATTATATTATCCACAATAAGTTGCAGTCAGGCAATAGACTCTGAGAAGTTCCATATATATTGTTTAGACACGGCAAAATTGTACATTGATTTGTATGGATGGTACTACATGCCTATCACAGTGCATAAAGTTTTGATACATGGTAGCAAAATTGTATCTGAGGCCATTCTACCTATAGGTAGGTTAAAGATACGATTTGTTTCATACATTTTGAATTAACATATGGTTTATTTTTGAAAGGAATGTTATCAGAAGAAGCGCAGGAAGCGAGGAACAAAGACTATAAACGTTATAGGCTATATAACTCGCGCAAGACTGGGCGCTGTTCTACTAACGAAGACGTAATGCATCATTTGTTGATATCCTCCGACCCATACATCAATTCATTAAGAACGAAATTGAAGCTTAAGGAATTAGATTATCACGAAGATGTGAAAAAGTTGCTAATAAATTAAATAGAGTGAACTGTAAAATTTTGTATGTATGGGGGGCGGGTGTTACAGTGGGCGGATTTTCTTCATATTTTCAAAACAGCATTTAATAGATGCTGTATGCATTTTTGCGAAAAATAAACATTCTAGTTATAAATTTACAGAAGATATGCCATTTTTGAAATATCATTTGTATGGGAGGTGGGCGATGGGCGTGGTCAATGTTGATGAAATAATTTTTTTTTAAAAGGTGTTGCATAGATATGTTCTTCCAGCAATTTTCAGGAATTTTGTAGCAATAGTTAATTTTTAAGAGCCAAAAATGATTTTAGTTTGTATGGGCGGTGGGCGATGGGCGTGGTCAATTTTGTCGATACTTTGAAATTTTCCTTATTCTATTATATTAGGGACTCGTGCCAAATTTCATTACTCTCGTACAACTCCTTCTATTTTTGGCCATCGAATGTATGGGAAGGACACACTGTGCGGCGTTCTCAAGAACTGGGCATCGTCAAGAGCACTTTATGGCGAATTTTGCGTAAAGATCTTGGTTTACACCCATACAAGATCAAGCTGACTCAAGAATTGAAGCCGATGGACCATTTGACCCAGCGTACGTTCTCCGCTTGGGTTCTGGAGAAGATGCGCCAAGATGATGAATTTCATCGCTAAATCATCTTCAGCTGATTTTTGGCTCAATGGGACCGTCAATAAGACAAATATGCACGTGCTTGAACATCCACATGTGCTTCATGAATCACCACTTCATCCTCAAAAAATAACTGCTTGGTGCGGTATTTTTTCGTCGACAACAACGATCGTCACGTTACTGTGAATGGCGATCGTTATCGCGCCATGGTTACCGATTATTTTTGGCCCGAATTGGAAACCATAAACTTGGACGACATGTTACAATCGATTTATTGAAGAGTAAGTTTGGTGAATGTGTTATCTCAAGAAATTGACCAGTCAATTGGCCGCCTCGTTCGTGCGATTTAACACCTCTAGACTTTTATCTTTGGGGCTACATCGAATCATTGGTCTATGCCAACAAGCCGAAGACATTGGGAGAACTCAGAGCCAATATTGAACGCGAAATAGCGGCCGTTACGGACGAAATGTGTGACCGAGTCATTGAAAATTGGGTCCAACGAATCGACCGCTGCCGACGTGCCCCAGGTGGCCAAGTCAAGTTCCATTCATAAATGGTTTGATTGTATTTCAAGTCGATCATAAAGTTTTGGAAATATCTCAAATGGTTCGCGTTTTATTTTAAAAAAAAGTTGTCAAGGCCTTATTGGAAAACCCTTTATTTAATCCATGCGACGAAACGTGTGGGGGATTTTCATTTTTGTTGGTTTCCCCCCCTGGAGTAGATCCAAAAAGGTTTCGCAGTTTCTAGACCAGGAATATGCTTCTCTGTGTTGGGTCCAACACCGGCGTCTAGGCTGCGGCATAGATTTATTCAACTCTAGTGCAGCACCAACAATGTATTTCACTTTTTTACATATTTTGTGTGATTAATAAAGCTTTCCGGAGAACTGATCTGTGGCATAGTTTGCGGATTTCCTTTTCTGGGCTTTCTTCAAATATGAATAGTAAGATGTGCACTGTAAGAAAAACGCTTCGTCGCATGGATGAGACATATTCGTTAATGTTTCACGTTTCTGTAATAAACAATTTAGTGCATCCAACAACTTAGTTGGTGCTACATCGAAAAATGTCATACATGATTTCTTTGACAATTTCTCGATACTTTGCTGCACCAATTAATTATTCATTCCTGCAATAATTATATTTAATTTGAATTTCGGAGAAAATCGAAATAAAAGTGAGTGTATGAGATTTAGACTATTGCCATCTGATTTATATCTTACTTTTCCCATAGTTTATTATAATTATCAATTTGGTTTGGTTGTTTGCCAACATTTATAGCTGACAAAATAATTTCGTTGCTGTAACGAAAGAGTTCTTAACGGAACGAAACTAATTTTTATGAAGATCAAGAAGAAGTTCGCTTTGTTGTTTTAATGCAAAACGATTTCGCAATTACAAATTTTGTTTTGAATCATTTGAATCATTTTATTTGATGCATAACATATTCAAGTACATTTGTTTTATAAAACACTGTTTTAATCAAAACTCTCACTTTTAATTTGTAATTTCATTATTTTTTTTTCATTTAATTTTTAATTAATAATTGTGTTTATCTTCCCGACGATGCTACCCAATGGTTAGCGAAATATTGACGAATAAAATAATTTAGAACAGACCTAACGCTCGAACATTTTAATTTTAAATATACACTTTTTATTTAAAACATAATTAATTAAATACATTTGTGAAATTTTGAGTTTTCAACACGAATGAGTATATGAAATGGTCGTTAAAGGGTAATTCCAAAAAAAAATTTACACAAAAATCAAAATTTTCGAAATCGACCACTTTCGATTGGTATACAATTTGGACAGTAGTTTCTCCTCGTCCATATGAATTTTATGGCAGTTAAATTGAGTCAAAATACAAAGTAGTTTTTGTTTTATGGTTCATTGAAGTAGGTTTTGTATGGCACTTTCAGAAAAATGGACCTGACTTGCAAATGGCATAACTTTGGAATGCGTTAATGGATTTCAAAATGTTGGATATCATTTTAAAGCTTTCAAAAACCGCTTTAATAATAGTCCATACAACAGTCATGTCGTTATGGTTCAATGATATTGAAAATTCCAAAGTATCTTTTATCCTTGAATATCCTGTCATAACGTATCGTTAATTTTTGATTTCCACCCCTAAAAAGAAAGTCCATCTTTTTCTCTACATCATAGCCAAATTTCCAAATGGGATCTCCATGGGATCAATGGATACATAAGGTTTGTTAAAGACTGCTCGAGATTTGCGATTTTAGTTTCGATTTTTCAAGTAGTGAATACGTATAACACAGTGATGCGAAAAAGACTAAAGTGATAGAATTTTTTTTGTAGATATTGTCGAGTGAAACAAGAATTTGCTTGTGAAATTTCCCAAACACCTCCAAAATCTGAAAACCGGTTAAAACCCCGGGTTTGCGTACGTTTGCACACTTATAAGCATGTAAGTTAGCTGATCATCAACCGATTTTCACTTTTTCACTGGATTTAAAAAGAAGAAACTTAGGCCTTTCAACCGATATATACGTTATTTAAGAAACTATGAGAAGTATGTGTGTATTTGTCCAGCAAACAGATTTTTTTTTTAATTTTTTTCACAGTTTTTCAACTTTGGGGATGATTTCACACATTATTTTATAAGAAAATCACAATACTCTTGAATTTATTCAAAAGGGACGTTTCCGAGTGAGTAAAATGCAACTTCGTTTTAAAATATCCGGTATTAATTGATTAAGTTATTGAAGTTTTTATTAAAACTAATGCTTTACTTTACTTTACCAACGCTCAATGATGCTGGTGAAATTTTATAACAACAAAGCATAATTAATTTTAGTTGGAAAAAGTGTATCGAGCTTCGATAATAGAGTGTCCAAAACCGAAACCGAAAAACCGGTTAACAGGTTTTTTTCTATTAACCGTGTGTCTGCTTTTAAAAAACGTAATTTTCGAACAAACCGGAAACCGGTTATTTGACGTTGGTTAATCGGATTTTACTTAATTTGTGTTATTATCCTTAAAAAAATATTAATTTCAAATTTTTGTGAAATATTGGAATTATGAAACATGATCTCCATTTTGAAATATGATCTAATAAACATATCCAAACAAAACAATTTAATGATGGGAATTAGAATTAATTAAAAATGAATTATGTATTAATTAAGCTTTTCAAACATTTGGTTTTTTTTAATTTCAAAATTAAAATTATTTGATAACTAAATGTTTTTAAACTTAATACGATGTTCATACATGAAATCCTTTTCAAATTTGAATATGATTTTCGATTTTAAATCCTTTAATACGAGTTTTTTAATAAAACTTTTAAATTTCCCAATTGATTCCCAATTGATATGTATTTTTTAAAATGTGATGATTTATTCGACCTTTCGTCTTACATTTAAAATTAGAGTGTTCGAGCCTTATATCTATTTAATATAAGTATATGAAATGGTCGTTAAACAAATGTATTGTAAGTTCTGCACGTGTAATGTAATTCAAAGCAAAAAAAACCGGAAAAAACGCTTCCACCGGTTTTTGTCAATATTAAAAACAAAAAACTGGTTTCTTGAAGAATTGATTTTTCGAACAAACCGAAACCGATTTCTTGAAAGGTGATTTTTCGAAAAAACCGAGAACCGGTTTCTAAATAATGTCGGATTTTCGGACACTCTATTCGATACCCTATTTATAATAAGAACTGTCAAACTCCTTAAAATAGCCATCAACCCCAGTCTACACCTCTACATTGTTGGCAAATCTTTTACCACCCAGATATTTTTTCAAGTTTGGAAATAGAAAACAGCACAGTGCAGCACGAAAAAATATAACCATATATGGACACCACTACGTGATAAAAGACAAAAACAAAGCCCGTGTCTCGCAGTTTTACCCAAAGTCATGGACTTTTTTATGGGCCCCCAAAAATTTGAGGCCTCGGTGTCATTTTTGCAAAAAAGTGATCATTTTTTCAGGCTCATATCTTGCAAATTGCTCCGAATTTTGATGTACTCTCTCAGGGAAAGTTGTCATAAAGAACAAAAATTGTGAACATAGGAAATCAAAAAAACTTCATTTCAAGGTCAAAATCGCAAAAAAAAAACTTTGAAAAATTCTATTTTTTTACCTTTTTCCCCAGGTCAGGTCCATAGGTAGCAAACCGTTCAAAATTCAAAAAAACAATGAACAACACAAATGTACCTAAGATCTCAATAAACAACCTTCTAGAATATATGAACTTCCTAGGAATGATTCTTATGACAAGAGCTACAAATTTCCCTCTGAGAGTAAATCAAAATTCTGAACGATGTGCAAGATATGTGGCTGACAAAATGGTCACGTTTTTTGTAAAAATGACACCGAGGCCCCAAAGTATCTAATATTTTCAAATACCACAATATTAAACTAATGTGGTAGATCGCGAAAACAGCAAATACTGAAAACAAACCTTCAATGACGGTGGCAAATACAAAGAACCTTCAATATGAAAACACATTTTTTCTAAAGAATTTCAACATACGAACATATTCAAAGACGGTTTACGTAGACACTATTATATTAATTGTATTGAATGTTTGTTTAATAACTTGTTGATTTATTAACTGACTGTTCTGAAGCGCGTGTGCGCTAAACCTTTGCAAGAAATTATAGCTCGGAAGTCAAAAAATTTAGTATAAAAGAAACCAAGTTGAGCTGTGAAATTATCAGTTCTTCAAAAAAGTTTACTAAAATGAAATTCTTAGCTATCGTCTTTGCCTTCACCTGCATTTTGGCCATCTTTGCTGCTGGAGCGAGCGCAGAGCCCAAGGTAAGTTTGTCTCTAAATACTATTCATTCATTTTCGTTAGTATCGGTTGCGAGCGTTGCTCAAACCATTATTGAAAGGATTTGTGTCTGCAAAAGATTTTATAGAGTAATTAAAAAGCCGTGCAGACTTATCATAAGAAAACCATTGTTTTTTTAATAGCGGGAAAATAGTCGCACCATAATTTAAATGTTAACCGAAATTGGATACAAATAATTTTTGTTTCCTTTTCTGATGTACGATTATAAATGGAACTAGGATTAAATGTTTCTGCTTTTGAAAATCATAATCTTAATATTTACATCAGATGAATTGTTTTCCGCAAACGCAAATGTTGCCATTTGCAACGATGACTCTCATAGCGTAACATTCTCTCTTACTGGTGATGAGATTCGCTTCAGTCTTTCATTGTATTGAAAATTAACGTGTGTTATCCTATGTACTTTATTTACTAAATAATTTTTTTTTATATTTCTTTTCATTATTAACAATAGAGGAGACGCGGAGGTGTAAGTATTTGACTGGAAAATAACCCCATGTTGATGTTTACTAGTTTGCCTTAACATATAATCGCTTTACTTTCCGACCATATTAATATATTTTTGTACTTGTAGAAAATCTTGAAAGGTGCCGGAGGTATTCTTAAAGATGTTATCGTCGATACTGCATCTGACGTGGCCGCCGAACAAATCAATAACGCTATTGCCGGAAATTAAGTTGAAGATACTAAATTATTTCAATATGAGTAAATAAAAAGGTGTTTTAATTCAATAAAGCGTGTTTTAATTTCAAACTGCAATCATAGAAATGTTTGGCCTTCAATATGTGATAAATTAGGGCAGTACGATGAAGTCGTCTGTACCAGGACTTCTAATGCAACTCTGCTGTCGATATTTGGGCTCAGCGTTGATGTCTTTGGATCAGTGATGGGACATGAATAATTGAACACTACTGTGCAACTGATATGTGTTCTATTTTCGAATTAGATACCTGGCTCGAGCCACTTTCGAGATTTTTTTATTCAATGTTAATATAATTGTAGAATGTTTGTCTACAGTTATCTTCGCAAATAGCCGTCTGCCCAAGCATAACTTTTTTATTTTGTCTGATTTTCGCAACAATTGATATAAATATTAGTGTTAGATTTTGGATTCCGATATAAGCCAGTAACTTCAATTTAGATGTTGGTAATTATTCTGCAAATGTTTGTTTAACTACAGAAACTTTACGAATTTGCCACGCAGTTCGATACCATACCTTCCATACAAAAGCCACAATACCCCCAGGAAAATACTATCGATAGGAACGAACTCTGCTAATAACCTATATTTGGAGCCACTCCCAAAATCCCATACACATATTGTGTGGCCAGCTGATTGGTGAACTCAAAAAAAACTCACGCACTGCGGACTCCACTTGTTCGACCTGAACAGCGAAAGTCCTGTCCCTCAGATACCACAGGATCACCCTAGTGGTTAGTACGTCGAATTCATGGACCGATATCGGCTTCCTGCCAAACGGGGTTAAAGGCATTCTCGAAATTGAGACTTACGGCGATGGTTGCGATCCTCTTAGTGACGCCCCTTGTAACTATGACAGCTGGAGATATTAATGCATGTACAAAATATTGGCATTGTTCTCGTATACGGAAATAAAAAAACTTCCCCAAGTTCGACAGTAATGATATATGCCTATCCATTACTGCCGGTTGGGTCCTTACAGGGTTTTAGAATTGGAAAAATTGGGGATTATTTCCATTTCGATTGGAAATATCCCGATTTCAGGCAATAGTTATATAAATTTGCCAAATAAACCCAATCCTCTGGGTTTCTTTGACACCGAAATTTGAGAGTCCGTCATTACTATGGCTCTTTTTACAACTAAGTCTACTCAGCTCAGACCCAATTTCTTCAGAGAGTATAAGATCCACGTCCGGAGGTAATCTCTCGATCAGTCAGCAGGTCTCGACGGACAGAATTCCACCATAGGCCCAAGGCCATAAAGTGCTCTCATGGTGTCGCTCATCGATGCTGCCGTAATCGTGGAAGTATTATCATTATCCGACTGCACATCCGAGAAATGACTACCCAGCAGGTTAACTTTTCTCCTATCATCCAACACCTACTCGCCATCCTGCCCCACAAGAAGTGCGATTCTACGCCTCCGACATGTCTTTTAATCTGTTGGTAAGTATTGGTATCCATCTTTATCATCTGAATCCATCTCTATCATCTTTCGGGCTTCCGGATCGTTTCTGCCCGTACATTCCTTCTGTCAAGTTCCAGGTGGTATATCCTCTGTATATTTTTTTTCTGTGAAATGAGGGAAAAGATTTCCGCTGGCAGTTTCATCATAAATCCCTGGGCTTGTGTCGACTTCTACATGCTCGCTTACGCCGTGCACTGAAACCCCCTGTAAAATGAAACAGCAAAAGCAATTTCGTGTGAGCATATGTTCTCCAGTCTAGGTCAATCCTACGGAAGTGATGAAAAGTCGACATAAGATTTAGAGGAAGTTGAAAAATTTTTTGTGGATGTAAAACTAAGATTGGAGTTCAACAAGACCCATTCCTGTAGCCGCTTCCCATTCTGGGTTTCAACTCTTCTGTCCCATTGGAGATGCTAAGCGTTAAGGTCACCTCCAATCACCGCTTCATTAGGACCAACCACATTGGAGATATACTCAAGCTCAGATATTTGCATCACTCCCGCCAAATACCACTTGTTCTCCTTTCAGAAAACTTACACGGATAAAAGTACTCTCCAAGTTGCCAGTATCGAAGAAAATTCTGACCCCTTTATGTTGTCCTTCAGCAAAATCGCAGTCCCACCTCCAGTTCTACCGATTCTATACTGCTAAAGATATTATAGCTTATCAAATTGAATCGAATCCTGATTCAAAGCCTGTGTTCTCTCGTCTTCGATGTTTTGAAACAACGGAGTTCGTATTAACAAAAATGTCATGAAGACGAATAGGCAGGAGTAGACCTTAGTGCTTGGCTCTGCTCACTTCATCGGTATGTAGCGGAAAAATTGCATATCTTCCACTTACACGTACGGAAATCATTACCGAGAAAGTTATGGCAATAGCCGTCTATCAAATTAAACGCACCCTCTTCCAATATCGCTTCAGATCGCATCCCCTTTGTCCAACGTCGCCGGAGGCATTGCCCCTCAACACTCGCGCCTATTGGGGTTCATCAACTGCACTAGGCTTCAAGAGTCTCCCAGGCCCAGCAAGGCAGCCAATATTCTTAGAGGCCTCCCTCTCCTCCTGTCTTCTAAGTATTTTTTCCGATTGGGCAGAAACGCGAACTCGCAAAATGTCCCTACTGGTCGCAGCATGACCACTTGATCGGCAACCCAATCTTTCTCACAAGTTTTCAAATCAGGGGCGACGTCATAACCACTTCCACAGTTTCCCCCTTCTCTATAATTTTACAGTTCCCTGGGCCAGGGCCTCACTGCATTTTACACATATACACTGCAACCGGCATTTAAACGAGATGTACCCGAATCGTTGGCACTTGCGACACTGCATAAGGTTATATTGACGATAGCGCCGAACCCGAACTCTACAGTGGAGTATGTGGTGTATGAAGTACAGATTTACGACATCTGAATCATGCGATATATGATCCAGCCAATGGTCTCCTCTCAATTTTAGAATTTACAAGATGCTGGCGCTTATTTGAAGCTCTTCGAAGTATGTATTGCTTGAGGTCGTATACTTCGTAGGAACAGCGATGCAAGCGAAGCAAGACTTTTATGCGAAATCCGGCATCCCAGGAGTCACTATGTGTGTTGATGGCACACATATAAAAATTATAAAACCATCCGAAGAGGAGTTCCTTTATTATAATAGAGAAAGATTTTTTTTAGCATTAATGCTATGGTGGTGAGTATTTCGTTTCAGTTCTTATTTATTTATTTATTGTTATAGTTTTCCTAAATTAATTTCATGATTTTAGGTATGCGATAACAAAATGCGTATAAGGTGCATTGACGCAAGATATCCTGGATGCAACCACGATTCCCATATATGGACATTAAGTAAAGCGAGGTCTCAATTGGAACGAAAATATCGGGACGGAGAGAGAAACACTTGGCTATTAGGTATTTATGTTTTTGTTTTTGGAAGCGAAATGACAACACACATTTATTTGTTTACGATAATCTCTGCTGCAGCAACAGTTTCGAGTACCGACCACTGGCTCAGAAGTAAGCAACTTTACCCTACTACCCTCCGACCACCAATCCGAAAATTTTGAACCCTCTGCCATTTCGCACCCTTGCATTTTCGGATATGGTCCTAGTGGACTTTCTCCGGAATTTGTCCAGAACTTCCTGAATCACCCTGTATATAATTCTACTGCACGTGTGTTTGTGACTGAACTCCTCCTAAACTTCTGGACCGATTTGAATACATTTTTTTGTATGCGTTTGGGTGGCGCCCTGGGTGGTTTAGATTTACTATTCGATCCAATAGGACAAAGGGGCGTGGTACATCCCATACAAATCGCTTGAAATATTATGCAGGACAACGTCTGCCGGCAAAAAGCAATAAAAAAAAATCTGAAATAGCAATAGCTGCAATGAATTTGTCTCAGTGCTGCCATGAGAGCATTGCTGCAAAGAATTTATTTCATTGTTACAACGAATTTGCTTCGTTGTTTCACTTAATTTGTTTCATTGCTGCAATGATCTTGTTTCGCAGAAGCAATGTACTTGTTTGATTGCTGCACTGATTTGGTTTCATAGCTGCAATGCATTTGTTTAATTGTCGCAATGATTTTGCTTCATAGCTGCAATGAATTTGTTTAATTGCTGCAATGAATGGTTGGTAGTGTGTTTCAATTTATTTATTTATTGATATTTAGCTGCAATGCATTTGTTTAATTTTTGCAATGATTTTGCTTCATAGCTGCAATGTATTTGTTTAATTGCTACAATGAATGTTTGAAAGTGTGTTTGAAATTATTTATTTATTGATATTTAAATACATTACATAGAATAGATTGATGGTAAATGATATTATGTAGTTTCAGTTATAGTTTTAGAAATAATTCTGTTATGATTTAGGAAAACTTATTTCTTTCGTTAAATATTTACTTAAGTAGCTAAATATGTAATATGCATGCCATGATGAAACTCGCGTCTGGAAGAAGATTGTGGTCAGAGGGTTTCGATGCCACATCTCTATGTAGTAAAAAATCCATGCCAAAGAAAGTAGATGAAGGAATGAGCGATAGGCAAACTAGGTTTAAATTATGTTTGATCGATACTAATGTCTTTTAAATTGTTTTCGATTGTCACTAATGGCTTTTAAATTATGTTTAATTGATGATAACGACTTTTAAATTATGTTTGACGCTAGTTTTGTCATCTGCAACTTCAAATCCAACTCGCGATGAGACATCCAGTCAAAGCTTTAACAGCTGTAGGCGTGTGTATGTTACCCTATGATTGTAGTATTTGTGGGTTTGTGCGTTAATGTGACCATCATATTCTGCCCTACAAATAAAAACAAGTGTGTTACATAAAGGTATGTGGATATACAGTGTATCACAAAAATAAGTTTACACTTTGTAATTTCCACGAATAGCATATCTTTTCGTAAAAGTGCACCAAAAGAAAATTGCACCAAAAATACAAGCAGAAATTGTAGAAGACGCTGGAAAATCTTTCATTTCAGAAACTATTCGCCATATCGTCAGCTGAGTACTATAAACCTCCATACGCCATTAACTTAGTTTCGAGAAAACCGGCATTTAAATTTAGAGGTGAAAAAAAAACTACGTTATAGAACGAATTTTAAATCGGAATAACTGTTTGCCTAAAGAGTTTAAATATATAATAAATAATAAATTAAATATATAACACTGTGTGTAATTTCTTAAGTCATGGAAATATAACCATATACGGACACCACTACGTGATATAAGACAAAAAAAAGACTCGTGTCTCCCAGTTTTGCCAAAAGTCATGCACTTTTTTTTATGGGCCCCAAAAGATTTGGTCACCTCGCATAATGATGCCCACACTATGGAGTACTTAGCCATGAAAAATCTTCTCAAAAATACCGTTCGGAACGGGTGTAAAACTGTAGGTACCAATCAGTGAGTGTAAAACTAGAAAGCGCACATCTCACTGATTGTGAGAAGCGCTCCTCAATCCCTTCATGGGATGTTATTTTTTTTTATATTCATAGTGTGATGCTGCCGTGCCAGTGAGAAAACGGGTTGGTCGAAGTGACGAAAAGTCAGGCGTCCGAAGCAAACGATCCAAATCAGTCGATTCCGCGGCGTTCTCAAGAACTGGGCATCGCCAAGAGCACTTTATGGCGAATTTTGCGTAAAGATCTTGGTTTACACCCATACAAGATCAAGCTGACTCAAGAATTGAAGCCGATGGACCATTTGACCCAGCGTACGTTCTCCGCTTGGGTTCTGGAGAAGATGCGCCAAGATGATGAATTTCATCGCTAAATCATCTTCAGCGACGAAGCTGATTTTTGGCTCAATGGGACCGTCAATAAGAAAAATATGCATGTGCTTGAAAATCCACATGTGCTTCATGAATCACCACTTCATCCTCAAAAAATATCTGCTTGGTACGGTATTTTTTCGTCGACAACAACGATCGTCACGTTACTGTTAATGGCGATCGTTATCGCGCCATGGTTACCGATTATTTTTGGCCCGAATTGGAAACCATATACATGGACGACATGTTACAATCGATTTATTGAAGAGTAAGTTTGGTGAATGTGTTATCTCAAGAAATTGACCAGTCAATTGGCCGCCTCGTTCGTGCGATTTAACACCTCTAGACTTTTATCTTTGGGGCTACATCGAATCATTGGTCTATGCCAACAAGCCGAAGACATTGGGAGAACTCAGAGCCAATATTGAACGCGAAATAGCGGCCGTTACGGACGAAATGTGTGACCGAGTCATTGAAAATTGGGTCCAACGAATCGACCGCTGCCGACGTGCCCCAGGTGGCCAAGTCAAGTTCCATTCATAAATGGTTTGATTGTATTTCAAGTCGATCATAAAGTTTTGGAAATATCTCAAATGGTTCGCGTTTTATTTTAAAAAAAAGTTGTCAAGGCCTTATTGGAAAACCCTTTATTTAATCCATGCGACGAAACGTGTGGGGGATTTTCATTTTTGTTGGTTTCCCCCCCTGGAGTAGATCCAAAAAGGTTTCGCAGTTTCTAGACCAGGAATATGCTTCTCTGTGTTGGGTCCAACACCGGCGTCTAGGCTGCGGCATAGATTTATTCAACTCTAGTGCAGCACCAACAATGTATTTCACTTTTTTACATATTTTGTGTGATTAATAAAGCTTTCCGGAGAACTGATCTGTGGCATAGTTTGCGGATTTCCTTTTCTGGGCTTTCTTCAAATATGAATAGTAAGATGTGCACTGTAAGAAAAACGCTTCGTCGCATGGATGAGACATATTCGTTAATGTTTCACGTTTCTGTAATAAACAATTTAGTGCATCCAACAACTTAGTTGGTGCTGCATCGACAAATGTCATACATGATTTCTTTGACAATTTCTCGTTACTTTGCTGCAGCAATTAATTGTTCATTCCTGCAATAATTATATTTAATTTGAATTTCGGAGAAAATCGAAATAAAAGTAAGTGTATGAGATTTAGACTATTGCTATCTGATTTATATCTCACTTTTCCCATAGTTTATTATAATTATCAATTTGGTTTGGTTGTTTGCCAACATTTATAGCTGACAAAATAATTTCGTTGCTGTAACGAAAGAGTTCTTAACGGAACGAAACTAATTTTTATGAAGATCAAGAAGAAGTTCGCTTTGTTGTTATAATGCAAAACGATTTCGCAATTACAAATTTTGTTTTGAATCATTTGAATCATTTTATTTGATGCATAACATATTCAAGTACATTTGTTTTATAAAACACTGTTTTAATCAAAACTCTCACTTTTAATTTGTAATTTCATTATTTTTTTTTCATTTAATTTTTAATTAATAATTGTGTTTATCTTCCCGACGATGCTACCCAATGGTTAGCGAAATATTGACGAATAAAATAATTTAGAACAGACCTAACGCTCGAACATTTTAATTTTAAATATACACTTTTTATTTAAAACATAATTAATTAAATACATTTGTGAAATTTTGAGTTTTCAACACGAATGAGTATATGAAATGGTCGTTAAAGGGTAATTCCAAAAAAAAATTTACACAAAAATCAAAATTTTCGAAATCGACCACTTTCGATTGGTATACAATTTGGACAGTAGTTTCTCCTCGTCCATATGAATTTTATGGCAGTTAAATTGAGTCAAAATACAAAGTAGTTTTTGTTTTATGGTTCATTGAAGTAGGTTTTGTATGGCACTTTCAGAAAAATGGACCTGACTTGCAAATGGCATAACTTTGGAATGCGTTAATGGATTTCAAAATGTTGGATATCATTTTAAAGCTTTCAAAAACCGCTTTAATAATAGTCCATACAACAGTCATGTCGTTATGGTTCAATGATATTGAAAATTCCAAAGTATCTTTTATCCTTGAATATCCTGTCATAACGTATCGTTAATTTTTGATTTCCACCCCTAAAAAGAAAGTCCATCTTTTTCTCTACATCATAGCCAAATTTCCAAATGGGATCTCCATGGGATCAATGGATACATAAGGTTTGTTAAAGACTGCTCGAGATTTGCGATTTTAGTTTCGATTTTTCAAGTAGTGAATACGTATAACACAGTGATGCGAAAAAGACTAAAGTGATAGAATTTTTTTTGTAGATATTGTCGAGTGAAACAAGAATTTGCTTGTGAAATTTCCCAAACACCTCCAAAATCTGAAAACCGGTTAAAACCCCGGGTTTGCGTACGTTTGCACACTTATAAGCATGTAAGTTAGCTGATCATCAACCGATTTTCACTTTTTCACTGGATTTAAAAAGAAGAAACTTAGGCCTTTCAACCGATATATACGTTATTTAAGAAACTATGAGAAGTATGTGTGTATTTGTCCAGCAAACAGATTTTTTTTTTAATTTTTTTCACAGTTTTTCAACTTTGGGGATGATTTCACACATTATTTTATAAGAAAATCACAATACTCTTGAATTTATTCAAAAGGGACGTTTCCGAGTGAGTAAAATGCAACTTCGTTTTAAAATATCCGGTATTAATTGATTAAGTTATTGAAGTTTTTATTAAAACTAATGCTTTACTTTACTTTACCAACGCTCAATGATGCTGGTGAAATTTTATAACAACAAAGCATAATTAATTTTAGTTGGAAAAAGTGTATCGAGCTTCGATAATAGAGTGTCCAAAACCGAAACCGAAAAACCGGTTAACAGGTTTTTTTCTATTAACCGTGTGTCTGCTTTTAAAAAACGTAATTTTCGAACAAACCGGAAACCGGTTATTTGACGTTGGTTAATCGGATTTTACTTAATTTGTGTTATTATCCTTAAAAAAATATTAATTTCAAATTTTTGTGAAATATTGGAATTATGAAACATGATCTCCATTTTGAAATATGATCTAATAAACATATCCAAACAAAACAATTTAATGATGGGAATTAGAATTAATTAAAAATGAATTATGTATTAATTAAGCTTTTCAAACATTTGGTTTTTTTTAATTTCAAAATTAAAATTATTTGATAACTAAATGTTTTTAAACTTAATACGATGTTCATACATGAAATCCTTTTCAAATTTGAATATGATTTTCGATTTTAAATCCTTTAATACGAGTTTTTTAATAAAACTTTTAAATTTCCCAATTGATTCCCAATTGATATGTATTTTTTAAAATGTGATGATTTATTCGACCTTTCGTCTTACATTTAAAATTAGAGTGTTCGAGCCTTATATCTATTTAATATAAGTATATGAAATGGTCGTTAAACAAATGTATTGTAAGTTCTGCACGTGTAATGTAATTCAAAGCAAAAAAAACCGGAAAAAACGCTTCCACCGGTTTTTGTCAATATTAAAAACAAAAAACTGGTTTCTTGAAGAATTGATTTTTCGAACAAACCGAAACCGATTTCTTGAAAGGTGATTTTTCGAAAAAACCGAGAACCGGTTTCTAAATAATGTCGGATTTTCGGACACTCTATTCGATACCCTATTTATAATAAGAACTGTCAAACTCCTTAAAATAGCCATCAACCCCAGTCTACACCTCTACATTGTTGGCAAATCTTTTACCACCCAGATATTTTTTCAAGTTTGGAAATAGAAAACAGCACAGTGCAGCACGAAAAAATATAACCATATATGGACACCACTACGTGATAAAAGACAAAAACAAAGCCCGTGTCTCGCAGTTTTACCCAAAGTCATGGACTTTTTTATGGGCCCCCAAAAATTTGAGGCCTCGGTGTCATTTTTGCAAAAAAGTGATCATTTTTTCAGGCTCATATCTTGCAAATTGCTCCGAATTTTGATGTACTCTCTCAGGGAAAGTTGTCATAAAGAACAAAAATTGTGAACATAGGAAATCAAAAAAACTTCATTTCAAGGTCAAAATCGCAAAAAAAAAACTTTGAAAAATTCTATTTTTTTACCTTTTTCCCCAGGTCAGGTCCATAGGTAGCAAACCGTTCAAAATTCAAAAAAACAATGAACAACACAAATGTACCTAAGATCTCAATAAACAACCTTCTAGAATATATGAACTTCCTAGGAATGATTCTTATGACAAGAGCTACAAATTTCCCTCTGAGAGTAAATCAAAATTCTGAACGATGTGCAAGATATGTGGCTGACAAAATGGTCACGTTTTTTGTAAAAATGACACCGAGGCCCCAAAGTATCTAATATTTTCAAATACCACAATATTAAACTAATGTGGTAGATCGCGAAAACAGCAAATACTGAAAACAAACCTTCAATGACGGTGGCAAATACAAAGAACCTTCAATATGAAAACACATTTTTTCTAAAGAATTTCAACATACGAACATATTCAAAGACGGTTTACGTAGACACTATTATATTAATTGTATTGAATGTTTGTTTAATAACTTGTTGATTTATTAACTGACTGTTCTGAAGCGCGTGTGCGCTAAACCTTTGCAAGAAATTATAGCTCGGAAGTCAAAAAATTTAGTATAAAAGAAACCAAGTTGAGCTGTGAAATTATCAGTTCTTCAAAAAAGTTTACTAAAATGAAATTCTTAGCTATCGTCTTTGCCTTCACCTGCATTTTGGCCATCTTTGCTGCTGGAGCGAGCGCAGAGCCCAAGGTAAGTTTGTCTCTAAATACTATTCATTCATTTTCGTTAGTATCGGTTGCGAGCGTTGCTCAAACCATTATTGAAAGGATTTGTGTCTGCAAAAGATTTTATAGAGTAATTAAAAAGCCGTGCAGACTTATCATAAGAAAACCATTGTTTTTTTAATAGCGGGAAAATAGTCGCACCATAATTTAAATGTTAACCGAAATTGGATACAAATAATTTTTGTTTCCTTTTCTGATGTACGATTATAAATGGAACTAGGATTAAATGTTTCTGCTTTTGAAAATCATAATCTTAATATTTACATCAGATGAATTGTTTTCCGCAAACGCAAATGTTGCCATTTGCAACGATGACTCTCATAGCGTAACATTCTCTCTTACTGGTGATGAGATTCGCTTCAGTCTTTCATTGTATTGAAAATTAACGTGTGTTATCCTATGTACTTTATTTACTAAATAATTTTTTTTTATATTTCTTTTCATTATTAACAATAGAGGAGACGCGGAGGTGTAAGTATTTGACTGGAAAATAACCCCATGTTGATGTTTACTAGTTTGCCTTAACATATAATCGCTTTACTTTCCGACCATATTAATATATTTTTGTACTTGTAGAAAATCTTGAAAGGTGCCGGAGGTATTCTTAAAGATGTTATCGTCGATACTGCATCTGACGTGGCCGCCGAACAAATCAATAACGCTATTGCCGGAAATTAAGTTGAAGATACTAAATTATTTCAATATGAGTAAATAAAAAGGTGTTTTAATTCAATAAAGCGTGTTTTAATTTCAAACTGCAATCATAGAAATGTTTGGCCTTCAATATGTGATAAATTAGGGCAGTACGATGAAGTCGTCTGTACCAGGACTTCTAATGCAACTCTGCTGTCGATATTTGGGCTCAGCGTTGATGTCTTTGGATCAGTGATGGGACATGAATAATTGAACACTACTGTGCAACTGATATGTGTTCTATTTTCGAATTAGATACCTGGCTCGAGCCACTTTCGAGATTTTTTTATTCAATGTTAATATAATTGTAGAATGTTTGTCTACAGTTATCTTCGCAAATAGCCGTCTGCCCAAGCATAACTTTTTTATTTTGTCTGATTTTCGCAACAATTGATATAAATATTAGTGTTAGATTTTGGATTCCGATATAAGCCAGTAACTTCAATTTAGATGTTGGTAATTATTCTGCAAATGTTTGTTTAACTACAGAAACTTTACGAATTTGCCACGCAGTTCGATACCATACCTTCCATACAAAAGCCACAATACCCCCAGGAAAATACTATCGATAGGAACGAACTCTGCGAATAACCTATATTTGGAGCCACTCCCAAAATCCCATACACATATTGTGTGGCCAGCTGATTGGTGAACTCAAAAAAAAACTCACGCACTGCGGACTCCACTTGTTCAACCTGAACAGCGAAAGTCCTGTCCCTCAGATACCACAGGATCACCCTAGTGGTTAGTACGTCGAATTCATGGACGGATATCGGCTTCTTGCCAAACGGGGTTAAAGGCATTCTCGAAATTGAGACTTACGGCGATGGTTGCGATCCTCTTAGTGACGCCCCTTGTAACTATGACAGCTGGAGATATTAATGCATGTACAAAATATTGGCATTGTTCTCGTATACGGAAATAAAAAAACTTCCCCAAGTTCGACAGTAATGATATATGCCTATCCATTACTGCCGGTTGGGTCCTTACAGGGTTTTAGAATTGGAAAAATTGGGGATTATTTCCATTTCGATTGGAAATATCCCGATTTCAGGCAATAGTTATATAAATTTGCCAAATAAACCCAATCCTCTGGGCCAGTTTCTTTGACACCGAAATTTGAGAGTCCGTCATTACTATGGCTCTTTTTACAACTCAGTCTACTCAGCTCAGACCCAATTTCTTCAGAGAGTATAAGATTTACGTCCGGAGGTAATCTCTCGATCAGTCAGCAGGTCTCGACGGACAGAATTCCACCATAGGCCCAAGGCCATAAAGTGCTCTCATGGTGTCGCTCATCGATGCTGCCGTAATCGTGGAAGTATTATCATTATCCGACTGCACATCCGAGAAATGACTACCCAGCAGGTTATCTTTTCTCCTATCATCCAACACCTACTCGCCATCCTGCCCCACAAGAAGTGCGATTCTACGCCTCCGACATGTCTTTTAATCTGTTGGTAAGTATTGGTATCCATCTTTATCATCTGAAGTTTTACGCCTCTCATCCTTTGCTCGAGTTGCAAAATTGCGTTGTCTCGGCCTTCCGGATCGTTGCTGCTCGTACATTCCTTCTGTCAAGTTCCAGGTGGTATATCCTCTGTGTATTTTTTTTCTGTGAAATGAGGGAAAAGATTTCCGCTGGCAGTTTCATTATAAATCCCTGGGCTTGTGTCGACTTCTACATGCTCGCTTACGCCGTGCACTGAAACCCCCTGTAATTGCATCAACAGCAAAATCAATTTCGTGTGAGCATATGTTCTCCAGTCAAGGTCAATCCTACGGAAGTGATGAAAAGTCGACATAAGATTTACAGGAAGTTGAAAAATTTGTTGTGGATGTAACACTAAGATTGGAGTTCAACAAGACCCATTCCTGTAGCCGCTTCCCATTCTGGGTTTCAACTCTTCTGTCCCATTGGAGATGCTAAGCGTTAAGGTCACCTCCAATCACCGCTTCATTAGGGCCAACCACATTGGAGATATACTCAAGCTCAGATATTTGCATCACTCCCGCCAAATACCACTTGTCTTGTCACTTTCAGAAAACTAACACGGATAAAAGTACTCTCCAAGTTGCCAGTATCGATGAAAATTCTCTCCGCCTTTATGTTGTCCTTCAGCAAAATCGCAGTCCCACCTCCAGTTCTACCGATCCTATACTGCTAAAGATATTATAGCTTATCAAATTGTATCGAATCCTGATTCAAAGCCTGTGTTCTCTCATCTTCGATGTTTTGAAACAACGGAGTTCGTATTAACAAAAATGTCATGAAGCCTGAGTGCTTGGCTCTGCTCACTTCATCGGTATGTAGCGGAAAAATTGCATATCTTCCACTTACACGTACGGAAATCCTTACCGAGAAAGTTATGGCAATAGCCGTCTATCAAATTAAACGCACCCTCTTCCAATATCGCTTCAGATCGCATCCCGTTTGTCCAACGTCGCCGGAGGCATTGCCCCTCAACACTCGCGCCTATTGGGGTTCATCAACTGCACTAGGCTTCAAGAGTCTCCCAGGCCCAGCAAGGCAGCCAATATTCTTAGAGGCCTCCCTCTCCTCCTGTCTTCTAAGTATTTTTTCCGATTGGGCAGAAACGCGAACTCGTAAAATGTCCCTACTGGTCGCAGCATGACCACTTGATCGGCAACCCAATCTTTCTCACAAGTTTTCAAATCAGGGGCGACGTCATAACCACTTTCACAGTTTCCCCCTTCTCTATAATTTTACAGTTCCCTGGGCCAGGGCCTCACTGCATTTTACACATATACACTGCAACCGGCATTTAAACGAGATGTACCCGAATCGTTGGCACTTGCGACACGCACCCTCTTCCAATATCGCTTCAGATCGCATCCCGTTTGTCCAACGTCGCCGGAGGCATTGCCCCTCAACACTCGCGCCTATTGGGGTTCATCAACTGCACTAGGCTTCAAGAGTCTCCCAGGCCCAGCAAGGCAGCCAATATTCTTAGAGGCCTCCCTCTCCTCCTGTCTTCTAAGTATTTTTTCCGATTGGGCAGAAACGCGAACTCGTAAAATGTCCCTACTGGTCGCAGCATGACCACTTGATCGGCAACCCAATCTTTCTCACAAGTTTTCAAATCAGGGGCGACGTCATAACCACTTCCACAGTTTCCCCCTTCTCTATAATTTTACAGTTCCCTGGGCCAGGGCCTCACTGCATTTTACACATATACACTGCAACCGGCATTTAAACGAGATGTACCCGAATCGTTGGCACTTGCGACACTGCATAAGGTTATATTTCCGATATCGCCGAACCCGAACTCTACAGTGGAGTATGTGGTGTATGAAGTACAGATTTACGACATCTGAATCATGCGATATATGATCCAATTTTAGAATTTACAAGATGCTGGCGCTTATTTGAAGCTCTTCGAAGTATGTGTTGCTTGAGGTCCTATACTTCGTAGGAACTGGATAGCCCGTCAATAACCAGCCCTATTCTGCACTTCGATTACTTTCCCGCATTCAGTTACGCACAAATCGAAAAGAGGTATTCCAACAAAAAACTGAATCGTAAGAACAAGAAGAAGAGAAGAGTATGTTCAAAACCAGCTGTTTTTGTATGGAACACATGAAATCGGAACAGAAACGTAAACAATTTTGTAAACATTGTACAAAACAATAAAGGAAATCCAATTTTCATTTTATAAAAAGTTGAATTTAGTGGACTTAAATCAATGATTCAATAATTAAAACAAATAACAATTGAAATATTGTGGAGACTTTAATAAAATAAACACCTCAGGTAAGTAGGGAAAGCGAAACAAAGCCAGGGCATACATTAGAGGTATTTGTGGGCAAACTGTTCCAGTGTGAAGAACCCTGTCCCGCCGGAGGTGATGTGTTTACTTTTTATGGATCATTGTAGCACAAAAATTAAGTTTATTTGTTTTAATTTCAAGAAATGGAATCGATAGCAGTGGCGTTATTATCGGAAAAGAGAACAACGCGCACCAGAATACAGAGTCCAGCCTTGAGAAGCGTAAATTGAGAGACAGTTGTAATCCATTCGAGATGAGCGATCAATTGTAAGTTAGTTGTTTTAAACTCTTGATGTGTGAAATAATTTGTTTACTTTTGCAGATTCAAAAAAACTTTCGTCTAAATAAAGATGCATTTAAGTATGTGTTAGATACTTTTGCAGAAGAAGCGCGGTCAAACACGTTAACATCTTTATCCCCGCTTAATCGAGTTGTGGCTGCTTTAAGATTCTTTGCAGAAGGAAGTTATCAACACGGAGTTGGTGCAGACTACAATGTTGGGATGGCGCAATCCATAGTATCGAAGTCGCTGTCATCTTTCCTTGACATAATGCAGCGAAAGCTTTGCTCTCAGTGGATAACATTTGAACAGAGTGAATATGAAAAGATGCAAGCGAAGCAAGACTTTTATGCGAAGGCCGGCATCCCAGGAGTCACTATGTGTGTCGATGGCACACATATTAAAATTATAAAACCATCCGAAGAGGAGTTCCTTTATTATAATAGAAAAGGATTTTTAGCATTAATGCTATGGTGGTGAGTATTTCGTTTTAGTTCTTAGTTATTTATTTATTGTTATAGTTTTGCTAAATTAATTTCATGATTTTAGGTATGCGATAACAAAATGCGTATAAGGTGCATTGACGCAAGATATCCTGGATGCAACCACGATTCCCATATATGGACTTTAAGTAAAGCGAGGTCTCAATTGGAACGAAAATATCGGGACGGAGAGAGAAACACTTGGCTATTAGGTATTTATGCGCGCAAAATTGTATAAATTTCACATGTTAATCATATTTTTAACAGGTCATGGGTGTTACCCCTGGAACCGTGGCTAATGAGTCCATATCGATCTCCAAATCCAGGCAGCAGGGAAAGCAACTACAACATGAGGCACTCGAGGACTAGAAACATAGTTGAATGGACGATTGGACTTTTGAAAAACCGATTTCGTTGCTTGTTGGGTGCTCGAGACCTTCACTACTCCCCAGTGAAAGCCAGTGAAATTGTAAATGTTGTTTGTGCTCTCCACAACACTGGTATATATTATCGGGTGGAAGATTTGGACATCCATGAATCGGAGTTTGAAAGTTCTCAAGCAGTGTTGCCAGTTTAAGGGATTTGTCCCCAAATTGGGGATTTTTTTCAAAACAGGGGATTGTTTTTTTGGTGTGGGGATCTGGGGATTTTTTGGGGATGAACATTTAAGATGAAAGTTTTGATCTGGCACTACCTGAATCAAAGCAAGCATACGCACACAAATAATATTTGGTTTTGCGTATGTGTGATTGCAAAAACAAAGAGAATAAAGTTAATGTGCAAAATATGCATACACTTGTCCATATACTAATTACTACACTTGACTTAACAGCTCTCTCAGGAAATTTATGACATTAGGTCTGGTGTGATATTTACGTTAGATGTTGAGAAGAATTGCTTCACTAATACCAGATAGAGGCAATGGTTCAAAACAACGAACGAAATAACAACAACGGCATTTCGTTTTGTGTGTGAAAATTATTGTGTTAAATACAACACAAATGTATCCTAACAATAACAGTCAATAAAAAAGTTTAAAACACATTTAAATTTCACAGTTTTTCACCAAAACGACATGAAAAATTAAAGTCAGAAGTTATTGTAATTCCACCTGTTGTATGTCACTTTTCGTCAAACATTTCTCTATCACAACGTCACATGAATCAAATATTCTCTCTAGTACGATTTACTCTATGCACTTATCAGACACTGAAAATATCAAAATGTTTTACTGGCAAGGCTGTACATGATGACAACAATTAAACAAGTAATAAACATTTTTGATATTTGGCGTTGCTGAAAAGAATAGAAGCAGTGGAGAAGAAATAACGACAAATACTAAAACTATGTACAAAACCAATAATGAAGTAGATGAATCTGAAGATTATGAGACTGAAGTATTTGATATACTAAGCCTTAATGACTTTTAACCAATGTCCAGATCTCATTTGTCATAATCTCTTTGTTATAACTAATTATTATTAAAATAATAATAATATAATATTTATAATATAGTAATAATATAATAATTTATTGTGTTTAAAGTTTTCAATATTTAAGTTTTCGTTTTGTTTGTTTTGTTAAACTGAATTCTAAATAAATTTTTATTTTAATTTTATTGACCGATTTTTGTTAGTTTTTGGTTCATGACTTACTTGTAAGCTTGTATTATGAATTTCTCATACATTAACCAAAAACTAATAAATTTTTATTTTAAACCTTAAATTTTTCTAGAAATTCCTTTAAAACTATGGGGATTTTCCGGGGATTTTAAATTTTTTTGGGGGATTTTCGGGGATTAAAAATAACAATTCGGGGATTTCGCCTAAAAAAAACTGGCGACCCTGTTCTCAAGAAGAGGCAGAAGACGAAAGCATCGACTCCGATTACGCTTCGTTAGCACGTAATATTGGTAATAATATACTTTCCTCTTTTGCGCTTCATTAATAAAAAAAAAATCATTGTTTTTTAATTACTTCAATTTTGGTTTGGTCATTTCGTATTTAATACAAGGTACAAAAAATAAAGCGTATTTAGTTAATTCTATAGGTATTTGGGTAATTTCACATTTCAAAAGGCTTCTTAAACAACTCATAACTATTTTAAATAAAATACCACAGTACGTAGTTTCAGTCTTGTAATCGCTACTCTGAATACAGCGATGGGTGCTCCAGTCTCAACATTTGCAACTTTATTTCCACTTTCTTCTTCAATAACTCTTCTTTCATCTTGTTGTGTCGCCGTTGTTCTTCTACGTGCTTCGCCGCAATGTCCGACAATTTCTCCACTGACCGATTCATACGCCGCAAATGTGTAGACATCCCATCAAGCGTTTCCAATACATCTGCATGGAACTTCTTGGTGTCCTCGTAAAACTCCGACTGCAAATTTATTTGCTCTTTTAGCAACGGCAAACTGCTCTCCCTTGGACTCTGCTGTTGGCGCCTTTCTGAGGTAGTTGGTACATTGGCAAGTTCTTCCGAGCTAGCGGAAATATCCATTTCGGAAGCTCCAGTGTCTCCTTGCACCTCACTGGCTACTCCGAAATCCACGGTACCGCTAATGCCACTCGTGTTAGTTACCAGGCCCGTCAGCTGAAATACTTTATCCTCAAGGGGACTAATGGGCTGCAAGCGACAGTAGCCTCCTCCGGTGGTATTCATTTCTTTTTTATTACTAGTAAGCTTCCGTTTAATGTAGAATTTCCAGTCGATCCACACCTACATATGTATAAAAACATATTTAATACATGCATCACATCATTAAAATACATACATACATACTTTCTTCCATGCAATTGCATTTTTTGTTGGCGGTCCCATTGCGTTGAGTGTGTTGGCTACTTCTTCCCAGAACGCCTGCACTTCATCTTTGGAACGTTTAAGGTACCCACACGCAATGTCTGCCTTCGTTGCCATTACATTTGCCAGCGTTTCGTACCGCTCGGGTGTTGTTGTTTCGACCTGAAATAAATTAAACTATTACAGTCCGCCACCAAATCAACAGCTTAGAAAAACGTAGCTACGATCGTAATGCAGAATACACACAATCGTAAGAAATTGAAACGGAACGGAATGCGGAATCGCAGAGTTGCCAAACGGAGAAAATTTCGATTCGGATCGCAATGCAGAATAAGGCCCAATAACTGAAAAAGGCTTCAGTTAATTTGGATTATAAGTGAATAAAGATAATTTCTCAAATTTCGAACCCTCTGATGATCTTGTGTAGAATTAACCTTCAATTTTAAAAATGATTACCCAAAGAACCATTTTTGGCGTTAATGATATATATTTTAAAAATAGGTAGTTTTCAAATTTAAATTCGGTCTAGGGTTCTGTTGTGGAGCTTCCTGTTGTGGCACTTGCTGCTGTTGTTGAATTTGCAACTGTTGCTGTTGCCGGCGAAACCGATTAACCGTTTTTTGCAATTAACCGTCTGCCGTTTTTTGAAAAAAAAAATTATTTCGAATAATGGAAAACCGATTATTTAATAATGGTTTCCCATTACATCCAACGAAGGCATTGGGATTTCTCTTTAATAACGCAATATTTCACGTTATAGTTTGGGCCACTGCACGTTAACACATTTTTGGAAATTTTTTGGGGATGATAGACCAAAATTTGGGGAATTTCAAGGATAACAATCACTGTTATCGAATCGCGAACTTCTTTTTTGGAACAAGCGGGGCACCCAGTGGGAAAACCTAATTCCAGTACACTGCCTCTAATGGTGCTAGGTTAGCTCTTGTTTCCGAGATCGAATATTATTGTTCCAAGTACGAGGACGGTCCCAAAACTATTCGACCTAACAAAGAAGACACAAAAAAATTGGGAAAAACTTTCATTATTTTTCAATATAATCTCCTTTTAGCTCGATACACTTTTTCCAGCGATATTCAATAGCGCTTCGATAGCCTGTTTGTGGTAAGAACTTTCAAACTCCTTAAAATAGCCATCAACCGCAAACCCCACCTCTTCAGTGGTATCAAATCTTTTACCACTGAGCCATTTGTTCAAGTTTGGAAATAGAAAATAGTCCGAGGGAGTTAAATCTGGCAAATCTGGCATGCATGATGAAGTAATTCGAACTTTAATTTATTAATTTTGGCCATGGCAATGGTGGATGTGTGAACTGGGCAATGTCTTGATGAAACAACACTTTCTTTTTCGCCAAATGCGGTCATTTTTGCACAATTTCATCACATAAACGCTGCAATAAAGTAGCACAATATTCGCTGTTGTTGGTTTTTCCTCTCTGAAAATAATCAATAAAAATTATCCCATGCGTATTCCAAAAACAGGCGTCTTGACCTTGCCTGCAGATGGAACCATTTTCGCTTTCTTTGAAAACGCTTCTCCCATTCCACTTCAATGCTTTGACTGTTCCTTTATCTCAGGTGTGAAGTAGTGGACCCATGTCTCATCCATGGTTTTAAATCGACCCAAAAATTCGGCTTCTAACTTCGCCAAACACTCTACTGAAACATTTTCACGACGCTGTTTTTGCTCTACTGAAAGCAAACGCAGCACCCATCTTACGCACAGCTTTCTCATCTTCAAATCATCGTTGAATATACGATGTATAGCACTTTTTGAAATGCCTATCATTTCAGCAAGCTCATGCATCTTCAGTCGACGATCAGCCTGCACCATTTTGTGGATTTTCTTAACCGTGTCTGGCGTGGACACCTCAATTGGTCGACCACTACGGTGTTCGTACGGCCTCGTTTAACCTCTGCTACCCCATTTTTTACATTCGCAGACGAAGGAGTCCCAGAGCCGAACCTAGCTCGTCTCTAATACTGCTTAGAATGACACCATTTAAATGGAAATATTGAATTACAAACGTTGAAAATTTTTTTTCCACGTTTACAAATTCAGTGAGATCGTTTACTTGGCTCAAATAAAAAATTACATGAGGTGTCAGGGGACACCCGGTTGGAATGAAGTTCCTTTCGCTGTATATTATGTACTAGTTAGTTCCAACACGCCTAATGCGCCTGTTGAAAAATACTATAATTTAAATGGATCTTTAAGAAAATATACTTTTTGTAAAATGATAAAGTTTTTTTAAGAAATCTTTTTATTATTGAATGTATTTTTTAAAAGAAAAGTATATTTTTAGGTCCTTTTTGTAAGAATATGTATCATATTTTCCCGAAAATGCTCCTTCTTTAATGAGAGGTACTTCATTTATTAAAAGGTAATGTTTTTTTTTAAGAAAAGTTAAAATTTTTAATAAGAAGTACTTTCTGTAAGAAAAAGCCTAAGAGTATGAATTTTTTTTACAAAGAAGTACTTTTTTAAGAAAATATACTTTTTAAAGAAGTGGCACTCATTTTAGGAAAAGGTTATTTTTTAAGAAAATTTTCGTATTTTCAGAAAGGCTACTTATCTCAAGAAAAGTTATTATTTTATTTTTAAGAAAAGGTACTTTTAAGAAAATGAATTTTTGTAAGAAAAGGTATTTTTTAGGAGAAGGTGTCTTTTTGAAGAAAAGGTTTTTTTAAGAAATTAATTTTTTTCTTAGAATTGGTAATTTTTCAATAACAGGTACAATTAATTTTAAGAGGTGGGTACTTGCATATCTCAAGAATGGTTATGTTGTTTTACATAAAAGGTACTCTATAAAGGAAAGGTAGGTTTTTAAGAAACTGCAATTTGTTGTAAGATAATGTACTTTTTTAAGAAAAGGTACTTATTTAAAGAAATTACCTTTTTAAGAAAAGGTAGGTTTTGTAAGAACATTTGCTTTTTTAAGCTAATTTACTTCTTTAAGATAAGGTGTATTTTTAAGAAAAGGTACTCTGTTTAAGTATATGAATAGTTATTTTTTGTTTAGAAAATTTACTTTTTTTTAAGAAAACGCACTTATTTAAGAAAATGTTATTTTTTTAAACTTCTTTCACTTTGGCTTTTCTAAATTTTCTTTTTATTCTGTTCAAAGCTATAATATGTAATAAACAGGTTCCACCTAGAGAACTTCCCATTAAACAAGAAATTTCTCCCCAAATGTTAGTCCAGACACAAACCAGACCAAAAGTATGAGTGGAAGAGTAAGTGTGGTGCCAAATGTCCATGCTCTATGTTAGCTTAAAAAGGATATAAATATAAATTAAATATAAATTTAGAAATAAAATAATATTTTTCGACAGAATTTTTTGAGCAGTCCACAACTATAGAGCGGTTACAAAATAATGTTGAGATAACTGGAAAGTATTTTCCAGTCGGATTTTTTGATACTTGCTTTTTAACAAACTTGTCTTAAATTCGCAACAAGTTGGAAATGATATTTTGGTGTGCCCAACCTTTAGGTTTCCAAAAATGCAATAGCGGGCTGGCGTTGGGCAAAATTGTGTCTAGTGCCAAAATTTAATACGGATCTGTCGAGTTGTATACGATTTATCGTGTCTGGAGGCAAAATACACACACATCTTATGTATTGGAGTACTACAACGGACGTAACAAAATAGTCCGTTTTCTATAATAGAGTGTTTTGTGACGAAACCTTACCTAATTCTAAATTTCATTATGATCATACGACATATTCTATCAATCTTTCAGCAATAGTTTACGTCGATTCAACGACAATGCTACATCAAGTTGATGCAAATTTTCATCAGTTTGAGGTAAGTCTGTCATCAAGTTGGAGTACATTTTTCACCATTTTGATGTGAATGGGTCACCAATGTGCTGCACATTTTTCATCAATTATTTCTAAAGTTGTCATCAATTTGATGTAAGTTTGTCATCAATTTGGTCTAATTTTGTCATCAATTGGGTATAAATTGGTCATCATTTTTATGCAAATATTTTGTTAATGAGCAGCCAAACTCTTTTAACTATTTTTCCTCCTAAAAAATCCACAAAAACAGGCTACAAAACCACATAAAAAGTGTTCATAGCGTGGATACCGTTTTCAGCCCACTGCACTATTTTCTATTATGTATTTATTTTCCATTTTCTACTACTTTTGGAACGAAGTTCCTTATCGCACGTTGCTAAATGAAAAAGAATGAAACAACTTTTTTTTAACACTATTACGCTACAACCCAGTGTTATCAATATATTGGGTACTTTTGCTTTGGTTTGTAACAAGACTAACATATGTTGGGAAATTTCTTGTTTAATGGGAAGACTGTAACCAATATTTGGTACATATTGTAGTTTAGAACCCAATACAAAGTAAATTTAGAAAATCAAAAGTGAAAACACACAAACATCGAAACGATCGTCCAGCGAATGTGAGTTAGAATCCCACCCGCGGCAATTTACTTTCTTTTCACTAACCGGAGAAAACATGAGCCTTAAGGAAATTACAACTTTGAAAAAAAATCTTTTTTTAAATAAGTGGTTTTTCATAAAAAAAGTAAATTTTACACAAAGAAACATTTCTTAAAAAAAGTAAGTTCTTTTAAATAAGTAAAATTTCTTAAACAAGTAAATTTTCTTACAACAAATTGCCTCTTTTAAAAACTACCGTTTCTTTAAAAAGCACCTTATTTTGAAACAAAATAAACTTTTCTTAAAAATGTATCTATTCTTGAAAAAAGGACAAATTGAAAAAAATTCCCATTTCTAAAAAAACATTATCTTCAAAAAAATACCGTCTCTTAAAAAAGATACCTTTTTTTACAACAATTCCTTTTGATAAAAGTACATTTTCTTAAAAATAAAATAAATTCTTTTCTTCTTTTGAGATAATAGCCTTTCTGAAAATAATTACATTTTCTTAAAAAAAATAACCTTTTCCTTAAAAGAGTACCACTTCTTTAAAAAGTACCCGTTCTTAAAAAAACGTAATTCTTTGTAAAAAAAAAATTCGAACTTTTATGGGCTTTTTTACAGAAAGTACTTCTACTTAAAAATAGTACATTTTCTTAAAAAAACATTAGTTTTGAATAAAAGACGTACTTCTCTTTCAAAAAGTACCTTTTCGGGAAAATGTAATTCATATTCTTAGGCCTAAAAATTTACTTTCTTTTAAAAAAATATATTCGACAATAATAAAAATTTGTTAAAAAATTTGATCATTTCACTTTTTAAGATCTTAAAAATCCATTTAAATTATCGTATTTTTCAACGGGCGCGTGTTGGAACTAACTACACCATTTCCAATTGAAAGTTAAAAAAAATCAATTGAAATTTAAAATTTCTATTTGAAATTTGAAATACATCAATTGAAATTTGAAAATTCTATTTGAAATTTGAAATACATCAATTGAAATTTGAAAAACTTCAATTGAAATTTAAAATACATCAATTGAAATTTGAAACACATCAATTGAAATTTAAAAGAAATCAATTGTAAATTAAAACACATCAATTGAAATTTGGAACACATCAATTGAAATTTGAAATACATCAGTTGAAATTTGAGGGATAGCCACAAAATTCTGTTTTCCAAAATTCTGTCGTAAAAAAATTCTGTTTTTTTCCAAAAAAAAAAAATCTGACTAAAATTCTGTTTTACAAAATTCTGTCTATTAAAATTCTGGTTTTTGAAATATGTTATTCCCCTTTCATTATGAGAAAAAAAAAATAAAATGCCGTTAAATTATTTATTAAGAATTAAAGCCAGTTTATTATGAATAAGAAATGTTACATATAATAACGTATGTGTATGGTTAGATATTTATTCGTTGGAAACAAATTATGAAATATGCAATAAATAATTAAACAGATTAATGGATTTTCAAAATCGATCTAAAAAAATTCATATCATTGAAAAACATATTAATTTAAAAGAAAAAAAAAACAAACATTAAAAACTAAATAAATAGTTAAAAATCAATTAAATTAAGACAAAGTTAAAAGTAATAAAAAATTATAGCAATTCAATTTAACTGAAAACAATATCTAATTAATTATAAACTAAGTTTTTTGCTATTCTTTTTAAATATTGTAGTTTTCTTAAACGATTAAATTTTTTTACAATACGTGAAATATTTTTTTTTTTTTACATTTCTTTTATTTTTTTTTTAATTTTTCTCCATTCTCAATCTTTGAGACAATATTTTCAGAATAGATTAATTCTCGTTTTAAATGTTCTACAATTTTATAGAGTCCGCTTTTTTTTCGTCCAACTACAACACTCAAACGTCGGTGCCATGACTCGACATTGTTTGTAGTTTTCGGGTATTTTTCAGAATACTTGCAATCAAATATCGTCCAAAATTCAGGTGGGTATTTACGAGCGTTATAAACATAATTGGCCTCGAACCAGGTGGCCAATTTAATAATATCTTCGTCTTCAAATGTTCTTCGGAGCTTCGAATAATATTTGGCTACCTTTTCTGGACGAACATACGCAAGCGCTTTTAAACATCTTACTTGCAGTAAGAAATTTTCGTCATTTCCGTACTTAGTAACCAATATGAAATGATAATGTTGTACATATTACAAGTTCATTACTATAAATTATAAAAGTTATTAAAAGTTCTTACCGTTCTTTTTGAATACGGCGCCACAATATCTGGGAAAAATGGAAAAAGCACCCTCGTATCTGCGAATCTGGAAAGCATTTTCTAGCTGCTGACACGAGACCAACTTCGAAGTCAGATATAATACGATTAGGCTTAAAAAAACTCCATATTCCAAAGCAATTTGAAATACGCGTTTAAAAAATGCTTCATAGAGTACTGCAGATTTTTTGGACATTAGGCAGAATAGGAGTGGGACGACCTCTCGTTCAATCCTTCCATGAACGGAAAAGAGTTGGCGCATTATTGTGGGCACAACATCAAAAGTGCCGTCAACGAGCCAACAATCGCTTTTTTGTAGAAGTTGAATTGATGATTTTGTGCCGAATATAACCATATATTCATCTCCCACTTTCTCTTCTGCCAATATGAATAATTCGTTATCCAAAACGTATAGATTTATGGGGTAATCTATTTCATCTATTGCTTGGGGCTCTCTGAAAACTCCCATTTCATTCCGAGTGTATCCTATTTTTCGCTTTTGCGCGTACTTCGAGGGAAGGTAATCGCGACATTTTTGGTTTGTAATTACCACCGATTGTTGCACTATTTGACTTGGATTAAGGGGTTTGTTTATAGCGGCATATTTTACAAAAGTATTTGTTCTGCATATTTCCACTGCACTAGCAATAGGTTCGTGTATGCTTTTTTGGATATCTTATTAAAACATGCTCGTTATTTTCCATTGCTGTTATTATTCGAGAGGAACACTTATCTGGAATTCTTCTCGAGCACGTCCAATTAAAGGTTCCTTTTTGTCTTTTCATTTCCAAATAATAAAAATATCCGTTGAGACACAACATTTCTTTATTTTTATTAATTGCACTTTATTCATTTTTATTTTTTTAAACTCGACACATTAAACAACACAATTGCGACTAATTTTAAACAAAATGCTGGAACATAATTTTTGACTAAACACACAGTGTATGTGATGCATTTTATTTAAATTTGCAAAGTGTTTTTTTAAACAGTATTTTTTTAAAATGTAAGGGAAAGTTAGGGCAAAGTGATTTCTTAATTGTTTTATTTTCATGTATGTGTTTGTAATTGCATTTTCAGTTAAATAAAAAATTATTTGAAACAAATTGCGCGATTTTTTTCAAATAATTTTTTATTTAACTGCAAATGCAATTACTAACAGAAGTTTGTGAACCAGAATTTTGTGAAACGGAATTTTGAGAAACAGTATTTTGGAAACCAAAATTTTGAAAAACAGAATTTTGTAAAACAGAATTTTGTAAAGCAGAATTCTCGTCGAACAGAATTTTGTACCCAACCCGAAATTTGAAACACATCAATTGAAATTTAAAAGACATCAATTGAAATTTAAAACACACCAATTGAAATTTAAAATACACCAATTGAAAATTAAAAACCTAATACATAAAGTCGCTTAATAATTTTTAAATTTCAAGTGACGAATTTTAAATTTCAATTGATGTCTTTCAAATTTCAATTGATGTGTTTTAAATTTCAATTGATGTCTTTCAAATTTCAATTGATGTGTTTTACATTTCAATTGATGTGTTTAAAATTCCAATTGATGCCTTTCAAATTTCAACTGATGTCTTTCAAATTTCAATTGATGTTTTTTAAATTTCAATTGATGTGTTTCAAATTTCAAATAGAATTTTTAAATTTTAATTGATGTATTTCAAATTTCAAATAGAATTTTCAAATTTCAATTGGTATTTCTCAAAATTAAATTGATATTTTTCAAATTTCAATTGGAAATGGTGTAGTACATTATATGTAGCGAAAGGAACTTCGTGCCAACCGGGTATCCCCTGACACCTCATGTGATTTGTTTTCGCTTTCCCTTTATATTTCAGTACTACGTCCATATTTTGAAACGATCCCACTAATTATTTCCAAATTCCAAGGATGAAGATTGATCTAAAAAAGAGCATCAATTCAATGACGCTGAAAAATTGAAGAAGATTTTCATTGAACTGATGAAATTTTGCATCAATTCAATGAAGAACATTTGATGAACATTTATTGTCCTTTTGAAGAAAAGATTTTCTTTCAGTGTACCAAAATGGGTGTGGCAAAATCATGCTCCAAATATAGGCTAAGACCAGAGTTCATTACGATCATTAGTGTTTTACGGGAGTTATTGCGTATTTTTTATGGTTTCAGTTTCCTCTAAGTCAATGAACATTTGTAGAATATTAACCAACATTCAGGTTGAAGTTACTCGCTTATATCGTAATCCAAAATATCACACACAAATTTCTTATTATTTGCAATTTTTTTCGTAATTCAGACAAAATAAAATTCCCTACAGATTATAATATTTTTGATATTGTGCCTGTGCAAACGACTATTTTCGGAGTTAATTTTTAAATTAGGTTGTATTTATAGTTGACCTTTTCTATTATTCTGCTTTTCAATTTTAGTATCGGCTCGAAACCAGAGATATGAAAAAAGAAAACGAAGTTGTTAAATTTTCGCTTTATCCCAACTTATTTAGTTTCCAATATTTCAATCAACTTCGTTGATCAATTTCAAGGATTTCGTATGGAGATGTACAAAGTCATTTTGATTCTGATTTTCGGTGTGCCTCCCGTGTTACGACATCCTTGAAAATAATCAACGAAGTTGATCGAAATATTGGAAACTAAATAAATTGTGATAAAGGGAAAATTATACAACTTCGTTTTCTTTTTTCACACCTATGACCTCAAGCCAATACTAAAATTGAAAATCATGTAAATTTTTAAAATATAAACTACGTATCACCCACGGTCATTTGACTTAGATGAACTATTGCTAAAAACATCTTGAGTCTGGCCCAAACCAGGTACCTGACTGGAAAGCAAAACAAATAGCACTTACCTATTGCTGCTCAATGTTTCATATCACATCATTGCCCCGAAAGGTATCCACATCGAACACAAATGTCGCCAATTAAAAAGGAAGAGTCAAGAAGTGTATATTTCCATTATAATCCCTGGCACAGGGGACTTCATCGGACTATCCTAATGTATCATACGTTGAAGTAGAAACATTTCTATGATTTGTAATTAAAACACGTATTAAATGTTTTCGTTGCTAGTTGTATTTTATTGTATTAAAACATCGTATCATTTATTCCTCATGACCTTGTGCTTGATCTCCTTCCAAAAGCCTATTTATTTGGTCGGCGGTGACTTCAGATACGGTATCGACAATAATTTCTTTTCCAATTTTCTTAATTCCGCGGATGAGTGGCTACAAATTCAAAATGATATTAAACTGATCAAAATAAATACGATAAATTTAGGAAACAATATACGTTTCAACATGGGAACCTACTCAAGTCAACTACTTATATTTTATAATTTAGTTATACAAAAAGGTATAAAGGACAATATTTATTAGTGTGGACATTTTCCAGTCAACTACTTACGTTTCCCTTCTGTTTGCGACATGTAAAAGAAAAGAAAAAATTTTCCGAAATCAATATCTTCATGAATACGGGAATATTTTCGCGTCAATTACTTACCTTTCCGCATCTCCTCCTCTATTATAAAAAGAAAGATAAAAAATTGTGCTCATTAGAATCAAATACGCAGGATAACATGCAGTAATATTCAATAGAGTGATCGACTGAAGCGAATTACTTCACTGTGGTTGCATATCTCAAAATTTACATTTGAGGGGAACAAATCGAATGGATTTCTTATGATTTTCAGAAGCTGAATAATGGAATTGCGGTTACACTTGCAATGAAACTTAGTACATTAATAAAGGAAGCAAAAATTATGTTGATCCCTATTCCGGTATGAATTTGAATTACGCTCCGAAATATTGGATCATAGTCCTGCTATTAAACCAGTACATAAGTTTCAGTCGGGTGAGCCGACTTAATCACACCCTCACCCTATGTCATCAATTGCGTGGGTGAAAAGTAACCATATTCAATAGCAGTTTGACATTGCGCTAAATATTATTGAATATCATAATAAGTTAGTTTCCCTCCCAATATGTTGCGAGGTACAAAAATGGGTATGGCAAGTTGTTGCCAAAATTTAGATCAGTACCTAGTTTTATTAAGATCGTTTATGATTTATTGGAAATATTGAGTCGCCAAACCCCAATTACGCCCAACTTTTGTATGGGAGCTACGAAACTGGGGGTGCCAAAATAGTCAGTTATTAATTTAACAGTAGGTATTTGGCAAAATATTGCCTAGTACCGAATTATATTAAGATCGGTTGTAGTTTACGAAAGTTACCGTGTCGATCAACCGGTCATCCGCCCAACTTTTATATGGGAGGTACCAGAATGGGCGTGGCAAAACAGCTCATTTTCTATAGGAGAGTTTTATTTGACTAGATATTGACTAGTACATAAAGATTGGTTCGGTTTTGCGGAACTTCTCGTGCCGAACAACCAGACGGCCAAACAACTTTAGTATATGAGGTACCACAATGGGCGTGGCAAAATCACCCTTGTTTTAATCGGTGATTGGCCGTGATAACGTGAAGCCTTATAACTAATTTCGTTAAAGTCGGATGTGTTTCACGCGATTTATCGGATTTGCAATCGGGACGAACACCCTGTTTTGTATGGGAGGTACCAGAATGGGCGTGACAATCTCGGCCATTTCCTGCAGTTAAGTAGGCATTTACAGGTTACACTGTGCGACACAAAAAAGTGATAGGGTTCTGTCAACGGATTCTGGTAGAATGGTCTAAAACCATACACGTGTATCGGCGTTTTGCCACATCTCATAAGAATTTTTTTTAGGGCGGGTCAAAGTTTCCGCCCTTCGGAACTTTCCTTCAACATATCGGCATGGAAAATTGTGTGTTCCTTACTACTGAGGTACAAAATATATTCAGAAGTGTAATAGAAAAGATTCAGATAAACATTTTTCTGGAACAAATTAACCCTCTAACTGTCACATACATATAACAATAATTTTTACTTTTTTTTTGAAGACTCGCCAAAAACTGCTCCAAAATGAAGAGGGGGGTGATCAAAATGTTCTACAAAAATTATCGCCATAAAATTTCACTATATGTGTCCGAACACTCCAAAACACAAATCTTAGCCCAAGTGTTAGATAATAAGCAAAAACTAACTGCCTTATAAGGGTTAGTAATGAATTTTGTCTTTTTGCTGTTTCCATTAAAAATAGTCCACATAATATTATGAATTTTGTCATATTTCCTCTTTTATCTAGCACTTGGGTTAAGATTTGCGTTTTGGAGTGTTCGGACACATATAGTGAAATTTTATGGCGATAATTTTTTTAGAACATTTTGACCACGCCCCCCGTCGTTTTGGAGCAGTTTTTTGCGAGTTTCAAAGAAAGAAGTAAAAATTATGGTTATTCGTGACAGTTAGAGGGTTAATTTGTTCCACAAAAATGGTTATCTGGATGTTTTCTATTATACTTCTGAATATATTTTGTACCTCAGTAGTAAGGAACACACAATTTTCCATGCCGATATGTTGCAGGAAAGTTCCGATGGGAAATTCTGATCAGATCAGGCCAAACGCCGATACACGTATATTTTTTTTAGACCATTCTACCAGAATCCGTTGACAGAACCCTATCATTTTGAAAAAAATCTAATTTTGTCTCACAGTGTTATTAACCAGTGTGTGAGTTGAAGCTAATCACATCTACCAAAAAAAAGTTTTGAAAGAAACATGATTTTGTGCTAAATGTGTAGATTTGTAGGGGAGGTACCAGAAGGGGCGTGGTCAAAACGCGCATTTTCAATCCCAAACTCAATATTGGCAATAATGGTCACAGACAAAATTGATCGTGATCGTTAAATATTTACGGCTGTTATCGTGTTGACCAGCCAGCCAGCCAGACAGACATGGCTCAAACGTATTAAAAAGTCATAAAACGAATTTCGACCAAAGATACTAAGGGTCTACTATGGCTCCTTCTATGTGTTAAATTTTTTTACGTATTAAATAATATATACAACCATCCCTATGGATGAGGGTATAAAAAGCAATGGTTATCACATAGTAAGTATAAAACCTTTTGTAGACACAAATATTTTCGATAATTAATTTCAGCAGCGCTCGCAATCGATCCTGATGAAAACGTGTGAATAGTATTTAGGGTTTAACTTACCTTTGGATCTGCGCTGGCTCCAGCAGTAAAGACGGCCAAAATGCAGGCGATGGCAAAGATGATGGCTGATAATGATTTTTTTTCAAATGTTTATTTATAAATTTGACTTAAATTTATATACTATAAACAAACAAACAATAATCAGTAATTATATCAGAGTACAGTGCCCTATTATAGGATCTCAAGTACTGATTACAATAAACAAAATGCTGGAATAAGTTATAATATATACAATAATAATGTGTGTAAATATTGTTATTGTAAAGAAAAATTTATAAAAAAAAACTTCACTTATGTATACATAGAGTTTAGGATAAGAAGCAATCTACAGTCAAGAATTAAAAAAAAATAGCAAAGCCAAATTTAAAGTTTAATGATTAGTGATTAAGCCACCAATACTTTTGAATATTTAAATTTGTGATTATATTGTTGTCATCCATATAGAAATTCGTATCAAATCTTATGTTATTGATTGTTATATGTTTTGTAACAATTCTTTTATCGTTAGCTCTTCTATAAATGTGATACAGTACAGGAATTCCCACATTATTTTGTATAAATCCATTTCTGTCTAAATATAGAAATGCCTCAGGTGGTACAAATCCATTTATCAATGTTTTTTCTATGTATCCTTCGCTTGAGTAAGATTATTTTCGCAACAGTCAAATGTTCTTAATATATGATCTCGTATCAGATGAATAATGAAATTGTCGATCCTGCTAATCTTTGCCGCTTTGTAGAGTTTTTTATTTGACGTATAATGTAGGAAGTTACTTCTGCGTGATCTATGAATAGAAGTGCATGATCGAAGGCATTTTCTTTCAAACACTCGAATTTTTTCCATATAAGATGGAGAAAGGTTGAACCAAATTTGGCAGCCATAAGTTAGAATGGGACGAATAAGGGTCTTATATAAAGTAATTTTAACATCTTCTGATATGAATTTTGAGAAAAAAAATATCCATACATGAAAAAGGCCTTCTTTGCCTTTAAAATTTGAATATCTATATGTTTGTTAAAATATAAGAAATTATCTAGATATTTAACAACATTTTTATTCGGTATAACAACACAATCTTTAGATGTGAGACCAAATTCTTTCCAATGTTTTCTAATATTATAGTTGCATTTCCCAACTGGAGGACGAAACAATATAGTCTCACATTTATCGAAATTTATTTTCATTTTCCAATCAATTGCATATGACTCTATTGTCTGCAAATAATCTTTAAGCTTGCTATTAATTTTAGATATTTTGTCATCACCATGGTAAATTAAAATGTCATCAGCAAAACCTATAATATTATCTACATTCAACAGCAAATCATAGATAAATATATTAAAGAGAATTGGAGAGTTTACCGTGCCCTGCTGAAGCCCATTAACAATAACAAACTTTGACGAGCTTTGGTGATTTCCATTACATACAACAAATGATTTAAGATTTAACATATTATGCCACAAAAAAATTACATGTATAGGAAATTCGTATTTTAATAATTTACAGATTAAGCCCGGTATCCAAACGCTATCGAAAGCTTTCTCGAAATCTACAAGACATGCACCAGTGTAAAGTCGTCTATTTAAATTCCAGTTATCGTTTGAAACCAGTTGATGAATTGCATGAATTGTTGAGTGTTTATATTTGAATCCGTATTGGTTCTCATTAATTAAATTAGATTTCTTACATATTCTCGTAATGCTGTTGTTGACACATATTTCGAATACCTTACTTATATTTGGCAATAAACTTATTGGGCGTAAATTATTAACATTGGACGGGTCTTTATATTTTTTAGGTAGCACCACAACTTTTGCAACTTTCCAAGATCGTGGAAAGTAAGAATTATTTAGCATGTTATTGAAAAGTGTACAGTATTCTAAAACAAGGGCTTTAGGGATATTTGCCAATACAATATTGGGAATGGTGTCTAAACCTGATGACAATTTCTTTTTTAGTTTACTGAAAATATAAACTATTGACTTCTTATCTAAAAAATATTCATTCGTCATAGATTCGACTAACTCATTGGCCCTTTTCATGTCGTTAAATGTTGTTATAGTTGTATGGTTATTTTCATATTCTGATTTTATTCTCAAAAACCTGGTGAAATTAGAATCAACATCAACATGATGTCTATTTTCAAGATCAATCTCCTTAAAAGAGTGAACTGATTCTAGGTGAGCCCCAATTGTATTTAAAATTTGATTTTGATTTGTAACTAAAAAGTTATTATCAAACTCCAATTCGTCTGGATTAATTTCTGCATTTCTTAATAAGTGTTCATGTGCTCGTGGGATTTTAAGCAGGTTTATGTTTCGAGTTTCGGATTTTCTGAAGTGTTTTTTCGTCTCAGTAAACATTTTGGAGATGTTTCTATTATTAATATTCATTAGCTTCATTTGTAGATGTTTGTTTAAAGCTTGCACGAAATTGTCATCGATTAGTTTTCTGATTAATTTTAATTTGGTCTTTTGGATGTTCAATTCAGTAGGAGAAATAACGCGTTTAAATCTATTATGCTGTTTAATTATAGTTAAAGTTTTGCTTTTCTCTTTTTGTAATTTATTAATAATTCTATTAGAGAACTTTTCGATAGAATCATTATTATCAAACATTGGAACCGATTTTTCAATACAGTGGACTATTACATTATTACGCCTTAGTAAGTGAAAGTCTATTTCCGAATTAGAAAGGTTACGGTTGTTAGGAATACTATCAACTTTTTCAAGTTCTTTTAACATGGTTTTCACGAACTTATTCTAGTTAGTTTTTTTAAAATTAAATTTTGAAGGTGGATTTTCTCTAAAAATGTGGAGTGGGTTATCATTTTCCTCGTTCAAGACTTTGATTTGCACAGCATTGTGATCACTATCGTAATCAAGTGTTTTAAGGCAATTTAGTGTGTGGTTTTCTCTTTGCACTTTCAGACGTGAATCAGCTAAACATATATCTAGGAAAGAATTGCAACGTGGGTAGGATGGATGTGTTGATGCGTATAAAGCACACCTATACTGAATTTCGTTGGATGAGAGCCATTCAAATAGCAAGTTACCTTTAGAATTATTTGATATGTTGCCCCATTCTGTACGTTTGCTATTCAAATCACCTGCTATTATATAAAAAATATCAGTATTTTGTAAGTTAAGTGTTCTAAATACAGGGTGGGGCAAAAGTCACGAAGGGGTTTAAAACAGTCATAACTTTTTTAATTTTTATTTTTATTTTTTTTTTTACAAAATAATAAAATATGATATTGGGAAATTTTTTAAATTTAGGTGTGAAAGATTACGTCACGTAAGTGAGCACCATTTTCAGCCTCGCAAAGTTGAGCTCTTTTAATAGCATTTTCCCTGACACGAGTCAGAGTATCTGCCTGCAACGCTCTTATTTCGGCTCGAATATTCTCTTTGAGCTGTGCAAGTGTTCTGGGTTTATTGATATACACCTTCTCTTTCAAATACCCCCAAAGGAAATAATCTGGTGCTGTTAAATCCGGCGAACGGGCAGGCCAATTGAATGCTGAATTTTTGGAAATTAAACGTTCGCCAAAAATCTGCCTTAGGAGCTGCATAGTGGCTCGAGCAGTGTGTGGCCCCATCTTGTTGGAACCACATTTCCATCGTTATCTTCGAAAAAGAATGGTCCAATAATTCATTGGGACGTAATTGCGCACCATACTGTACATTTAAGTGGATGTAATTGTCTCTGATGAACCACTCTTGGGTTCTCAATACCCCATATTCTGCAGTTCTGCTTGTTTACAAAACCATTTAATGACGACGATAGGCTCGTTGAGTTTGAATTATTGATCGATGATGTTCAAAATAAAGTTGTATGATTTTGGTTCGCTGGATAACGTTGTAACCTTCCATAATTAATCTCCCAGATTTATTTTACAAGTCCTAAAAAGAAAAATAAAAAAAAAATTAAATTAGAAAAGTTATTAATTTTTCAAATCCCTTCGCGACTTTTGCCGCACCCTGTAGTTCATCTAACTCAATTTTAGAATATGTATTGTTGTTCCCCGATGGATAATACTGGATGTTGAAAAAGGAATCCTCACAATACAAGTTTCAAAACATTTGAATGAAGTTAATGTAGGATTTGTAAATTCGTTATATTTGATGTTATTTTTAATCAGAATGGCCGTTCCACGTCCTTGTGTAGAATTGCTTCTATCTTTACGTATTAGGGTATACCCATTAAAGCTTAACATATGTCTATGATTAAGTTTTGTTTCATTGAGCAAAAGAATATCCGGATTATATTTGTTGATAAATTGCGTTAGCTCAAATCTTCTGTTCAAGTTAATTAAAGAGTTTACATTTATTTCGATTAAGTTTAGGTTATTAAGATTAGAATTACTCATTATCAGCATTAATTAAAGAAAATAGTGTATTTATTCTAGATGCTTGAATCTGCAAATGTTTTTGAAGATTTAAGATTTGATTTGAAAGGTTGCTCATAGTATTATTAAGTTCTGTTAAAGTTAAATTTATTGGATTAGTACTATCTAAATTTTGAGTCGCGATAACGATTTTTAAATTCTTTATATTAACTTCACCTGTCTGTATGTATGCACCGCACCGAAAAAACTTTGGATTGATTTTTAACCCTTTTCCGGTGACCGAATCGAGCTGAAACTTCGCAGGCAAATTAATGGCGACGACAAAATTTGGATAAAGGGGTGTGGTACCTCCCATGCAAATCCATTATTTCTGCTCCTGTTAACGGTATTAGAACAAAGTTGGGTATGTTGGTTAGGTGTACATATTCTAAGATCTGCTGCAAATATGGGCGGGATTGGACAAAGGGGCGTGGTCACCATATAAAGAATTTATAGTCAAAAACTATGTGTTTAATGTAGTTTTGCCTCTTTAGATTTACATGTCTTAAAATTTAATTAAATTAATGAGTCAATGAATTGTCAAAGCATGAATTATCGATAACAATCCATAGCTTATAATTATTTACATGTAATATAAACAACTCTGTAATTTCCCACTATTATCATTTAAACTATATGGCAATAATCGCCGTTTCTTTTGTGAGGGTACATTTTAGATCAAAACCGAGCCATAGTGAAGAGACGAATTGAATTACCTCGGTCTCTTTCGATTTTGACTGGCGATCACGACGTAAGCATATTCCGGCACATCACACTTAATAAAGGAAATTTCTTAATGTAAGCAATATAAAACGAAAAAACAGCAATCTCTTTTATTGCCTTCGTGGTTCGCTAATAGAAACTTAGAGCACCTTTTCACTTCCCATAAACTCCAAGTTTAACGTAATACGATTTGTTTCTCAACAAATCGTAAGATCTATATAAAGGACGATTTGGCCCCTCAGATCGTAAACACTATGTTTTTTACGGGTTGGTTTTTTTTAAGAAAATCATCTTCTCCGATGAGACTCACTTTCATCTGAGTGGTGCGGGAAATAAGCAAAACTGTCGATGATGTTGCGAAGAAAATCCACAAATTGTTCATGAGCAGACATTACATTCACCCAAATTTACAGTTTGGTGTGGTTTTTGGTCTGGTGGAATTATCGGTCAGAAATTCTTTCAAAATGAAGCTGATATAGATCGATGATAACCAACTTTTTATGGCCGAAATTGGAAGAAGTTGATCTTGACAACATCTGGTGCAGGAAACCATGATATGCGGCATTCTTCCGCCGATTGGACTCTACAGCAGTTGGAAACTGACCCAATGCTTTATCGAAAAATTGTGTCCAGTGATGAGGTTCAATTTTTGAGACCAATCCACAACAGCTGGTAGCGTCAACGGACCCAATATCTTCAAAAATTAAGCCGGAGCTCATGTTACGGTTAAGAGAGATCGTAACCGCAACATGATCAATGATTTTTTGTTTGAATTTATGGATGACATTCATCCATATTTGATTGATTGATTGAAGTAGGGGGCGACCGCAGCCATCGATTTATTGCAATCAAAATTTGGCGAGTTATCAAATGAAATAAAAATTTGAACTTAAGGATATCACGATGATGAATGAGCCAGAAACCATTCTGGTTCTAGGTCCTAAAATGTTTGTTTTAAAGAAAACAATCGCACATAAGTTATTTTTGTTTTGAAACACAAGTATTGCACTATGCGAATAGTGTTTTGTTTATGGTTTGACTTGAATGTCAAGTAGATTGTATCATATGAACGAAAATCCAGTAAAAGCTCGAAATACAAAATTGAATACGATATAACTACCTTAGTGCTTTCTTCAGTTACGCCCTTGATAGCTTTTGCCGTATTCCAAAAATACTAAATTGACAACAATCAGAATCAATTGTCAGAGGGCCGTAATTATGGAAAAACTTCCAAATTGTTGTACAGTGCAATTTTTGGTCTTACTGTATTAATTGTTAATTTATTATTTGTGCTGCTTCTAAATTTATTGCAATTTTTGTATCCTCATGTTTAAGTGATGCCAAAAATTTGTATCTACACGGGTCTTAATTCCTGCTCTCCAATTATTGCAGGATATTGCAGTAATAAGCTTAAATAAATAAACAAAATAACAGGTGCCAGGAGGGGGCGTGGCTAATTCGCCAATTTTTTGTGGATAAATAAACATTTGCAGAATATTTTCCAAGACCTAAGTTGAAGTTACTCGCTTATATCGGAATCCAAAATTTCTTATAAGTTTTAGTTTGTTGCGTAATTTAGACATAATAAAATTCTCTAAACAGTATAATATTGTTTATTTTGTGCCTAATTTTTAAAATTTAATCTACGTATCAGCCAAGGTCAGTTGACTTAGATTAACTATTGCTAAAAACATCTCGAATCTGGCCCAATCCGGGTACACACAGTACAGGACACATATAAGTTGCCCAATGCCGTTCAATGTTTCATATGACGTCATTGGCCAATAGGAACCAAGGTCGAATACAAATATCGCCAGTTAGAAAGGCAGAGTAAAGAAGTGTATATTTCCATTATATTTCCATTATCATGCATCGGACTATCCTAATGTATCACACGTTGAAGTTGAGACGTTTCTATGATTACAGTTTGTAATTAAAACACGTATTAAATGTTTTCGTTGGTAGTTGTATTTTATTGTATTAACACACATTATCGTTTATTCCTCTTGATCTCCTGCCAAATAATTATTTATTTGCTCGGCGGCGACTTCAGATACGGTATCGACAATGATTTCGGCGGACGAGTGGCTACAAATTCAAACTGATATTAAAATGATCAAAAAGATAAACGATTATGTATTAAGTGTTAATCCTTAATAAGACAAACTAGGGGTAGTATTTACTCGATAAAAGGATAGTATTTTCTGCCCTTCCTCATCTGTTCCTGTGTCATCTGTTCTTGCTTCTTTTGAAATTTTCGTGTTTTCGTGTTTCCTGTTGTTCCTGTGTTCCTGATGTTCCTGGTGCCTGTAGTCACGCTAATCCTGTTGCTACGTTCAAATAATTTCGTCTGTGTTTAATACATTTTTTTTTTGTTTCCTCCAATTTTCTTGTTATTGTTTTTTTTTCGATTTGTTAGTATTATTAAGAAACCTTTGACTTAATAATTATGTGATTTATTATCATTTCCACTAATTTAAATATTTTTTTATGTATTTTTCCAATTTTCTTGGTATTGGTTTTTTTATATTTGTTAGAATTGTTTTTTTGAGTCAAAAAATTTTTTTTTTTAAGTTAATTGTTAAGTAATTGGTTAAAAGACTTTAAACTTTATTTTACATCCCGGGTGTTTTTAGCTGATGAAATAAAAAATAAGTTTAGAAAAAAATATACATTTCAATATTGGAACCTACTCAAGTCAACTACTTATAATTTATTTATACAACAAGGTATAAAGGATAATATGCGGACATTTTCCAGTCCAGTACTTACACTTGGCTTCTTTTTCGTTTTCTGATGTAAAAGAAAAGAAAAAATTGTCGGAAATCAATGTCATGATCAATATAGGGTTGGTATTTATAGTAGTAAGGATAGTATTTAGAAGATAAGATAAATTTGGAAAAAAAAATATAAATTTCCATATGGGAACTTTTTCAAGTTGACTTCTTATAATTTAGTTGCAAAACCAGGTATAAAGGAAAATATGGGGGCATTTACCATTCAAGTACTAACAATTTTCAATACAATGATCGACTGAAGCGAAGTTCATCACTAGAAAAAGCGAATGTTACACTATGAGAGTTATGGTTGCATATGTCAAAACTTCCATTTGCGAAGAACAAATCGAATGGATTTCTTATGATTTTCAGAAGCTAAATAATGCAGTTGCGGTTGCATTTGCAATGAAACGTAGTACATTAAAAAAGGAAAATAAAATCATATTGTTCCCTACTCCGGTTAGAATTTATATTATTGTCCGGAATATTGGATCCTTGTCTTTAATAAGTCTTCACGTCTTTTTAATTATTCTATAAAACCTTTTGCAGGCACAAATCCTTTCAATGATAGCTTGAGCACCGCTCGAAAGCGATTCTGATGAACTTGTATGAATAGTATTTAGAGACACACTTACCTCCTTGGGTTCTGCGCTGGCTCCAGCAGCAAACATGGCCAAAATGCAGGCGATGGCAAAGACGATAGCTGACAATTTCATGTTAGTAATCTTTTTTAAAGAACTGATAATTTCAGAGCCCAACTTGGCTTCTTTTATACTAAATTTGTTGACTGCTAACTACCTGCGGGTTATAACTTCTGTTAAAGATTTTGTGCACACGCTCTTCAGAACAATAAGTTAATAAACCAACAAATTATTAAATAAGTATTAACTAATAACACAAACGTTGATTCGCCTTAACTAGAATATAATAATGTCGTGGTAAAAACATTAAAATATGTTGAAATTCTGTCGAAAACATGTGTTTTCATATCGAAGGTTCCTTTTATCTGCCACCTCCATTGAAAGTTTTTTTGCAGTATTCAATGATTTCGCGATCTTTCCATATCAGTTAAAAACGGTAGTATTTGAAAATAATCTAGTCTTCAAATCCACTTTAGGAAAAACCTCGCTGTTTACGCTGGTCTATCAATGCAATGAATATTCCATTACAGCGGTTAGATTTGGATTCGTTTTATGAGGCAGATTATCTAAGTATAAGTGCCGTTTCTTCGATGCCGAATAAAATATGATCTTTGTTCAACAATCTGGGTATTTCAAGTCGAACGTGTTTCGAATGTGCCATCAACTGATCAAAAATAAAGTTGATCGAAAAATCCATTTTATTGACAGGAATCCATTTTCAGACGAATTCGAGTGACTAGCTGTCGTTCGAAATCGAGAAATAGGGAAATAGCCTTTCGGACTAGAATTTGGAGAAAAACTAAAATTTTGCGAAAAAAATATTTACAGTCACTTTAGAACAATTGTATGGTAGAATGTACTGAAACCCACCGAGGGCAAAGTCTCTATCCACGCCTATTGAAGAGCTGATTAGGGGAGTACCTAACCTGACCAACCATCCCGCTTTTGGCGGGATTGTCCCTATTTCCGATATCCGATACCGCCTTGAATTTTAGTCCCGCTTTCTACAGAAAAGTCCCGCTTTGTGCCGTTCATTGTCTTGGAAAATAATGCAATGTTATTTGGTTTAAAAATTATATCTCTAATTTTTTCTCCAATTCTTTGTGAACACGCTAAAAAATTTGTATTTTTTTGTTATTTGGATGCAAATATAAAGGGTGCTTGGAGCTTGTTGCAAATACAATATATTTGTGTCCGAAAACATTGTGTTTGCTATTCAATATTACATGTTTGACACACAGTGATTAATATGTTATAATATATGTGTTTGCGACTCAAGTATGTTTGTGTTTGTGATGCAAATACAGTTGTGTTTGTTGCACTGTTTATGCTCTCTCAAGAGCAAGAGAATAAAACAGGAAAAACCAGGGAGTCTATCTTGTAAGTATGAATCTGTATTTTTGCATTATTCTCTCTGTCAGTGATTCGTAAATATTCCAGAGTGTGAGTCCAAATTGCAGATGAAGTCAGCGCTTCTTATTTGGCTGATGTATTGCGTTTTAGTTTCATGTATTCAGTCCTCAATGGTTCATCGGACAGAGGATATCAAAAGCGCTTGATCAGTGAAAATCGAATAAAGGAAGGCTCGGACGGTTAAATGGTTTGTGATGTTACTTTGGTTTTTGTGTATGTGTTTCGTATACATGTTTGTGTACTACCAAAGTGAGGAAAGAAACTGGAAAGGGCAACAACGTGAAGCCCTTTGTCTGTCCGAGGCTTTACTGAGAAAATTAGAACGGCGGACCATTTGTGAAATAAGTGTAATAAAAAAAACACAAGTAATTAATCCACGCTTGGCTTGCATGAACTTAATTTGTACGAGTATATAAATACCTTTTTTGTGTACCAACGCATAGTGATAACCAACGCATAGTTCAAACCTTCTGAAAACAAAAACGTGCGAGACAACAAAGAAAGGAGAAGCAAAAGCGCAGCAGATCCTCATTTCATCAAAAAAAAAAATAATGCATTCAATGCAAATAAATGTAAAAAGGGCCGTTTTAAATCAATTAATTTTTTGTATTAATTATTTATAAATGTGGATTTATATTTTTAAAATTAATAAATAATAAATAATACATATATAATTATTAAATAATACATATATATTGAAATCAAAGAATAATTCTTTTCTAAATGTTATTATATTTGGGATATGTTTTCGCATATGTTTCCACGTAAGTATATGTAGGTTTGGGGGAAACTGGCGAATGCTTCCACCTAAGTCTATGGATGTTTGGTATGAATAACGCGTATCTTTCCACGTAAAAGCATACATGTTAGTCAGTAAACATGATACTGTTTTCATTTAAATACAAGTAAGTTTGGGACTTGCAAACATATGAATGTTTAAAGTGTTTTCCAAATATATACATGGTTCCTGCAGAATATGTTTTAGAAAATATGTTAGAGAGGCCGCTAAGTTTCAGCGTGTAGCTATTCCAAATTCAAATCCAACAGGATTATACCCACTTCCTCGATTTCGAACGACAGCTCGTCTCTTGAATTTTACTGAAATTCGATATATTTCGACTTACTTTATCTTCGTCCACATTCGAAACATAGAATTAGAGATCAAAATTTGTGCGAATTTTTCAATTTTTAATCCGAAATATCTACAATCACCTGGAATGCGCCCCTTCCAGTCCTTCCTGTCCGGGATATGAGTGGAGAAGGTTCTCTCAACGGTAGAAATGGTTGTCATGTAGTCGACTTCCATTGTGGATTGCCGCAGATCGTCTCAAATCTTCCCATAAATCATTGTGATCCATTGCGAGGACTGCCGATTTCTCAGCAAATTTAGTGGTACCAGGTGGAGGCCAATCCTTGAAAGTTCGGCGATTGACTTGAAAATAAAGTTTATGTCGAGGATCATACATTGATATCTTACACTAGCCTCTAGCAAATGTCTCTACCACATTGAGACAATGGCTGAATATACAGAACTTTCTGCTGATTGATAAATAGAACGAACTTAGTCTTCTCTGGTTTTACACCCAGTCAATTCTCCGTGGCCCATTTAAAGATCAGTTCTTCGTACACTTACCCCCGTATCGGGCTGTAGAAGGCAGCCTCAGAATCGACAATTAAATGATAGTTGTCGATTTGTTTTCCGTGGGTCTTCTCCAGTTTTCAATTTTCCAGGCCTAAAGCCACACTTGTATGGTCCAATGAGGTCAGCGATATTTGGTTTTAGTCTATCACACATTATACTTGATGGAACCTTATATGTTATGGATAAAAGGCTTATTCCACGGTAGTTGGCACAGAGACTCGGGTCACCTTTTTTAAATATGGGACATATTACACTGAGACTCCAATCGCCGGGCATGCATTCATCTAACCAAATTTTGTTAATTAGCTGACGCATGCACCTTATCAGCTCATCGCCGCCAGCCTTAAATAGCTAAAATAAAAAAAATGGTTACCCATTACGTCCCATGAAGGAATCGGGGAGAGCTTCTCACAACCAGTGAGGTGTGTGCTTTCTAGTTTTATACTCACTGATTGGGACCTACAGTTTAACACCGGTTCCCAACGGCATTTTTGAGAAGCATTTTCATGGCTAAATACTCGATAGTGTCGCCGTCACAATTCGAGGTGAGCGCCGTCGAAAGAAATTTGAAGGTGGTCAGAGCAGGGATCGAACCCATGATCTCAAGTACAAGAGGCGCGCACACCACCCATTGCACCACCGACGGCCACAGCCTTAAATAGCTCCGCCCGTAATTCATCGGCTCCTGCGGCTTTATTGTTCTTAATCCGGGCAATAGCTGTTCTGACCTCGTCTTGGTTAGGAGGGGGGCAATCGACGTCGTCATCCATGTTGCGATCGATTGTCCCATCGTCATTGGATATCTCAGTTACCAGTAGCGCGGAGAAATGATCTCTCCATATTCCCAACATGCTCTTCACATCTGTGATGAGATTTTCGTCCTTGTCTTTACAGAAGGGGGGTCCTGAATCATGTCCATTAGTTCCGTTTTTGACTTTTTGGTACAATTTTCGGGCTTCGTTCTTCCTTCCGTATGTCTCAATTTTCCCACTCTCGCGCTTACTCCACTGCCGTTTTTTACATCTAAAGAGACGGATTCATTTTTCCTATAGCGCTCAGTCGCAGCTCGCGTTACAATTGACTAAAGCACTGCCATACATGCACCGTTCTTTTCATCATTTCCAATGCAAGACTCTTCATCGTACCATGGTTTGTTGCGAAGCATTTTTTCAAATACAAAACAGAACTAAAGAAACGGTCTTTTCTACCCTGTTGGTAACACCAAGGACACCAAGGATATTGAGGGATTCTTCGGCCTGGTCTTTACATCGGAGTCTTTATCGTTCTCTTTTCCTGCTTCCATCCAGTACTGCTACCATGGCCTAGCCAACGCAATTGACCTAATTTGATTCGCGGAGCTATGTCTACGTCGGTATACAATGATATAGCTCCATATAGAACCATATACTTTACGGAGAATTTTTCTTTCGAATACCCCCATGGTATTTTTCATCCGCTTGCGATATGACCCAAGTTTCGGAGCCATATGCCAGGACTGGTAAAATGAGAGTCTGATATAGCTGGACCTTTGTCCGTCGAGAGAGGGCTTTGTTTTAATACTTCCTGCTGAGACCAAAATAGCATAATTCTACTATTTATTTATCTCCAGGCTGACGTTGTTGTCCTTGTCAACGGCAGATCCTAGGTAGATAAAGTCGTCTACCACTTCAAAATTAAATCGGTTGACCGCGTTCAAATGCGAACCAAGTCGAGAGGTTTGTCCAGTCGTTGACACCATACATTTTGTCTTGCCCTCATTAACAGCAAAACCCACTTACGCTGATTCCTTTTCGATTCTTGAAAATGCTGCAGTAACCTCTCGCAAATTTCGCCCGATGATGTCTATGTCGTCAGCATTCGCCAGCAACATATGACTTTTCGTGTTAATGGTCTTGTTGGTATTTACTACAGCTTTTCGCAGTATTATCTCCATTAAGATATTGAAGAGATTGCACGAAAGTGTGTCGGCTTGTCTCACTCCTCGCTTGGTACAGAATGGTTTGGTGAGATATTTTCCACCTTCACTGCTAATTTGGTGTTGGTCAGCGTCATTCTACAGAGCCAGATCAGTTATGCCGAAATCCCAAGTTCAGACATAGCTTCGTTCAATTTTCCCCTATAGGGCTATCGAAAGCAGCTCTTTATTCAACAAAAAGTTTGGCATGTGTCGATTAGACTTTCGTGGGTGTTTTCCAGGATTTGAAGTACCGTGAATATCAGCAGTTTGCGTTAATCTTTCACAGAATACGTTCGACAAGACCTGTCTTCCACTATCATTACCTCCTGATCTTCAAGGGAATAATCTGAGTGGAGTAGTTGCTGAAAAGTGGTATCTACACATTTGAAGCACACACTGCTTATCAGTCACCAGATTCCCATTCTCGTCCTTGCAAACGGCAGGCCATTATTCGGCTCGTTATTCGATAGTCTCAACTTCTTGCAACGCTCACGCAGCACCCGTTGTAGCTGACTGTTTCGTTGCCATACGCGCAACGTCTTTTACATCAGTTGCAATGCGACATTCGTCGTCGTACCATGGCTTAGTCTTCTGGGATTTTTGATAGCCAAGTTCAGTCCTTGCCGTGGTTTCCAAAGAATGTGGAGATGTGCGCTTCTGGGGTCTCAAGAGGGGGAGCACTCTGCTCTAGCAGGAGAGTGAGCTTTTGTTGATAGGACATTGATATCTCCGGTATTTGCAGCTTGTTAATATATAGCTTTTCCTGCGTTCGGCTTCGTACGTTTTTCGCGCTGCTCAATCTTGTGTGAACTTTTGGAGCCACCAGGTAATGGCACCTCGAATCACACGTACATCCATTACACTAGAAGAGTTCCTGCCATCTGTTACCAGGTGATCAATCTGGTCCTTAGTTCTTTGATCAGCAGATAACCAGGTCGCGTTATGTCAGGAATGTAGTATTTTTATGTAGTATTTTTCTTGTGGGTGCTGTCGATTGAAACAAGAATCTGCTTGCTAAATTTTCCAAACACCCCCAAAAATCTTAAAAACCGGTTAAAATCCCGGTTGCGCACTTATAAGCCTGTAAGTTAGTTGATTATCAACCGATTTTCATTTTCTCACCGGATTTAAAATGAAGAAACTTAGGTCGTTCAAACGATATATACGTTATTTATGAAAATATGAGAAGTTTGTGTGTATTTGTCCAGCAAACAGATATTTTTTAATTTTTTTCGACATTTTTCAACTTCAACGATGATTTCACACATCACTTTATTACGAATCCATAATATTCTTGAATTTATTCAAAAGGGACGTTTATTATGAATAAACCGCATCTTTGTTTTTAAAAATCCAATATTAATTGACTGAGTTATTGAAGTTTTTATTAAAACAAAAGTGAATTATACTTCGTTTTTACAACATTTTACCAGCATCATGAAGCTTTAGTAAAGAGAAAGTGCATAAAAAGAACACGGAAAACGTTGTGCAGGCATTTTTGCAAAATGTTTGTGCCTTTCACAACGTCTTTACGGGGTCGATAAAATCAGCTGTAGCGGGCCAGGGTATCATAAGTTTGATATATGGATTGCCTACGCGAAGGCGCATAAGGTCGTTTATGCGTAACACGACTTTAACTCGTGGATAAAGAGACACTCGAAAAGGAAGTCCTATCTCCACTTCTCTGGAATTTAGCATTGGATAATATTCTGCTATAGTTGGTCGGATCAGGTTGCGCAGCCGACAGTTATTCACTGACGACGTCAAAATTGCTGTTTAAGGTAAAAACCCTTCCATATGCAGAGATGCATTCCAGTACTTAATCACAGAAATCCGAGCTCGTCCTCTTTACTGGAAACAGAACTTTCCGTTTATTCAGCTATTGGGTGTTATTCTGGACAGAAAGCTTATTTTCAAGTCAAACACTATGAATAGCAACGTGAAAAGTATCATCGAAGGACAACGAGCCTCACCTCGAATATAGTCTACTGGTTATATGCAGTTGATATTGCAGAGAATGACAATGGTGGGTATACTGGGTAGCCTTTGCACAACCCGTACCGATGGTTTGGAGGTTATCCTCCACACACAACCCGTATATTTGCTGGAAAGGAAAATGGCTAAAGCGTCCGGAATCTGCCTAAGACGTTCTTTGCGATGAATCACCAGCTCATATGGACATGGGACGACTTTAAGAGAACAATGTATAATATGAGTCGATTATGACACCAGTTCTATCTTTCAGGTTCTAGAAGCTTTTTAGGCTTCTATACTGTTGGCTCCAAACTAGATTGCAAAGTACGGTGTGTAATCTATTGTAAAGAGTTGGGTTTAGACCTTACACAAAGGCTACCATACGATTGTAATGACTTTGATGCTGAATTCATGGCAATCTAAGAAGGTCTGGGTCGAAAGGTCATCACCGCATAGGGTTTCTACATCTATTCTGAGCATCTGTATTCCTGACCTCAAGCACAGCCGCTCATCTGCTCCATGCAGTTCCATATTCACCTTATATGGGTGCCGGAACATAGAAACATTCCAGGGAACTATAAAGGGGTTGAGCTGGTGAGTTTAGGGACTACCTGACTTGTTCCACAAGATATGGAGCATGTGGGTATGACCCTTTCTGCATGCAAGCTCATGCTTAAAACCGAAGCTCTGAGACTTGCGAATGATTGATTGTCCTGACGCACAAATTGTAGGATCACCAGACAAGTATGGCCACTTTATAACCTGAATTGTACACTAAACTGGGTATCCATTTCTTAACAAAATATTTCTATGCTAGTAGCTGTGATCACTGGGCGTTTTTTAATAGGCAGGCTCGCGTCTAGACTTGGCACTCACCACATGATAACTGCAGAAAATGTGGGGATGAAGAAGGCATATGCTCTTGCCGGCCTTTTTATGAGTAAGTGGCAATATTTAGCATCTGAATCCTCTTAAGAATACTCTTTAAAACTTTTTGTAGAGTAAGACTTGGTTCGTCAAGGACTAATGTATGTCACTTCCTCAGCCACATCTTAGAAAATCGGGATGAAATATCATTGGAGTGAGTCTATAGGAGTCTGCCTAAGCTAACCTAACCACCTTAGAATAAACTGTATAATATCATCAGCAAAAGTGTATTTTAAATTTCAGCTTTCATTAAAATAAACAAAGAAGTCGTTTAAAAGCAAAACACATAATTAGTTTCACAGTGAAATATTACCTTTTTATACACTGAAAGAAAAACCTTAATTAAATTTATGAATCCCGTCATCAGTTCGATGAAACATTTCCTCATTTTCCAAACTATGACACATTTCATTGAATTGGTGAAGAACATTTCATCTATATTCATCAATAGTTTATATATAGACAATGTTACATCAATTTGACGTACACTCCGGTTCACTTTTTTAAAGGCACTAAAAATTACATAGTCAGCAGCCTGTATCTTTTGCAATTTGTAACCGATTGCAGAAGTTTAAAATGGAAATGGAAGCGAGACATCTTGAGATATAAAAAAAATCATGACAATAGTGGTTTCTTAACTAAAGAACTTTTTTGAGCAATTTATAAAAAAAAAGTCAAAAAATGTGCTAGTTTTTTGGTTCACTTGAATAAAGGCACTTTATTATTTTTTATTGTTTTTAAAATAAGCGATGATTTTTTGTAGGGAGTGTTTGTTTATTAAAATTTATTATATCTTAAGGGGCCCTCAGACCTGTGGATAAGTTGCAGCGACTTTAAGTTGACATAAACTTATCCATGGTGTAAGGTGAAGTTGGTGGTTTGTACAAACTAGTTGATGTAAAATCAAAGCGATTTTGATTTTTTGAAGTTGATATCAACTTATCCATCAGTGTAAGGGGGAGTTGCATCAACTTTCATACGCATTTCGATGAGAAACGTTCATGAGGAAACATTATCGGTAAAATGTAAATAAATGAACCAAAAAATAAATAAATTAAACAATATCGGAAAAATATAAACTAAATAAATATGATTTGTAGTGTTATTTATAAATATTTAAAGAAAATAAAAATAACGTTTTTTCACCTTTCATTTCGACATCTGACAAGAAAATGAAGTTGCCTCAACTAGTAGATGTCTCGTTATCGAAGTTGATGTGAACTTGAAGTCGAGCAACTTATCCACAGGTCTAAGGGCTACTCTAATCATTTTACGAGTCAAAATGGCAAAATAGAAAATTTTAAATCTATCGGGAAAAACTAAAATCGATGTTTACCGTTCTGAAAGATATTCTAACCGCGCAATAGATAAAAAAAAATTGGACGGAGCCCAACAGTTGTCGACAGTTACATCAAGGACCCCGAGGTGTATGCAAACAATTTTAAAGGTAGAGTTTCATTGTCTTTATCTACGTATGAGAAAAGAGAATTCATCAGAACTGCTTCTAATTCTGCCTTATCCTTGTCAAAAATAAGAGCTCAAGCTGGAGTGGAAGCGAACAAATCATCAGTACGCAGAGTAATTAAGAGATGTGACTATCTTAAACACCTGAAATTACAAAAAAAGCCGCCACTTACTGCTCCTCGTAAGGAAAAGCGGCTACAATTCGCAAGGGACTTCATGGTATGGGATGTGCTGCCAAGAGGTCATGTAAATGACTGGAGAACCATTGTATTTACGTATGAGAAGAAGTTTAATTTGGACGGGCCTGATGGCTACAACTATTATTTCCATGATCTGCGCAAAGAAAAGCGTTTTTTGAACCGGTATCACAGCCGAGAGGGCGGCGTTATGGTGTGGGGTACTATTACGTACTATGGCACCATCGAGCTTGAATTTCAAACTGCAAAAATACCTGGTGCAAGCTATAAAACGTCATTGGCGTCGGCTTTTCCGAAGTTCAGTGAACTACTTGGTACCATATCTTGGATATTGCCGTTGGTGGTGCAATGGTTTGTGTGCGCGGGTCTTCTGCATGAGAACTTGGGTTCGATCCTTGACCTCGCTTAGTGATGGCGACCCTATCGAGTACTTAGCCATGAAAAAGCTTCTCAAAATACAGTTCGTAACCGGTGTACAACTGCAAGTCCCAATCAGCGAGTGAAAAATTAGAAAGCGCACAGCTCACTGGTTGTGAGAAGCTCTCCCCAATCCGTTCACGGACTGTAATGGAAAATGGTTTTTTCTTTATCGTGGATACTGCAACACGATAATGCCCCATATACACAACACCAGAGTAGTAAAGGAGTTCATTGCAAGCCAAAATGTTAATATCCTTGACTGACCACCCTATTCGCCAGATCTAAACATTATCGAAAATGTCTGGGATTGGTTATCTCGTAAGGTCTCTGAAAGAGGTAGACAATTTTATGACAAGCAGTCACTAATTCAGACCATTAAGGATGCTTGCAATCAAATTTCGTTGGATTACATAAATTCTCTATATCTCTCAATGAAAACCCGTATATTTGAAGGTATTAAAAACAAAAGGGGGTTGTACCCATTACTAATAGTTCTTAAATAAAGTAACATACATTAAAAGCACAAGAAACAATTTTTTTATTAAAATTAGTTAAAGTGCCTTTATTCAAGTGAACCAATAAATATTTTTTGACTTTTTTTTTGTAAATTGCTCAAAAAAGTTCTCTAGTTAAGAAACCACTATTGTCATATATTTTTTCTATATCTCAAGATGTCTCGCTTCCATTTCCATTTTAAAATTCTGTAATCGGTTACAAGTTGCAAAAGATACAGGCTGCTGAATATGGAATTTTTAGTGCCTATAAATAAGTTTGTCATCAAGTTGAAGTAAATTTGTCATAATTTTGATGCAAATTTTTCATCAATTTGCTCTACATTATTCGTCAATTAGATCTATCGTTGTTATCAATTTGATGTAAGTTTATCATCAATTTAATGGAAAGCGCTTATCACTTTGATATAAATTGTTTGTGAATTAGTAGCCAAATTTGTTGGCATATTTTCACCATAAAAAGTCCACAAGAACAGGGTATAAGATCACATGAAATATAGTTATAGCGTGGATAATGATTTTCTATTTTCTATTATATATTTATTTTCAATCTTATACACCTTTTTTTCTTCTTCAGTTTATTTTTTTCAATACTACCTACGTCCATATTTTAAATCGATCCCAATTATTATTTCCAAATTCAAATGCTGGAGATTGATGTACAAACGATCATCAATTCAATGAAGCTGAAAGTGGTGAAAAGACGGACAATCTCCAAATTGAAGAACTTTTTTATTGAATTGATGAAATTTGTCATAAGTTCAATGAAAACCGATTGATAAATATTTAACATCGATTTGATGTAAAGATTTTCTTTTAGTGTAGATTAAACAATATTCATTTCAATCTTCAAATTGAAAATTTTTTTTATTGAATTGATGAAATTTGTCATCAATTCAATGAAAACCAACTGATAAACATTTAACATCGATTTGATGTAAAGATTTTCTCTCAGTGCAGCTTTTATAAAAATATTATAGACTTTTATAATAAAAGCAATCTAAGATATCATGAAGACTTAATTAAAAGAAAACGAATATTATAAAATGTAAAGTATTCCATTTCGTTAAAAATCCCGAAACCGGTTATTACCCGGTTTCCACCCGTCGTTTTAAGCGAAACCCGGTTTATTTATATTTGAAGAAACCGATACCCGAAATTTTTGAACAACCGGTTTGTTTTTCATATTCTAGATGCTGTTCCTAATTATTAGGAAATTGACCCGGTTCAATTCTTAGGAAATTTGACCTACTGTTGTTATAGTAGTTGTATTGTGTGGTGTAACCTGATAGAGGATGGGCCTGGCTGTTGTTATCCAAAATTCGAATTGACGATTAACTTCATAAGTTAATTCTTTCTGATTGTGGTTGTGTGTAGTTTATAGTTTGCTGCTTGTGTGGTTGCAACGTGTGTTGTAAATCCGAACAATGCCATTGATTGACCGATTATACTCGTACAAACGATTAAACTCAAATTTATATGCCGTCAAACAACGCCGCCGCGCCAATTTCCATCGGTCAAAAGTCTGTATCTTTTGATCTAGAACACATTTTTGAGTTATGTAAAAAACTGATTACAGACAAGGAGTGAGAAATTATAATGACAGATCAACATTGCAAATAGCACAGTGGGGTATATTTTAAAAAATTTTCATAGTTGACTATTTTTCGTTTTTTTCGATTTGTAAGAAAACAGAAATTGTAATTTTTTGTTGTTTTTGTTTTGAGTTGTTTTAACGCATTTGTTCATTGTGCGCACAAAAACAATTATTTTTTTTCGTTTTACAAATATTAGGTTTTTTTAGATTTTGAAAATTCAAAAAGTTTGATTTAATTTTTTGACGTTTTTGAACTGCATCTTGGCTTTAATTCTTTATGGCTTTAATACGACATCTAGCTCTTGTTTCTCCTGGATATAGTTAATTTGTAATAATTATTTTCAAAAATATCGATTTTGAAAAGACAATTGAGTTTGGACCAATATATAGCTTTAGTACGACAGATCAAGTCAATGAATTTGATACATAATTGGAAAGGAAAATATGTTTCCCATTTTTTGAGGGTTACTTTTGTTTGCGGCAAACCGCAAGATAGGACCAATTTAGTAAAAAAGAACTCGACATTTATTTCTCTAAAACGTGAATAACAATTTTTTCTTCAACAACATCGAAAAACTAACGACACAGATGGAAAGATGAGTAAATTCTCTTTCATCGGATGGTACATTTTATACCGATAGGATTTCATTTGGCTGTGTTATGTCCAAAAAACTCCTTATAATACAGCATTTAGCGTGTAAATTCAATTACTGAACGATAATTGCACACATGTAGTACCGCAATTTAATGAAGAGTAAACATTGACATTAATTTACTGTCGTAGTAACTGAATATAGCTGAATTACTTCAAGGATTACTTTGAATCTAAAGCTCAACTGTTGGGCAACTCCTGTTATTTCTGGGTTTAGAAAAATCTCCTTGCAGTCATTTGTACTTTATTACCTTCAACCTGTTTTGTGCTATAGCTCTCAAACTGTTCGAGATACAGTTCAAAAACGTCAAAAAATTAAATCTATCTTTATGAATTTTCAAAATCTAATATTTGTAAAACGAAAAAAAAATAAATTTTTCTGTGCGCACTAGGAACAAATGCGTCAAAACAATTCCAAAAAACATAACAACAAAAAACTAAAATTTTTGTTTTCTTGCAAATCGAAAAAACGAAATGTAGTCAACCTTTTAAAATATACCCCACTCTGCGATTTGCAATGTTGATCTCTCATTGTAATTTCTCGTTGTAATTTTTCAATCAATTTTTTACAGAACTCAAAAAAGTTTTCTAGATCAAAAGATACAGACTTCTGATCGATGGAAATTGATTCTGAACCACTGTCCGGCGGTGTGGTTTCATTTAAAAAGACAGAGTAAAGAAGTGTATACTCGTATTTCCATTACAAACCCTGGCACAGACGACTTCATCGGACTATCCTAATGTATCGCACGTTGAAGTCGAAACATTTCGATGATTACAGTTGTTCATTAAAACACGTATTAAATGTTTTCGTTGCTAATTGTATTTTATTGTATTAAAACATCTTATCATTTATTGCTCTTGAGTTTCTGCTTGGTCTCCTTCCAAAAGCCTATTCAGTTGCTCGGCAGCGACTTCAGATACGGTATCGACAATAATTTCTTTTCCAATTTTCTTAATTCCGCGGATGAGTGGCTACAAATTCAAAATGATATTAAAATTATCAAAAAGATAAACGGTTAGTTATTAAGGTTAATCCATAATAAGACGAACTAGGGGTAGTATTTCCATGATAAAAGGATAGAATTTAGAATATAGGATAGATATTGAAAAAAAATATAAATTTCAATTTTCAAGTCAACTACTTATAATTTATAATTTTGCTATACAAAAAGGTATATAGGACAATATTTATTAATGCGGATACTTTCCAGTCAACTACTTACGTTTCCCTTCTGTTTGCGACATGTAAAAGAAAAGAAAAAATTTTCGGAAATCAATATCATCATGAATACGGGAATATTTTCGCGTCAATTACTTACCTTTCCGCCTCTCCTCCTCTATTATAAAAAGAAAGATAAAAAATTGTGCTCATTAGAATCAAATACGCAGGATAAAATGCAGTAATTTTCAATACAGTGATCGACTGAAGCGAATTGCATCACTAGAAAAAGCGAATGTTACACTATGAGAGTTATGATTGCGTATTTCAAAATTTCAATTTGCGGGGAACAATTCGAAAGAATTTCTTATGATTTTTATAAGCAAAAAACTTTAACCACGGTTGCATTTGCAATGAAACTTAGGACATCAACAAAGGAAGCAAAAATTATTTTGATCCCTATTCTGGTTTGAAATTTAAATTATAAATTTTATTTAGAGACGAGACAAACTTACCTTGGGCTCTGCGCTGGCTCCAGCAGCAAAGATGGCCAAAATGCAGGCGATGGCAAAGATGATGGCTGACAATTTCATTTTAGTAATCTGTTTTAAAGAACTGATAATTTCAGAGCTCAACTTGCCTCCTTTTATACAAAAATTTTTGACTACTAACTACCTTCAGGTTATAACTTCTATCAAAGGCTTAGTGCACACGAGCTTCAGAACAATAACTTAATAAATCAACAAATTTTTAAATAAATATTAACTAATAATACAAACTAGAATATAATATTGTCGAGGTAAAAATATTAAAATATATGTATGTGTGTGTTGAAATTCTGTCGAAAACGTGTGTTTTCATATCCAAGGTTCCTTTTATTTGCCACCTCTATTGAAAGTTTATTTGCAGTACGAGTATTCAATGATTTCGCCATCTTTCCATATCAGTTTACTACTTTAGTATTTGAAAATAATCGAGTCTTCAAATCCACTTTAGGAAAGTAACAGCACATGGCTTTTGCTGTTTACATATGTCTATCTATACAATGAATATTCCTTTAAAGTGGCTCGATTGGGTTTCGTTTTATGTGGCAGATAGATTAAGAGTCTGTTGGTCGATGTCACAAAATATTTGATCTAAGTTCCAGAACCTTGTCATTGGACTAAAAGGTGTAATTCTATGTCTCGAATATGTCAGTCATCAATTGCGGTCAAAGATATAGTTAGTCGAACAAAGCTTTTGACTTATAGGAATCTTATTTGAGTTGAATTTGATTGACGGCCAGTCGTTCGAATTCGTGGCATGAGCCTTTCGTACCCGAATTTTGCGGTAAAACTAGTTGCAGTCACTAAATAACAGTTGTACAGTAGAATGTACTATAAAGCATTTTGTCGATGGGACGTCACAATTCACTACTGAATAGCTAATTGGAGGAATACCACCTTTCTTTTAAGAAAAATCAATTTATGGAAGTTGAAAATTCAGATGTAACTCCAGGAAGCGCTTTGAGACCGTTATGCTACACATCTCACACAAGTTTGACAAAATACCTCCAACCTCAATCGCACAAAATTCAGCTTACTTAAGAGCTCAAACCAGCAGCCATGGAAATCGCCAAGAATTCATTCTATGGGTATTAGAGCAAAGTGAAGTCAATGCCAACTTTCCAAAAAAAAAAAAACATCTTCTCCGATGAAGCTCAATTTCATTTGAATGGCTTTGTGAATACATAAAATTGTCGAATTTGGGGCTCTGATAATCCTCATGAAATCCTTATGCAATGACAAACAAATGCACGCACAACGAGCAACAGTCTGGTGCGATTTTTGATCAGGCTGCGTGATTGGGCCTCACTTTTTTGAAGATGAGGACGTAATTGCAGTGACAGTGAACAGAATTCGTTACAGGAATATGATAATGTAGTTCTTGTGGCCTCAACTGGACGGCATGGATCTGGACGACGTGTGGTTTCAGTAAGACGGTGCCATCTGCCAGACCGCGCAAGAAACAATCTATTTATTGCAGCGACGATTATCAGAACAAATTATCTCAAGAAATTTGAAGGTCAACTGGCCACCACGATAATGCGATTTAACACCGTGCGATTTCTTTCGTTGGGGTTATATGAAATCACGGGAATCAGAATCAGAATCAATTCCTGAGCTCAAATTCGAAATCCAACGCGTCATCGCTGAGATACATCCATAACTCTGTTAAAAATTAATGGAAAATTTCATGAAAAGAGTAATGGCCTGTCATCAGAGCCATGGAGACCATTTGACAGTAATTTTATTCCATTCTTAATCAGAACATGTCTTCTTTACAGTCGAATAAAATAATCACAACTATCCCACAAAATACGTGTTTTTATTTTAAAATGAAAAAGTGCATTCTTACAGAGACACCCTTTACATGTATTTAAATTTCTTTATAATTTTCTTTTTCTTTTCTTTCTTCGACCAGCATTCAGCAAGCAGCTTGGATATCTACGCCTGAAAATACTAAAAGGTCTAATACAGAGGTCGTACAAGAAATTATCATGGACGTAATTCGAGAAAAGCGGACACTGAAAAATATTGTACAAACAAAAAGACACCGTAGAGATAAAGCTTGCCTTAATAAAGCAACAAAAAAACTGAAATAGGCTTTACACTCACAGGAAAATTCGTACTTTAATAAATACGTCTCTAGACTTTCTCCCATTGAAAATAACAAATACTACCTTTGGAAAGCGTCGAAAAAGTTCAGCAGGAAAACAACTAGAATACCACCAATTAAAAATGCCAGTGGTAGTTGGTCTAGAACGGACAAAGGCAAGGCTGAATTGTTTGCCAGGCATCTATCTGTCTGAGGTGTTCAAGCCTCCTTCACCTACCCGAAATGATTACAAAGTTGGTGAATATCTATCGTACCCTGGACAATTGGATTTGTTTGTTTATTTGCCAGTGAAGACCACTAACTGTAAGGAAATAAAAAGCATAATAAAAAAAAAAAACTGCCGAATAAGAAAAAAGCGCCTGGATTTAAGTTAATAACAACTAAAATTACAAAAGAATTGCCTGATATTGCATTTACCCATCTCAGAAATTTGGTTAACGCTATATTTAGAATTGGTTAATTCCGTGCCCAGCTTAAGGTGGCAGAGATCAAAATGATTTTAAAACCGGGTAAACCCCCTGAAAATCTCAATTCATATATGTAGACCAATAAGATTTCTCCCAGTCATAGGTAAAGTGATTGAAAAATTAGTACTTAATCGACTAAAACCAATAATACGAGCAAATAATCTCATTCCAGGTCACTAATTTGGTTTTAGAGAGAAGCATTCGACGAGTGAACAAGTTCATAGAACCGTAAAAGTCATAAGGTCAGCTCTCGACAGAAAACAGTATTGCTCAGCTGTTTTCCTGGATTTAAGTCAAGCTTTCGATAAGGTGTGGCATCCGGGCCTTTTATACATATAAACTCAAAAAATCATTACCTTAGCCCTTGTACACAATACTATAGTCATATCTAGAAAATAGATTCTTTTACGTAAAGATTAATGATGAACAAACTAGTTTAAATGACATAAATTCAGGTGTACCGCAAGGATGTATCTTAGGGCCAGTGTTATATACTCTCTTCACGGCTGATATTCCTACTCATAGACACTCAATGATTGCCACGTTTGCAGACGACACTGCATTGCTGTCAAATCATCAGGACCACGTAATCGCTTCTCAACATCTTCAAGAGCATCTTAATAAAATCCACGACTGGTGTATCTTCTGGCGGCTAAACGCTAACGCAAACAAGTTTACATTAAGATCCCAAACATGTTCACAAGTAACACTCGGTAATGCGAAATTACCTCAAGTAGAAAGTGCTAAATATCACGGCATTCATCTAGACCAGTGATGGTGAACCTATGACACGCCTGTCACTAGGCGACACGCTAAAAGAATATACGTGACACGCACTTTTTGGGTTTTCAAGACATATAATTTTTGAAATTTGTTGATTTTTTTTTTGGAAAATTTTCGGAAATTTTTTACTTTTTTTGTTACTTTTACACATTTGTATGTACTCACATATTTATAAACCTTGGTTTTCACACATTTGTCCACTGCACACTTTTTATTTACGTTTTGCTTTGTTGTTATATTTCTTCAATTGCAAACACACATTTTTTCACATAGAGTTGGCAACCCAGTTCTTTTTAACGTTTGTCACCAACAACGTCATCTAACGGAAGTTTTTTCTGGTGCCGTAACCTGTTAGTTAACGGGTCCGCCAAATACCTTTTTTTTTGTTTTGAAAATGCTATAAACAAAAAACTACTGAATATTTTCTCAAATTTCTTTTTTTATTTGAAAGTACAATCCTTCATGTTAATAATGCAAAATAATTTCATTCAAATGGCTTCCTCGCCTGGCCAAGCAGTAGCCTACATGATCGGTCCAATTTTTAAGCATATTATCGATTGTGTGCAGCTGTATTTCACCAATGGCTTCACGAATATTGTCCTTTAAAGGGTCAATTGTCTCTGGCTTGTCGGCGTAACACTTATCTTTGAGGGCACCCCACAAATAATAGTCCAACGGTGTCAAATCGCAGCTCCGAGGTGGCCAAACGACATCAGCTCTGCGGCTGATAATCCGATCTTCAAAAACAGGGCGCAAAACATCGAGTGTAGCTTCGGCTGTGTGGCACGTAGCGCCGTCCTGTTGAAACCAAATGTTGCCAATATCCTCCTCTTCAATTTTTGTGAACAAAAATTCGTTCTACATGGCCCGATAACCTCTGGACCAAAATCTGCACCAAACAGTGACTCGTTTTGGGTGCATCGGCTTTTCAATGTATGCGTGCGGGTTTTCTGTGCCCCAAATGCGACAATTTTGCTTGTTTACATACCCGCCAAGATCAAAATGAGCTTCATCTGAAAAGATTTTTTTTTTTTGGCAAAATCGGCATCTTCTGTAAGTCGATCGCAGGCCATGATTTTCAAAGTAATGTCGCAATATTTCCCAGCGTTGTTCAAGCGTATACACAACCATATTCGTTCAGCGGAAGGATAAAACTAAGTATCTGTCAAATCAAACATGAGCTAAGTGTTACCATTCACGAAATAAGCACTAGTTGAAAAAAAAACGTTAGATGGCGGACCCTTTATAAAGCAGCGGTGCCCAGCTAGTGAAACAATTGTTTAGAGAGAACTCACACATATTCTTATGCTCTTTATTGATCTGAAGAAAATTGTGTCAGTCACAACTGATGGAGCTCCTTCTATGATAGGAAAACATAATTGGTTTGTTAAGCACCTGAAAGATGAAATTGAACACCCGTTACTTGAATTCCACTGTTTGATACATCAAGAAGCTCTTTGTGCCAAAAAAAGGATTACAGCAACTTGAAGACGTGTTGTGTATTGTAACAAAAAATGTTAATTTTATAACCGCTCGAGCGCTTAACAAACGTGAATTCGCGGTATTATTAGATGAGGTCGAATCTCAATATTCTGGGTTGCTTATGTACAACAACGTACGCTGGCTTAGTCGCGGTCAAGTTCTCAATCGATTCATATGTCTTCTGGATGAAATAAGATTTTTTTTTAATCGAAAAGCAGCAGCATTTTCCAGAACTTATTAATTTAAATTAGCTAAGTAACTTAATGTTCTTCTGTGACCTAACACAACATTTTAATGCACCTAATAAAAAACTTCAAGGCCGTGGCCAGATCGTATTAACAATGTTTGGCCACATTAAAGCTTTTATATCGAAGCTTGACATATTTGCAAATGATTTACTACCCGAGAAATTGAAATATTTTCCATCAATCAAGGAGCAATTCATAGTTTTATCTTTTTGTGCAGACAATATTGAAAACAAAAGAGTAACTTTAAAAAAATATTGCACCATAATTAAGGAAACGAAAGAGTTATTTTGTGAAAGATTTAGTCTATTTCAAAAAATGGATTCAACATTACAATTTTTAAACTATCCACATAATACTAAGTTTAAAGATATACAGGTGACTTTCTTTAATTGGCTGAATATCGAAAATTTAGAAATGGAACTAGTTGAGTTCCAGAATAGTGTAATATGGAGAAATAAATTCGTGGAATTAGGTGGGTGACACGCGAACTTTGTTTAAAAATTTTCAAAAGATTTTTTGACACACTTATGGCAAAAGGTTTGCCATCACTGATCTAGCCCGACGACTTACGTGGCAAAAACACAAATTTTCTAAGCGGAAACAGCTAAGCATTAAGCTTGCTACAAATTACTGGCTGATAGGACGAAACTCAAGACTATTGCTGGATAACAAACTTCTTTTATACACAACCATCTTTAGACCTATCTGGTCATATGGATCTGAAATATGGGGTTCAGCTTCAAAAACAAATGAAGCCCTTGGTGGAAGAAGGTGTTAACTCACTTTTTTCAAAAACAATATTTTCCTTCTTTTAATGTTTCCATGGTATCTGATTTAAATAAAAATTAAAAAACTAAATTTTTTAAATTTAATTTTAATAATCTAAATATCAGATGTTGACTTTTTTCGTATCTAAATTAAAATCAGATACCATGGAAACGTAAAAAGAAGAAGGAATATTGTTTTTGAAAAAAAGTGAGTTAACACCTTCTTCCACTAGGGTCTTCAAATATTAATATAATTCAATGATTCCAATCAAAGTTTTTCAGGCTAATTTCTAATGCTCCAACAAATGTGTCGAATAAAATTCTATACAGTGACTTTCACTTAAATACTGTCTAACAGGAAATCAATGAAACTAACCAACGATACGCGAACAGGTTGTCAAATCAACCATTAGCCCTACAGTTGCTGGAAGTATCATCATCTCAAAGAAGACTACGCAGATTCCAATTGACAAATTTTATTTCTACCAGATAATAATAAAAATATAAAATAAATTGCAGGTTGCAGTTACTGTTACCTTAGTAAATCTATAGGGAGGATTAGCAATGGCTTAGCCTTCACATGTTGTAACGGGTTTTTCAATAAGAGCGCTACAAAAGTTTTTTAAATAAAACAAAACCGGTTTTAGATACCAATGAAATTCTTTATTCCTGTGAAAGTACGTTCGATGCCATCATGTATGGAACTCGATTCTCGAGAAATCCATACGCTGAACCCAATTTTCGACGGTTTCCAAGCATAAATCGGCCGATACTGCTGCAATTTCACGTTCGATATTCGTACGAAGTTCATCAATCGTCGCTGGCTTGTTGGCATAGACCATAGACTTGACGTGGCCCCACAGGAAATAATCTAATGGCGTCAAATCGCACGACCGAGGCGGCCAATCGACCTTGCCATTTCGTGAGATAACACGTTCACAAAACTTGCTTTCCAATAAATTGATTGTGGCATTCGCTGTGTGGCTTGTGGCGCCGTCCTGTTGGAACCACGTGTCCTCCAAGTCCATATTATCCAATTGGGGCCAAAAATATTCGGTTATCATTGAACGAGTAGCGATTCGCATTCACAGTAATGTGCCGGTCTTGATCATCTTGGAAGAAGTACGGCCCAATGACGCCGCCGGCCCATACACCGCACCAAACCGTATTTTTTTGCGGGATGCAATGATGACTCATGGATTACGTGTGGATTGCTGTCTGACCTACGACCTACACACGACGCTTATGGTGGTCAAGCGGCATCAGTTCTTGCGTCAGTTTGATCTTGTAAGGATGTAGGCCAAGATCTGTTCGCAAAATTCGCCACAACGACGTGACAGAGATGCCCAACGCTTGAGAACGACGTGTGAGAGACACATTTGGGCTTTCTTGAACTGAAGCCTCAGCGGCAGCAATATTCTCGACACTACGAGCACTTCTTTGTCTCACTGGCACGGGAACATTTTGTACTGTGCCTGTGGATTCAAATTTTTCCACTAGACGCTCAATTGTTGATCTGGTAGGACGATTATGACGACCATAAATTGGACGTAGCGCTCTTAAAGTTGAGGCCACTGACTCCAAATTTCGGTCGTAAATTTTAATAATTTCGACTCGTTGTTGGCTCGTATACCTTTCCATGATGAAATGGCAAACCTTACTGAAGAGAAATGTCAAAAGAGCGGGAAAAAATATGGCGTCGTTTGCTGTCCCTATCGATTTACTTTTGTAGCGTCTCTGTTGAAAAACCCTTTATATATTATGTTAAATATTTTAGATGTATAAGTTGCCCATTGTCATAATTAATGACAGATTGCAAAGAAACATAGAGAAAAAAATTTTTGTTTCTTTAAATTAAAAACATTAGTTAATATTTCTCTTATGAAGATAACAAGAACTGAAGAGTGATAGACATGATTAGACTACTACTATCTACTATATCATATCAGGATGTACCCATAAAGTACGTGCAAGCAAATCATACTTGTTAAACGGTTTCGCCGCTTTTTCGGTTTCCGTTTTGTACACTCGAGTTATTAGTTTTTCGTAAGTATATTGTGAATTGGTTCCAGAATATTGTAATGAAATGTGGAAAACAGCAATTTTTTTTTCACAGCCGGTATAACTTAGAATATAAGATTTCAACTATGTTGTTTTAGGCCCAATTATTAACTAGTTATTTAAATTGGTAATCAGTTGATTTTGATTTATGTTTGATCTGACTTTAAATACGAAAAAAGTTTTTTAGTGCTTTGCCAAATAATCTTACTACCATGTCGCAATATTGGCAAATGCTACGAAAAATAACCAGTATTCATACATTTATCAGCTAATCGTTACAATTTGACGCCATTTGCAAAACAAAAGTGAAGTGATAAAATACAAAATATTTAATTAAATTGGAAAATATTTGAGCAGAAATAAAGTTCTAACTGCATTACGAGTTAAACGAGACAGTTTTAATGTTATTTCAACTCGGATGGTGATTATTTATAATTGTTCACATTAACAATTAAAGAAGCTTTGCGTTTGTTCTTCTTGTTGTTTTCTGTCAAAATCATATGGTCACTTGGTCGTAGTTTAAATGGCGAACTTTGGCTGTTTAAACAGCAATTAACTATTAATCTAAAAAGTGAATTCAGAGTTTAAATTATGTTTGATCGTTTATGAAAGATGACTTTCCACTCAACAATTAGGCCTTAGTTCTAGATATATCTCGGAAAACATCTGCATAAATTATGCTTATAGGCATTTTATTTTAATTTGTACAAGTTAGGGAAACGCAAACCATTTTCTGTTCCCATGTCCAACCTTCTGGTACTATCTTTGTAACATAGAATATTTCCTTTCTAATATTCAGAGAATGTAAAATTATCTGAAATTTAAAACCCTTCGGTACTCTTATCAGATAGCTTACGCCCACTTTTGGCTCTCGATTTATGAAATAACAACTTTCTTAAATTATCTTGGTTCGAAGACAACGATATGTGGTAAAACAACATTGTTTGTATAGTCGGAGTTCGGAATATTAAAATTACGGAGTGTTTCCTGGTGTAAATACTGTTCTTTCAGGGGGTATCCATGACACAGCTGATCGAGTATGAGGCAAACCATCCATAAAACTAAGTTTACATCGTGTTTGATCAATACTAATGACAGCTAAATTATATTTTATATTGGTTGCTTCGAACGAAAATACGCATTCCCTTTTATTTCTGTCCGTTTTATGTCCAACCAAAGAGTAAAATACAACAGCAACTCGAACTCGATGAAATGGCCTACAACCTCGTCGTCATCGAGAGAACGAAAAGAAAAGAATAGAGATTCTTATCTATTGATCAATGGTTCGTTTTAAAATTAACAGAGATATTTGTAGTCTCTTCTTATACTGACTATCTTTGCAATGCCTAAAAGTATATTTCACAAAAGAGCTTATTCAGTTATTTTGTGGGCGTTCTTTTGTTTTTCATTCCACCATTCCTACCAGCGTTGCCAGTTGTTTTATGGTCGATATCACCAATTTATGATTTGATATCCCCGAAAATACCCACACAATGGGTTATCAGTCACAGTCGTTGAATCTGACTCCACTATTGGACACATTCACAAATATGCAAAACATTGTGGACACTTGTCTGGATGAAACAAATGAACTTAAACATACATATGGTATTTCTAAAGTATAACTGTTTGTATATGGTTACAAACAGAGTTCGTATTTACCCCCCATGTGTAACTCCTACACATCACCTCGTGGAATGAGTAATGAGCGTTTGCTCATTGCCCACAGGGTATGGGGAAAATTATGGCTACGATACGAAATATGTAGATATGGATACGACGATGAGAAATTACCCTGCACAATTATCCATTACACATGGGGAATTTGTAAGTGGCCCTTACACATTATCCACGACGATAGGTAATAGGTTCCCCAGGATAACCCAACCCCATTTTTGATCAAAAATGTGAAATATTTGGAAAAAAATGTCTACATCTCGGAAACGGAACGTCCAATCGAAAAAGTAGCTAAATTTTTGGCGAATTCTAAGGGTTTTTCATATAGTAGTCCAATTCGTGTGAGAGAATTTTTTTTTTAAATCGTCGAAAGAAGAAAATCGCAAAAATTAAAAAATGGCTATAATTTGGAAACGGTGCGGCCAATCGCAAAAATAATAAGTTTGTTGCTTCCATTGGAGACTTTAACCAACGGTATCACTTATTTAAAAAAAATCGCTAACCCATACATATGTATATTTGCGATTAAGCGGTTTTTTATTTGAACAATTTTAGTTTAACCGAGATGTTTCTGAACGGCATCCATTGGTTAAAGCCTCCTCTGGAGGTACACAATTTATTATTATTTTTATTAAAATTTATTATGTTATTTATTATTATTGGACGCACCGCTTCCTAGTTATAGCTATTTTGTTGATTTTAGCTATTTTCTTATTTTGTCGATATTTTTTAAAGCCATGCTTACGAATTGGACCACTTTATGAAAAACGCGGGAAAATAGGTAATTTTACGGTTGAACGCGCCGTTTCTGAAATATAGACATTTTAGCGATTTTTTCGAAAAATTTTAGTTTTAGCGATTTGTTTAAATCGCTATTAAAGATGAATATCTTTACAGCTTTCTATGGATGTAAATAATTTAATATTTTTGGGATTGATCGCACCGTTCCCGAGTTATAGCCATTTCTTTATTTTTGCGATATTCTTATTTTGGCGATTTAAAAAAAAATCCATACAAATTGAAACCCTTAGGAATTTGAAAACCCTTAGGAACCGTCAAAAATTACTTATTCTTGCGATTCGACGCTCCGTTTCAGAGATATAGGCATTTCTTAAATTTGTTCATGCTTGTGATCAAAAATGGGGATTGGTTTCCAGAGTAACCATTGCCTCGAAATTAATTATGTTTCTATTTAAATATAAATTACACAAATTTAATAAAAAAAATATTAGTGGTAGTCATGCATACAAGAAAACCTAGAACTTTTGCTCAGCGTAAGTTTGCACCGAAGCGTTTCATGAGGCACCAAATAAAGTTGCTCAGTGTATCTATGCAGAAATTGTAAAAAAAGGCTGATAAAGTAAATATACATACATATTCATATACATATACATGCGTATATGCTTTACCTATTCCATTATTTTAGTTTTTTCACATATGTAAATCAAAAACCCTCTCTTTTTTTCAATACAAACATATTGACATTGAAATGTCAAAAGTTTTCACGTTTCTTTTTCCAGGTTTGCTCAGCAAATTTGCCTCGAAAACTTTCCACATTTGTGCAAGTCGCTTTGTATGGGAAATTTGTTTGTTTTGACGTCTGCTGTGCAAGTTTACGATGTTTTCGAGTTTACGAGGTTCTTTCGAGCTTTCATGAAGACCACTATTTATTTTCTATAAAATACGTAATGGGATTGGCATCAACAAATGGTTGTCATAGCCATTAAATTCAAGTATTTCGTTTAGCATTCCAATATATTATTTGGTACAACCGAATGAGCTTTAAAATTGTTGTTGATCCAAAGAATATAATATTTACCGCTACCATAGGGAAATAGACAAAAGTTTCAACCACTCTCTTTACGTTCTCTCGATGACGACGAGGTATTTTTTTAAAACGGGCAGAAATAAGAGGGAAGGTGTATTTTCGTTCGAACAACCAACATAAAACATAATTTAGCTGTCATTAGTATCAATCATAGTAAAAATACCAAGTAGTCGCAGTAGATACAACAACAATTGTGGGCAACAACAACAGGCATTTTGTTTTTGTTTAGGCTCTCCCCGTGTCAAAGTCAACACTTACGTATACCAACAATTAAATGTAAACAGAAACAAAACCTTTGAATCTGACAGAAGTGGCCAACTAAACAACGAAAAAAAATTGAAAACAGCTGTCTACCGAGTTTACCTTCTCATTCTACCGTGGTATCAATCAAACACTATTTAAACTTAGTTTGCTGCTGGTTTCTTATCGCTCTCTCGCCTATCCACTCAATTTTGTATCATTTTCCTGGCACTTAGGCGATCAGCTGCGTCTTGGATACCCCTGCCACTATAGGATAATTTGATTTGTAGAATTAAAACTCGAATCCACGAAGATCGACTCAGCAATGAATTTGGATTTCTTTTGAGTTGTATTTATAGATTTTAGAAATTGTATTACCATTTTTGAGTAATATACGAAAACAATGTGAGTTGATCACAGAGAAACCACAGGCAATCGTGTTTTCTTTTCGCACAAGAAAACGAAATATATGACGACTCTCTTAGTGCTTAGTTTGAGTCGAAAGAAGAAATTTCGTTTCTTTGATTTTGCGTGGGATAAAAACAATGAAAAACAAATATTTATTTTAGTTTGAAAATTGAAATTGAAACAATTCTTAACATTCAATCTTTAGAACTGAATTATTTAATTTTTATTTATGTATTTTTGGTTTTGTTTTGTTATTTATTTGTTTTGTTAAAATAAATGAATTTATCGCATCATTTTCCATTTTTCCATTTCATAAAAAAAAATTTGTGCCACCTTCGCCTATGGTGGCAAAAACTGTGATTTTCTAGAGCAGTGTTCTTCACAAAGAGAAACATACTTAAAATGAGAGTATTACACTGAAAGAAATTATGAGTTGTAACAATAACAATAATGAAATTAATTGTTAATTGATCTAGTGCGAATTACAAAAAACTTTAAAATCGAATTTCAAGAAACTTATAGCGTAGACAGACGACAGCGTTAATTTGCATTAGCAGTCTTAATTCAAATTAACTTGTGAATTATCCCCGTCCCAATGTGTATTAGCTTTGGCGTAAATGCATGAAATCAGAGTGCATTTATACTGCATTTAGGTATTTCAATATGGCAACACCGTCGACAATCAATCAGCTCAAGATGTATCTATGCATAGAGGTGATAGCCGGAACACAGTGGAAGTGGAACTTCCTTGTATTTGTTGTTTGCTTTGTTGATTTTATGTACTGATGCTTGACACCGCTGAAGTGGATGTTATTGCATGTATTTGATACATCTTGAATCAGCTGTTGTCAAATTGTTGGCTATCGTCAATTGAAAATGGATTCAAAGCCAACAGCTGTTTATGCAAATGCAAAAACTGTCGTCTGTCAGGGCAAAATGTTAATTCACATTAGTGAGCTTTTAATGCAAATTAACGCTGTCGTCTGTCTACGCTATTAAATCGAATAAAGATTAAAATATGTCAATCTGACGTACCTGTTTACATACAAGGCAAATGTTCATAGAAATACAAATGTGTTCATAGAAAATAAAAAAAGTGGTTCCCACTCAACACCCCACATATCCATTAGCTATTTTATTTTAAAATGCTGAAAAGAAATAGGTATTTATACGAAATATAAACATGCATAAATTTAGGTAGCTTGTTATTATGACTTCTCAAACATATTTTTAGCAAAACATATTTTTAGCTCTCTTTAAAATCTTTAAAACATAAAAACGTCCGCTATACTCCCACTCTGTTGAAAGCTAACAAGCTATTGAATGAAATTCTTGTTTCACACACATGTTTTTTGTTGTAATTATGGTTGCCGTTTGGCACGATGAAAACAAAACGAATGGATTTTTTTTTGTGAAAGATTTTTTAGCGTTGTTAATTTATTACAATTTCCAAATAATAATAAAATAAAAATAGCTTTCCAGGAATTACAAAAGCAATATCAGTAAATACACTCCCATATTTGCATTAAAAGATAATGTAATAAAGATTAGCGATACAGTTTGTTTTGGTACATTTAAAGAAGCTGTTTGGTATGATTTATTTTTCTTTCAGCAACCCTGGTTGTAATATTCACGAAGAGAATAAATAAATACCCGAACAACAACTTGGTTTCTGTTCGTTGTTTTTATTCTCCGGCTCACAACTAGAGCATTGTCGTTTTATTTTCTACTTGGGCAAAATCAAACAGAAAATGGATTTGGATCACTGCTCTAATATGAACTCAGTTGTATTTTTTTGCGTACTCAGCGACAGTTTATAATTTACAAAAATGTGCTAATCCAAATCCAGAAAAGATCAAAATTGTTTGTGAGTTGAATCATTTTCGTTGAGTACATTCCAAAGACGATTTAGAATTAAACGACAAGAAGATGTGCGCAACTTGGCAACCCTGGTAAAAGAGAACCAAAAAGTGCTAGGAGTTCACTCACCCTCATTTCTCTCTCGCGTCATATCTTGCTTATTTCATACTTTGTGTATAGTTTATTTAATTTGACTTCAACATGGTTGGAATTTGTATAGTTATACACAATAACACAATCAAAAAGCTGCTCGTGTATTGAAATATTCAATGAAGAGAGTAAGAGAGAGAGTAGAGAAGCACTAGTATTTCACTCGTTTTGTTTGTTGGCATTTGAGTGAAGAGAAATTTTGACTGTCTACTCAAAGACGATCTAGAATTAGACGACCAGAAGATGTGCGCAATTTGGCAACCCTGGTACAAGAGAACCAAAAAGTGCTGGAAATTCACTCAAATGCATTTCTCTCACGCGTCATATCTTGATTATTTCATAAGTTTTGCATAGTTTATATAATTTTATTTCAACACGGTTGGAATTTGTATAACACTATCAAAAAGATGCTTGTGTATACAAATATTCAATGAAGAGAGTAAGAGAGAGAGAGAGCAGAGAAGTGCTAGGTTTTCACTCGTTTTGTTTGTTGGCATTTGAGTGAAGAGAAATTTTGACTGTCTATTTGTACATAGGTTTTGGTCTACTTGTACATCGTTTTTGTACATTCAAACACTGGCTGTAACTATATATGTAGTTGTGACAACGAATCTCTTCTCTGTATTCAAGCTCGTACCTAAAACAGAAGCTGTCAGGAATGGGAATGTTAGCTAGTCTGGATGCACAAAAGGCATGACCACCAGGCAAGTATGATCAAGTTAGTTAAGTTAGGATCACATGGCACTGTTTAATAGGCATATACACGTCTAGGCATGGAATCTTGGCTCATGCAGAAGCTCCTCATGAAGAGGTGGACGAGAGCGTCTAACATTTCGTGTCCTTCTATCAGGGGTTTTGTGTAAGTATGAGGCAGTATCTGGAATCTTATTTCATGTTTGATCTAACACAGATACAGAAAGTTAAGGTAAATGGTAATGATCTATAAAGTTCATTTCATCAGACATCACCCTAACAAACATAATCTATATGTTGGATATGGCGAATATATTCGTGATTGTTATGTTCGGGCACCTTAAGTGGTCTTAGTACATATGTATTTGTACAGTGCTATTTCGGTCGCTGGCGAATATATATGTATGTATGTCTATTGAATGTGTTATGTGTATATTTATTTGTGTATCCTGGACAACAAAATAAAATCTTATACTTTAGTTATAGTGCAGGAATTACGAACTGTTCAGAAAAACGTTTAACAATTAACTGTTGAGGTTATGGCAACCTCTAATAAGGTGCTGACATTCTAATTTGGATGTGACATACTCGAATGAGTTCCTGTCAACCTCTAATGAGGTTGTGACAACCAGAGAATTATTTCGAGTACTCGGGAAAAAAGTATACCCGCCATGTACAAAGTTATAATTAACATACTTGCGTACACTTGCACTTGTAGCACCACGAATACCTCCAACACTTGTACTTGGGTTGTAACAAGTATGTATGTACTCCATAATTATAACAGACATTATTGATACATATCAGGGGGATTCTATGGCACAGCTGATCGAAAAGGTAAGAAGAGCAAAGAAGACAGGAACTAATTTTAAATAGTGTTTATTGATACTACTCGTAATGACAGCATAATTATGTTTTATGTTGTTTGCATTGAACGAAAATACGCATTCCGTTTGATCTCTGTCCGTTTTATGTCCAACGAATGTGTAAAATTGGTAAAATACAGCAGCAAATAAAACTCTATGAACTGACCTCGTCGTCATGAAGAGGCATCGAAGAGAGTAATGGAAACTCTTAAGTATTACTCTATGTAGATATCCAACTTATTTTCTTTCATACAAGTACGAATGTTGTAACACTCGCTGAAACTCGCTGTTGTAACACTAACACTTGTGTCGAACTCGTTCACTAGTTCTCGAACTCGTTCATTTAAGGTGCCCGGTCGTAACAATAACGAACATACTCGCCGTATCGAGCATGCGTATTATGTTCATGAGGGTGATGTCTGGTCACCCTAAATGAACTAGGTAGTTCATGAACTACCCAACTCTAGGGTAATCGTGATGAGTAATTCCCCATCGTCCTGGGTAGCTATCCATTATTTTCCCCATTACCCTGAGGGTAATGGGTAATTCCCCATTGTCGTGGTTAGCTACCCATTATTTTCCCACATGGGTAATGGGTAAGCGATCGCTACCCTTTCTCCACGGCAATAATATTGGGTTACCCTGGGTAACCCATTACCCACGAAATACGAACCCTGCTTTAATTATGAAATGTTCTGATATTATTACCATTTTTTTCCAATCGGCGTTATTCATACATATGTACCTTATGTTTAATTGTTACAGAACAAGTAAAGAAGATATTTCACATGTTTTGAAGAAGTACTGAGAGTACTCTATGAGCACCTCGATACTTTAGAGCGTGGTAGGCAAAACCGAACGCATGCAAACAAACGTATTATGTGGTTGCGTGCGGTCGCAAACACACAGGCATAGACTGATACTTCGAATCAAACATAGATTTTGTCTACATGTGAGTTGCTGATCGTGTGTGTGTGTGAAAAATAGGAGAAAAATACGATTATTGTCTGCCTCGCGAGGCTTTGGGTTGGTTACCACTGCTTTAGAGTGTCTGTGTTTACTTTCCATTCGTATAACTAGCGCCAAACGCATCCGACACTTGTGACCACTTGTAGTTATGCATGTACGAGTATGTGCGGATCACACCTCCGGCTCCGTTTAAGATTTTCTACAAGTTCTACAAGTGATCGAAAAGGAAAGCGATTATATGTTAAGGCAAACTAGTAAACATCAGCATGGGAATATTTTCCAGTTAAATACTTACTTTTCCGCGTTTCTATTGTTAGTAATGAAAAGAAAAGTAAATAAAATGTATTTAGTATAATAAAGTACAACGGATAACAGACGTTAATTTTCAATACAATGAAAGACTGAAGCGAGTCTCATCACTAGAAACAGTGAATATTACACTATGAGAGTCAACATCATTTGCGTCTGCGGAAAATGATTCATATGGTGTAAATATTAAGATTATGATTTGCAGAAGCATTAAAATGTAATCGCAGTTTCATTTGCAGTGCATCGTACATCCGCAAAGGAAACAAAAATTATTTGTGTTGAATTCCGGTTTAAATTTAAAATATGGTCCGAAATATTGGAGCATTTTCCCGCCATTAAAAAAGCAACGGTTATCTTATGATAAGTTTGCACATGTTTTTAATTATTCCTTTCAATAATAGTTTGAGCAACGCTCGCAATCGATCCTGATGATACTGAATGAATAGTATTTGGGATTTAACTTACCTTGGGCTCTGCGCTGGCTCCACTAGCAAAGATGGCCAAAATGCAGGTGAAGGCAAAGACGATAGCTAAGAATTTCATTTTAGTAAACTTTTTTGAAAAACTGATAATTTCAGAGACCAACTTGTCTTCTTTTATACTAAATTTTTTGAATTCTTCCGAGCTATCATTTCTTGCAAAGGTTTAGCGCACAGGCGCTTCAGAACAATCAGTTAATAAATCAACAAATTATTAAATAAACATTAACTAATACTACAATTAATATAACAGTGCGTTAACCATCTTAAAATATGTGTCTATGTTGAAATTCTTTAGAAGAAATGTGTTTTCATATTGAAGGTTCCTTTTATTTGCCACCTTCATTGAAAGTTTGTTTGCAGTATTTCGCCATATTTGCATATCAGTTTAGTATTGTGGTACTTGCACATAATAGGGTCATCAAATCCACTTTAGAAAACAACAAAACATGTCTTTCGCTGTTTACATTTGTCTATTTATACAATGAATAATCCATTAAAATGACTGGATTTGGTTTCAATTTATGTAGCATGTAGCTTGTGCCTGTTGCTTGGTGTCGTACAAAATTTGATTTCAGTTCCAGAACCTTGTCAGTTCACGTTGAACGAAATCGTGGAATTCTATGTTTCGAATGCTATCAATTGTGATCAAAGATAAAGAAAGTCGAACGAAACCTATTGACTCAAAGGAATCCAATTCCAGTCAGTGATGAGCTGTCATTCGGGATCGAGAAACAGGGCATAATCCTTTTGGGGTAGAATTTAGAATAGTTAAAATCGCTTTATAACAGTTAAACCGCAGAATAAACTGACAACTTTGCCTCGGGAGCGATATCTTAAGTCGTGCCTACTCCTGAGCTGATTGGGGGATGGAATTTTTTTATGGGAAATTAATTTAGTGAAATTTAAAAAGCATTTGTACTTCTGTAGCTACTAATTGTGATTTAGGGGTGTTTTTATTGGGTCCTGCCTAAAAGATATGACCGGCTCTATATTCAAAGCCACAGGTCTCGGATGTTATTTTTGAATTGTGTTGGATATATGATAAAACCAGGCAAATTTAGTTTTATAAATAAAAACACTTACTTTTTTTTAAGCCAATTAACTCGGCTGATGTTCAAATTTTCGTGTCCTTGTATTATAATATAACACTGTTCTTACAACTATACGCAATTCTGATCCTAGCGCATTCTTTGGAGTATTTACATTTCATTATTCCGTAGGCATGATTCTATGCTTTGCATTAAATTCAGTGAAATGTAAACGCTCCAGAGATGGTACACTAAGTTCGGTAGTTATCAGGAATGGTATGTACCAAAATAATACGAACGGCACAGGCTTTTGTTTATTGCTCTGTGATAGAGCATATGTTGAACTATACCAAATACACAAAAATAGTGTATTCACTGTAGAATTTTTTTGGGCGAGAGAACTTTTGCGTAGAGTTTGTAGTGAGCTGAAGTAGGGTGCTCTCTATGTGCGATTTATCTCTAGCTCTACGCCTCTTTTATATTCACTAGCATTGCTTTGGCAGCACTGCCTAACAGTATACTTCGGAAAGTACTATATTCGGCCCTGTTCTGCATTCAGAATCATTTTGAACCAGAATTTTCTTTCAGAATAAAAAGTCTACAACTTTGATGTTCTTAAAACATGAAATATGTTTGTTCTGAATTGTTTGTTTTTAAAATCACAAGGTATTTGCATTCTAATTCAAAGCTGATATTTAGTTTTAGGGACGGTTTTGTGTTTTTCATTCCATCCCCTGTAGCAGTGTAGCAAGATGATCTACCAGTGGCTAGTTTGAAAAGCATATCTAGCAGGGGACCCAGTGGGTAAACATAATTTAGATACGCTGAATACAGTGGTGCTAACCATTTATCTTGGTTGGCTCTTGTTTTAAAGATATCTGAGATAGAAAATGATTGTTGGAAGTACATATTGTTTTTCACAATATTCTACCACTTATTGAATATAAATCGATGTACATCGGTCGATAAATATGCATGCAAAACATACAAAAATAATAATAACAAAAAATAATTAAATTAAAAAAATTTAAGTTTTTGCAATAGTTAAACTGAACATTTATGAAACTACATGTAAACAATTTGCAAAAATTATATTTATTTTAATTTTATTATTTTTTTTTTTATTTTTTGTGTTTGGCATGCATGTTTATCGGTAAGATGTTTTTTCGACATGCGATATACGAGGGTGGTCCCAAAACTAACCGCCCTGACATATAAATGGTGCCAGTAGTTTCAAACAAAATACTTTGGTGAAAAGTGGCAACCTTATAAAACATATATTTAAAGTTTCAAGGCTCCACGTTGTTTAGTCTTTTTATTTGACCCATCAAAACCAAACGATCTCAGTGAATTTGTAAACATGGAAAAAATTTGTAACGTGATTTTGTCTAGGGCTGAGGTAAGCCTTGGTTAACAACACTCTTGTCACGATTCTAAGATGATCGGGAACTCAGTGTCTTGCACACGCGAGTATTCGGATTCCCTGCGTGGGTCGGTATCGGATATGCGGGATGCTGGCTCGGAATGAGCTTTGCATGTCCAGTGAGAACGGTTCGGTATCGGTTATCATCGGGTGGTTACATCGGCACAGTGAGCCGAAGCCCCTATGTAGGAACAGTGAGCCTAAACCCCTTTGTAAAGCAGTGAGCCGAAACACCTGTTTAGGAACAGTGAGCCGAAGAGCCTGTGTAGCAATGTATTTACATCGTCTTTACTAAAGAACGAATCCCAAAATTGGTCCTGTCCTTTGCAGAACTAGAGCCCCAGATAATATTCTATAATTCTTATCTGGTTGTTCACTCGGAGCCGACGACTTGAGTTTAGTCAACTTTAATACTAAGTACCATCGCTGTAGTGACGCAAATGAGAATTGCATCCAATCTCTCATTCTCGTGTGGTCATTAAACCAGTTCGTTGCTATTATGCACACAACGTCGACAGAGCTTGTGTGTTTCTCAGTGAGTGTGATTGATCGCGGTGGTTGGTTGGAGTGATGTATGTTGTGTATGCTTAGGGGACGGTTAGTCCAAGGACGTATACGGGTGTGAATGGCGGTAAGTGTATATTATTATGTACGAGACGATCATGACGTCGCGTTACAAATTGGTCACCGTTGTGTAATTCAATATTTCCATTTGAAAGGTCTCATCAAAGCAACATTAAAGCCGAGCTAGATTCTACTCTTACCGCTGTAAAACATAGGGTAGCAGCGCTTAAACCAGGCTGAACGAGCTGCCCAGAGGAACACCATAGTGGTCGACCAATTGCGGTGTCCACGCCAGACACGGTTAAGAAAATCCACAAAATGGAATTGGATGATGGTCAGCTGAATGTGCGTGAACTAGCTGTAATTATAGGCATTTCAACAAGTGTTATACCTCGTATATTGACTGAAGTATGTATATTTGCGCAAGATGAGTGCCGAGCTTGCTTTCAATAGAGCAAAAACATCGTCGTGAAGATGTTTCAGTAGAGTGTTTGGCGGTATTTCACCGCAATAATGCCGAATTTTTCGTGGATTTATATCCACGGATGACACATGTGTCTACCACTTCATAAGTAAGACAAAGCAACAGTCAAAGCAATGGACTGGAATGGAGGAATCGTGCTCAAAGAAGGCGGATACGGTTCCATCTGCAGGCAAGGTCATGGCGTCTGGTTTTTGGGATGCGCATAGGATAATTTCCATTTATTATCTTCAGAGAGGAAAACCCATCCACGGTGAAAATTATGTTAATTTATTGCAGCCCTTAAGTGGTGAAATTATGGAAAAATGGCCGCATTTGGTGAAAAAGAAAGTGTTGTTTCATCAAGACAAAGCTCCAGGTTGGATCAACACCCAGACCGAATTTAAATTTTAAAAGTATATATTTTTAAAATATTTGCCATTAACGCCAAAAAAGTTTCTGTTACCCTCAGGAATCTATTGGGCAATAAATTTTTAAAATTGAAGGTTAATTCTACACAAGACTATCAGAAGGTTCGAATATTTGTTAAAATTGAGAAATTATTTTTTTTCACTGAAGCCGTTTTCAGCTGTTATTGATGGGCTATCCAGTTCCTATTAAGTATAGGACCTCAAGCAATACAAACATAGAAGGGCTTCAAATTAGAGCCAGCATCTTGTAAATTTTAAAATTGAGAGGAGACCATTGGTTGGTTCACATATCGCATGATTCAGATGTCGTAAACCTGTACTTCATACACCACATACTCCACTGTAGAGTTCGGGTTCGGCGCTATCGTCAATATAACCTAATGCAGTGTCGCAACTGCCAACGATTCGGTCACATCTCGCTTAATTGCCATTTGCAGTGTAGATGTGTGAAATGCACTGAGTACCTGGCCCAGGGAGCCATAAACTTCGAGGGAAGGAGCAACAACTGGGAAAGTTGCAACGACGGATCCTCTGATTGGAAACCTTGTGAGAAAGATTGCGCTGCCAGTCAAGTGGTCATACTGCGGCCAGTAGGGACTTATTGCCAACTCGCGTTTCTCCCAAATCGGGAGCAAATACTTAGAAGACAGGAGGAGAGGAAGGCGTCTAAGAATATTGGCCGCCTTGCTGGGCCAGGGAGACTCCTGAAGCCTAGTGCAGTTGACGAACCACAATATGCGAGATTGTTGAGGGGCAATGACTCCGGCGACGTTGGACAAAGGGGATTGCTATCAGAAGCGGTAGTGGAAGAGGGTGCGTTTAATTTGAAAGACGGCTATTGCCATAACTTTCTCGGTAAGGATTTCCGTACGTGTAAGTGGAAGATATGCAATTTTTCCGTTACATATCGATGAAGAGAGCAGAGCCAAGCACTTTCTGGCCTACTCCTGTCTATTCGCCTTCATGACATTTTTGTTAATACGAACTCCGTTGTTTCTAAATATCGAAGACGAATGATTACAAGCGTGGAATCAGACATAGATCGATTTGAAGGTCTATACATGATTTTTAACAGGATAAGATCGGTATAACTGGCGGTGGGACTGCGATTTTGCTGAAGGGCAACATAAAGGCGGAGAGGATTTTCATCGATACTGGTAACTTGGAGAGTACCCTTATTCGTGTACTATTTCTGAAACGAGAACAAGTGGTATTTGGCGAGAGTGACGCAAATGTCTGAGCTTGAGTATATCTCCGATGTGGGTGGTCCTAATGAAGCTGTGATTGGAGGTGACCTTAAGGCTTAGCATCTCCAATGGGACACAAGAGTTGAAACCCAGAATGTGAAGCGGCTACAGGTATGGCTCATGTTGAACCCCAATCTTAGTGTTACATCCACAAAAAGTTTATCAACTTCCTCTAAATCTTATATCGACTTTTCATCACTTCCATAGGATTGGCCTTGACTGGAGAACACATGCTCACACGAAATTGATTTTGTCGTTGATGAAGTGACAAGGTGTTTCAGGGTTCTGCCCAAACGAGCATGGAGAAGCCAGCACCAGCCATGGGATTTATGAAGAAACTGCCAGCGGAAATCTTTTCCCTCAGTGCACAGAAAAACTCTACAGAGGATATCCCACTGCACCCTCGAACTTGACAGAAGGAATATACTGGCAGCAACGATCCGGAAGGCTGAAAGCGTAGTAAAGAGCGCAATTTTGCACTTCGAGCAAAGGAGAGATGCGTAAAACTTCAGATGATAAAGATGGATACCACTACCTACCAACAGATTAAAAAGCATGTCGGAGGCGTAGAATTCCACTTTTGATGGGGCAGGAGGGTGAGTAGGTGTTGGATGATAGGAGAGAAGCTAATGTGCTGGGTAGTCATTTCTAGGGCGTGCAGTCGGATAATGATAACACTTTGACGATTACGGCAGAATCGGTGAGCGACACCTTGTGATCTCTTTATGGCCTTGGGCCTATGATGCAATACTGATGGATCGGGTTTTTACCCCAGGGAGTAAGTCTCATAATCTCTGAAGAAATTGGTTCTGCGTTGAGTGGACCGAGTTGTAAAAAGATCCATGGCAATGACAGTCTCTCAAATTTCGGTCTCGGTCTGCAAGAGACTAGACTTTGGCAAAATCAATTCAGATGAGTTTTTGTTGCATTAAGTTTGATGAATTTATCAAAAGCAGCATTCTACACAACAGCTGATGAAGATCTGTGCCTAGATTTGAAATAGCTATACGGTTTACCAGGAATCTTGAGGATGCATTTGTAAATCATCTTTTATAAAAAACTATACCTCTATTTATAGAGATATAAATGGTCTTGAGCTAAAATAATGAAATAAAAAATTATATAACTATTGCCTGAGCTCCGGACATTTCCCATAGAAATGGAAATAACCCCCAGTTGTTTAAATTTTAAAACCTGGTAAGAACCCAACCGACAGTAATGGATATGGGCATATATCACCACTGTCGAACTTGGGGAAGCTTTTTTAAATGATTTCTGTATGCGAGAATAAGGACTCATATTGAAAATGCCAAAATTTTGAAATCTTTCAATTTGGTTGAGATTAAGGACTGTCCACCGAACATGCATTAATATATCTAGCTGTCATAGTAACGACGGGCCGTAAATCTCGATTTCGAGAAAGCCTTTAACCCCGTTTGGCAAGAGGCCAAAGTATAGAAGACGAGATCCGTCCATGAATTTGACGTACTAACCACTAGGGTGATCGAACAAGCTGAGTCAGCTCTGCGTGAGTTTTTTTTTGTGTTTACCAATCAGCTGGCCGCTTGAGTTTGGGAGTGGCAATATGATGCTCCAAATATAGGTTAATAGCAGAGGTAGTTCCTATCGGCAGTATTTTACTGGGGGTATTGTGGCATTTGTATGGAACGTATGGTATCGAACTTCGTGGCAAATTCGCCAATTTTCTATAATTAAATAAACATTTGCAGAATAATTACCAACAGCTAAATTGAAGCTACTGGCTTATATAGGAATCCAAAATATAACTCCAACATTTATGTCAATTGTTGCGAAATTCAGACAAAATAAAAATCCGTAAAAAGTATAATTTTGTGGATTTTGTGCTTGGGTAAGCGGCTATTTGCTGGGATAATTTTTAACATGTATTCTATAATTATATGAACATTGGCTAACAAAATCTCGAAAGTGGCCCGAATCGGGTACCTAACTCGAAAATAGAACACATATCAGTTGCAGAGTAGTGTTAAATGTTTCATGTCGCATCACTGATCCAAAGACATCAACGCCGCGACCAAATATCGACAGTAGAGATGCATTAGAAATTCTGGTACAGACGACTTCATCGGACTGTCCTAATTTATCATATGTTGAAGGCCAAACATTTTAATTAAAACGCGCATTAAATGCTTTGTTGCTAGTTGTATTCTATTGAATGAAAACACCTTTTTATTTACTCATTTTGAAGTTATTCAGTATCTTCAACTTAATTTCAGATAGTAGGGATAAGGATTTTTTGGGTAGCCTTATCTGATGCTAGATCGTCGTCAAAAATTCCGTGCGAGATTTTCTACGAGTTCAAAAAGATATTAATATGATTAAAACGGAAAGCGATTATATGTTAAGGCAAACAATTAAACATGAACATGGGAATATTTTCCAGTCAAATACTTACACCTCCGCGTTTCCTCTATTGTTAATAATGAAAAGAAAGATAAATAAAATGTATTTAGTAAATAAAATACATAAGATAACAAAAGTTAATTTCAATACAATGATCGACTAAAGCGAATCTCATCACTAGAAAAAGCGAATGTTCCACTATGAGAGTCATTGTTGCATATGGCAACATTTGCGTTTGCGGAAAACAATTCATATGGTGTAAATATTAAGATTATGATTTTCAAAAGCAGAAAAATGTAATCTCAGTTCCATTTACAATTGTACATCAGCAAAGGAAAGATAAATTATTTGTATCCAATTCCGGTTAAAATTTAAATTATGGCCCAAATATTTTCCCGCTATTAAAAAAGCAATGGTTATCTTATGACAAGTCTGCACGTCTTTTTATATAAACCCTTTTGCAGACACGAATCCTTTCAATAATAGTTTGAGCAACGCTCGCAATCGATCCTGATGAAAATGAATGAATAGTATTTAGGGTCTAACTTACCTTGGGCTCTGCGCTGGCTCCAGTAGCAAAGATGGCCAAAATGCAGGTGAAGGCAAAGACGATAGCTAAGAATTTCATTTTAGTAAACTTTTTTGAAGAACTGATAATTTCAGAGATCAACTTGTCTTCTTTTATACTAAATTTTTTGAATTCTTCCGAGCTATCATTTCTTGCAAAGGTTTAGCGCACACGCGCGTCAGAACAATCAGTTAATAAATCAACAAATTATTAAACAAACATTAACTATTAACACAATTAGTCTAATAGTGTCTACGTCAACCATCTTAAAATATGTGTGTATGTTGAAATTCTTTAGAAGAAATGTGTTTTCATATTGAAGGTTCCTTTTATTTGTCAACTTCATTGAAAGTTTGTTTGCAGTATTTGCTGTTTTCGCAATATTTGCATACCAGTTTAGTATTGTGGTACTTGCACATAATAGAGTCATCAAATCCACTTTAGAAAACAACAAAATATGGCTTTCACTGTTTACATTTGTCTATCTACACATTGAACATTCCATTAAAATGACTAGATTGGATTTCGTTTTACGTAGCAGAGAGCTTGTGCGTGCTATTTGATTTGATGTGAGTTCCTGAACCTTATCAGTTCACATTGAACGGAAACGTGTAATTGAGTCAGAATTCCTCGTTTTTACAAAAAAAATTTTTGGGTGTGCGTTTTTTTTTAAATGTTATAATATCGATAGCCGAGGTAAAAAAGAAGAGTTTTGTAACATTTTTGAATAAAAAATTTTTTTTTTTCCAAAAGTTATTAACATTTGAAATTTGACCAAAAAAGCTTTGGTCTTATACAAGAACTCTATTAACTTCTTACTGCCTGAACCGATTTGGATGATTTTGGGCTTGTTGTAAAGGTAATTGATAGCTCTTTTATTCCTCATCAAAGAAAAAATTTTTTAAATTTTGTTTTAAATATTTTTTTTTTATTGTTTATTCGTATATTATTTTTCTCAGTGTTCTGTGGCAAAATTATTTTTTTCTAAATTTTCAAAATTAGCTTGAAGTGTTACAAATCAATTTGGAAAATAAAAAAAATGGCGTATATGATAATTTGGAAATGCACAGCATGCTAACATTGCCTCCTCACACATAATTACCTTCTTTTCAATCGCTTATATTCACTTACTGTGTTACCGTATATAAAACTTCATGAAGCAATTGCAGAGCAATATATTTTGTTTTTCTATTAGTTCTTTTTAGTAAACATTACACTAAAATACATAATTAGGCATATATAAAGCATAGAGAAGGAACAAATTTACGACTAGTTCATTTAAATAAAAAAGCCTTAGTCTGCTGTTTATTGCATATATGTATTTATGTTATATTTTATGTAACTCAAATTTGTCCGACTTAGAGATTTTTTTGCACGTAATAACATTGGAGCCATTTGGAACAAACGAATGATACATTCTAGTTCCTGCAATTGTGACAGTTTTTCCAAACCGCTCCTTCAAAAAGTTTTCAGTGTCAGAATGCTCATTTTCTGTGCAAAAACAAAATGCGATATTTTTAATGGATTCACTTGCCCATTCATACAGCTTACGAGCATTCGTTATTTGATTGTCCAATGGACGCTGCAGACTTGCACGTGAGGCCAACCTCTTAACGGTACCGCATATACCATCACAGGCACCCTTCCCATGCGACGTCGCAAAAAAGTGCCATTCAGCCTTTACATTAAAGTCTTTTTCGAAACTTGCTAAATTAATAAGGTTGTATTTGTTTTTATACTGGGACCATCTGAAAAAAATATCAATTTTGTGACATTTTGGCCCTTTTGCTTTAAATGCGCGATCATTTTTTGGTTGAAAAGGTCAACAGCAACGGCGTCGTGCTTGTTGCATTCAGAAATAGCGGCAAAGCATTCACTAGTAATAACACCCTCATTTTTATAATATATCGCATAGGGATGCAACGTCGCCTGGTTGTTATTCCAATGATACGACTGGACTGCGTCTTGGATTTTAAAAGCATAATTTTCTGAGAAGTCTAGGCATATCAAGTACTCTCCATCTGCTAAGGTTGCTTTAGCACTGGCAAAAAATTCTGATTGCGAGCGAGCTACAAAGTCGTGCCTCATATATAATGGTACATCAACTTGCAGTGTTTGGTAAAATGTATCCGCTTCCTCTTTTTTTTCAACAATGTCGCATCTGCAAGTATATTGAATGAGTAGTAAAAGAAATATATTAATGGACTTAAAGTGATCTACCTATCTGTGCAAGTCCAATTTTTGAAATGTACGTACTGTACTTGTTGCGTTTCCATTTGCTTTTTTATTGGGTTAGCTGCAATGGAGATTCCAGGGCAACTTTTGCATTGCAACAAAAAGCAATTTTCGTCCGGCGATGGACACACCATATCTTTAATGACGTCGGCTATAGCATAATCTTTTTCCAACTCCTTATTCAGTCCACAAAACATAAGTTTTAAATTTTGGTGAATTTTGCAAACGCACACATTATGTGCTCCACTACAGCCAACAGTGACACAGAACGGCGGACGCAATTTGCAAAACTTCGAGCAGCTTAGCTTAACTTCCGGGTGTCTTGCTTGAAAATTATAATGCAGCTCTTTCAAATCAAACAGCAATAGTCTTTTTTGAACTCGGTCTTTCTTTCCATCAATGGTGACGGACAAATAGTCTCTCTGACCTGGCATAACTCGACTATTAGAATCATCTTGGTAAAAATCATGTACTTTTTTAATTAATTCTTTAGGTAGAGCTCTGCCACGATTTTTTGAGGGCGAGCATCCATATCCAAGTGCAGCGCGTATCTTTAAAGCGTTTTTTGCCATATGATGGCTGACTCCTAACGTCGCGTGAATATTATTTACTCCCCAGGATCTTGGCACTGTCGACAGAAGCTTTAATTTCTCTTGCTTTGTTTGAGCTTTATCAAGGGCACGTTTTATTTCTTCCACCAATTTTCCATCGTCAGCAATATTTTCACGATTATTCTTCATGTCACCAAAAAACTCTTCTATACCACATTTACATTTGATAACAGGCATTTGCAAAATTATTGATATGAACCTGCCTTCCCAATCTGAATCGGATTCACTGGAAACCACATCTAACTGGAGGTCAGTAGTCAAATCTTGCCTTGGTTTTACAACTACTTGTTTTTCATCAGCTGTTTTCGACAGCTGAATTCTGCAGCAATTACACAAATATTTGCCAAGAAAGCTCAAACAACAATTTTTCGCATTTGATGTTATTTTTCTTATTCCTTTAAACATTTGTGCGTGTTTGTTTTTCTTGAATGGATTACAACAAACTCTTCGAGGAGGCATAATTCTTTTAATTATTATTTTAAAAATTATATCAAAACTTTGACCACGTTTAATGAGGAATCACGTTTAACATACATTTGTAGATTTATTTTGAAATATAAACAAAAGTACCGTTTTATTAGAGTGACCATAGTAAATTGAAGCATTAAATGAAAAACAAAAACTTACAAAAAGCTATGCAAATCCCGAGCATGGTAACTCTATAACACAGTAAGTGAATATAAGCGATTGAAAAGAAGGTAATTATGTGTGAGGAGGCAATGTTAGCATGCTGTGCATTTCCAAATTATCATATACGCCATTTTTTTTATTTTCCAAATTGATTTGTAACACTTCAAGCTAATTTTGAAAATTTAGAAAAAAATAATTTTGCCACAGAACACTGAGAAAAATAATATACGAATAAACAATAAAAAAAAAATATTTAAAACAAAATTTAAAAATTTTTTCTTTGATAAGGAATAAAAGAGCTATCAATTACCTTTACAACAAGCCCAAAATCATCCAAATCGGTTCAGGCAGTAAGAAGTTAATAGAGTTCTTGTATAAGACCAAAGCTTTTTTGGTCAAATTTCAAATGTTAATAACTTTTGGAAAAAAAAAAATTTTTATTCAAAAATGTTACAACACTCTTCTTTTTTACCTCGGCTATCGATATTATAACATTTAAAAAAAAACGCACACCCAAAAATTTTTTTTGTAAAAACGAGGAATTCTGACTCAATTCTATGTTTCGAATGCAATCAATTGCGATCAAAGATAAAGAAAGTCGAACGAAACCTTTTGAGTCAAAGGAAACCAATTTCGGTCAAGTTCGAGTGACGGGCTGTCGTTCGAAATCGAGGAACAGGGCATAAGTCTTTGGAGTGGAATTGTACACAGTTGTACCGTACAATGAACTGAAAACTTTTTATCGGGAGCTATATCTCAAGGCATGCCCACTGATGAACTCACTGGGGAATGTTTTTTTTTATGGGAAATCAATTTATGGACATTTAAAGAGTAATGAAATACAAATCTTTAGCTAGGAATAATATAATATCAATTAGAATAGGGAATGCCAACTGAACCACCTGACAATTTGTCGCCCAATTATTAGACTAAATAAGGTCCTTCCTGTGTCAAAGGTAGGTGCGTTTGTTTATCCAGTTATGTCCGACGAGTTGCAACCTTATTTTCACGATAACCACAATGAAAGATATTGATTCGGGTTATCAAATGCAAACCACCGCACTAAAAAGTATTATCTTTGTCTAAAGATTTTTAATTTTGAACGGCTTCTTTGATAATGTCCCTCTGTACTGCATACAGGCACAAACACAAGTTAAAAGTCATATTAAAGTTAAGGAACCACACTTCGAACTAAAACAGAGAACAGTTCCAGAAATCCGAAAAATATAAATAAAATTTTTCAATTTTTTAAACTTGAAAGTACACAGAAAGGACCATAAGGGAATTTAGGATAGACTAATTAATTAGAGTAAGTTTTCAAATTTTTTTTTTCAATTTTGTCCTAACTCGAGTTAGGCTGTTATTGTTTGTGACCACAGATTTATTAATTTGTTGGTTTATTAACTTATTGTTCTGCAGCGCGTGTGCACAAAATCTTTAACAGAAGTTATAACCCGCAGGTAGTTAGCAGTCAACAAATTTAGCATAAAAGAAGCCAAGTTGGGCTCTGAAATTATCAGTTCTTTAAAAAAGATTACTAACAAGAAATTGTCAGCTATCGTCTTTGCCATCGCCTGCATTTTGGCCATCTTTGCTGCTGGGGCCAGCGCAGAACCCAAGAAGATAAGTGTGTCTCTAAATACTCTTCATACATATTCATCAGGATCGCTTTCGAGCGTTGCTCAAGCTATCATTGAAAGGATTTGTGCCTGCAAAAGGTTTTATAGAATAATTAAAAAGACGTGCAGACTTATTATAAGACAAGGATCCAATATTCCGGACCATAATATAAATTCTAACCGGAGTAGGGAACAATATAATTTTATCTTCCTTTTTTAATGTACTACGTTCCATTGCAAATGCAACCGCAACTGCATTATTTAGCTTATGAAAATCACAGAAATCCATTCGATTTGTTTTTCGCAAATGGAAGTTTTGACATATGCAACCATAACTCTCATAGTGTAAAATTCTCTTTTTCTAGTGATGAACTTCGCTTCAGTCGATCATTGTATTGAAAATTGTAAGTACTTGAATGGTAAATGCCCCCATATTTTCCTTTATACCTGGTTTTGCACATAAATTATAAGAAGTTGACTTGAATGCTTCTCAAAATACCGTTCGGAACCGGTGTCAAACTGTAGGTCCCAATCAGTGAGTGTAAAACTAGAAAGCGCACATCTCACTGATTGTGGGAAGCTCTCCCCAATCCCTTCATGGGATGTTATGGGACACCATTTTTTTTTTTTGACTTGCAAAAGTTCCCATATTGAAATTTATATTTTTTTCCAAATTTATCTTATCTTCTAAATACTATCCTTACTACTATTAATACCAACCCCATATTGATCATGACATTGATTTCCGACAATTTTTTCTTTTCTTTTACATCAGAAAACGAAACAGAAGCCAAATGTAAGTACTGGACTGGAAAATGTCCGCATATTATCCTTTATACCTTGTTGTATAAATAAATTATAAGTAGTTGACTTGAGTAGGTTCCAAAATTGAAATTTATATTTTTTTCTAAACTTATTTTTTTTATTTATTTATTTCATCAGCTAGAAACACCCGGGATGTAAAATAAAGTTTAAAATCTTTTAAACAATTACTTAACAATTAACTTAAAAAAAATTTTTTTGACTCAAAAAAACAATTCTAACAAATATAAAAAAAAAACCAATACCAAGAAAATTGGAAAAATGCATAAAACACAGGCAAAAATATTTAAATTAGTGGAAATGATAATAAAGTACATAATTATTAAGTCAAAGATTTCTTAATATTACTAACAAATAGAAAAAAAAAACAATAACAAGAAAATTGGAGGAAAAAAAATCTATTAAGCACAGACGAAATTATTTGAACGTAGCAACAGGATTAGCGTGACTACAGGCACCAGGAACATCAGGACCACAGGAACACAGGAACAACAGGAATGCAGGAACATCAGCAGCAGGAATTATACAAACACGAAAATTTCAAAAGAAGCAAGAACAGGTGACACAGGAACAGATGAGGAAGGACAGAAAATACTATCCTTTTATCGAGTAAATACTACCCCTAGTTTGTCTTATTAAGGATTAACACTTAATACATAATCGTTTATCTTTTTGATCATTTTAATATCAGTTTGAATTTGTAGCCACTCGTCCGCCGAATTAAGAAAATTGGAAATGAAATCATTGTCGATACCGTATCTGAAGTCGCCGCCGAGCAAATAAATAATTATTTGGCAGGAGATCAAGAGGAATAAACGATAATGTGTTTTAATACAATAAAATACAACTAGCAACGAAAACATTTAATACGTGTTTTAATTACAAACTGTAATCATAGAATCGTTTCGACTTCAACGTGTGATACATTAGGATAGTCCGATGCATGAAGTCCCCTGTGCCAGGTTTATAATGGAAATACACACTTCTTTACTCTGCCTTTCTAACTGGCGATATTTGTATTCGACCTTGGTTCCTATTGGCCAATGATGTCATATGAAACATTGAACGGCATTGGGCAACTGATATGTGTCCTGTACTGTGTGTACCCGGACTGGGCCAGATTCAAGATGTTTTTAGCAATAGTTCATCTAAGTCAATTGACCTTGCCTGATACGTAGCTTAAATTTTAAAAATTAGGCACAAAATAAACAATATTATACTGTTTAGAGAATTTTATTATGTCTAAATTACGCAACAAACTAAAACTTATAAGAAATTTTGGATTCCGATATAAGCGAGTAACTTCAACTTAGGTCTTGGAAAATATTCTGCAAATGTTTATTTATCCACAAAAAATTGGCGAATTAGCCACGCCCCCTCCTGGCACCTGTTATTTTGTTTATTTATTTAAGCTTATTACTGCAATATCCTGCAATAATTACAGAGCAGGAATTAAGACCCGTGTAGATACAAATTTATGGCATCACTTAAACATGAGGATACAAAAATTGCAATAAATTTAGAAGCAGCACAAATAATAAATTAACAATTAATACAGTAAGACCAAAAATTGCACTGTACAACAATTTGGAAGTTTTTCCATAATTACGGACCTCTGACAATTGATTCTGATTGTTGTCAATTTAGTATTTTTGGAATACGGCAAAAGCTATCAAGTGCGTAACTGAAGAAAGCACTAAGGTAGTTATATTTCGAGCTTTTATTGGGTTTTCGTTCATATGATACAATCTACTTGACAATCAAGTCAAAACATAAACAAAACACTATTCGCATAGTGCAATACTTGTATTTCAAAGCAAAAATAACTTATGTGCGATTGTCTTCTTTAAAACAAACATTTTAGAACCTAGAACCAGAATGTTTTCTGGCTCATTCATTCATCATCGTGATATCCTTAAGTTCAAATTTTTATTTCATTTGATAACTCGCCAAATTTTGATTGCAATAAATCGATGGCTGCGGTCGCCCCCTACTTCAATCAATCAATCAAATATGGATGAATGTCATCCATAAATTCAAACAAAAAATTATTGATCTTATTGCGGTTACGATCTCTCTTAAACGTAACATGAACTCCGGCTTAATTTTTGAAGATATAGGGTCCGTTGACGCTACCAGCTGTTGTGGATTGGTCTCAAAAATTGAACCTCATCACTGGACACAATTTTGCGATAAAGCATTGGGTCAGTTTCCAACTGCTGTGGAGCACAATCGGCGGAAGAATGCCGCATATCATGGTCTCGTGGCTTTAATTCCCGCACCAGATGTTGTCAAGATCAACTTCTTCCAATTTATGCCATAAAAAGTTGGTTATCATCGATCTATATAAGCTTCAGTTTGAAAGAAGTACTGACCGATAATTCCACCAGACCAAAAACCACACCAAACTGTAAATTTAGGTGAATGTAATGGTTGCTCATGAACAATTTGTGGATTTTCTTCGTAACAGAATCGACAGTTTTGCTTATTTACCGCACCACTCAGATGAAACTGAGTGTCATTGGAGAAGATGATTTTCTTAAAAAACCCAACCCGTAAAAAACATAGTTTTTGACTATAAATTCTTTATATGGACCACGCCCCTTTGTCCAATCCCGCCCATATTTGCAGCAGATCTTAGAATATGTACACCTAACCAACATACCCAACTTTGTTCCAATACCGTTAACAGGAGCAGAAATAACGGATTTTTAATTTGTGATTTGCATGGGAGGTACCACACCCCTTTATCCAAATTTTGTCGTCGCTATTAGTTTGCGTGCTAAGTGTCAGCTCGATTGAGTCACGGGAAAAGGGTTAAAAATCAATCCAAAGTTTTTTCGGTGCGGTGCATACATACAGACAGGTGAAGTTAATATAAAAAATTTAAAAATCGTTTTCATGTTGTTCCAAGACAAAATCAGCATACTTATGACGTTTACGGTAGTCCAATGGCTTCAGTTCTTGAGTGCTAAAAATTTTATACGGATGCAAGCCCAAATCCTTTCTCAACATCCGCCAGGATGTGGTTTGAGACAGACCCAATTGTTGTCAACGTCTTGCAATCGATCAATTGCGGACTTCAGCAACAGACCCAATTGCGGACTTCAGCAACACTTATTGTCAGTTGAACCTTATGCAAAGAAAATGTAAGCTCGTAATTTGCAACAATTCGACGGAGATCGAGCACAGGACCATAAAATGGCTATAGCGCACGAAATGTTGCAATTGGAGAACGATTTTTTTGAAAAAAATTTTAATAATTTGTAAACGTTGATCTTGCTTGTAAAAAATTGTTAACATTACTGGATATAACGTAACAAAATGGCAGATCATGACATACTATAAATGGCCGTAACGTCACTTAGGCCTAATTTTTGAGTGGAAAATCATCTTTGATCAACGATTAAACATAATTTAAACTCTGAATTCAGTTTTTAGGTTAATAGTTCATTGCTGTTTAAACAGCCAAAGTTGGGCTTTTAAACTATGATCAAGTGACCATATGAGTTTGGCAGAAAAGAAGAAGAAGAACAAACACAGAGCTTCTTGAATTGTAAATGTGAACAATTGTAGTCAACATCCTAGTTGAAATAACAATAAAAATGTATCATTTAACTCGTAATGCAGTTAGAACTTTATTTCTGCTCAAATATTCTCCAATTTCATTAAATATTTTGTTTTTATCACTTCACTTTCGATTTGCAAATGGCGTCAGTTTGATGCATTGTAACGATTAGCCGATAAATGAATGAATACCGGTTATTTTTCATAGCATTTGCCAATGTTGCCACATGGTAATAAGATTATTTGACAAAGCACTGAAAAACTCTTTTCGTATTTAAAGTCAGATCAAAGATAAATTAAAATCAACTGATTACCAATTTAAATAACCAGTCAACAATTGGGCCTTAGAAATCAAATCAACCCTTCAATCAAAACCTTTATTTACCAAGATATTGCATAATGACAAATTGTTGATTCAAGATGGCCGATTGACGTAGATGGTATTAGCGTCAGAGGGTGAAGTAACAGTGTGTTAAAAGTGACAAGCTGATATAGATGTATAGAGTTACCACCACTACAAAAAACGAAATATTGCAATTTCTTTATAAAACACATATTAGTAGTAAAATTATAGAAAACAGAGTGGATGGGCGAGAGAGCCATAGGCTATGCAGCAAACTTAGTTTATATACTTTAGTGTTTGATTGTTACTAATAAAGAAATGGGTTCCATTTACATCCCATAAAGGAATTGGGGAGAACTACTCACAAACCAGTGAGCTGTGCGCGTTCTAGTTTTACACTTACTAATTGGGTCCTACAGATTTACACCGGTTCCGAACGGTATTGCAGGAAGCTTTTTCATTGGCTTAATACTCGATAGTTTCGCCGTCACTAAGCGAGGTATGTCGCGTTGAGCCGTTCATAGTGTACAGACGTATTCTGCCACAATAATTTTCAACAAAACTAACAAAAGCACAAAAATCAAAAATCAAAAAAAAAAAAAAAAAACAAATAATATAACAAAGTTGTAAACAAACGGATTAGTGAAATTTCTAAATCCATATACTGACAACAGGACTTGTATTTTGTTATTGCATTTGTTATTGCATCGATATGGATGACGACAGTGAAGCCAGTGACTTGCCATGGCAAGTTATAAACACAAAACGTAAAAAAATCACAATGGTTGGGAAAGATAATAAAAGACAAAAACAAAACGAGGATTTTGGTGCGTCGACGAGTAAAGCAATGTTTGGGAAAGGTAATAAAAACCAAAAACAAAATGATGAGTTTGGGGCATCGACGAGTAACAAGTATGCTGCGTTGGATATTGCTGATCTAAGCGATGATAATGAAGATGAAGAAAGGGAAAGACCCCCAAAACCACCACCAATTTTCATACCTGGTATAACAAATATTAACAAAATGATTACTAATCTTTCAACCGTGATCTCCAGTAATGATTTTAATTACAAGTCGATTAACGATGGCCAAATAAAGTTAAATGTTAAATCTGTCGAATCATTCAGGAAAACTGTAAAATATTTTGAGGCAAGCGATATCAGTTTTCACACATACCAGATAAAAACGGAACGAGCATTTCGTGTAGTCATAAAGGGACTACATCATACTACCCCACTTGAAAATATAAAGGCTGAATTAATTCTACAGGGCCATCAAGTAAGATATATAGTAAATGTTAAGAGTAGAATAACAAAAGAACCTTTGCCAATGTTCTACGTAGACTTAGATCCGGATCCGAATAATAAAACGATATTTGACATTTGTTACATTGACAACGCAGTTGTAACTATTGAGCCACAGAGGAAAACAAGTGATATAGTTCAATGTCATAGATGTCAAGAATATGGACATACTAAAACGTATTGCAAAAAGCCATTTGTATGCGTTAAATGCGGTCTTAATCATCTATCTACGAATTGTCCTAAGGAAAGAGATTCTCCAGCTCGATGTACCCATTGTTTGCAAAACCACACAGCTAACTACAAGGGATGCCAAGTATACCAAAATCTTTTACGGAAAAGAACTCCAGGAAATATTCCACGTTACCGTCAATTCTCTATGAATCCAAACGATTTTCCACAAGTCCATCCTCACACTAATAACCATGCAAGTGGAAATTTAAATAATGGCGCTTCTTATGCCACCGTACTAAATCAGAACAATAGCACTAATAACAATTTAATGAAAAACATAGAAACGTTACTAAATAAGCAAATAGAACTTACAACAACATTAATGAATATGATGTCATTGCTCATAAACAAATTATGCAAGTAAATTTAAGAATAGCAGTGTGGAACGCCAATGGAATCTGCAATAAATTAAATGAAATCGAATTATTTATAAAGATGAATCATATCGACATTTTCTTAATTTCTGAGACTCACGTAACTAAAAGATCGCATATTAGAATAAGAGGATATGATTTTATTTCAGCAAATCATCCAGAAGAACGCGCTCATGGCGGTTCAGCAATTTTTATAAAATCCACATTACAGTACGAGTTAGCAGAAGATGTACGGAAACCATTTCTCCAAGCTGCTGGTATAAGAATAAAGAGCAACAACCAATTTTTGAATATCTACGCCATATATTTCCCCCCGAGATATGGTGTTAATTGTAAAGATTATGAGGAATTTTTTTTAAGGCTAGGAACAAAGTTCATAGTAGGCGGAGACTTTAATGCCAAACATCCCTGGTGGGGATCGAGGCTTGTTAATCCCAAAGGAAGACATTTATACCAATGCATAGTTAAGAATAATTATTGCACTTTGTCAGCTGGTAGACCAACTTACTGGCCTACAGACCCACGTAAAATTCCTGATCTGTTAGATTTTATTGTCTACAATGGTATCCCAAGAGGTTTACTTGATATAACCAATAACGATGATCTTTGCTCCGATCATACACCCATTATCTTAAACTATAATGTAAATACTACGTTGTTGCCACGCCCATTGAAAATCATCACTTCAAAGACTGACATTGATGCATTCAAACAGTGCATTGACCAGAAAATCGATTTGTTAACAACCATGACAACAGACGACGACATAAATGAATCTGCCGAAACACTCAGTAGCATAATCCACGAGGCAGCATTTATATCAACACCAGATGAAAATTATCAACCCAATGGCCAAGAAATAAAAATATCCACCGATATTCGTCGCCTTCTAAAAGAAAAGAGAAGATTGATGAGAGTCTGGCAGAGAACGAGAAACCCTTTGGATAAAACTAGCCTAAATACGGCGTCAAGGAAGTTACGAAAGCTAATATCTTACCAAAAAAACAGAAGAGTCGGAATATATTTACAACAGCTCAGTCCTTCCAAATCCGAAAATGAATCCAACCTGTACAAAGCCACTAAATACTTAAAAAGACCATCAAAAAGAAATGTTCCCATTAAGGATTGTAACAACACCTGGTGCAGAACTGATAAGCAGAAGGCAACCGCTTTTGCTGATCACTTAGAAGAAACTTTTAAACCTTTTTCATGCAACACAAACACATCGGAAATAGTTAGTAGCCTGGATTCTCCTTGCCAAATGGATTTGCCGATAGCCCATATAACACCAAATGAAATTAAATCTGAAATTAATGCAATGAATACTACTAAGTGCCCCGGATACGACAAAATAGACGCGAAAATTATCAAATTATTGCCTTTTAAAGCAATAATGTTTCTTACGATGCTATTCAACTCCATTATCCGTCTACAGCACTTTCCCGTACAGTGGAAATGTGCAGAAATCATTATGATTCAGAAGCCTGGCAAACCTGAGAATTGCGTTAATTCATACAGACCTATAAGCCTCTTGGTAATGTTTTCGAAGCTATTTGAAAGAATTTTTCTCCGTCGTCTCCAACCACTTCTCAATCGAATCAACATTATTCCAGAACACCAATTTGGATTTCACCACAAGCATGGCACACCGGAACAAATTCATCGAATTGTGAATGTGGTTTCAAATGCTTTAGAAAACAAAAAATATTGCTCTGCTGTATTTTTAGATATACAGCAAGCATTCGACAGAGTTTGGCATACGGGTTTGCTGTTCAAATTGAAGAATATTTTACCAGCTCCATTCTATTTGTTTTTCAAGTCTTATTTAGAAGACAGAAAGTTTTATGTTCGAGTAAACAACGATATCTCAGAAATAAGAAATATTGAAGCTGGTATACCGCAGGGAAGTGTTCTGGGACCAATATTGTATACTATTTTTACGTACGACATGCCATGTATACCCGAGCTTACAGTTGCTACGTATGCCGATGACACTGCGTTTGTTGCTTCCGACACTTGCCCTAATGTTGCTTCAACGCTAATCCAATCTCAACTTGACACCCTGTATTCCTGGCTCACTAAATGGAACATAAAGGTAAATCCACTAAAATCGACCCACATCACGTTTACGTTAAGAAAAGGGGACTGCCCATCAGTTATGTTAAATGGATCCACAATTACTCATACCGATAGTGTCAACTACTTAGGAATGCATTTTGATAGGCGACTAACTTGGAAGAACCACATAAAAGCAAAGAGAAATCAACTCGATATTAAATACAAGAAAATGTACTGGTTGCTAGGTGAAAAATCGGAATTAAGTTTGGAAAACAAAGTTTTACTATATAAAACAATTTTAAAGCCAATATGGTGCTATGGCATACAAATCTGTGGAACTGCCAGCAAATCAAATATTGAAATTATCCAACGATTTCAGTCTAAAATCTTGCGAAAAGCTGTAAATGCCCCATGGTTTGTTTCAAACAAGACCATACATAAGGACCTGAACATACCATTCGTCAAAGATGAAATAACTAAATTTAGTAGCAGATACCTTCAAAGACTGAGCAATCACGAAAATCCGCTGGCAATTGCATTATTAGATGACAGTGAAGAAACTAGAAGACTGAAGAGATGTCATATTTTAGACCTACCATTTAGACAATAATTTTTATTATGTTTATGTCCATGAATTTTCAAAAACGATACCATAGTATATAGTTATTGTGTATAACATATGTCATTTTCGTTAATTTATCAAATTTGCTTAATATTATATATATTAATAGATTGCAAATAAAAATGATGCAAAAAAAAAAAAAAAAAAACTAAGCGAGGTGACCGCCGTCGAAAAAAATTTAAGGTGGTGAGGGCAGGGATCGAACCCACGTTCTATTTTTTTTTGATTTTGTGCTTGGGTAGGCGGCTATTTGCAGAGATAAATGTTGACAAACATTCTATTATTCACCAAATCGAAAATAGAACACATATCAGTTGCACAGTAGTGGTCAATGTTTCATTTCACATCACTGATGCAAAGACATTAACGCCGCGATCAAATATCGACAGTAAAGATGCATTAGAAATTCTTGTACAGACGACTTCATCGGACTGTCCTAGTTTATCATATGTTGAAGGCCAAACATTTCAATTAAAACACGCATTAAATGCTTTGTTGATAGTTGTATTCTATTGAATGGAAACACCTTTTTATTTACTCATTTTGAAGTTAGTCAGTATCTTCAACTTAAATTCTGATAGTAGGGTTTCGGATTAAGGTGTGCTTATCATATGGTAGATCATCGTCCCCAAAAATACCTCCCAAATCGTTCGAGATGTTCTGCAAGTTGAAAAAGATATTAACATGATCGAAATGGAAAGCGATTATATGTTAAGACAAACTAGTAAACATCAACTTGGGAATATTTTCCAGTTAAATACTTACGTTTCCGCGTTTCTATTGTTAGTAATGAAAAGAAAAATAAATAAAATTTATTTAGTAATTTAGTAGGCGTTAATTTTCAATACAATGATCGACTGAAACGAATCTCCTCACTAGAAAAACCGACTGTTACACTATGAGTTGCATATGTCAACATTTGCGTTTCCAGAAAACGATTCATATGCTGTAAATATTAAGACTAAGATTTGGAGAAGCAGAAAAATGTAATCGTGGTTCCATTTACAACGAATCGGACGTTAGCAAAGGAAACAAAACTTATGTGTCTCCAGTTCCGGTTTAAATTTAAATTTAAAAAAAAAAAATAAATGGTTTCCCATTACATCCATGAAGGGGGAAAAAAATAAATGGTTTCCCATTATATCCCATGAAGGGACTGGGGAGAACTTCTCACAATCACTGAGCTTTCCAGTTTTCACTCACTGATTGGGACCTACAGTTTTACACCGATTCCGAACGGTAATTTGAGAAGCTTTTTCATGGCTAGATACTCGATAGAGTCCCCATCACTATGCGAGGTGACCGCCACCGAAAGAAATTTTAAGGTGGTCAGAGCCGGGTTCGAACCCAGGATCTCATGTACAAGAGCCGCGCACACTAACCATTGCACCACCGACGGCCACAAATTTAAATTATGGCTCGAAATATTGGACAATTTTACCGCCATTAAAAAAGCAAGGGGTTTTTTATGATAAGTCTGCACGTCTTTTTAATTATTCTATAAAACCTTTTGCAGGCACAAATCCTTTCAATGATAGCTTGAGCAACGCTCGAAAGCGATCCTGATGAATATGTATGAATACTATTTAGAGACACACTTACCTTCTTGGGTTCTGCGCTGGCTCCAGCAGCAAAGACGGCCAAAATGCAGGCGATGGCAAAGACGATAGCTGACAATTTCATGTTAGTAATCTTGTTTAAAGAACTGATAATTTCAGAGCCCGACTTGGTTTCTTTTATACTAAATTTGTTGACTACTAACTACCTGCGGGTTATAACTTCTGTTAAAGATTTTGTGCACACGCGCTGCAGAACAATAAGTTAATAAACCAACAAATTATTAAATAAATATTAACTAATAACACAAATATGTTGACGCACTTAACTCGAATATAATAGTGTCGACGTAAAAACATTAAAATAGGTGTGTATCTTGAAATTCTATCGAAAACAAGTGTTTTCATATCTAGTCTTCAAATCCACTTTAGGAAAAACCAGGATGTGTCGTTCCCTGTTTACTTTGGTCTATCAATACAATGATTATTCCATTATAGCGGCTAGATTGGGATTCGTTTTATGAGGCAGATTATATAAGTGCATTTTCATCGATGTCGAACAAAATATTAGCTTTGTTCCACAATTCAAGTCGAACGAAAACGTGGAATTCTATGTATCGAATGTGTCATCAATTGATCAAAGATAAAGTGAATCGAAAAAACCATTTGACTTACAGGAATCCAATTTCGGCCGAATTCGAGTGAGTGGCTGTTGTTCGAAATCGAGAAATAGAGCATTAGCCTTTCGGACTAGAATTTTGCGGCAGAAATATAAACAGACACTTTAGAACAAATGTACGGTAGAATGTACTGAAAACGTCACTGCCGAGGGTGATATCTCGATCCACGCCTATTGAAAAGCTGATTAGGGGACTACCTAACCTGACCAACCATCCCGCTTTTAACGGGATTGTCCTTCTTTTCAATGTCCGATCCCGCATTGAATCTTAGTCCCGCTGTCTACAGAGAAGTCCCGCTTTTTGCCGTCCTTTTTGTCTTGAAAATATTTCGATATAATTATTCTTAAAAAGTATATATTTCTCGCTTTTCCTCCATGTCGTTTTCTATGACTCGTGTTATTTTTCGAAAATTGTACTTATAAGCTTATAAGTGAGTTTTCGGTTATTGAATAAAATTTGAAACAGTCGTTGGACGAAGTAAAACAATGTCGGAATATGGCTCATGTTCATGCGTCACCGATAATACTGTGCGACACCAAAAAAATGATGGGGTTCTGTCAACGGATTCTGGTAGAATGGTCTAAAAAAATATACGTGTATCGGCGTTTTGCCAGATCTGATCAGAATTTTTTTAGGAACTTTTCTGGAACATATCGTCATGCAAAATTGTGTGTTACTTACTTCTGAGGTACAAAACAAGTTCAGAGGTATTGTAGAAAAGATTCAGATAAACATTTTTGTGGAACAAATTAACCCTCTAACTGTCACGTATAACCATAATTTTTACTTTTTTTTTAAAATCTCGGAAAAACTGCTCCAAAATGACGGGGGGGCGTGGTCAAAATATTCTACAAAAACTATCGCCATAAAATTTCACTGTCCGAACATTCCAAAACACAAATCTTAGCCTAAGTACTAGATAATAAGCAAAAACTAACTGCCTTCTAAGGGTTAATAATGAATTTTGTCATTTTGCTGTTTCCATTAAAAATAGTCCACATAATATAATGAATTTTGTCATATTTCATCTTTTCATCTTTTATCTGGCAAATCGCCGAAACAGGTATATTTTGTTAGACCATTCTACCAGAATCCATTAACAGAACCCCATCATTTTGAAAAAAAATTTAATTTTGTCTCACAGTGTAATCGCCGTTGTTCACTGGTGGGCCATAAATTTTTCGGAGTATTTTTCTCTCGAAGACTGCTACAGATGTTTCGTCTGCTTGCGATAAGACACAGGATTCTGCGCCATAAAGCTGGACAGGTTGAATGAGAGTCTGGTACAGCTGGACTTTTATTACTCGAGAGAGGGCTTTATCTCTAACGCTCTTGCTTAGCCCAAAATAACATCTATTCGGAGGCACAATTCTCCGCTTGATCGCAAGGCTGCTGTTGTTGTTTTTGTTTACGGCAGATCTGAGGTATATAGATTCGTCCACCACCTCGGAATTGTAACGATTATCAACGTTCACGCTTTGGTCTAATCGCGGGGAAACCATGCTCGTTGAAACTATTAATTGTATCCTGTCTTTTTTGTGTAATTTCCGTATTCACATTATTTGGTATTATTACAATTTGTCTCTTCCTTTTATGTTCTTATTAACCCTCATTTTTTTATTACTTTATTACTAACAAAGCTCTATGATGTGTCTCTTCACGCTGAAAAAAAAAACGGCTTCTATAACATGTTCTCCCAAACATATTATTGAGGAACCATGTATAAGTTTGGACCACACTCCAAACAGTCATATGTTTGCAAGTCCCAAACTCACTTGTATTTAAATATATACAGGATCATGTTTTCTGGCACACATATATGCTATTACGTGGAAACATATGCGTTCTTCATCCCAAACATCCATATACATACGTGGAAGCATTTGCGATTTCCTCAGTAAATGCTCGGACAGACAAAGGGCTTCGCGTTGTTGCCCTCTACAGTTTCTTTCCTCAAAATTATTTCTCACTTTGGTAGCACACATACATATATACGAAACACATGCACAAACACCAAAGTAACATCAGAAACTATTTAACCTTCCGACCCTGCGTTTATTCTTTTTCACTGATCAAGCGCTTTTGATATCCTCTGTCCGATGAACCATGGACGACTGAATATATTAATTAAACTAAAATCATCAGGCAAAATAAGAAACACTTCATCTGCAATGTACACGCACGCACATTCAGGACAAGGCTGTTCCAACAACAGGCATCTTCTTTTTGTTCCATGACTCTAAATGTCAAATTCAACACAAATACATACAACCAAACAAAGTGAACAAAAAAGGACAATAACAAAATCCACTGAATTTGTCAGATAGGGTCATAAGAAAGCAAAATCAGCTGTTCTAATGCGTCAACACTCAATGTGCACAAACGGATGCGGAATCAGTGCAATCACGAATTTACGGATCCGTTACGGAACCGTTTCGGATCCGTAAAAAATTTAAAAAAGGAATCAGTGTAATCGCGAATTTACGGATCCATTGCGGAACCGTTTCAGATCCGTAAAACATTTAAAAACGGAATCAGTGTAATCGCGAATTTACGGATCCGTTGCGGACCCGTTTCGGATCCGTAAAAAAATTAAAAAAGGAATCAGTGCAATCAAAAATTTACGGATCTGATGCGGACCCGTTTCGGATCCGTAAAATAGGTAAAAAAGGAATCAGTGTAATCGCAAATTTACGGATCCGTTGCGGACCCGTTTCGGATCCGTAAAAAATTTAACAGAGGAATGTAATCGCGAATTTACGGATTCGTAAAAAAGTTAGAAAATGATAAAGTGTAACCGAGAATTGAATAATCCATTTCAATCCTGATTTGTCTCCGTAAAACTGATCCTAATATAATGTCCGTAACGAGTCCGTAACGGATCCGAAAAACGGACATAAAATCCGTTATTGAATGCGTTTTTTTGGGAGGAATTTCTCCCGCTTGCGGATCCGAAACGGATCCGTAACTGATTCCGTTGCGGATAGAAAGTACGAAGAAGTGGATCCGCTACGGATCCGAAACGAATCCGTTTGGCACACTGGGCTCCTACTAGATCACATTTGATTCATGAATATTTGTGACTCAGTGACTGAGAGAATAGTGCAAAAATACACATACACACTTACAAGATAGACTCTCTCGTTGTCACTCTTTCAATCTCTTGCTCTCGAGAGAGCATAGATAGTGCAACAAATACAGCTGTATTTGTATTACAAACATAATATGTATATGTAGGTCGCAAACACATATAACATAACATATTAATCATTGTGTCTTAAACATATAAGATTGAACGGCAAACACAATGTGTTTTGAAACAAGTATATTAGATTTGCGACAAGCTCCAAGCACACTTTATATTTGCATCCGCACAACAAAAAAGACAGATTTCTAATATGTTTAATCTAATATTTAGGCGAAACATTTTCAGGTGGTTCAGTTGGCATTCCCTATTTAAATTGACAAATTGGTATTAGCAGCTACAGATATACAAAAGACTCTTTAAATTTCTATAACTTGATTTCCCGTAAAAAACATATTCCATTCCATTCCAAGTTTTCAGTTCATTCTACTTTACAACTGGTATAAAACGACTGTAAATATTCGAAACTCTACTCCAAAAGACTCATGCCCTGTTCTCGATTTCGATCGACAGATCGTCACACGAATTCGACTGAAATTGGATTCCTTTGAGGGAAGAGGTTTCGTTCGACTTTGTCTATCTTTGATCGCAATTGATAGCATTCGAAATATAGAATTCCACGCTTTCGTTCAACGTGAACTGGCAAGGTTCTGGAACGGCAGCCGGCACAATCTATTAGCTACGTGAAACGCAATCCAATCTAGACATTTTAGTGGAATGTTCATTGTATCTCTAATATTTTCAAATACCACAATACTAAACTAATATGAAAAGATCGTGAAACAGCAAATACTGCAAACAAACTTTCAATGAAGGTGGCAAATAAAAGGAACCTTCAATATGAAAACACATTTCTTGTAAAGAATTTCAACATACGAATATATATGTATGTTAAGATGGTTGACGTAGACACTATTAGACTAATTGTATTAATAGTTAATGTTTGTTTAATAATTTGTTGATTTATTAACTGATTGTTCTGAAGCGCGTGTGCGCTAAACCTTTGCAAGAAATTATAGCTCGGAAGAAGTCAAAAAATTTTGTATAAACGAAGCCATGTTCAGCTGTGAAATTAGCAGTTCTTCAAAAAAGTTTACTAAAACGAAATTCTTAGCTATCGTCTTTGCCTTTACCTGCATTTTGGCCATCTTTGCTGCTGGAGCCAGGGCAGAGCCCAAGGTAAGTTAGACCCTAAATACTATTCATTCATTTTCATCAGGATCGATTGCGAGCGTTGCTCAAACTATTATTGAAAGGATTCGTGTCTGCAAAAGGGTTTATATAAAAAGACGTGCAGACTTGTCATAAGATAACCATTGCTTTTTTAATAGCGGGAAAATATTTGGGCCATAATTTAAATTTTAACCGGAATTGGATACAAATAATTTATCTTTCCTTTGCTGATGTACAATTGTAAATGGAACTGAGATTACATTTTTCTGCTTTTGAAAATCATAATCTTAATATTTACACCATATGAATTGTTTTCCGCAAACGCAAATGTTGCCATATGCAACAATGACTCTCATAGTGGAACATTCGCTTTTTCTAGTGATGAGATTCGCTTCAGTCGATCATTGTATTGAAAATAACGTTTGTTATCTTATGTATTTTATTTACTAAATAAATTTTATTTATCTTTATTTTCATTATTAACAATAGAGGAAACGCGGAAAAGTAAGTATTTGACTGGAAAATATCCCCATGTTCATGTTTAATTGTTTGCCTTAACATATAATCGCTTTCCTTTTTAATCATATTAATATCTTTTTGAACTCGTAGAATATCTCGCACGGAATTTTTGACGACGATCTAGCATCAGATGAGGCTACCCAAAAAATCCTTATCCCTACCATCAGAATTTAAGTCGAAGATACTGAATAACTTCAAAATGAGTAAATAAAAAGGTGTTTTCATTCAATAGAATACAACTAGCAACAAAGCATTTAATGCGTGTTTTAATTAAAATGTTTGGCCTTCAACATATGATAAATTAGGACAGTCCGATGAAGTCGTCTGTACCAGAATTTCTAATGCATCTCTACTGTCGATATTTGGTCGCGGCGTTGATGTCTTTGGATCAGTGATGCGACATGAAACATTTAACACTACTCTGCAACTGATATGTGTTCTATTTTCGAGTTAGGTACCCGATTCGGGCCACTTTCGAGATTTTGTTAGCCAATGTTCATATAATTATAGAATACATGTTAAAAATTATCCCAGCAAATAGCCGCTTACCCAAGCACAAAATCCACAAAATTATACTTTTTACGGATTTTTATTTTGTCTGAATTTCGCAACAATTGACATAAATGTTGGAGTTATATTTTGGATTCCTATATAAGCCAGTAGCTTCAATTTAGCTGTTGGTAATTATTCTGCAAATGTTTGTTTAATTATAGAAAATTGACGAATTTGCCACGAAGTTCGATACCATACGTTCCATACAAAAGCCACAATACCCCCAGTAAAATACTGCCGATAGGAACGAACTCTGCTATTAACCCATATTTGGAGCATGATATTGCCACTCCCAAACTCAAGCGGCCAGCTGATTGGTCAACACAAACAAAAACTCACGCAGAGCTGACTCAGCTTGTTCGACCTGAACAGCGAAAGTGCTGTTCCTCAGAAAAACCTGGATCACCCTAGTGGTTAGTACGTCAAATTCATGGACGGATCTCGTCTTCTATACTTTGGCCTCTTGCCAAACGGGGTTAAAGGCTTTCGCGAAATCGAGACTTACGGCATCTCGTAACTACGACAGCTAGAGATATTAATGCATGTTCGGGGGATAGTCCTTAATCTAAACCAAACTTAAAGTTTTTGAAAATATAGGCATTTTCAATATGGGTCCTTATTCTCGCATACATAAAGCAGAAAAGTGATATATGCCTATATCCATTACTGTTGGTTGGGTCCTTACCAGGTTTAAGAATTGAAACAACCGGGGGTTATTTCCATTTCTATGGGAAATGTCCGGAGCTCAGGCAATAGTTATATAATTTTTTATTTCATTATTTTAGCTCAAGACCATTTATATCTCTATAAATAGAGATATAGTTTTTTATAAAAGATGATTTACAAATGCATCCTCAAGATTCCTGGTAAACCGTATAGCTATTTCAAATCTAGGCACAGATCTTCATCAGCTGTTGTGTAGAATGCTGCTTTTGATAAATTCATCAAACTTAATGCAACAAAAACTCATCTGAATTGATTTTGCCAAAGTCTAGTCTCTTGCAGACCGAGACCGAAATTTGAGAGACTGTCATTGCCATGGATCTTTTTACAACTCGGTCCACTCAACGCAGAACCAATTTCTTCAGAGATTATGAGACTTACTCCCTGGGGTAAAAACCCGATCCATCAGTATTGCATCATAGGCCCAAGGCCATAAAGAGATCACAAGGTGTCGCTCACCGATTCTGCCGTAATCGTCAAAGTGTTATCATTATCCGACTGCACGCCCTAGAAATGACTACCCAGCACATTAGCTTCTCTCCTATCATCCAACACCTACTCACCCTCCTGCCCCATCAAAAGTGGAATTCTACGCCTCCGACATGCTTTTTAATCTGTTGGTAGGTATTGGCATCCATCTTTATCATCTGAAGTTTTACGCATCTTCTCCTGTGCTCGAAGTGCAAAATTGCGCTTTTTACTACGCTTTCAGCCTTCCGGATCCGTTGGTGCCAGTATATTCCTTCTGTCAAGTTCGAGGGTGCAGTGGTATATCGTCTGTACAGTTTTTCTGTGGAATGAGGGAAATCCTTTCCCTCATTCCAGTTTCTTCATAAATCCCAGGGCTTGTGTCGACTTTATCCATTTTCGCTTGCGTGGTGTCCTGAAAATCCCTGTAATTGCATCACCACCAAAATTAATTTCGTGTGAGCATATGTTCTCCAGTCAAGGCCAATTCTACCGAAGTGATGAATAGGTCGATATAAGATTTAGACGAAGTTGTAGAATTTCTTGTGGATGTAACACTGAGATTGGGGTTCGACCTGAGCCATTCCTCTGCGTTGCAACTCTTCTGCCCGATTGGCGATGCTAAGGGTTAAGGTCACCTCCAATCACAGCTTCATTAGGACCAACCACATTGGAGATGCACTTTTCACTGAAGAAGCACCACTTGTTCTTTCAGAAACCGCACACGAATAAAGGTACTCTCCAAGTTACCAGTACCGTCGAAAATTATCTCCCCTTTTATGTTGTCCTTCAGAAAAATCGCAGTCCCACCTCCAGTTCAACCGATCTTATCCTGCTAAAGATAGCCCTTCAAATCGATCTATGTCTGACTCCACGCTTGTATTCCTTTGTCTTCGATATTTAGAAACAACGGAGTTGGTATTGACAAAATTGTCATGAAGACGAATAGACCAACAAAATGTGCTTGGCTCGTCTCTCTTCGTCGGGATGGGAACTGGATAGCCCATCAATAACAACTGAAAATGGCTTCAGTTAATTCGGACTATAAGTGAATAAAGATTATTTGTCAATTTCAAGAAAATTTCGAACTTTCTGATTATCTTGTATAGAATTAACGATAAATGTTAAAAAATTCTTATTCAATATGTTCCTGAGTGTAACAGAAACATTTTGACGTTAATGATTTCTTTTTTAAAAATAGGTAGTTTTTAAATTTAAATTCGGAGTAGGTGTTGATTATATCGCTTGGAGTCGATGCGACTGCTGCTGCTGAGCTTCTTGTTGTTGCACTTGCTGCTGTTGTTGAATCTGCATTTGCACGTGTTGATGTTGTTCCGGTTAACCGATTTTTACAATTAACTGAATGCCGGTTTCTAAAAAATAATTTTGAATAACCGAAAACCGATTATTTGACGTTGGTTAACCAATTTTTCTCAATTTGTCTTAAACATCCTTAAAAAATTTTTAAATTTTGCATTAAGCACGCATTTCAAATTGCAATATACCTTAAATTTTAATGTAAAAATTTAAAATGATTGTCAAATTTAAATACAGCTCCGTCGAGGTTTAAGAATATAATAAGAATATTTAATTCAATTCAATTAAATTCCATTCAACTCAATTCAATTCAATTCAATTCCATTCAAATCAATTCAATTCAAATCAATTCAATTCAATTCAATTCCACTAACTTAGCTCAACTCAACTCAATTCAATTCAATCTAATTCAATTCAACTCAATTCCATTCAATTCAATTCAATTCTATTCTATTCAATTCAATTCAATTCAATTCAATTCAATTCAATTCAATTCAATTCAATTCAATTCAATTCAATTCAATTCAATTCAATTCAATTCAATTCAATTCAATTCAATTCAATTCAATTCAATTCAATTCAATTCAATTCAATTCAATTCAATTCAATTCAATTCAATTCAATTCAATTCAATTCAATTCAATTCAATTCAATTCAATTCAATTCAATTCAATTCAATTCAATTCAATTCAATTCAATTCAATTCAATTCAATTCAGTTCAGTTCAATTCAATTCAATTCAATTCAATTCACTTCAATTCAATTCAATCCAATTCAATTCAATTCAACTCAATTATGTTCGATTCAATTCAATTCTTTAACGATGTTACCCAGAACTGCGCCGAAGACGTATCCGTTTCGACAGCTTTTGGATCCAGCAGGATGCAGCACCTGCACACAAAGCCAGACCGGTTATGGCGGACCTCCAACGAAAATTTCCAAACAAATTAATACCCGGAATCTCCACTTTCCGCTGGCTCCCAAGGTCACCTGACCTGACTGCACCACTACTTTGTTGTATGGGTTTATGTCCAGCAACAAGTGTACAAAACGAATCCCAGGAATTTGACTGAATTGAAGCAGTCCATTAAAACAATAATTGAAGCGATCCCGACTTCAACCCTTCAGGCTGCAATAAATAATTTTCTGATCAGGTGTCGCATATGCGTGGATGAGTATGGAGGTCATTTACAGTATATCATCTTCAAAACCAATTAGTTATATAAAATAAAATTTAATTCTCTATACAATGAAATATAAATAAATGAAATACTTGGTTTAAAAAAGTTATTCGAATTTCTTATTGTACCACAATTGGTGCGCCATCCTTTAGAATACAGACAACCACAGCAAACCGTGAAAAAAGACGTAACATTCAAAAAAAGTTTTTATGGCCATTTTCTTCGTTTTATTCATTTCATTCAAAATGCCTCATTTTTTGAGTAAAAACAAAAAATTAAAGAATTCTTACAGATCTGCCAAGATTTTGTGTGCAAGCAGTGCTCTTCAAGTTTAAACTATCCTTTCTTTTTTCCGTCGGTGGTGCAATGGGTAGTGTGCGCGCCTCTTGCACATGAGATCCTGGGTTCGATTCCTGCTCTGACCACCTTAAATTTCTTTCGAAGGCGGTCACCTCGCTTAGTGACGGCGACACTATCGAGTATATAGCCATGAAAAAGCTTCTCAAAAACACCATTCGGAATCGGTGTAAAAACTGTAGGTACCAATCAGTGAGTGAAAAATTAGAAAGCGCACAGCTCACTGGTTGTGAGAAGTTCTCCCCAATCCCTTCATGGGATGTAATGGGAAACGGTTTTTTTTTTCTTTTTTCACCAAATGGAAATTTTGTCATATCCTACGATTTGTCTAATATGGTGTTTAATCTTAATGAATTTGTTTCCCTTAAAAAAGACGTGGTATTCCTAACCGGACCAACGGTTTTTGTGTTTTTGATCAAATAGCGGGATTTTGGTCAAAACAGCGAGGGCTTTTATTTTGTATAAATAAGTTGACATATAAAAAATTAATGCATAAAATTCTGTGAAATTTAGAATGGTTTAAATTTGATTTAAAATGGGAAATATATTTTTTGAACCTAATTTATTTTCATTTAATTGGCCCATATTTGTATATAGATTAAAAATACGTAAAAATCAACGATCAGGGAAATGAAAGTTTACGAGAAAATTTCCTTTGAACCGGTGTCTGAAGTAGACAACTTTAGTACCCCAGATTCCAGAATAAATCCGACGGAAAAAGAAAACACAGAATTACCAGTTTAATTCCCAGAAAAAACATCTAAAAACCCCTGTCTAGTACATAAGCCACTGAAGATGGTACATCACAAACATTGACACGATCGTCCTACGAATCTGCTCCTTCGACTCCTGCCCGCGAATATTTCAAATAGTAGCTTATAAGTACAACTTTCGAAAAATAATGCGGATCATAGACAAACAAATGGAAGAAATATAATTTTTAAACCAAAATATCACGCATAATTTTGCATGACAAAGAACGGCACAAAGCGGAACTTTTCTCTAAAAAGCAGGACTAGGATTCAAGGCGGGATCGGATATCGAAAAGAAGGACAATCCCGCCAAAAACGGGATGGTTGGTCAGGTTAGGTATTCCCCCAGTCAGCTCTTCAATAGGCTTGGATCGCTATGTCGTCCTCGGCAAAGAGGGTTTCAGTACATTCCGCAAAATTCTAGTCCGAAAAGCTAATGCTCGATTTCGAATGACAGCCAGTCACTCGAATTCGACTGAAAATGGATTCGTGTAAGTCAAATGCTTTTTTTGGTTTGACTTTATCTTTGATCAATTGATGGCACATTCGAAACATAGAAATCCACGTTTTCGTTGGACTTGAAATGACCAGATTGCGGAACAAAGCTAATATTTTGTTCGACATCGATGAAAAGGCACTCATATAATCTACCTCATAAAACGAATCCAAATTTCAACATACACAAATATTTTAATGTTTTTAGCTCGACATTATTATATTGTAGTTAAGGTGCGTCAACGTTTTTATTATTAGTTAATATTTGTTTAATAATTTATTGATTTATTAACTTATTGTTCTGAAGATCGTGTGCACAAAAACTTTGACAGAAGTTATAACCCGCTGGTAGTTAGTAGTCAACAAATTTAGTATAAAAGAAGCCAACTTGAGCTCTGAAATTATCAGTTCTTTAAAAGGAATTACTAAAATGAAATTATCAGCCATCATCGTTGCCATCGCCTGCATTTTGGCCATCTTTGCTACTGGAGCCAGCGCGGAGCCCAGGGTAAGTTACACCCTAAATACTATTCATACATTTTCACTAGGATCGATTGCGAGCGTTGCTCAAGCTATTATTGAAAGGAATTGTATCTGCAAAAGGTTTTATAGAATAATTAAAAAAACGTGCCGACTTATTATAAGACAAGGATCCAATTTTTCGGACCCTAATTTAAATTCAAACCGGAATAGGGATCAACATAATTTTAGATTCCTTTTTCCCTTTTCATTTTCAGCTTCTGAAAATGGAAATTTTAACATATGCAGCCATAACTCTCGTAGAGTCGATCAGTCGATCATTGTATTGAAAATTTCCGCATGTTATCCTATGTATTTGATTATAATCAGTACAATTTTGTATCTCTCTTTTTAAAATAGAGGGAGCTAAGTGGAAATGTAAGTAATTGAAGCGGAAAGATACCCATATTGATGATGACTTTGATTTCTGACAATATTTTCTTTTCCTTTACATATCACAAATTGTAGGAAAGGGTAAGTAATACTAGACTGGAAAATGTCCTCATATTCTCCTTTAGACCTAGTTGTATAACTAAGTGTACGAACAAATCGGAACGATAACGTAGGCGTTAAATAATTGTATATGTATTCTAATGGAAGAAGAAGAAGAGCTGGCGTGTGACGTCGCTTCTGGCGTAGACGACAACAATTACAATTCTTTTAAATTTAGTTGTTTTAGATCCTAGTTATGTTTGAAGTTGTAATTTCGTGATCATGTTTTCTCCGGTTAGTGAAAAAAATGTAAATGTCGCGGGTGGGATTCGAGCTCACATTCGCTGGACGATCGTTTCGATGTTTGTGAAGCATCATCTTCAGCAGCGTCTAGCTCGCTAAGCCACTGCGGTGTGTATTTACACAAGTCACTAACCGAAGACATTTATTTTCCTGGCGTCAAGAAGTCGGATTGTTGCCAGCTTAACACAAAAATTATTAGGTGTTGAAAAACGTTTTTCTATTTTTCTGAAAATTAAAATAAAATTATTTCAAATTTCTTAAAGCAATGTGAACAGTAATTGTAAATTCACATTCAACTTATATAGGGTAAAAACGAAAAGTCGATGCAGTTTTTGTCCGTCCGGTCTGCAGAAAATAATTATTTAAAAATAATTGGTGTATGTGTATGTGAGTGACGAAAATGTAAAAGTAAAAAGGGATGAAAAATTTTGACGCCAAGTGATTGTGTTTATCGACAACGTATTTGGAATTGACACCAACGTTATCGCCCTGATTGTGGTGATACACTAAAGTATAAACTAAAAGTAGTTGACTTTTTATATTTTTTTCTAAATCTATCGTATCTTCTAAATATTATCCTTACTACTATAAATACTATCACTATATTGATGATGACATTGATTTCCGACAATTTGTTCTTTTCTTTTGCATATCACAAACAGAAGTTAAAAGTAAGTACTTGACTGGAAAATGCCCGCATATTGTCCTTTATACCTTGTTGTGCAACTAAATTATAAATTATAAGTAGTTGACTTGAAAAGGTTCCCAGATTGAAATTTATTTATTTTTTCTAAATTTGTCTAATCTTCTAAACACTATCCTTTTATCATGTAAATACTACCCCTAGTTGTCTTGTTATCATTATCATTTTATCATTTTGCATTTGTAGCCACTCTTATACGCATTGAAAAAAAATGGAAAAGAAATTGTTGTCGATGCCGTATCTGAGTAAACAAATACGATTTAGGAAGGAGATCGAGCTACTATTGTACAAGGTCAAAACGAATAACTGATAATGTGTTTTAATACAATAAAATACAACTAGCAAGGAAAACATTTAATACGTGTTTTAATTACAAACTGTAATCAGAGAAATGTTTCGACTTCAAAGTTTGATACTTTGGGATAGTCCGATTAAGTCCCCTGTGCCAGATTTTATATTGGAACTATACACTTCTTTACTCTGCCTTTTTAACTGGCGATATTTGATATTGTATGTGTTTGGGGCAAAAATGATGATGATGAACTGATATATGTTCTGTTTTCAAGCTAGGTACCCAGTTTGGGCCAGCTTCGATATGTTTTTAGCCATAGTTCATCTAAGTCAAATGACTTTGGCTGATACGTAGATTATATTTTAAAAATTATCTCTGCAAGTAGGCATTTGTACAGGCACAAAATCAAAAATATTATTACACAAATTTCTATAGCAATAGTCGCACACGACTTCCGGAGTATACCACAAGTAAGGAACATAAGCAGTCTTAAATACTTTCTGAAACGAATTCACCACTGTTTTAGTAATATTTTTCAAATTTTTACTTGGTGCGAATAAGCCACAAACGTAACAAAAGTTATTTTGCGTCGGACACTGCATTTTTTTCAGATGAATTATATACAAATACGTTTTCGCACAACAGAACTTAAAACAATTTGGCAATTCCTTATTTCATCTGTCAGACCAGTTGTAAGTGTTGTAAAAGTCAAAAACTGTTTAGTGTTAGAAGGGTACTATTGATTAACTGCAACTATATCGAGTAGGATGGGTCAAAAAACATTTTTTTTCGTAACGCTTAAGTAGTTTAAAAATTTGGAGTCCCTTCAAGTTATGCTAAGAAAAGTGAAAAAAATATTTTTTTTTCAAAAATAATAAAAATTGGGGAAAATCTGAGAATTGATAAAAATTGTTTTTAAAAAATTTGACGTGATACAATCATTTCCACGAGTCTGCCTGCAAAAAATCAGCTCGATAGGATCACTGAAAAAGGGTTAAAAATTGGTCCAAAGGCTTTCACACAGGCCACTACGAGCTTTATACTTCAAACTTAAAAAAAAAAATTCTGACGTGTACATGAAAATCGACGATACAAGTGAATTTTTATTTTTTCCCCTCTTTCCGAATATGTGCATTTGGTTCATAGGACAGAAAAAAATCTATTTTTTGTAACACCGTGTTATTTAATCTTATATTTTGTTTTTATATTAAATTTTTACTTCACATTTCTTTGAAATAGGAGAATTTTCTAAGAGATCGGAGTTTCTATAGGAAAAAGTGTTTTACAAAGACAGGGGGAATTACGAGATTTGAATCTATTAAGACAAATATGTGGTACACTTTTCATGGTGGAAATGTTTCTGAATGCCTTGGATGTTCAACAAGGAGCGTCATTCTTATTTAGGTGCACCACTGCACAGTATTCAGGCATAGTTGTTCCACCTCATCCAACGATATACTCCTTTCCTGCGACTTTCTTGGCCTCAAATATATTAAGAATAGGAGAATAGGATCAAAAGGAGCAGTTTGAAGAACGAAATCGTCTTGGATATCAGTGATCTCCGACAAATTTCTTGGCTTTGAATGGCTACTTAGCATCCATGTTAAACGCCGTTATCGTCATTGAGAATAAGATGGATAAATTGTTTCAATTAATGGATGAAGATCGAAATGGTTAGAAAAACGCACAACGTCACTGGTAAATTTTAAGGAGCAAATTTACTTTAGAAGCGAATTACCTATTTTTTTTGTTTTTTTTTTGGCATGATAGGGCATTAAACGGTGATTAAAACAATGATAGAAAACAATGATTTACTGTGATTAAAACAATGATAGGGCATAAGTCAGCCATTTATTATCAAATCTGCTTAAAATGAGCATCAGTACAAAGGTCTTTCTAAACTTTATAAACCTGTCTATGAACATATTTATTTTAATATTCACCAATAACCCTTCCAAGACCGGAGATGTTAAACGTCAAACTTAAAGTTCATAGCATTTTGGTAATATACAAATTCTTACATTACACATTCTTTAACATTTCTCAGTACAATGGGGAAACGTATATAAATTACAAAAACACGCAACTATTATTTGTTTTCATATTTTAAAATTTTTGAACAAGTCAATTTTTGACAAATTTCACGTACATATATGACATTTTCCAAATAAACTCAAAAACTCTTCTCAATCACAGATTTTGGATCAACTAACAGCTTCAGGAACAGCGTATGAAAAGGTATTAAGGAGAATCATTTTAATGAATAACTGCGAATGTTTTCTTGCCAAGTTTGGAATTAGGAACATTTTGAAATAACCATATTTGGGTTTTTTTTTAATTTGCATTGGATTTTAATTTGCATTACTTAATCTAATGCAAATGCAAAAGAATTACGATTGTTCGCAATGGCAATTAAAAAATTTTGAATTTGAATTTGCTCAGGCCCATTGTAATGAAATATCGGAATGCTATTAACTAATTTGAATTTGTTTGACTGCTGGCAATTCCGTTTTTAAAGTATTTTTTATGTTCAGGTTTGTGGCTTCGATAGGTATTGCCTCGGACTACTTTCAAATTCATGAACCTGTACTGTACATATAAAATATTTGGAAACCAAACCTGCCAGATATGAAGGAAATGCTTTGTAAATTAGTAAACTTGCCAATGGTATAGAAATTGTTTTGAATTTGCATATGGAAAGGTAATTCAAATTAAACTACAAATTATAATTGTCATATAATTAATTTTCCCCATATATGAAAATAACCAAACACTTTTCGTTTGGGTTTTAATATTTCAGTAAATTCTGTAAATTGGCAATTGTTCTTAATATCTTGTCATTAATAAAATTGGTTTATATGTGAATAGTCGCACTGACAAAATGTCCCTTTGCTGTTTTTCAACTTAATCAAGTCTTTTGTTATATTAAAACACGTGTGTTTACTTTTCAAGTCGTCATAAGATAATGTCTATTTTCACAATAACATTGTACAATTGAATATACCAATGGAATTTTCGAAAGGGCTTGACTGTGTTTAATATTTCAGACATTCAAATATTGATTTGCGATACTCAGATATGAATTTCAAATAATGGTTTAGCGAGGATAAATAAATTTGACGATCAAAAACATACAATTTCATTTTCGTTTTTCATACAATTGGTGCAAGTAAATAGAGTCGTGCCTTGGGCATAATGGAATAAACGAAGGCGCGTGGCATGTGCTAGCTGACGCGTATATTTATGTCATTTAAAAATATCGACGTCTTAAAATTCCGATCACTTCACATGTTCTTATATACTATATACATATATATACAATTTTTACTCCGAAAACCAAAGGCAAATAATATACCTAAAGCTATAGTTTTTTTTTAAATTTTCAATGTTTTTTTTTGTATAAATAAATAAAAATAAAATGATGTTGGTTGGTTAGCACTTCGCCTGAGAACGCCTGAGCCGACTTGGATAATTTTGGCTTTTAAGGAAACAATGAATAATGATAATGGAAACGCATGATAAATTACAACTCGGCGCAACCACAGGACACAATGCCAAACACAGCGACGAATTTTATCAACAAAGTTCTTGAACTTATCCAGGGGGTATCCATGACACAGCTGATCGACTTTGTAAAGAGTGTTTCAGTAAGAACACACTTTTTCATTTTAAAATAAATTCACGTATTTTTTAAGATAGTTGTGATTTTTTATTGGATGGTAAAGAAGGCGTGTTCCGATTAAGTATGGAATAAAATACCGGTTAAATGGTCTCTCTCCATGGCTCTGATGACACGCCATTACTCTTTTCATGAAATTTTCCATTACTTTTTAACAGAGTTATGGATATATCTCGGTGTTAAATCGCACGGTGTTAAATCGCATTATCGTGGTGGCCAGTTGACCTTCAAATTTCTTGAGATAATTTGTTCTGATAATCGTCGCTGCAATAAATAGATTGTTTCTTGCGCGGTCTGGCAGATGTCACCGTCTTACTGAAACCACACGTCGTCCAGATCCATGCCGTCCAGTTGAGGCCACAAGAACTACATTATCATATTCCTGTAACGAATTCCGTTCACAGTCACTGCACTGATCAAAAATCGCACCAGACTGTAGCTCGTTGTGCGTGCATTTGTTTGTCATTGCATAAGGATTTCATGAGGATTATCAGAGCCCCAAATTCGACAATTTTATGTATTCACAAAGCCATTCAAATGAAATTGAGCTTCATCGGAGAAGATGTTTTTTTTTTTTTGGAAAGTTGGCATTGACTTCACTTTGCTCCAATACCCATAGAATGAATTCTTGGCGATTTCCATGGCTGCTGGTTTGAGCTCTTAAGTAAGCTGAATTTTTTGCGATTGAGGTTGGAGGTATTTTGTCAAACTTGTGTGAGATGTGTAGCATAACGGTCTCAAAGCGCTTCCTGGAGTTACATCTGAATTTTCAACTTCCATAAATTGATTTTTCTTAAAAGAAAGGTGGTATTCCTCCAATCAGCTATTCAGTAGTGAATTGTGACGTCCCATCGACAAAATGCTTTATAGTACATTCTACAGTACAACTGTTATTTAGTGACTGCAACTAGTTTTACCGCAAAATTCGGGTACGAAAGGCTCATGCCACGATTTCGAACGACTGCCCGTCAATCGAATTCAACTCAAATAAGATTCCTCTAAGTCAAAAGCTTTGTTCGACTATCTATATCTTTGACCGCAATTGATGACTGACATATTCGAGACATAGAAATCCACCTTTTAGTCCAATGACAAAGTTCTGGAACTTAGATCAAATATTTTGTGACATCGACCAACAGACTCTTAATCTATCTGCCACATAAAACGAAACCCAATCGAGCCACTTTAAAGGAATATTCATTGTATAGATAGACATATGTAAACAGCAAAAGCCATGTGCTGTTACTTTCCTAAAGTGGATTTGAAGACTCGATTATTTTCAAATACTAAAGTATTAAACTGATATGGAAAGATGGCGAAATCATTGAATACTCGTACTGCAAATAAACTTTCAATAGAGGTGGCAAATAAAAGGAACCTTGGATATGAAAAGAAATGTTTTCGACAGAATTTCAACACACACATACATATATTTTAATGTTTTTACCTCGACAATATTATATTCTAGTTTGTATTATTAGATAATATTTATTTAAAAATTTGTTGATTTATTAAGTTATTGTTCTGAAGCTCTTGTACACTAAGACTTTGATAGAAGTTATAACCTGAAGGTAGTTAGTAGTCAAAAATTTTTGTATAAAAGGAGGCAAGTTGAGCTCTGAAATTATCAGTTCTTTAAAACAGATTACTAAAATGAAATTGTCAGCCATCATCTTTGCCATCGCCTGCATTTTGGCCATCTTTGCTGCTGGAGCCAGCGCAGAGCCCAAGGTAAATTTGTCTTGTCTCTAAATAATATTCATACATTTTCATCAGGATCGATTGCGAGCGCTGCTGTCTGCAAAAGATTTTATAGGGTAATTAAAAAGACGTATAGACTTATCATAAGATAACCATTGCTTAAATTCATAATTTAAATTTCAAACCAGAATGTTTGTTGATGTCCTAAGTTTCATTGCAAATGCAACCGTGGCTAAAGTTTTTTGCTTCTAAAAATCATAAGAAATCCTTTCGAATTGTTCCCCGCAAATTGAAATTTCATAAAAATCATAACTCTCATAGTGTAACATTCGCTTTTCCTAGTGATGCAATTCGCTTCAGTCGATCACTGTATTGAAAATTACTGCATTTTATCCTGCGTATTTGATTCTAATGAGCACAATTTTTTATCTTTCTTTTTATATCCCCATATTGATGATGATATTGATTTTCGAAAATTTTTCCTTTTCTTTTACATATCACAAACAGAAGGGACACGTAAGTACTTGACTGGAAAGTGTCCGCATTAATAAATATTGTCCTTTATACCTTTTTGTATAGCAAAATTGTAAATTATAAGTAGTTGACTTGAAAAGGTTTCAATATTGAAATTTATATTTTTTTTCTATATCTATCCTATCTTCTAAATTCCATTCTTTTATCATGGAAATACTACCCCTAGTTTGTCTTCTTATGGATTAACCTTAATAACTAACCGTTTATCTTTTTGATAATTTTAACATCATTTTGAATTTGTAGCATCTCATCGGCGCATTTCATAAACTTGCAGAAAGCAAAAATGTCGATACCGTATCTGAAGTCGCTCCGACCAACTGAATAGGCTTTTGGAAGGAGACCAACTACAAACTCAAGAGCAATAAATGATAAGATGTTAATACAATAAAATACAATTAGCAACGAAGACATTTAATACGTGTTTTAATGAACACCTGTAATCATAGAAATGTTTCGACTTCAACGTGCGATACATTAGGATAGTCCGATGAAGTCGTCTGTGCCAGGGTTTGTAATGGAAATACGAGTATAGACTTCATTACTCTGCCTTTTTAACTGGCGATGTTTGTGTTCGATCTTGAAACGTTTGGGGCAGTGATGTTATATGAAACATTGGAAAGCACTTGGCAACTGATATGTGTTCGGTACTGTTTGTACCCGGTTTGGCCGAGATTCGAGATGTTTTTAGCAATAGTTCATCTATGTCAAATGACCTTGGCTGATACGTAGATTAGACTTTACAAATCAGGCACAAAATCAAAAATTGTATACTGTTTGGGGAAATTTATTATGTCTGAATTAGATCTGTACGCTGCCGCGCCACACCGTCGCACAGTGGTTCAGGATCAATTTCCATCGGTCAAAAGCCTGTATCTTTCGATCTGGAAAACATTTTTGAGTTCTGTAAAAAATTTATTGAGAAATTACAATGACAGATCAACATTGCAAACCGCACAGTGGGGTATATTTTAAAAAATTTCCAAAGATGACTACTTTTCGTTTTTTTCGATTTGCACGGAAACAAAAATTGTATTTTTTTTGTTGTTATGTTTTTTTGAGTTGTTTTGACGCATTTGTTCATAGTGCGAACAAAAAAATTAATTTTTTTTCGTTTTACAAATATTAGGTTTTTTCAGATTTTGAAAATTCAAAAAGTTAGATTTAATTTTTTGACGTTTTTGAACTCGAACAGTTTGAGAGCTATAGCACTCAATATTTTTGGACAAAACAAGCATGCATGCAAAAAATGGTCAAGTAACAAACAACAACTATAATAAATATGCTGCACTTCAATGTGAGGACGATGATGATAATGAGCCTGAAAATGAAATAAGACATGAACCAAAACCTCCACCAATATTTATTCCAAGCGTAAAAGATATTAAAGGCATGATAAATTCATTTTCAAAAATAGTTTCGCTAGATGACTTCTATTACAAATCGATGAGAGATGGGCAAGTAAGGGTTATGGTAAAAACTGTTAGTTGTTATAGAACTTTAGTTTCCTACCTGGATCAAAAGAAAATAAGTTGTTAGAGTTGTTATAAAGAAACTGCATTTTTCAACTCCAGTCGGCGAAATTAAAAGCTGTGTAGAAAAATTGGGCCATAAAGTCAGAAATATTATGAACGTCAAAAGTAGACACAGCAAAATGCCAATGGCTATGTTTTACGTTGACCTTGAGCCACAACATAACAACAAAGAAGTTTATAACATGAGAGACATAAGCAATGCTATAATATCAGTAGAACCTCCGAGGAAAACAGAGGATCTTGTGCAATGTCATAGATGCCAGGACTTTGGACATTCAAAAGCGTACTGCAGGAAACCGCCTAGATGTGTAAAGTGCGGTTTAGGTCATATGACAATTGATTGTACGAAGTTACCAGATACACCACCGCGCTGTGCACATTGCCTAGAAAACCACCCAGCTAGCTACAAAGGTTGCATCGCTTACCAGAAACGTTTAAAAAGAAAACTTCCTAATTTCGGTCAGCTCCGTAACCCGCAAACAAACAACACATATGCAAACAATGAAAACGATGATTTCAACGTCCGCATCACCGGCCCACAACAACATTTTCCCTTGTATTCTCAAGTTTTAAAATCAAATGAACAAAACACAAGTGCATTTAGTAAAATAGAATATCTGCTCAACAAGCAGATAGAACTCACCAACAATCTTTTGACAATGATGTCAACATTAATAGCCAAACTATGCAATTAAATACCAAAATTGCTATTTGGAATGCCAACGGGCTTTCCAACCATACACTCGAAGTAGAGGTTTTCCTTAAAACAAACTTTATAGATGTTTTTCTTGTGTCAGAGACGCACTTTACTACCAAATCCGTATTCAATATACCAGGCTATAACCTAATTAAGGCCGATCACCCAGACAACAAAGCGCACGGAGGATCAGCTATACTGATAAAAAGCGGGTTAAAATATGAATGCCTCGATAGCACCAGAGAGCGTTCAATACAAGCAGCTACCATAAAACTTAAGTCTGACACTAACGACGTGGTCATAAGCTCCATTTATTTCCCGCCAAGATTTGCTGTAAAGTGTGCAGATTATGACAATTTTTTTTCACAGCTTGGTCCAAGATTCATTGTTGGAGGTGACTTCAATGCGAAACATCAGTGGTGGGGATCCAGACTATCAAACCCTAAAGGAAAGGAGCTTTATAAATGTATCTCTAAAAACTCATTTTATATTTTATCTACTGGTAATCCTACATATTGGCCCAGCGACCCTTGAAAGTTACCTGATCTTATTGACTTTGCTGTTTTAAATTGAATACCGAGACAATATTTTGAAGTAGAGGGTAGTAATGACCTCAGCTCTGATCATACTCCAGTACTTATTGATTTTAATAACATCGTTCAAAATGTCAACCCGAAATATACCATTATCAATTCAAGAACTGATTTAAAATCATTCTCTGAATATATCGAGAGAAATATACGTTTAAACATCTCGCTTAGAAATGGACCCGAACTAGATGAAGCTGTTGACTCAGTAAACGGAATTATTCATGAGGCTGGTTTTAAATCTACCCCTGTTAATTCTACAACAAATACAAACCAAAGTAGTTTTGTAGTAAATACAGATATAAAAAAACTTATAATCCACAAACGAAGGTTAAGAAAAAAGTGGCAGCTGAGCAGACACATTTATGATAAAAGAGCGTTAAACAAAGCGGTTAAGAAAGTAAAAAGGAGTTTACAGAAACGAAAAAAAAACCAAGTCGGTCAATTTCTTCTAGGTCTTAATGAAAGAAAACACGATGATCATTGTCTGTTTAAAGCAACCAGATATCTTAAGCACCCAGCTAAAAGAAACCCTCCTGTAAAAAATGGCAACGGTTTGTGGTGCAGGACTGACAAATCTAAGGCAGAAGCATTTGCCTTACACTTACATTCAACTTTTAAACCTCATAAATTAAATCCCCAAATAGATGATGTGGTAAACTTTTTGGACAGCCCATGCCCAATGGATTTGCCCATAAAACATATTTCGCCAAAGGAAGTAAGAGAGGAAATTCAAAAGCTGAATTGCAATAAATCCCCTGGTTTCGATTCCATCAACGCTCTTGTTGTAAAAAATTTGCCAGAGAAATGCGTTAAACTTTTAACCATGATCTTCAACGCAATTATTCGATTGAGCCATTTTCCAACATCCTGGAAATATGCGGAAATTGTGATGATACCAAAACCAAATAAACCGGAACATGACATTTCATCTTATCGGCCAATAAGCCTGCTAGTCACTTTTTCAAAATTATTCGAAAGAATATTGTTGCAGAGACTATTGCCAGTTTTAGAAAAGAAGCAAATTATACCGGAATACCAATTTGGGTTCAGGCACAAGCATGGGACCCCTGAGCAATGTCATCGCGTCTCTGCTTATATACGAGATGCGTTAGAGAACAAAAAATACTGCTCTGGTGTATTTCTTGATGTTCAGCAAGCATTCGATAAAGTTTGGCATGAGGGACTCTGTTAGAAGCTAAAGAAATTACTACCAACTCCTTTCTATTTACTACTCAAATCCTTTCTAAGTGGAAGACATTTCTACGTCAAAGTAAATGAGGATATATCACAAATATATCCAATAGATGCCGGTGTGCCCCAAGGAAGCGTTTTAGGGCCTGTCCTATACACAATTTTTACCTCGGATATGCCACTCAACGATAATGTGTTTGTTGCTACATATGCTGATGACACAGCAATTCTTGCATCAAGTCCACATGCAGATATAGCCTCAAGAATTGTTCAAAACCAACTAAACGAAATGGAGTTATGGTTGAACAAATGGAATATTTTGATCAATACTACAAAATCAGCACACGTTACGTTCACCTTAAAGCGAGGTGACTGTCCGGATTTATTCCTAAATAATTCTGCGATACCAAAGAGTGAAACCGTAAAATACATAGGATTACACATAGATAGACGCTTAACATGGAAAAATCATATAAAAATCATATAAAAGCAAAAAAAGAACAATTAAATATAACAACAAAAAAACTGTACTGGTTAATTGGACACAAATCAGAACTAAACCTTCAAAATAAAATTCATATTTATAAAACAATCCTTAAGCCTGTCTGGACGTACGGCATCCAACTCTGGGGAACAGCTTCAAAGATATCAATCCAAGACACTAAGGTCTATTGTTAATGCACCATGGTTTGTATCCAATAAAACCATCCACAACGATCTCAGCATACCATTTGTCAAAGATGAAATCAACAGATATAGTACCAACTATCTTGACAGATTAAGCAGCCATTCGAATCCATTGGCAGTATCTCTATTGGATGACACATTAGAAGTCAGAAGACTCAAAAGACATCACATTCTTGATTTACTTTTTCGTAGATAAACTAACTTAACTCCAAAGAAAAATTAAATTTAACTTGTATATCTTAATTTATTTATAAGCTCAAATGTTGTTCTCAATGGAGTTCAGCACATATGTCAATGTTGTTGTATTAAAAAAATTTGCTTATTATCCTTATACACAAGGATAGATTGTAAATAAAGACGAATGAATAAAAAAAAAAAAAAAAATGTCCCCCATGGTTCTGCGGACAGGCCTGAATTCAAATCGTTTCATGAAATTTTTAAATGACGTTTTCACAGCAATGTGGCTGTATCTCACCGATGACGCGTTGGAGCTCGGGTTTGAATTCAGGAATTATTTCTGGTTTATTCGCATAAACCCGATATTTTACAAAACTCCAAAGATAGAAATCGCAAAATATTAAACCCGAATTTCTTGACATACGAATTTCTTGACATAATTTGTTCTGTAAACTGTCGCAGCAATTAATCAATCGCCCAATCAGAACTCCGTTATCATGTTCCTGTAACTAATGCTGTTCACAGCCACTGCAAGATCGGCCTCATCTTCAAAAAAGGAAGGCCCTATCACTCCGCTTGACCAAAATTCGCACAAGACAGTTAGTCGTCGCGGGTGGATTTGTTTCGCATCGATGGAATGAGGAAGCCCAGAGGTCTTACCGTTTCAAAGTTCAGCCAATTCTTCAGCCAAAAATTTTAACAAAATAAAATCTTAAACGTGTTAATTTAAACGGCAGTGGAGAAATCGCGAGAGTGAAAAAATTGAGACATACAGAAGGAAGAACGAAGCCAGAAAATTTTACCAAAAAGCCAAAAACGGAACTAATGGACATGGTTCAGGGCCCCCTTCTGTAAAGACAAGGTCGGAAATCTTATCGCAGATGTGCAGTGCATGTTGGGAATATGGAGAGATCATTTCTCCGCGCTACTGGTACCTGAGATATCAAATGACGATGGGACAATCAATCACAACGTGGACGACGACATCGATTGCCCTCCTCCTAAGACGAGGTCAGAACAGCTATTGCCTGGCTTAAGAACAACAAAGCCGCAGGAGCCGATACCGCGGAGCTGTTTAAGGCTGGCGGTGATGAGCTGATAAGGTGCATGCATCAGCTCATTAGCAAATTTTGACCAGATGAATGCTTGCCCGGCGATGGGAGTCTCCGTGTACTCGTACTATGCCCCATATTTAAAAAAGGTGACCCGAGTCTCTGTGCCAACTACCTCCACCTTTCAAGTATAATTTGCGAAAGACTAAAACCAATTATCGCTTACCTGATTGGACCATACCAGTGTAGCTTTAGGCTTGGAAAGTCGACAACCGACCAGATTTGCACGATACGCCAAGTCCTGTAGAAGACTCAAGAAAAACAAATCGACACCTATCATCAATTTGTCGATTATAAGGCGGCTTTCGTTAGCCCGATACGGGGGAAACTCTACGACGAAATATCTGAGCTTGGTATTCCTGCAAAACTCATACGCCTTTGCAGTATGACCTTGACGAAAACCAAATCCGCAGTGACAGTTAGTACAGATCTTACCGAACCTTTCGAAACCCAGCGATGCCTCAGGCGAGGCGACACCCTACCTTGCGATCTCTTTAACATCTTAATGGAGATCATTATGAAAAAAGTTGCAGTCAACATGAATAAAACCATCAACAGCAAAAGTCACATGCTGCTCGCGTATGCTGATTATATTGATACCATTGGCCGCATAATTAGAGAAGTTACTGCGGTGTTTTCGAGCATTGAGAAGGAATCTGCAAAAGGGGGTCTGAAAGTAAATGACGCCAAGACAAAAATTAATGGTTTCAACAAGCAGTTATAACCGATATAATTTCGAGGTAGTGGACGAATTTATATACCTCGGATCTGCCGTAAACAAAAACAACAACGTCAGCCTTGAGATCAAGCGGAGAATTGTGCATGCAAATAATTGTTTTTTTTGGCTACTCAAGCACTTTAGAGATAAAGCCCTCTCTCGAATGTCGAAAATCCAGCTACACCAGACTCTCATACAACCTGTCTTGCTTTATGGCGCAGAATCCTGGGTCTTATCGCAAGCAGACGAAACATCTGTAGGAGTCTTCGAGAGAAACATACCCCGGAAAATGTATGGCCCTATAGTGCACAACGGCGAGTATCGGCGACGCATGAACCATAAGCTATATGGGATAAAGCGACATCGATATAGTTAAGCGAATCAAAATAACGCGATTGCGCTGGCTAGGCCATGTCAGTAGAATGGATGAAGACGAACCAGCACTAAGGGTTTTCGAAACCGAACTTGAAGGAAGGCGAAAAATAGGAAGACCAAGACTCCGCTGGAGGGATCAAGTTGACGAATCCCTGGGTATACTTGGCATTGCCAACTGGAGAAATAAAGCAAGGCATCGAACTGGTTGGCGAAATATGTTATCTTCGTTTTGTAAGATCCCTGACCCCACGGGGTTGTTCGAGATCGGATAAGTAAGTAAGTATGTCGGCGATTTCACTTTCTTTAAATTTTGATTCTGAAAAGCAAGCCCAGAAACAAACAAATCTGACCACTGGTTCAGAAGTTAACTATTTTACCCTAGTACCCTCCGACCACCAATCCGAAAATTTTCAAACCGCTGCCATTTCGCCCCCTTGCATTTTCGGTGATGGTCGTAGATGCACGCAAAGAAAAAAACGTTTATTGCTCGGTTGCCACAACAATACTTTGATTGGTTTGTATTAATTTATTAATCGCAACCGTTTATGTAGTTCTCCCAAATAAACTCATATATGGCAAATGTGTATCATGTTGTTGCAAACGAAATCTCGTTTAAACGCGTTCAAAACTACATTTGTCGCAAGTTAAAAACCGTTTGCGATAACTGAAATTAGCCATTTTTCTAATGAGAGCACAGATTACGAAGAACGTAAATTTCGTAAACTCGTTTGACGTACACACTCACGCATTGAGATAAAAGGTTTTTGCCTTGTCAATATATTTTCGATGGACAACTGACGTGTTGTAGTTTGTTGCGCTTTTAGTTGAAATAGAAAATATAGACAAAAATTCCAACTTTTTTTAAAACAAACTTCATGGGTAAAACCAAAATCATAGAAGTTGGAAATTTACACAAAAAAGAGCTTATGGAAACCATTAATATAAATTTTAATGTACAAGTAATGCTGTATCTGAGTAGAGTAACTACAACTATAACTCGGTTGCTGTAACTACAACTCGGTTGCTGCAACCGAAAGAACAGTTAGTGGAACCATTTTCCGTTTATCACAAACGTTTTTTCAGCTTTAATTTTTCATAACTCGTTTACTTCAAAAGTTTTTCAGTTCTCGCAAACGTCTTTTTAGTTAGGATCAACTACAACTCGGTTGCTTTAACCGAGGGAACAGTTGGCTGATCCGTTTTTCGTTTCTCGCAAACGTTTTTTTCAGCTTATGTTTTTCATAACTCGTTTGCTGCAAACATTTTTCGCATTTCCCAACTACAGTCCCCAAACGAACTTCAGTTATCTGAGATTTCGTTTGGGGCGAACGAGTTTTTTCTTTGCGTGTGGACATATTTTCATGAAATGCGTCAAGCAATACGCTGGTGTATTTTGCCCAGTCATGACTGAACCACCCTGTATATTTGTAGTGTATTAACACACAAATTGTAACGCACAAATCGAAATGCCTTTGCTGATTTATTGTAGGATGGTTTGATCCATTGCCTCTATCTGGTATAATTAAACCGTCCAACCGCCCATCTGCAATACACCAAATGTCCTAAATTTACTGAGAGAGTTGGCGTCTCTATATGTCATTACTCTATGCAAAATACATTCAAATAAAATATTTAGAGTTCTATTTGTTGCAAAAACTTCCCCATCAAATATTTTCTAGCCAAAAATCTTGCTTTACAATTATTCTTTTTTATACATTCGTATGTACATACGTACATTCTACACATGATCTAATTCTAAATGCGTCATAACACTTTCCTTCATGTCTATTGACAAACAATAGAACAAAAGTTCTGATGTTTGCACTACTGAATAGACGGTTTCTAAAAATTGCTATAAAAGGAGTGCGAGTCAAAGCACAAGTATTCAGTTCACCCCTAGATTTCTAGAAATTTGAATAACTTTAAACAAAATGAATATTCTACACATTTTTGTTGGCTTGCTTTTGGCTATCTGCACCGTTGGAGCTGCACCCGTAGCTGAACCAGAACCCGAACCTTTTGGTCCAATTCTCATCTTGTCTGCCAAGAGTCTCGCTGATACGATAATGGACGTAATTACGACCATTAGAGGAGATGAATACAGACAGTTTTAAATAAAGCATGAAAATGAGAACATATCTAAAATGTTTGTTATTTTATATTTGAAATATTTTATAAAGGAGGATAAGATTTACTTGTAGATCTCGGGAGGTTAGGAAATTGTGGTCGGACATAAGTTACAGTGGACGCGGACGTCCACTATATAAAAGGAGGAAAAAAACTGTAGTCCAATAATACGAATTTACCAACATTATGAAAAGGCCTGTCATTCTATAATACGCACTATTGGATTAAATGTTTGGTGAACGTCCACAATTGCATGTGTCGGTGACTGTATTCTATCAAAGTTTTGTTGGCCTTTTATCTAAGGGAATCCTAATTACAGTTCATCATCGTCAGTATTGGGGTTATTTGATTTTCATTATATTACACTGTCCGACAATGAAATTAGGGCCACAAGGAAACAAAAAAAATTATTAAAGCCCATTGGCTTTACACTAATTTTAGAGTACTAAATACAACTGTTGTTAAGTAGAGTATTCTGCCTAGTTATCAAGAATTTTGGGGGCTATAATTCAAAAACAACAACGTCAGCCTTGAGATCAAACGGAGAATTGTGCTTGCGAATAGATGTGAGGAAAACAGAATAATTCTATTTTTTATTTTGTAAAAAATTATATTTATTTTATAATTCAAATGTTTCCTTCTCGAAATTAAAATTTGTACTGAATAAAATAAAAAATGTTTTTGACAAAGAAAAATAAGTGAAAATATTTTTTGACAATAAAATAACTGAAAATATTTATGGTTACTATATTTTATATTTTAATGTAAAGTATATAAACTTGAAAAGTGGATTTCCACAGTACCCCCCTCCAGTTTCAACCAAGTTGGAAACGAACTCTCTTAGATCTTCGTGGTGCATCTTGATTAATATCTTTGTTTGGAGGAAGTTCTTCAATTTCATTCAATAAAATTCTTGCAGGTTTGATACGATCTGCTGATACAACCCTTTCAGTATTCCTAATTTTAATTGTAAATGTTTTACCAGAACGAGAAATAACAGGATATGGGCCATTATATGGTTGTTGCAATGGCTTGCTAACAGCATCGTTTCGCAGAAATACATGTGTACAAGTTGAAAGATCTTGAGGAATATAAACCGAACTGTCACCATGACGATTAACTTCAGATGCTCTTATCTTTTGCATGTGTCCACAAAAATCAGAAACCGAATTATTATAAGCTGTAACAGGATTTTCGGATATAATTTGACCAGGAAGTTGTAAGCTTGTGCCATATGTCATTTCAGCCGGAGAACATCCAACGTCTGAATTTATAGCACTTCGTAATCCAAGCAGAACTAGTGGCAACGCATCCACCCAATTTGTATCCGTATGACATTTGATGGCATTTTTTAATATTCTGTGCCATCGTTCAATCTGACCATTAGCCTGAGGATGATAGGAAGTTGTATGAATAACCTTTGTACCAATCACCTTTGCAAATTCTCTAAATAATGAAGACTCAAACTGTCTGCCTTGATCCGTTGTTAATTGACTTGGAACTCCAAACCTTGAAACCCATCCATGTAGAAATGCATTTGCTACTGTCTCTGCAGTGATGTCTTCAACTGGAATTGCCTCAGCCCATCTTGTGAAACGATCAATACATGTTACGCAATATCTAAAGCCTCGTGAAGATGGCAATGGTCCAACAATATCGATACTCACGTAGTCAAAACGCTCTTTCGGAACAGGAAATGTTCCTATTGTAGTTTTTGTATGTCTTCCAATTTTTGACTTCTGACAAGCAATGCAGCTTTTCGCCCATGACGAAATATCAGCTTTCATTTTTGGCCACACAAAACGTTGAGTAATCATTTTTACTGAGGACCTAGAGCCAGGATGAGATAAATTATGGACCATGCTAAAGATATCCCGTCGAAATTTTTCCGTAATATAAGGACGAATGACCTTTAAAGAAAAATCACAATATATATCTTGTTTAGTTCCAGGGAATTTTATCTTTTTTAAGACCAAACTATGATCTTTAGATGTTAACAGCGAAGTCAATTCATCATCAGATTGTTGGTCCTTTGCTAAAGCTTCATAATTAAATGATGAAGGCATGCTGATGGCATCCAACCTCGATAAAACATCAGCTGTTATGTTATCTTTGCCCTTAACAAACCGAATATCCATAGAATGCTGACCGATGTAGTCTAAATGGCGTAGTTGTCTTGGCGATGCTTTTTCAAGGCGTTGTGAAAATGCGAACGTGAGCGGCTTATGATCGGTGTAGATTGAGAAATGTTGACCTTCTAGAAAATATTGAAAATGCTTGAGCCCAGAGTAAGTTGCTTGTAGTTCACGATCATAAGTGCTGTAACGTCGTTGAGTTTCTGTAAATTTTTTTGAATAAAATCCTAAGGGTATCCATTGATTATCCACAAACTGTTGGAGTACCGCGCCCATACCAAAATCAGAGGCATCTACCCACAAAGAAAGTGGCGATCCTTCAACTGGGTGAGAAAGCAAAGAGGCATTCGCAAGTTGATTTTTACAGTTTTCAAAAGCAGTTTTAAGATCTTTATTCCAATTAATTTTGCGTTTATCCCTTTTCTTTTGCCCTTTTTTCAAATTATGAAGAGTTCCTTGTGCTTCGGCCACATTGGGAATAAATCTTCGATAAAAGTTAATAAGACCCAGAAACTGACTCAACTCGTGGATTGTTTCAGGCAGTTTATAATTTTTAATAGCTTCAACTCGTTCGGGATTAGGTAAAAGTCCTCTGTTATTAACTAAGTATCCAAGAAAAGTTACTTCAGGTTTTCCGAACTCGCATTTTTTTATATTAATTGTTAGACCGAAATCTCTAAATCTTTTAAACAACATCCTTAAATGTTTCTCATGTTCATCCATGTCTTTTGAAGCTATTAGGACATCATCTATATAAACATAACAGAATTCAAGACCACTGAGGACTTCGTTCATGAAGCGCTGAAAGGTTTGCGCAGCGTTGCACAACCCGAAAGGCATTCGAGTAAATTCATATAATCCTATGGGAGTGATTATTGCAGTCTTTGGTATATCTTGCTCTTCGACGGGTATTTGGTAATACCCTTTGACCAAATCAACCTTTGAAAAAACGTTTTTCCCATGTAAATTGCTTGCAAAGTCGTGTATGTGTGGAACAGGATAGCGATCCGGAATAGTTATCTTGTTTAATGCCCGATAATCTCCACATGGCCTCCATCCATCATTTGCTTTTGCCACTAAATGTAAGGGACTTGACCAACTACTCTTTGATGGACGGCATATTCCGAGTTGCGCCATGTAATCAAATTCCTTCTTGGTAATATTCAGCTTTTCAGGTGCTAGTCTTCGAGGCTTGTGATGTATTGGAGGACCTTTTGTTTCGATGTGATGAGTCACATTGTGTTTAACTGATGGTAATGTTTTTAAAGGCTGCGTTATGTCTTTAAATTCAGATAGTAAAGAGTGAAATGGAGAATCTTGCGAAATGGAACTACATTTTAAAGCGAATTCAGTATTTTTATCAGATATATAAAAAAAGGAACGTAAGTTAGTTTTATTATCGATAATGCATCGATTTTTTACATCAACTAACAAATCGAAACGTTCCAGGAAATCGAAACCGATAACCGCCTACGGAACATCCGCGATAATAAACGGCCACAAAAAATCCTCTACGCAAACCCAGATCCAAACGAAGAATTTTTTTCCCATAAGTTTTAATTGTAGTATTATTTGCTGCTTGAAGTTCTAATGATTTTGCTTCGGTGCGTTTAATTTGATTAGACGCGGGAATTACGGATACATCAGCACCCGTGTCGATAAGAAATTGTTGATTTGAAGAACCGTCTCGCAAAAATAGGCGACATAACTTCAAACCCCCTTCATCCGTCGCCATAGATGAGGAAGTTAATGGTTTTCCGCCCGAAAAGCACATGGAGATTTGCATTTATATGCTCTATCACCAAATTTATAGTGATACCAGCACATATGTCCAGCTTCCGATTTTTCACTAGATTCTCTGTTGGGATTAGTTCTGACGCGGTTTCTGCTTCTGCTACGACTGCGTTGTTGAGGAAAAGAAAGACCTTCAATTCGATTTAAAATTTCAGCCATTCGGATTTCTAAATTTTCAAACCGAGAATTTGAACTTGATTGCGAAGTGGTGATAGGGCATATACTGGAATTATCGAGTTGCTCATTTATTTTATCTGCCATAACAGCAATATTATCCAAACTGTCAGAACTTACTGACAAAACAGCTTTGATTGTAGATGGTAGACGTTGAAACCATAAAGATTTAAGCATATCGTCCGAAACTTTACCAGCTGATAGTTGACGCATTTCACGGAGCATTGCAGATGGTCGTTTATCGCCAATACTTACGTTTTCTAACAATTTTTGCAAACGCTTCTCTTCTGATTCTTGAAATTCAGCAAGCAAGGCGGTCTTTAGAGCATCATACATATTTCTTGCTGGCGGATTTTCAATAATATGGCTGACAACGTTAAGAATATTGCTTTCTATGGCTCCAACTAGGGTATGGTATTTCGTGGCGTCTTGAGAAATCCCTGCGTTGATAAATTGGCTCTCCATCTGACTAAACCAAAGCTTTGGATTAGCTTTCCAAAAAGGAGGGACTTTAACGGCAATGCGTGCGATTGTTGGAAACTCGGCAGGAACTTCAAAAACTTCTTCTTCGGACATTTTTTCGTCGGGGTCACCAATGAGGAAAACAGAATAATTCTATTTTTTATTTTGTAAAAAATTATATTTATTTTATAATTCAAATGTTTCCTTCTCGAAATTAAAATTTGTACTGAATAAAATAAAAAATGTTTTTGACAAAGAAAAATAAGTGAAAATATTTTTTGACAATAAAATAACTGAAAATATTTATGGTTACTATATTTTATATTTTAATGTAAAGTATATAAACTTGAAAAGTGGATTTCCACAGATGTTATTTTGGGCTAAGCAAGCACTTTAGAGATAAAGCCCTCTCTCGAGTAACAAAAGTCCAGCTGTACCAGACTCTCATTCAACCTGTCTTGCTTTATGGCGCAGAATCCTGGGTCCTATCGCAAGCAGACGAAACATCTGTAGGAGTCTTCGAGAGAAAAATACTCCGAAAAATTTATGCCCCTATAGTGCACAACGACGAGTATCGGCGACGCATGAATCATGAGCTGTATGAGCTTTATCCTGACATTGACATAGTTAAGCGGATCAAGATAACGCGATTGCGCTGGCTAGGCCAAGTCAGTAGAATGGATTAAGATGAACCAGCGTGAAGGGTTTTCGAAACCGAACTCGAAGGAAGACGAAAAATAGGAAGACCAAGACTCCGCTGGAGGGATCAGGTTGACGAATCCCTGCGTACACTTGGTGTTGCCAACTGGAGAGACAAAGCAAAAGATCGAACTGGTTGGCAAAATATGTTATCTTCGTTTTGTAAGGTCCCTGACCTCACGGGGTTGTCCCAGACCGGATAAGTAAGTAAGTATAATTCCTTCTAAAACAGTTATCCCAAATTATTTACCATGTGCTGAAAAATTACAAGAATTTTTGTTTGACGTTTCGTCATTTGACGAAGTGACGGTGCATTTTTTACAAAATGTGTATTAGTCAACATTGTGCAACGGTGGAAGAGCTACAATTTTGTTGAAGGTTGCAATGAAAAATATGTAGTTTAGAAATTTGCCATGAACGATTACCAATATTCCAAATAATTTGTGCCGTCCTCTTAGCCACATATGTCTTCCACGTACAAGGAGGTTTTTCGAGCCAATCAAGGCCAATGGACGAGTCGCACTACAAATATGTTTCCAATTTGTAAAGTGGCGAGTATTCTGTTTACTAGTACGGCACCACATAGTTCTAGCCTGGGAAGACTCACGGGTTTAAACCTTTCTCTTGAAGCCAAGTAGGTCTGAATGAACATCTTCGCCATTCTCAGTGCGAAGATTTGTCACCGCACAGTATGCCTTTGCTGAGGCATTACAGAAACCTTGCATTTGGGTACCAAAACTGGGTGAATAGTGTATCCAATGAGGAATCTTAATAAGGGAAATTTGTGATAGATTCTCTACGAATTTGTCCCACTTCAACAAATTTTTACACTTGACGTTCTCATCCCATTTCGTTCTTTCAAGCCATAACTGCTGGGTAAGCATCCTAACTTGAATATCTATTGGGGAAATCCCATCTACTGGTTAGTAAAGTATGGAGACCGATTTGTCCTTCGTTGGAAGACGTAGGGGACCAAACTCGTAAGAAAAGCCATCAGACAACGCATCCCAGCGGATGCCTACATTTGCGTGGAATTCTCAAGAAATCAGAATCTAAAATATAACCTCTTGGGACGCGTTTGTTAATTTCCGGACAATATGACGGAATTTAATATGGCGGAAGGACCACTGAGTTAAGAAACTCTTAACCGATCTAAGACTCCACAGCGGCAGATATGTAATGGGCTCCTGACAATATGTCGTCTACATAAGTTTCTTTTCCGAGAATTCTGGAGATTTGCGGATATATTTAATCTTTGGTCAATTTGAGTAATGTGCGGATTGCCACAAATGACGAAGGCTACAGTTTTCAGCACATAATCTCGTATAGGACTTATTGCATCAGGGCGGAAGAGTATCAGTTGGTAGTGCATGTTGTCTCTATGAACTAAAATTTGTTGATACAATTTTTCTATAACGCCAGAAAATAAGAATATACAAGTACATAAAAGCCTGCAACATGGGACCAACGTAGAGAACGTCATTCAAAGGGTTTCTGGAATAATTCGGCTTGGACGCGTGAAACACCACACGAAGTTTAGTGCTTCGACTATCAGGTTTGAGAACAGCATGATGGGATAAGTAAAAGGAGTTATACTTATTATGATACGCGATTTAGAGAGATCGTCGGTGGTGCTGTGGCTAGAGTGCGCGGCTCTTCTTCATGAGAACGTAGGTGCGATCCCTGCCCTAACCAGCTTCCATTTCCTTCGACGACGACCACCTCGCTTAGTGATGGCAACACTATCGAGTACTTAGCCATGAGAAAGCTCGTCAAAATACCGTTCGGAACCGGTGTAAAACTGTTGGACCAAGCAGTGAGTGAAAAATCTCCTATCCCTTCATGGGATGTAATGGGAACGGTTTTTTTATTTCAAGAGATGTGACGGGTTCCATGTGATCGTGCTTTGTGAAACCAGTTCAAATTTTGTTGTAACTTTCCGTTGTTTCAGTGTTCTTTAACAGTGATTGATGCCAAAATAGTGGACAAGGGCGGAAGTTTGGGTCGGACCTAGAGGCATTTCGCTGGGGTAATTTTGCTTGAACCCGAGACGAGCAATAAATTTTCCTTCAGAGTTGCAAAAGGCTGTTTCTTTATAATGTGATTCGCACTATTCATAATCTTTGGATAATAAAGGTGGGTTTGGGACCTCTTCCTGTTCCCAGAACATTCTGAGTAGCTGGTCTAAAAGCTTGTCGATATATTCTGAAGCCGCTGTAGAAAATGAGGGCACTACGTCACATGATACTGGCCCACTAATAATTCATCCAAATATCGTAGCCTGAGCTAAGATCGAATTGCAATTCGTTTTACTTTATCAAGTATTACTTATTTGATATTACTACCAACTAGGAGATCGACAGGACCAGGGAAAGCAAATTCTGAGTCTACGATCGAAGTTCTGTGTCTACGATCGAAGGACCATAGAAAGCAAATTCTGTGTCTACGATCGAAGTCCTCTCTGTTGACAGGGTTGTAGCATCCCCCAATTGCGTACAAATGCAGTTTAAAATCATTAACACAGACAAAATCATTTGGGAACACAGAAATTCGGAGTAGATGCGTAATTTTTGGGACAACAATTGCATTTACCTTCAGGGTTTGATCATGTCTTTCGGAATATAAGGTAATGAGGCATATGGCGTTGGAATTAACCACAAAATGACCACCTATCCCGCGAATTTGAAAACTTTTACTTTCCGTTGGAAGCTTTGGAAATTGCTGTCGTCATTTCGCAATAAAAGACTTTCCTGAGCCGGAGTGGGAAAAATGTCTCCTTGGAACTTTATATGAACTTTTGCGGTTGGCAATAAAGTGTCTTCCGATCTAATGTCTTTCCTGTCTGAAATAAAACCGGAATGTGTTTGAATAATTACCGGGAGAGATCAATATGGGAGATTATTCTCTTGGGATGTTGTCACTGTGATTAGTTGTTTGACTCTGACCTCCAATACCAATGATTTCAAATCTAGATTTGCGATATGAGAGTCTTAATAAATTTCTGAGTTTTTCAGAAATGCAAATTACTTTGAGACGCAGGGTCAATTAATGCCCTCGTTGTGTATAGATCACCACGCTGTCGTATCTGAAGTAAAGCTGTTCTGAGAAGTATGGGTTCATCATAATTTGAGATGTTTGTGCTTGAGAGGAAGTTGTTGGTTCTTCATTCATATATCTCGAATCGTTGAAAGATTAGTGTTGAGATTTGGGAAATTTATCATTGCGTTAATCTGTGGTAGATGAAATAGAGAATTTGGATTGCATGTGAAGTAAAGTGTGGTGATTTTTCTTGCACCCAAGACAAGCATTTTTGCTTTTGCAACTACCTTTAGTATGACCAGAGGACAAGTAGTTATTGCAAAATTTATTCTTGAAAATGAAGTCCATTCTCTTCTGAGGTGTGAACTTTCTGAATTCAGGACAAATTCGAATGTTGAGAGCTGATTCACACAGCACGCATAAAGTATTTAACTTATCTTGGGATAGATATGTTTGAACATTATCTTTTGGATTTGGATATTTAGTTGATCGAATGCTAGATATTCGCTCAACAACTTCGAATCTATTGCTGAGGAATTCATCCATCTGTGACCACTTCGGCAGCTCACCATGGGATTTTAGCGATTGTTCCCAAAGGGAAAGCGTGTTGTCTACAGTAGCTACCGGAATATCAAATAAAACTTTCAATTGTTTGTCCACCAAAACACGTTTGTTATCATAGCGAGACTTTAAAGCATTCCAAGCTAAATTATCATCGCACAACGTATATCTTGTAACGATCTCCCTGCATCTCCTTATGTCTTATTCGAGAGTTTTGGGTGGTTCACGTAGACCGCTGTGAAAATGTCCCGAAATGAGGGTAATTCTTCGTAGCCCCCTTTAAATACCTCGGTGTCACAGGGTGGCACTTTAAGAAAAACACCCGAGTTATTGTGAGGTATAAAAGATTGTGCAGGGATATTGGTATTTGGCGAAATACAGTATCTAGGCGATTCCCTGGGGGCATTGTATCCCTGCGACGCACAGTGGGGCCATTTGAGTTTTTTCGTTGCAAAAATCATATCTTTTGAACCGAATAAGATAATCGAATAATTTAAACGGCATATGATAGATAAGTGTTCTGCCTATAAAATGAAATGTCGCGGGTGGGATTCGAGCTCACATTCGCTGGACGATCGCTTCGATGTTTGTGAAGCATCATCTTCAAGCAGCGTCTAGCTCGCTAAGCCACTGCGGTGTGTATTTACACAAGTCACTAACCGAAGACATTTATTTTCCAGGCGTCAAGAAGTCGGATTGTTGCCAGCTTAACACAAAAATTATTAGGTGTTGAAAAACGTTTTTCTATTTTTCTGAAAATTAAAATAAAATTATTTCAAATTTCTTAAAGCAATGTGAACAGTAATTGTAAATTCACATTCAACTTATATAGGGTAAAAACGAAAAGTCGATGCAGTTTTTGTCCGTCCGGTCTGCAGAAAATAATTATTTAAAAATAATTGGTGTGTGTGTATGTTAGTGACCAAAATGTAAAAGTAAGCAGGGATGGAAAATGTTGACGCCAAGTGGTTGTGTTTATCGACAACGTATTTTGAATTGACACCAACGTTATCGCCCTGATTGTGGTGATACACTAAAGTATAAACTAAAAGTAGTTGACTTTTTATATTTTTTTCTAAATCTATCTTATCTTCTAAATATTATCCTTACTACTATAAATACTATCACTATATTGATGATGACATTGATTTCCGACAATTTGTTCTTTTCTTTTGCATATCACAAACAGAAGTTAAAAGTAAGTACTTGACTGGAAAATGCCCGCATATTGTCCTTTATACCTTGTTGTGCAACTAAATTATAAATTATAAGTAGTTGACTTGAAAAGGTTCCCAGATTGAAATTTATTTATTTTTTCTAAATTTGTCTAATCTTCTAAACACTATCCTTTTATCATGTAAATACTACCCCTAGTTGTCTTGTCATCATTATCATTTTATCATTTTGCATTTGTAGCCACCCTTATACGCATTGAAAAAAAATGGAAAAGAAATTGTTGTCGATACCGTATCTGAGTAAACAAATACGATTTAGGAAGGAGATCGAGCTACTATTGTACAAGGTCAAAACGAATAACTGATAATGTGTTTTAATACAATAAAATACAACTAGCAAGGAAAACATTTAATACGTGTTTTAATTACAAACTGTAATCAGAGAAATGTTTCGACTTCAAAGTTTGATACTTTGGGATAGTCCGATTAAGTCCCCTGTGCCAGATTTTATATTGGAACTATACACTTCTTTACTCTGCCTTTTTAACTGGCGATATTTGATATTGTATGTGTTTGGGGCAAAAATGATGATGATGAACTGATATATGTTCTGTTTTCAAGCTAGGTACCCAGTTTGGGCCAGCTTCGATATGTTTTTAGCCATAGTTCATCTAAGTCAAATGACTTTGGCTGATACGTAGATTATATTTTAAAAATTATCTCTGCAAGTAGGCATTTGTACAGGCACAAAATCAAAAATATTATACTGTTTGGGGAATTTTATTTTGTCTGAATTACGCAACAAAAGAGAAATACTAATAAATTTTGGGGCGATAGTTTGGAGTCCGATATATCGTAAGCGAGTAACTGCAAATTAGGTCTTGGAAAATATTCAGCAAATGTTTATTTAACCACATTGATTTAAATTGACGTGCCCCCTCCGGGCACCTGTTATTTTGTTTATTTATTTAAGCTTATTGTTATATCCTTCACAACAAGAGTTCATCTCATAATTATAGTGATAAATTATAAACTTTCACTTAAACCATGAGGGAAAAAAATGCATTATACTTAGATGAAGCAGAAACCATAAATTAAAAATTAATACTGTAAGACACACACTTTAAACAACAATTTGTAACTTTCTACATAATTACGGGCTTCTGACAATGGATTTTAATTGTTGTCAATTTAGTATTTTTGGAATATGCCCTTGTGTGCTTTACGGCAAACGCTTTCAAGTGCATAACTGAAGAATGCACTAAGTTAGTTATATCGTATTTAATCGTCTATCGTATTTAAGCTTTTACTGGTTTTCCGTTCACATGATACAATCCACTTGACAATCCTGTGAAACATTCAACAAAACACTAATCGCATAGTGCAATACCAGTGCTTCAAAGCAAAAATAGGGTATGTGCAATTTTCTTCCTTAAAAAAACATTTTACGACCTATTTACATTGATATATGAAATTAAAATATTTCTGAGTTATAATTTTCGGAAATATTGGTCGATCGAAACCATTCTGGTTTATGGCTCATCATCGCGATATCTTTCACGTAACTCACTGCACGCTGAAAAACCCCCCGTCTCTGTAACATATCCACCCTAGCATACTCTGCAGGAACCATGTATATGTTTGGAACATACTTCAGATATTTATATGTTTGCAAGTCCCAAACTCAGGTGTATTTAAATGCAAATATTAGCATGTTTACTGAAAAAAATATATATACTTTTACGTGGAAACATATGCGTGCTTTATCCCAAACATCCATATACTTGCGTGGGAGCATTCACGTGTTTCCCCCAAACCTCCATACACTTACGTGGAAACATATGAGTATTTTCTCCAAAACTTAATAATATTTAGAAATGAAATGTTCTCTCTTTCATTATTTATCATAATTAATTTTATCAATATATTCACATTTATTTATATAAATAATTAATACAAAAAATTAAAAGATTTAAATGATTTTTTACTGCTGCTCTGTTGTTTCTACTTCTTTTGTTGTCTCACACGTTTTTGTTTTCAGAAGGTTTCAGCTATGCGTTTGTTATCACCATGCGTTCGTACACAAACAAGATATTTATATATGTACAACTCAAGTTTATGCAAGCCAAGCGTGGATTAATTACTTGTTTTTTTTTATTATACCTATTTCACAAACGGTCCGCCGCTCCGATTTTCTTAGTAAAGGCTCGGAGAGACAAAGGGCTTCATGTTGTTGACTTTTCCAATTTCTCGCCTAAAAACCAAAGTAACATCACAAACCATTTAACCGACCGAGCCTTCGTTTATTCCTTTTTCACTGATCAAGCTATTTTTATATCCTCTGTCCGATGAACCATTGAGGACTGTATACATGAAACTAAAACGCAATACATCAGGCAAAATAAGAAACACTTCATCTATTTATGACTCAAAGCCAGATTTTTCAGCGTGCAGTTACGAAAAAGAGCATAGCCGTTAAGCAGAATCAACTTGGCGTCACTCGATAACGATTGATATGTATTTGTCAGTTTGATTATTTCAAAGTCAAACTGAAAAAATATTCAAAATTGTAATAAATGATATAAGTTTTAGGAAAATTATATTCAGGCCCGGGTAAGACAGTGTCGTCAGTACTCGTTCTCAGAATTAGTGCAGTAGCCTCTAAGGTCCCGAAGGCCAGTTAGAGGCTTAATGCCTTTTAAAAATTTTTAGTTTATTAAATAAAAAGGCGGGGAGCGCTTTTTTTTAACGTCATTATTCGTCTAAGGACGAAATCGAATCACACTGTTAAACAAAATTTACAGGCTTAGGTGCCTCGAAGTAAAATCATTAACATAGTCTGGTATCCAATGAGAGTAGGTAAAAATTAAATGGAAATAAAACATACATATATAATTCTCTTGTATAAGTCAAAGTTAAGCAGGACATTTGATAATTTACAGCAATTTTAACATAACAATACAAATAATAGTTTATAAAAGTACAATAAAATAGGTAATAATATATTCGGTGAGCACATCCGCTACAAAATTAAAATTGTAAATAAATTATATTTCTGTATTTCCTTTTAAAGATGTGCTTGAATATGAAAACCCGGACCAAGTGTCCTCTTACTGTATTCTTAAATAATGGATAAGTGTATTTTCCATCGGAATGCAAGTGCCAATATGAACTAGTCCAAATGCTACAAACTGCACCTTACCAAAATGCGAACCGAAAAATTTAGAGATGGTGTCTAGTATTTGGAGTAATGACCCAGTGTAGCTGCAGCAAACAACATCTATTTAGCGTTCCAGACTATAAAGTGGAAAATTAATTTCTTCCTAATCCTAATAATAGGGTGTATGTATATCACATATCATAATGAACATTATGCATATATATCTGGAATACATTATACGAGTGTACAGATCATTTAGTAATTTATTCCAATTTAGTATTTCCCAGTATCAGGGCCCAGCATATATGCTGACGCCTAACGTGATTGAAACGAGCAAATCCGGGTGCCCTGATCTTAGAGCAGTAAAGATAGCGGGAGCCATAGAACACCAAGCCAGAATCCACCCTTCCGCGCCGCAATAATGGTATAGGTGGAATTAGGTGGGACGTGGCATATGTGTGTGGATCGTTTATGGTAACCTTGCCACCTTGTTATTGTCAATTAATATCAGCATGCATTTGATTAAGACATTGATCAAAAATTCTCAGATATTGCCACTTCCCTTCAAAATGACTCAATAAATCACTTTTAGAACAATTAGATAAATCAAAATCTACCGTACTGTTGTTGATCAAAACAGTTTAATTCGGGAAGCATTATGCACGACACCCCTAAAACCATAATTGGCCGCTTCTTGTGGAAGCTAACTGAAAACACGCTACCAAACCTGACGTTTATTGAAACGAAATAATTTTTTGAAAATTTTTGTAAAACTGAAAAATTAGTTTAAAAAAAAAAATAAATGGTTTCCCATTACATCCCATGAAGGGACCGGGGAGAACTTCTCGATTCTCGCTTTCCAGTTTTCACTCACTGATTGGGACCTACAGTTTTACACCGATTCCGAACGGTATTTTGAGAAGCTTTTTCATGGCTATATACTCGATAGTGTCGCCGTCACTATGCGAGGTGACCGCCGCCGAAAGAAATTTTTTTTTGAAGTTGGTCAGAGCAGGGTTCGAACCCAGGATCTCATGTACAAGAGCCGCGCACACTAACCATTGCACCACTGGCGGCAAAATTAGTTACTCTACAGATATAATGGTTGTGTTTTTCTTTGCAACTTATATAGGACACGTATATGGGATACAAAAGAAACGCATTTCGCTGAAAGATACATGACTAGGCAGGACTTTATTCTGAGGAATTTTTTATATCTATTTTCCTGTCAGAATTCATTTGAAAATAAAATTTAAATAAATGAAAATTTTAAACATTTGTTGGCATACATGCACGTTTTGGACTTGCATATTTCAGTTTATGAGAAATCTATAAGTCTGGTTAAAACCATTAGCGTCTTCGATTTGACGAAGCTTTGAAGTGTACCAGCCCCATTAGAAGCATGCCATTTTAGGTTTAGGCAAGAAATGATTCGGCCGAACATCCTACAACAATCGCATCTCAAAAGCTTTCCTCTTTACAATTGTCGGAATTTGTAAAGGTTTTTCAACAGAGACGCTACAAAAGTAAATCGATAGGGACAGCAAAGGACGCCATATTTCAGTAAGGTTTGCCATTTCATCATGGAAAGATATATGAGCCAACAACGAGTCGAAATTATTAAAATTTACTACCGAAATTTGGAGTCAGTGGCCTCAACTTTAAGAGCGCTACGATTCGGATTTTCATCGGAAAATCATCTTCAGCGATGAGGCTCATTTCTGGCTGAATGGCTTCGCCCATGAGCAAAATATGCGTTATTGGTCAGACAGCAATCCACACGTAATCCACGACTCATCATTGCATCCCGAAAAAATTACGGTTTGGTGCGGTTTATGGGCCGGCGGCGTCATTGGGCCGTACTGCTTCCGTGATGATCAAGACCGGCACATTACTGTGAATGCGAATCGCTACCGTTCAATGATAACCGAATATTTTTGGCCCCAATTGGATAATATGGACTTGGAGGACATGTGGTTCCAACAGGACGGCGCCACAAGCCACACAGCGAATGCCACAATCAATTTATTGGAAACCAAGTTTGGTGAACGTGTTATCTCACGAAATGGCCCAGTCGATTGGCCGGCTCGGTCGTGCGATTTGACGCCGTTAGATTATTTCCTGTGGGGCTACGTCAAGTCTATGGTCTATGCCAACAACCCAGCGACGATTGATGAACTTCGTACGAATATCAAACGGGAAATTGCAGCAGTATCGGCCGATTTATGCTTGAAAACCGTCGAAAATTGAGTTCAGCGTCTGGACTTCTGCAAGCGTGCCCGTGGTGGCCATGCAAAAGAAATCGAGTTCCATACATAATGACATCGAACGTACTTTCACAGGAATAAAGAATTTCAATGATAGCGCTCTTATTGAAAAAGCCTTACAATCGAAACCTATTATTCCTCAATACAATAAACACATTTACTTATTTTATCTTATATTTTGTTTTTATATTAAATTTTTACTTCACATTTCTTTGAGATAGGAGTATTTTCTACGAGATCGGAGTTTCTATAGGAAAAAGTGTTTTACAAAGACAGGGGGAATTACGAGATTTGAATCTATTAAGACAAATATGTGGTACACTTTTCATGGTGAAAATGAGCAATTTTGTACTGCGCATGCACGACTGAAGCGTTGCTTCTGAATGCCTTGGATGTTCAACAAGGAGCGTCATTCTTATTTAGGTGCACCACTGCAGAGTATTCAGGCATAGTTGTTCCACCTCATCCAACGATATACTCCTTTGCTGCGACTTTCTTGGCATCAAATATATTAAGAATAGGAGAATAGGATCAAAAGGAGCAGTTTGAAGAACGAAATCGTCTTGGATATCAGTGATCTCCGACAATTTTCTTGGCTTTGAATGGCTACTTAGCATCCATGTTAAACGCCGTTATCGTCATTGAGAATAAGATGGATAAATTGTTTCAATTAATGGATGAAGATCGAAATGGTTAGAAAAACGCACAACGTCACTGGTAAATTTTAAGGAGCAAATTTACTTTAGAAGCGAATTACCTATTTTTTTTTGTTTTTTTTTTTTTGGCATGATAGGGCATTAAACGGTGATTAAAACAATGATTGAAAACAATGATTTACTGTGATTAAAACAATGATAGGGCATAAGTCAGCCATTTATTATCAAATCTGCTTAAAATGAGCATCAGTACAAAGGTCTTTCTAAACTTTATAAACCTGTCTATGAACATATTTATTTTAATATTCACCAATAACCCTTCCAAGACCGGAGATGTTAAACGTCAAACTTAAAGTTCATAGCATTTTGGTAATATACAAATTCTTACATTACACATTCTTTAACATTTCTCAGTACAATGGGGAAACGTATATAAATTACAAAAACACGCAACTATTATTTGTTTTCATATTTTAAAATTTTTGAACAAGTCAATTTTTGACAAATTTCACGTACATATATGACATTTTCCAAATAAACTCAAAAACTCTTCTCAATCACAGATTTTGGATCAACTAACAGCTTCAGGAACAGCGTATGAAAAGGTATTAAGGAGAATCATTTTAATGAATAACTGCGAATGTTTTCTTGCCAAGTTTGGAATTAGGAACATTTTGAAATAACCATATTTGGGTTTTTTTTTAATTTGCATTGGATTTTAATTTGCATTACTTAATCTAATGCAAATGCAAAAGAATTACGATTGTTCGCAATGGCAATTAAAAAATTTTGAATTTGAATTTGCTCAGGCCCATTGTAATGAAATATCGGAATGCTATTAACTAATTTGAATTTGTTTGACTGCTGGCAATTCCGTTTTTAAAGTATTTTTTATGTTCAGGTTTGTGGCTTCGATAGGTATTGCCTCGGACTACTTTCAAATTCATGAACCTGTACTGTACATATAAAATATTTGGAAACCAAACCTGCCAGATATGAAGGAAATGCTTTGTAAATTAGTAAACTTGCCAATGGTATAGAAATTGTTTTGAATTTGCATATGGAAAGGTAATTCAAATTAAACTACAAATTATAATTGTCATATAATTAATTTTCCCCATATATGAAAATAACCAAACACTTTTCGTTTGGGTTTTAATATTTCAGTAAATTCTGTAAATTGGCAATTGTTCTTAATATCTTGTCATTAATAAAATTGGTTTATATGTGAATAGTCGCACTGACAAAATGTCCCTTTGCTGTTTTTCAACTTAATCAAGTCTTTTGTTATATTAAAACACGTGTGTTTACTTTTCAAGTCGTCATAAGATAATGTCTATTTTCACAATAACATTGTACAATTGAATATACCAATGGAATTTTCGAAAGGGCTTGACTGTGTTTAATATTTCAGACATTCAAATATTGATTTGCGATACTCAGATATGAATTTCAAATAATGGTTTAGCGAGGATAAATAAATTTGACGATCAAAAACATACAATTTCATTTTCGTTTTTCATACAATTGGTGCAAGTAAATAGAGTCGTGCCTTGGGCATAATGGAATAAACGAAGGCGCGTGGCATGTGCTAGCTGACGCGTATATTTATGTCATTTAAAAATATCGACGTCTTAAAATTCCGATCACTTCACATGTTCTTATATACTATATACATATATATACAATTTTTACTCCGAAAACCAAAGGCAAATAATATACCTAAAGCTATAGTTTTTTTTTAAATTTTCAATGTTTTTTTTTGTATAAATAAATAAAAATAAAATGATGTTGGTTGGTTAGCACTTCGCCTGAGAACGCCTGAGCCGACTTGGATAATTTTGGCTTTTAAGGAAACAATGAATAATGATAATGGAAACGCATGATAAATTACAACTCGGCGCAACCACAGGACACAATGCCAAACACAGCGACGAATTTTATCAACAAAGTTCTTGAACTTATCCAGGGGGTATCCATGACACAGCTGATCGACTTTGTAAAGAGTGTTTCAGTAAGAACACACTTTTTCATTTTAAAATAAATTCACGTATTTTTTAAGATAGTTGTGATTTTTTATTGGATGGTAAAGAAGGCGTGTTCCGATTAAGTATGGAATAAAATACCGGTTAAATGGTCTCTCTCCATGGCTCTGATGACACGCCATTACTCTTTTCATGAAATTTTCCATTACTTTTTAACAGAGTTATGGATATATCTCGGTGTTAAATCGCACGGTGTTAAATCGCATTATCGTGGTGGCCAGTTGACCTTCAAATTTCTTGAGATAATTTGTTCTGATAATCGTCGCTGCAATAAATAGATTGTTTCTTGCGCGGTCTGGCAGATGTCACCGTCTTACTGAAACCACACGTCGTCCAGATCCATGCCGTCCAGTTGAGGCCACAAGAACTACATTATCATATTCCTGTAACGAATTCCGTTCACAGTCACTGCACTGATCAAAAATCGCACCAGACTGTAGCTCGTTGTGCGTGCATTTGTTTGTCATTGCATAAGGATTTCATGAGGATTATCAGAGCCCCAAATTCGACAATTTTATGTATTCACAAAGCCATTCAAATGAAATTGAGCTTCATCGGAGAAGATGTTTTTTTTTTTTTGGAAAGTTGGCATTGACTTCACTTTGCTCCAATACCCATAGAATGAATTCTTGGCGATTTCCATGGCTGCTGGTTTGAGCTCTTAAGTAAGCTGAATTTTGTGCGATTGAGGTTGGAGGTATTTTGTCAAACTTGTGTGAGATGTGTAGCATAACGGTCTCAAAGCGCTTCCTGGAGTTACATCTGAATTTTCAACTTCCATAAATTGATTTTTCTTAAAAGAAAGGTGGTATTCCTCCAATCAGCTATTCAGTAGTGAATTGTGACGTCCCATCGACAAAATGCTTTATAGTACATTCTACAGTACAACTGTTATTTAGTGACTGCAACTAGTTTTACCGCAAAATTCGGGTACGAAAGGCTCATGCCACGATTTCGAACGACTGCCCGTCAATCGAATTCAACTCAAATAAGATTCCTCTAAGTCAAAAGCTTTGTTCGACTATCTATATCTTTGACCGCAATTGATGACTGACATATTCGAGACATAGAAATCCACCTTTTAGTCCAATGACAAAGTTCTGGAACTTAGATCAAATATTTTGTGACATCGACCAACAGACTCTTAATCTATCTGCCACATAAAACGAAACCCAATCGAGCCACTTTAAAGGAATATTCATTGTATAGATAGACATATGTAAACAGCAAAAGCCATGTGCTGTTACTTTCCTAAAGTGGATTTGAAGACTCGATTATTTTCAAATACTAAAGTATTAAACTGATATGGAAAGATGGCGAAATCATTGAATACTCGTACTGCAAATAAACTTTCAATAGAGGTGGCAAATAAAAGGAACCTTGGATATGAAAAGAAATGTTTTCGACAGAATTTCAACACACACATACATATATTTTAATGTTTTTACCTCGACAATATTATATTCTAGTTTGTATTATTAGATAATATTTATTTAAAAATTTGTTGATTTATTAAGTTATTGTTCTGAAGCTCTTGTACACTAAGACTTTGATAGAAGTTATAACCTGAAGGTAGTTAGTAGTCAAAAATTTTTGTATAAAAGGAGGCAAGTTGAGCTCTGAAATTATCAGTTCTTTAAAACAGATTACTAAAATGAAATTGTCAGCCATCATCTTTGCCATCGCCTGCATTTTGGCCATCTTTGCTGCTGGAGCCAGCGCAGAGCCCAAGGTAAATTTGTCTTGTCTCTAAATAATATTCATACATTTTCATCAGGATCGATTGCGAGCGCTGCTGTCTGCAAAAGATTTTATAGGGTAATTAAAAAGACGTATAGACTTATCATAAGATAACCATTGCTTAAATTCATAATTTAAATTTCAAACCAGAATGTTTGTTGATGTCCTAAGTTTCATTGCAAATGCAACCGTGGCTAAAGTTTTTTGCTTCTAAAAATCATAAGAAATCCTTTCGAATTGTTCCCCGCAAATTGAAATTTCATAAAAATCATAACTCTCATAGTGTAACATTCGCTTTTCCTAGTGATGCAATTCGCTTCAGTCGATCACTGTATTGAAAATTACTGCATTTTATCCTGCGTATTTGATTCTAATGAGCACAATTTTTTATCTTTCTTTTTATATCCCCATATTGATGATGATATTGATTTTCGAAAATTTTTCCTTTTCTTTTACATATCACAAACAGAAGGGACACGTAAGTACTTGACTGGAAAGTGTCCGCATTAATAAATATTGTCCTTTATACCTTTTTGTATAGCAAAATTGTAAATTATAAGTAGTTGACTTGAAAAGGTTTCAATATTGAAATTTATATTTTTTTTCTATATCTATCCTATCTTCTAAATTCCATTCTTTTATCATGGAAATACTACCCCTAGTTTGTCTTCTTATGGATTAACCTTAATAACTAACCGTTTATCTTTTTGATAATTTTAACATCATTTTGAATTTGTAGCATCTCATCGGCGCATTTCATAAACTTGCAGAAAGCAAAAATGTCGATACCGTATCTGAAGTCGCTCCGACCAACTGAATAGGCTTTTGGAAGGAGACCAACTACAAACTCAAGAGCAATAAATGATAAGATGTTAATACAATAAAATACAATTAGCAACGAAGACATTTAATACGTGTTTTAATGAACACCTGTAATCATAGAAATGTTTCGACTTCAACGTGCGATACATTAGGATAGTCCGATGAAGTCGTCTGTGCCAGGGTTTGTAATGGAAATACGAGTATAGACTTCATTACTCTGCCTTTTTAACTGGCGATGTTTGTGTTCGATCTTGAAACGTTTGGGGCAGTGATGTTATATGAAACATTGGAAAGCACTTGGCAACTGATATGTGTTCGGTACTGTTTGTACCCGGTTTGGCCGAGATTCGAGATGTTTTTAGCAATAGTTCATCTATGTCAAATGACCTTGGCTGATACGTAGATTAGACTTTACAAATCAGGCACAAAATCAAAAATTGTATACTGTTTGGGGAAATTTATTATGTCTGAATTAGATCTGTACGCTGCCGCGCCACACCGTCGCACAGTGGTTCAGGATCAATTTCCATCGGTCAAAAGCCTGTATCTTTCGATCTGGAAAACATTTTTGAGTTCTGTAAAAAATTTATTGAGAAATTACAATGACAGATCAACATTGCAAACCGCACAGTGGGGTATATTTTAAAAAATTTCCAAAGATGACTACTTTTCGTTTTTTTCGATTTGCACGGAAACAAAAATTGTATTTTTTTTGTTGTTATGTTTTTTTGAGTTGTTTTGACGCATTTGTTCATAGTGCGAACAAAAAAATTAATTTTTTTTCGTTTTACAAATATTAGGTTTTTTCAGATTTTGAAAATTCAAAAAGTTAGATTTAATTTTTTGACGTTTTTGAACTCGAACAGTTTGAGAGCTATAGCACTCAATATTTTTGGACAAAACAAGCATGCATGCAAAAAATGGTCAAGTAACAAACAACAACTATAATAAATATGCTGCACTTCAATGTGAGGACGATGATGATAATGAGCCTGAAAATGAAATAAGACATGAACCAAAACCTCCACCAATATTTATTCCAAGCGTAAAAGATATTAAAGGCATGATAAATTCATTTTCAAAAATAGTTTCGCTAGATGACTTCTATTACAAATCGATGAGAGATGGGCAAGTAAGGGTTATGGTAAAAACTGTTAGTTGTTATAGAACTTTAGTTTCCTACCTGGATCAAAAGAAAATAAGTTGTTAGAGTTGTTATAAAGAAACTGCATTTTTCAACTCCAGTCGGCGAAATTAAAAGCTGTGTAGAAAAATTGGGCCATAAAGTCAGAAATATTATGAACGTCAAAAGTAGACACAGCAAAATGCCAATGGCTATGTTTTACGTTGACCTTGAGCCACAACATAACAACAAAGAAGTTTATAACATGAGAGACATAAGCAATGCCATAATATCAGTAGAACCTCCGAGGAAAACAGAGGATCTTGTGCAATGTCATAGATGCCAGGACTTTGGACATTCAAAAGCGTACTGCAGGAAACCGCCTAGATGTGTAAAGTGCGGTTTAGGTCATATGACAATTGATTGTACGAAGTTACCAGATACACCACCGCGCTGTGCACATTGCCTAGAAAACCACCCAGCTAGCTACAAAGGTTGCATCGCTTACCAGAAACGTTTAAAAAGAAAACTTCCTAATTTCGGTCAGCTCCGTAACCCGCAAACAAACAACACATATGCAAACAATGAAAACGATGATTTCAACGTCCGCATCACCGGCCCACAACAACATTTTCCCTTGTATTCTCAAGTTTTAAAATCAAATGAACAAAACACAAGTGCATTTAGTAAAATAGAATATCTGCTCAACAAGCAGATAGAACTCACCAACAATCTTTTGACAATGATGTCAACATTAATAGCCAAACTATGCAATTAAATACCAAAATTGCTATTTGGAATGCCAACGGGCTTTCCAACCATACACTCGAAGTAGAGGTTTTCCTTAAAACAAACTTTATAGATGTTTTTCTTGTGTCAGAGACGCACTTTACTACCAAATCCGTATTCAATATACCAGGCTATAACCTAATTAAGGCCGATCACCCAGACAACAAAGCGCACGGAGGATCAGCTATACTGATAAAAAGCGGGTTAAAATATGAATGCCTCGATAGCACCAGAGAGCGTTCAATACAAGCAGCTACCATAAAACTTAAGTCTGACACTAACGACGTGGTCATAAGCTCCATTTATTTCCCGCCAAGATTTGCTGTAAAGTGTGCAGATTATGACAATTTTTTTTCACAGCTTGGTCCAAGATTCATTGTTGGAGGTGACTTCAATGCGAAACATCAGTGGTGGGGATCCAGACTATCAAACCCTAAAGGAAAGGAGCTTTATAAATGTATCTCTAAAAACTCATTTTATATTTTATCTACTGGTAATCCTACATATTGGCCCAGCGACCCTTGAAAGTTACCTGATCTTATTGACTTTGCTGTTTTAAATTGAATACCGAGACAATATTTTGAAGTAGAGGGTAGTAATGACCTCAGCTCTGATCATACTCCAGTACTTATTGATTTTAATAACATCGTTCAAAATGTCAACCCGAAATATACCATTATCAATTCAAGAACTGATTTAAAATCATTCTCTGAATATATCGAGAGAAATATACGTTTAAACATCTCGCTTAGAAATGGACCCGAACTAGATGAAGCTGTTGACTCAGTAAACGGAATTATTCATGAGGCTGGTTTTAAATCTACCCCTGTTAATTCTACAACAAATACAAACCAAAGTAGTTTTGTAGTAAATACAGATATAAAAAAACTTATAATCCACAAACGAAGGTTAAGAAAAAAGTGGCAGCTGAGCAGACACATTTATGATAAAAGAGCGTTAAACAAAGCGGTTAAGAAAGTAAAAAGGAGTTTACAGAAACGAAAAAAAAACCAAGTCGGTCAATTTCTTCTAGGTCTTAATGAAAGAAAACACGATGATCATTGTCTGTTTAAAGCAACCAGATATCTTAAGCACCCAGCTAAAAGAAACCCTCCTGTAAAAAATGGCAACGGTTTGTGGTGCAGGACTGACAAATCTAAGGCAGAAGCATTTGCCTTACACTTACATTCAACTTTTAAACCTCATAAATTAAATCCCCAAATAGATGATGTGGTAAACTTTTTGGACAGCCCATGCCCAATGGATTTGCCCATAAAACATATTTCGCCAAAGGAAGTAAGAGAGGAAATTCAAAAGCTGAATTGCAATAAATCCCCTGGTTTCGATTCCATCAACGCTCTTGTTGTAAAAAATTTGCCAGAGAAATGCGTTAAACTTTTAACCATGATCTTCAACGCAATTATTCGATTGAGCCATTTTCCAACATCCTGGAAATATGCGGAAATTGTGATGATACCAAAACCAAATAAACCGGAACATGACATTTCATCTTATCGGCCAATAAGCCTGCTAGTCACTTTTTCAAAATTATTCGAAAGAATATTGTTGCAGAGACTATTGCCAGTTTTAGAAAAGAAGCAAATTATACCGGAATACCAATTTGGGTTCAGGCACAAGCATGGGACCCCTGAGCAATGTCATCGCGTCTCTGCTTATATACGAGATGCGTTAGAGAACAAAAAATACTGCTCTGGTGTATTTCTTGATGTTCAGCAAGCATTCGATAAAGTTTGGCATGAGGGACTCTGTTAGAAGCTAAAGAAATTACTACCAACTCCTTTCTATTTACTACTCAAATCCTTTCTAAGTGGAAGACATTTCTACGTCAAAGTAAATGAGGATATATCACAAATATATCCAATAGATGCCGGTGTGCCCCAAGGAAGCGTTTTAGGGCCTGTCCTATACACAATTTTTACCTCGGATATGCCACTCAACGATAATGTGTTTGTTGCTACATATGCTGATGACACAGCAATTCTTGCATCAAGTCCACATGCAGATATAGCCTCAAGAATTGTTCAAAACCAACTAAACGAAATGGAGTTATGGTTGAACAAATGGAATATTTTGATCAATACTACAAAATCAGCACACGTTACGTTCACCTTAAAGCGAGGTGACTGTCCGGATTTATTCCTAAATAATTCTGCGATACCAAAGAGTGAAACCGTAAAATACATAGGATTACACATAGATAGACGCTTAACATGGAAAAATCATATAAAAATCATATAAAAGCAAAAAAAGAACAATTAAATATAACAACAAAAAAACTGTACTGGTTAATTGGACACAAATCAGAACTAAACCTTCAAAATAAAATTCATATTTATAAAACAATCCTTAAGCCTGTCTGGACGTACGGCATCCAACTCTGGGGAACAGCTTCAAAGATATCAATCCAAGACACTAAGGTCTATTGTTAATGCACCATGGTTTGTATCCAATAAAACCATCCACAACGATCTCAGCATACCATTTGTCAAAGATGAAATCAACAGATATAGTACCAACTATCTTGACAGATTAAGCAGCCATTCGAATCCATTGGCAGTATCTCTATTGGATGACACATTAGAAGTCAGAAGACTCAAAAGACATCACATTCTTGATTTACTTTTTCGTAGATAAACTAACTTAACTCCAAAGAAAAATTAAATTTAACTTGTATATCTTAATTTATTTATAAGCTCAAATGTTGTTCTCAATGGAGTTCAGCACATATGTCAATGTTGTTGTATTAAAAAAATTTGCTTATTATCCTTATACACAAGGATAGATTGTAAATAAAGACGAATGAATAAAAAAAAAAAAAAAAATGTCCCCCATGGTTCTGCGGACAGGCCTGAATTCAAATCGTTTCATGAAATTTTTAAATGACGTTTTCACAGCAATGTGGCTGTATCTCACCGATGACGCGTTGGAGCTCGGGTTTGAATTCAGGAATTATTTCTGGTTTATTCGCATAAACCCGATATTTTACAAAACTCCAAAGATAGAAATCGCAAAATATTAAACCCGAATTTCTTGACATACGAATTTCTTGACATAATTTGTTCTGTAAACTGTCGCAGCAATTAATCAATCGCCCAATCAGAACTCCGTTATCATGTTCCTGTAACTAATGCTGTTCACAGCCACTGCAAGATCGGCCTCATCTTCAAAAAAGGAAGGCCCTATCACTCCGCTTGACCAAAATTCGCACAAGACAGTTAGTCGTCGCGGGTGGATTTGTTTCGCATCGATGGAATGAGGAAGCCCAGAGGTCTTACCGTTTCAAAGTTCAGCCAATTCTTCAGCCAAAAATTTTAACAAAATAAAATCTTAAACGTGTTAATTTAAACGGCAGTGGAGAAATCGCGAGAGTGAAAAAATTGAGACATACAGAAGGAAGAACGAAGCCAGAAAATTTTACCAAAAAGCCAAAAACGGAACTAATGGACATGGTTCAGGGCCCCCTTCTGTAAAGACAAGGTCGGAAATCTTATCGCAGATGTGCAGTGCATGTTGGGAATATGGAGAGATCATTTCTCCGCGCTACTGGTACCTGAGATATCAAATGACGATGGGACAATCAATCACAACGTGGACGACGACATCGATTGCCCTCCTCCTAAGACGAGGTCAGAACAGCTATTGCCTGGCTTAAGAACAACAAAGCCGCAGGAGCCGATACCGCGGAGCTGTTTAAGGCTGGCGGTGATGAGCTGATAAGGTGCATGCATCAGCTCATTAGCAAATTTTGACCAGATGAATGCTTGCCCGGCGATGGGAGTCTCCGTGTACTCGTACTATGCCCCATATTTAAAAAAGGTGACCCGAGTCTCTGTGCCAACTACCTCCACCTTTCAAGTATAATTTGCGAAAGACTAAAACCAATTATCGCTTACCTGATTGGACCATACCAGTGTAGCTTTAGGCTTGGAAAGTCGACAACCGACCAGATTTGCACGATACGCCAAGTCCTGTAGAAGACTCAAGAAAAACAAATCGACACCTATCATCAATTTGTCGATTATAAGGCGGCTTTCGTTAGCCCGATACGGGGGAAACTCTACGACGAAATATCTGAGCTTGGTATTCCTGCAAAACTCATACGCCTTTGCAGTATGACCTTGACGAAAACCAAATCCGCAGTGACAGTTAGTACAGATCTTACCGAACCTTTCGAAACCCAGCGATGCCTCAGGCGAGGCGACACCCTACCTTGCGATCTCTTTAACATCTTAATGGAGATCATTATGAAAAAAGTTGCAGTCAACATGAATAAAACCATCAACAGCAAAAGTCACATGCTGCTCGCGTATGCTGATTATATTGATACCATTGGCCGCATAATTAGAGAAGTTACTGCGGTGTTTTCGAGCATTGAGAAGGAATCTGCAAAAGGGGGTCTGAAAGTAAATGACGCCAAGACAAAAATTAATGGTTTCAACAAGCAGTTATAACCGATATAATTTCGAGGTAGTGGACGAATTTATATACCTCGGATCTGCCGTAAACAAAAACAACAACGTCAGCCTTGAGATCAAGCGGAGAATTGTGCATGCAAATAATTGTTTTTTTTGGCTACTCAAGCACTTTAGAGATAAAGCCCTCTCTCGAATGTCGAAAATCCAGCTACACCAGACTCTCATACAACCTGTCTTGCTTTATGGCGCAGAATCCTGGGTCTTATCGCAAGCAGACGAAACATCTGTAGGAGTCTTCGAGAGAAACATACCCCGGAAAATGTATGGCCCTATAGTGCACAACGGCGAGTATCGGCGACGCATGAACCATAAGCTATATGGGATAAAGCGACATCGATATAGTTAAGCGAATCAAAATAACGCGATTGCGCTGGCTAGGCCATGTCAGTAGAATAGATGAAGACGAACCAGCACTAAGGGTTTTCGAAACCGAACTTGAAGGAAGGCGAAAAATAGGAAGACCAAGACTCCGCTGGAGGGATCAAGTTGACGAATCCCTGGGTATACTTGGCATTGCCAACTGGAGAAATAAAGCAAGGCATCGAACTGGTTGGCGAAATATGTTATCTTCGTTTTGTAAGATCCCTGACCCCACGGGGTTGTTCGAGATCGGATAAGTAAGTAAGTATGTCGGCGATTTCACTTTCTTTAAATTTTGATTCTGAAAAGCAAGCCCAGAAACAAACAAATCTGACCACTGGTTCAGAAGTTAACTATTTTACCCTAGTACTCTCCGACCACCAATCCGAAAATTTTCAAACCGCTGCCATTTCGCCCCCTTGCATTTTCGGTGATGGTCGTAGATGCACGCAAAGAAAAAAACGTTTATTGCTCGGTTGCCACAACAATACTTTGATTGATTTGTATTAATTTATTAATCGCAACCGTTTATGTAGTTCTCCCAAATAAACTCATATATCGCAAATGTGTATCATGTTGTTGCAAACGAGATTTCGTTTGCATTAAACGCGTTCAAAACTACATTTGTCGCAAGTTAAAAACCGTTTGCGATAACTGAAATTAGCCATTTTTCTAATGAGAGCACAGATTACGAAGAACGTAAATTTCGTAAACTCGTTTGACGTACACACTCACGCATTGAGATAAAAGGTTTTTGCCTTGTCAATATATTTTCGATGGACAACTGACGTGTTGTAGTTTGTTGCGCTTTTAGTTGAAATAGAAAATATAGACAAAAATTCCAACTTTTTTTAAAACAAACTTCATGGGTAAAACCAAAATCATAGAAGTTGGAAATTTACACCAAAAAGAGCTTATGGAAACCATAAATATATATTTTAATGTACAAGTAATGCTGTATCTGAGTAGAGTAACTACAACTATAACTCGGTTGCTGTAACTACAACTCGGTTGCTGTAACCGAAAGAACAGTTAGTGGAACCGTTTTCCGTTTATCACAAACGTTTTTTCAGCTTTAATTTTTCATAACTCGTTTACTTCAAAAGTTTTTCAGTTCTCGCAAACGTCTTTTTAGTTAGGATCAGCTACAACTCGGTTGCTGTAACCGAGGGAACAGTTGGCTGATCCGTTTTTCGTTTCTCGCAAACGTTTTTTTCAGCTTATGTTTTTCATAACTCGTTTGCTGCAAACATTTTTCGCATTTCCCAACTACAGTCCCCAAACGAACTTCAGTTATCTGAGATTTCGTTTGGGACGAACGAGTTTTTTCTTTGCGTGTGGACATATTTTCATGAAATGCGTCAAGCAATACGCTGGTGTATTTTGCCCAGTCATGACTGAACCACCCTGTATATTTGTAGTGTATTAACACACAAATTGTAACGCACAAATCGAAATGCCTTTGCTGATTTATTGTAGGATGGTTTGAGCCATTGCCTCTATCTGGTATAATTAAACCGTCCAACCGCCCATCTGCAATACACCAAATGTCCTAAATTTACTGAGAGAGTTGGCGTCTCTATATGTCATTACTCTATGCAAAATACATTCAAATAAAATATTTAGAGTTCTATTTGTTGCAAAAACTTCCCCATCAAATATTTTCTAGCCAAAAATCTTGCTTTACAATTATTCTTTTTTATACATTCGTATGTACATACGTACATTCTACACATGATCTAATTCTAAATGCGTCATAACACTTTCCTTCATGTCTATTGACAAACAATAGAACAAAAGTTCTGATGTTTGCACTACTGAATAGATGGTTTCTAAAAATTGCTATAAAAGGAGTGCGAGTCAAAGCACAAGTATTCAGTTCACCCCTAGATTTCTAGAAATTTGAATAACTTTAAACAAAATGAATATTCTACACATTTTTGTTGGCTTGCTTTTGGCTATCTGCACCGTTGGAGCTGCACCCGTAGCTGAACCAGAACCCGAACCTTTTGGTCCAATTCTCATCTTGTCTGCCAAGAGTCTCGCTGATACGATAATGGACGTAATTACGACCATTAGAGGAGATGAATACAGACAGTTTTAAATAAAGCATGAAAATGAGAACATATCTAAAATGTTTGTTATTTTATATTTGAAATATTTTATAAAGGAGGATAAGATTTACTTGTAGATCTCGGGAGGTTAGGAAATTGTGGTCGGACATAAGTTACAGTGGACGCGGACGTCCACTATATAAAAGGAGGAAAAAAACTGTAGTCCAATAATACGAATTTACCAACATTATGAAAAGGCCTGTCATTCTATAATACGCACTATTGGATTAAATGTTTGGTGAACGTCCACAATTGCATGTGTCGGTGACTGTATTCTATCAAAGTTGTTGAACTTATATAACTCAAGTTCACCGGACCATTCTAGAAACGTGTTCCATCCATCATCGTCAGTTTTGATGGAACATATTGGTATTAAATATTTAGTGGACGTCCACAATTTCATGTGCCGGTGACTGTATTCTATCAAAGTTGTTGGCCTATTATCTATGGGAATCCTAACTACAGTTCATCATCGTCAGTATTGGGGTTATTTGATTTTCATTATATTACACTGTGCGACAGTGAAATTAGGGTCACAAGGAAACAAAAAGCCCATAGGCTTTACACTAATTTTAGAGTACTAAAGACAACTGTTGTTAAGTAGAGTATTCTGCCTAGTTGTCAAAAATTTTGTGGGCTATAATTCCTTCTAAAACAGTTATCCCAAATTATTTACCATATGCTGAAAAATTACAAGAATTTTTGTTTGACGTTTCGTCATTTGACGAAGTGACGGTGCATTTTTTACAAAATGTGTATTAGTCAACATTGTGCAACGGTGGAAGAGCTACAATTTTGTAGAGGGTTGCAATGAAAAATATGTAGTTTAGAAATTTGCCATGAACGATTACCAATATTCCAAATAATTTGTGCCGTCCTCTTAGCCACATATGTCTTCCACGTACAAGGAGGTTTTTCGAGCCAATCAAGGCCAATGGACGAGTCGCACTACAAATATGTTTCCAATTTGTAAAGTGGCGAGTATTCTGTTTACTAGTACGGCACCACATAGTTCTAGCCTGGCAAGACTCACGGGTTTAAACCATAGATGTGCAGCTAGTACTCTTTTGAGTCATCGTGTTTTCACACCGATAGTAGCTTGATCGTTTTTTCACACCAACATGTCCGAAAGCTTGCTGCTTGTTTACCGATTCAAAGTCAGTTGCTGTTCTGCATTCACACTACACTTAAAAAATAAATTTTAATTGCCATGGACGAATATAAAGAAATTTTTATGTTTGTAAATGGCAAAAATCATAAATGGAAATAATCATTGGTGATGTTGATATTTGATTTTTTTTTTTAAGATTTAGTTTTAATTTTTTTAATTTTAATTTTTTACTCAGTGTACTACTTTTGTTTTCTCTGCTTTTGTTCTGCTTGCTCCGTTCAACTTAACACAGTCGCAAATTCGTAAAACTGATTTGAAATTCGTTTGTGTCAGTTTGCACATGTCTGGTTTAAACCTTTCTCTTGAAGCCAAGTAGGTCTGAATGAACATCTTTTTTTTTTTTTTTTTATTAAACCAACACTCAGGGGATGCCCCCTATAAATGCAGTGCATTGTGTTGGCGAAGGAAAATTGAGGTAGTAGAGGGTGGAAAGAGGGAGTAGTGTCTGTTGATATTTGCGTTGAATGTTTGTATGTCACAATTGGTGGGAAATACACTAGCCGGAAGTTTATTCCACATACGGACTGTACGGCTGAAGAACGAATTTTCTCTATAGTGTGTAGTGCGGTCAATCGGCCACTCACGTCCGGCATAAGTTGACGGATGTCCGAGGAACACATACCGTGGAAATATCGATAGAACAGTGACACGAGTTACGACATCCGTCTCACCAACAACAACAACGCAACCACCACCGAAACCACCGAGGGTATAATGCAGCTACGACAACCATCACAACAACAACCACCACTACGCTATCACAGAGGGCATAATGCTGAACAATCACAAATTCTTTTATATATAGTTTATTCATAAGTACTAACCTATACCAATAATACATTCTCTAAACATACACACTAACTCATAAATACTAACCCATATCAATGACACATTCTCATAAGTACTCACCCATATCAATCAATACGCCATATTAATAAGTATAGACTAACCAATTCCAAGAAATACCAAATTCACTTTCTTTTATCTTTAATATATATCCGCATTCATATTTTCTTACGAAACCTTTTTACTCCACTTACATACACATGTAGGTCATAAACTATTGTGACATTTAGCATTTAGCACTTTCTTTTATCTTTAATATATATCCGCATTCATATTTTCTTACGAAACCTTTTTACTCACACATGTAGTTAATAAACCATTGCGACATTAATTTGAGGCCAACTAATTTTTGTTTGTATCGATTCTTGAGAATTCTAAATTGCATTTTCATATTTTTAATCTAAATATACTTTTCTTTGTTAAGCTAAGTTACTTTTAAGATCATCATCACAAATAAAATCAGATTGTTACAACTAGTGAAAAGAACAAGTCGTGTCTTATTTTTCCATCCCGGGTTTCCACCCAACATAACTGGCGCAGTCGAAAGTTCAGTGAACGGTTTCGGTGTTCCTTTAAAAAAAAGTGTCCTTTTTGTCCTTGCAAATAAAATAAAATTAAAATACTCCCGAAAACAAAACTTTAAATTTTTAAAGAAAACAAAAGTGTCCTTAAAAGGAAATAAGAAAAGGAAAAGAACATTCCTCCAAATAAAAACTATAAAATCTTGAATCCTCCTTCTGGAACGGAGGACAATCAACCTCCAGAGACGACATCAGGACATCGAGGCCGTGGGTGTTGACCCTTTATTCACTGGAACCCACTCCCAACAACAACAACAACTGCAATTATACCACCAGCATACTATGTGGATCATCATACCCTTCTTGATCGGGTGCATGTAAGTGTTTTTGTGATGATTTCGTGAACGTATAAGAAATAATTAGAAAATTTGTTCAGATAAATAAATTAAAGAAATTGAATGATATAACCAACCGTTAAAGAGAATAAAGATATAACAAGTTTATTATTTTGTTTTATTAATGAATTCTTAACAGTATCGAGAGTATATCGATAACTCGTTAAATTAGTTTCATTGAAGGAAAAAGAAAACGAGAACACAGTATAAATAAAATATAATAATTTACAACACGTGAAAGAAAAATACGTGAATTAAATTGAGGGGTGAAAGTATCGAATGTATATCGAAAGCAATTATAGAGAAATAACGAAAAAAATGATAAATGATATCACTTTCAATTTTTTTTTATTTTGCATAAAATTTCAATAATATCGAGGGCATATCGGTAAAAGAAATTGAAAAAAAAAAGGAAAAATTAGAAAAAGGAAAAATACATACCAAATTAAAAAAATTTTAATCTTGCATGAAAATTCTTTAGTATCGAAGGCATATCGGTACAGAATTTAAACTAGTATTATAAGAGAAAAAGAAAATAGAATATATTGAATAAATGATCAGCGAAATATAAGTACATTGAAATAAACCCAAGTGATAAAAAAAGAAAAAACTAACATTATCGAGGGAATATCGGTACAAACCTCTGAATTAAAGTTGTATAGCAAATTTGAGAAGTGGAAGTCCTTCCCCGTCGTGGACTTTTTGACTGTATATCATTAGTCCATTTGACAGGAGTATAGAGGGAATATCTATACAGCGGCATACCTTGCTCAATCGCTAACAAGGTACTTTAATTCCTAAGTTAAGCTAACACATTTTTTATGCCTAATAGGAAAGATCCTAACCAAAACCCGTTTTTTCCATATAAGCTAAGGAAGTTTGCTAGCTTGTCTTCTATCTCTGAAAACGATAACTCAACCTTCGCTGACGAATCAGATACTAGTATCACCCAAAGCATAACTCAAGTATTCGAAAAACTTAGAGATGCTAATTTTAAAATTCAGACGGACAAGTGCGAGTTCCTCAGAAAGGAAATATCCTTTTTGGGGCATATCATAAACTCAGAGGGAATAAAGCCAAACCCCGCAAAAATTGAAGCAGTAAAAAACTTTCCTCTACCCAAAACCCGAACGCAAATCAAAGCCTTCCTCGGACTTGTCGGTTATTACCGTAAGTTTATAAAAGACTTGGCCAAACTTACCAAACCTCTTGCTCAATGCCTAAAGAAGGGCGCAACCATTACAATGGACAAAGGTTACATTGAAGCATTCGAAACCAGTAAAAACTTATTATTGAACGACCCTATCCTCCAACACCCCGATTTCACTAAACCCTTCGTCCTTACAACTGACGCAAGTAATATTGCATTGGGAGCAGTCCTGTCCCAGGGCAATATAGGGAGCGATGAACCAATTTGTTTCGCGAGTCGCACACTCTCACAAAGTGAATGCAATTACTCCACAATAGAGAAAGAGTTACTTGCTATAGTTTGGGCTGTAAAATATTTCCGTCCGTACCTCTTTGGAAGGAAATTCAAAATTTTTACAGACCATAGGCCGCTTATTTGGGTAATGAACTTGAAAGAACCCAACTCGAAGTTGATAAGATGGAGGTTAAAATTGGAAGAATATGACTACGAAATTATCTACAAAAAAGGAAAACACAATACGAATGCTGACGCCCTTAGCCGCGTCAAAATAAATGGACCATCGGAGTACAATAAGGAACTTTTCAACAACTCAAGCACAGTCCACAGTGCAGACGAAAACCTAAATGATGGTATTCCTATTTCCGAAAAACCCCTAAACGAATTTAACCTACAAATTGTCTTTGAAGCAAAGGAAACGGGATCCCCAATGACTGTAGAAACTGTCTTTAAAAATAAACAAAGAAGAATTCTACGTAGGGAACAATTTAATGAGGAAACCATGTTGGATATATTTAGAAAATTCTTTTCTCCCAATAGGCAAACAGCCATTTACACAAATGACGACATCTTCTCGGTAGTACAGGCAACATTTTCCAAATACTTCTCTCATGCCAAAACGTTCCGTCTCGTTAGGTGTACAGAAATCCTCGAAGACGTATTAACAGAAGATAACCAAGAAGGGATAATTCGCGATTACCACGAACGCTCAAATCATAGAGGAATAAACGAAACACTATTACATCTAAAAAGAAAATACTATTTTCCTAACATGAAGGATAAAATTACGAAAACGTTAAATAACTGCGAAAAATGTAAAATCTTTAAATATGATAGAAACCCACCCAAATTAAAATTCGTCATTCCGGAAACCCCAATAAAACCCCTGGAAATATTACACATCGATATTTACAGCATTAACAATAACCAAATCCTTACTGTCATAGATAAATGCTCCAAATTTGCTTGTGGTTATACACTAACCTGTAGAAGTAGTATAACAGTCCTTAAATCTTTCAAAGCTTATATCACCACCTATGGCATACCCAAAATGGTTATCTGCGACCAAGGCTCTGAATTCATTGCAAATATCTTTCAAGACTTCTGTAAACAATTCGAAATTCAATTGCACATCACCTCCTTCCAACAGACCAGCAGTAATTCACCAGTGGAAAGGTTACATTCCACACTCACGGAAATATACCGACTAATTCTATCCAAAAGAAGGGAGAACAAACTTACAACTGAGCACGAGGAAATACTTTTGAAAACTTTCATAACGTACAATAACGCAATTCACTCCACGACCCGACTCACACCATATGAACTCTTCTTTGGTCGACCATACAAATTCATGAAAACACTAAACTTCTCAAACGAACATGACTATTTATCCAAACTGAATACCTTCCTTGACGAACTATATCCGAAAATTCAGCAACAAGTCCAGAATGCAGCGGGAACTAGAATCGAAAATGCAAACATTTCCAGAGAGAACCCAGAAGACAACACCGAGGGCCAAATCGTTTTCAGAAAAGAAGCAAGACGCAACAAACTGACCTCGAGATTTTCAAAACAGATAGTTCAGAAAAACGATAAAATCACTATAACAACTAGAGGCAACAAAAAAGTACACAAATGTAGATTAAGGAAACACACTAAATGAAATAAGTAAATAAACGAACACTGGACTCGTGCTATGATAATACCACTAATACTAATTTATCTCCTCTTTAGAACACCCCCAGCCCACACTCAAATAATCGAAGTGCAGAACTTGCCAATAAACCAAACCATCTTGCCATTGAGACTAGGCCCCGCAAGATCCATTACTAACTTTGACAACTTTATACATATCATTAATCTTGACGACTACAGAATCAGCATTAACGATTTAGAAACCACACTTAAACTTTTTGAAAAACACACACCCGAGACTAACATTGCAAAAGTTACTAGACTAAAACTCAAAGAATTGAAGAACAAATTCTTAACATTATACCCAACTCGAAGACAGAGAAGAGGATTGTTCAACGGTCTAGGTTCCGTTATTAAAGTAATAACGGGAAACATGGACGCCAAAGACGCTCAAACAATTAATGAACAAATAGTCAAAATATACATGTTAACACCAAAAATGTTTGGTGGGTCAATAACCAATAATGCTGACGCTGTTAAGCGTGCCACAATTGGAGCAACGATCGCAGACGTTGTGCCATAAGTAATATCAAACAATGCTGACGCTGTTAAGCGTGCCACAATTAGAACAACGACCCCAGAGGTAATTTACGTTATGCCAGCAGTCAACGCGACGGTGCACATTTTGCGACGTCATCATTAGTTGGTAAGGTAGTTATCATTAAGAATTTTGTAATTAATTTAAGTCAGTTCATTTTGAATCATTAAATAAAGAAGTCGCTCCTCTAAGCAGCGCAATACAGGAATAAACTTTAATCTTGTTAATTGGCGCCCAACTAAATCAAGTACCCGAACAGGCTACAAGTGCAACTAAATCAAGTACCCGAACAGGCTACAAGTGCAACTAAATCAAGTACCCGAACAGGCTACAAGTGCAACTAAATCAAGTACCCGAACAGGCTACAAGTGCAACTAAATCAAGTACCCGAACAGGCTACAAGTGCAACTAAATCAAGTACCCGAACAGGCTACAAGTGCAACTAAATCAAGTACCCGAACAGGCTACAAATTCAACACAATCAGCAGGAAGAGACCATAGGACCTTCAACTGAGAGCAGCTGTGAAAAATTGACCCCTGAGTACCAACAAAGAAAAAGGATTCTGTCGACCTTCCGGCTCCCAGTATGCTAGCAATTATTTTAGTGTGAGTATAGTGATAAGTGACTAGAAGCCACTACGAATCCTACGGGACCCTCTAGCGGCAGTAAGAAAATTGTAAAACCAATCCTGTGTAGTTTAAACATAATAAATAAGTGATTAAAAATAAAATATTCAAAATATAAAAGAAAAGAAAAATATAAAATGGCAAACCCAAGCAATTTAGTGAGACCCCCTATCCTAAACATCCAAAATCCTCCCATACCCCAAATTCAACCTAACGTGAACGCGATTGATATCGACGCGATAAGGCAAATGTGTGCAGAACAATCCCGAAATGTAGTCAGGCAAATTCTAAATCCAAACGCAGATATTTCGGGAATAGACCAAGACATAGAGGAAAGATATAGGGGAAATCTTACCGAACTGGACAAAATTCCAGACGTGGTTAGGTGTCTTAGGGAATTCTCTGGCAACCAATCCGAGTATAGCTCCTGGAAAAAGAGCGTGGAAAGAATTTTAAAACTATATGAATCCTATAAGGGAACGCCGAAATATTTCGGTATCCTCAACGTTATCAGAAATAAGATTATTGGCAGCGCTGACGCCGCCCTAGAATCTTACAATACTCCTCTAAACTGGGAATGCATTTCCCGCTGTCTGACACTGCATTATGCAGACAAAAGGGATTTGTCAACCCTGGAATACCAAATGATATCTATTGTACAAGGCAATTGTACTATACAAGAATTTTACCAGGTGGTATACTCCCACCTGTCTCTAATAACAAATAAACTCTCCAGTATGGAGATGGGACGTGAATCGTTAGATATTCTAACACAAACCTATAGGGACAAAGCGCTGGATACATTTATCAGAGGACTTAAAGGTGATTTGCCCCGTCTTCTGGGAATAAGGGAACCCACAGACCTTCCTCAAGCTCTGCATTTGTGTCTCAAATTAGAGAACCAACAATATAGAGCACAGTATGCAAATTCCCATGCAAAAACCGAGAAATCTCAACAGCAACCTCCACCTCGTAAGAACTATAATCCGAAATATATTAATCCAAATCAAGGATTTATTCCACAATCCTTCAATCAAATACCTCAAGGGTATTTTAACCAAAACCAGCCATCAATATCTCAACAACAATTCTTTAACCAGATGCCTCAACGGCAATATTATCAAAATGGCTATGGTTTCGCTCCCCAACGTCCAACGGCACCGAAGCCGCAAGCCAAACCAGAACCAATGGATGTAGATCAATCCATGCGATCGAAAGCGGTCAATTATATGAATAGGCCGGTGCAGGATAACAAGTTTGTAGGAAAAAGACCTACCAATCAATCAGCACAGGTTCATCAACCAGCGAAAATACAAAGGAATTTTCACCTCCAAACAGATGCACCTCAAAACGATTCAAATGAAGAAAACTATGCATCGGAAATGTACAATTATGAAAATGATCAAGAATTACAACCATTAGATGAATATGTTAATGAATATAACACCTTCAATCAAGAGGATGAACAGAATGAAACACAGGAATTCATTGATATTCATTTTTTAGGCTAACAAGCTCGTCCCTACCATATATCGAGTGTAGGACGAGCTCAGGTCAAACACTAAAATTTTTAATTGACACGGGATCAAATAAAAATTATGTCCAACCCGAACTTATCAAAAACCCAATTCCAAATAATGAAACGTTTTACGCGAATTCTGTTGGTGGTAAAACCAAAATTACACACCATACGTTTATAGATCTTTTCCATACAAATTCTAATGGCACTAAATTTTTTCTGTTACCAACGTTGAAATCTTTTAACGCTATCCTGGGAAACGATAGCTTAAAGGAATTGAATGCGGTTATCTTTACTTCCGAAAATTATATGTTAATAGATAATAGAACAAAGGTGCTAATAAAGCAACAATACTCCCAATCCGTAAATACGATAAACATCAGGAACAACCATATGACTCAAAAACAAAAAGTCAACCTAGATTTAATTGTGAAGAGGTATGAAAAATTATTTAGTGACCCGAATGAGAAATTAACTGTCACCACGTCGGTCATGGGTGAAATACAAACCAAGGACGAAAATTCGGTATACTCACGGTATTACCCATATCCACTGCACCTAAAAGATGAAGTCGAAAGTCAGATTAAAGAATTATTGGATAACAATATAATACGACCATCTCGGTCACCATATAACTCGCCGATATGGATCGTACCGAAAAAGGCTGACGCCTCAGGGAAAAAGAAATATCGTTTAGTTATCGATTACAGAAAACTAAACGATGTTACTATACCTGACAAGTACCCAATCCCGAATATAAATGATATCTTGCCACAACTATCCAAAAGTAAATGGTTTTCTGTAATCGACTTGAAGAGTGGTTTTCACCAAATACCGCTAAAGGAAAGTGATATGAAAAAAACTGCATTCTCTGTGAACAATGGAAAATATGAGTTCACAAGACTTCCCTTCGGGCTGAAAAATGCCCCTTCAATCTTCCAAAGAGCTCTCGATGATATCTTACGTGAGCATATAGGGAAAATTTGTTTCGTCTACATTGACGATATCATCATTTTCGCAGAGGATGAAGAGACACATCTGAAAAACCTGCAAATAGTCTTTGAGACCCTACAAGGAGCAAATATGAAGGTCCAGTTGGACAAATGTGAGTTCCTAAAAAAAGAAGTAGAATTCTTAGGGTTTATCATATCAGATTCGGGAATTAAGACAAATCCGGAAAGAGTAAAAGCGATTCAAAATTTTCCGATTCCCAACACACTTAAAGATCTCAGATCCTTCCTCGGACTTGCGAACTTTTATAGACGTTTTATCAGGGACTATGCTAAAATAGCAAAACCCCTGACAATACTTTTAAGGGGGGAAAATGGACGCATGTCCAAACATGTTTCGAGTAAAATAAAAGTAGATCTTGACGAAGAGGCTTTAAATGCCTTCAAGAAATTAAAGAATACACTGATATCCGAAGATGTCTTATTAGCTTACCCGGACTTCGAAAAAGAATTCCAATTGACTACGGATGCCTCTAACTTTGCCCTCGGCGCTGTATTATCCCAGGATAATAGACCAATAATTTTTCTATCAAGAACTCTCCATAAGCCCGAAGAGCACTATGCGACGAACGAAAAGGAGATGCTCGCAATAGTATGGGCTCTCAAGTCTCTTAGAAATTATCTTTATGGCGCAGCCAAGATGAAAATCTTCACGGACCATTTACCTTTAACGTATGCGTTAAATAATAAAAACTCGAATTACAAACTGAAAAGGTGGAAGGCCTTTTTGGAAGATTACAAATATGAATTAATGTACAAACCTGGAAACACTAATGTTGTTGCAGACGCACTGTCAAGAATTCCACAGGAGGTAACACATATTAACTCCATGACAGCAACGCAACATAGTGATGAGAGCTCATCACAGAATCTAATCCAGTTTACAAATGCACCTCTAAATGCCTTCAAAAATCAAATCATAATATCTACCGGCAGTACAGCTTCCTACAAGTTTGAGATCGTTTTTCCCACGTACCATAGACATACAGTTTCAGAACAGGTTTTATCAAAGGATATTTTGGTTCATATTCTGAAGAAATATTTAAACCCTTCAGTAACGAACTGCATTAAAACTACAGACAAAATCCTTGGTGTGCTTCAGGAGATATTCGGACAACATTTCAGTCAATATCAAGTGAAATACACTAGGATTATGGTAATAGACCTCATAGGCGAGGAAGACCAGGAAAGGGAAATTATAACAGAGCATAACAGAGCCCATAGAAGCAGTTCGGAGAATAAGTCTCAAATTCTAACAAGATTCTATTTCCCACAAATGCACGCAAAGATTAAACGTTTAACAAAATTATGCAAAGTATGTAAAGAGAACAAATATGACCGCCATCCCAACAAAATTATGCTCCGGGAATCACCAATTCCCCAATTTCCAGGGCAAATTGTTCATATTGATATCTTCATCACCGAAAAGAAACCCATTTTAACGGCAATAGACAAGTTTTCAAAATACGCACAAGCGAGACTGTTGAAATCCAGGGCTACGGAAGATATTAAGCAACCGTTAAGCGAAATCCTCTTGGCATTTGGCATGCCAGAAATTGTGGTAATGGACAATGAAAAATCTTTCAACTCAACAGCCATTACGTTTATGCTAGAGAATCAATTTAACGTAAAAATATTTAAAATACCCCCATATGCTAGCTCGGTTAATGGACAGATAGAAAGATTTCATTCCACACTTGCAGAAGTAATGCGGTGCCTTAAGTCGGATGGTGCCCACAACTCCTTATCGGAACTCCTCCATAGATCCTTATACGAGTATAATAACTCCATCCACTCAACTATACGCAAAAAACCAATTGAAGCTTTCTTCGGTAAACGCATTCATTCGGACCCTCAAGACCTAGAAAAAAATAGACTGGAAATTGTTGAAAGATTAAAGGAAAAGCAAGTACGAGATCTGGAGTTTCATAATAAAAAGAAATCACCTAAGAAGGATTACGAAATTGGGCAGAAAATTTATGTAAAAATTAATAAACGGCTAGGGACTAAGTTAAGCAAGACCTATTCTGAGGAAATCATTAAAGAAAATAGGAAAACTACCATTGTTACAGAATCCGGACGGATCGTGCATAAAAATAACATAAGAAACTAATTAAAGATTTCTTTTCAGAATCATACTTGCTCTCACAAGAGCTGAAGTGCAAATTCTTGACTACTCGAATTCACAAATCGTCACCATAAACACCGGTTATGCCAAGCTCCAAACTGGAACGTTCAAACTAATACATGTAATTGAACCAGACAATTATCAAAATCTAATAGACAAAATACAACTGACCCTACACCACAACGTGAGCACATCCCATCCTCTGTACCCCTTCCTATCCCATGAAACCAATCAACTCCAAGCCCATCTCAATAGAATTAAACCCCGAGTAAGGAGATCGCTTAATTTTATAGGGTCTGCATGGAAATGGATTGCTGGTAATCCCGACCATGATGACTTCGAAATAATTAAACAAAAAATGAATAATGTTTTGCGAAATAATGATAGACAAGTAATTGTAAATAAACTATCTATAGATAATATGAATGCTCTAGCTCAAACAACTAATCAAATTGTAAAGTATTTCAATTCTCATGAAATAGTCAATGAATCACAAGTATCAACTCTTAAATACAAAATAAAATTATTAAAAGAAGAACTTTTAAGTATTCAATATGCCATCCACTGGGCAAAAGCTGGAATAGTAAACTCATTCATTCTCACAAACAACGAAATAAATATTGTTAAACAAATTTTTGAAAAGGAAGCCATCCCTTATATTAATTTAGAAGAAGCATTCGAGTTCTCTGAAGTTAAAATAGCCTCCAGCAATAGTCATCTTATTTATATTGTTACCATACCAACTACCGATGTAAATTCATGTAATAAATTAATAGTTAAACCTACTAAATTTGGAAAATACGTTAATAAGATTCTGTATAACGAAGTATTGTTATGTAACAACTCAACTTTTGGCATAAAGTACCCCTGTAAATCATACAATAAATTAACCATCTGTAATAGTATTAATGTTGAAAATATAAATAATGATACCTGCCTAACAAATTTACTGAGAAGTCACACTTCAAATTGCACATTAATAGACAATGCCGACATACCCACTGTTGAAGAAATTGTTCCTGGAATACTCCTACTAAATCAAATCAACGAAACTATTCATATTAACGAAGAACCACGGGATCTGACCGGAACCTACATTCTGCAGTACCATAATGCATCAATAGTTGTCAAAGACAAAACATATAACTATTTCCAAATGATGGATGTTCAACCTTTACCACCTATTTTACAGCCTAGATTACCTGGATCAACGATTGAGAAAACGCTTACCTTACAATCAGTAAAAGAACTTCACCTCAAGAATACCGAAGAAATCGGCCTCCTAGATGTCAAGAACAGATGGACTTCAGGAATTAATTTTGGATTATCCACCATTATCATACTATTCGTAGTGATGCTTGTGAGAGGAAGAAATCAAACAAGCAAAGAAATTGTAACCACTATACCAGCAGTACACCTCTCACTCCCTGAAGTTGCCACCACAAATTTTATGGAATCGCAACAGACCCCAAGATTGTCCCAAATACCATATTTCTAAAATGTCACGATCGAGGACGCTCATAATTAAAAGGGGAGGTGTTAACACCAAAAATGTTTGGTGGGTCAATAACCAATAATGCTGACGCTGTTAAGCGTGCCACAATTGGAGCAACGATCGCAGACGTTGTGCCATAAGTAATATCAAACAATGCTGACGCTGTTAAGCGTGCCACAATTAGAACAACGACCCCAGAGGTAATTTACGTTATGCCAGCAGTCAACGCGACGGTGCACATTTTGCGACGTCATCATTAGTTGGTAAGGTAGTTATCATTAAGAATTTTGTAATTAATTTAAGTCAGTTCATTTTGAATCATTAAATAAAGAAGTCGCTCCTCTAAGCAGCGCAATACAGGAATAAACTTTAATCTTGTTAATTTACACAAACCTTAACAATGTCACCGACACACTTTCACAACAACACTCAATCAATTTTAAAATGATGGAAAGATTCAAAAACATCACATCACATATCAACAACGAACACCACACTATAGCAAGATACATGACAAACACAGCTAACAAAATACAACGCGAAGAGGATATTCTTATTGAAACTCAATATCTCAATCAGGTTAATTTTAATATCGACCTACTAACAAACCACTTATCAAACATAGCCGAGGCAGTGGTGTTATCGAAACTCAATATAATTTCAAGATTTTTGCTGAGCCCGGAAGAACTTGATATTATAGAACTTAAACTAAAGAGCCAAAACATCCAAATTGAATCAATTGAGAACATTTACGAAATGTTAGGCATGCAAGCCTACTATAATAAATCTAATATTATATTTAATATACTAATACCCAACATTTCAAAAGAAAACTACTTTTTATATCATATAATTCCTTTACCTGTAAACGAAACGAAAATTATAATAACTGAACCATATATAACATATAACGAAAATTCCACACAACATCACAAAACACTTTGCCCCATCATAGAGGGCACATATTATTGCAACAAACCCATCCAACAAGAAGAAACTAAGAACTCGATCTGCATTGGAAACCTAATGAACAACAAAGCAGCATACTGTCCATTTAATGACGTGGGAAAAACGGAATCAATCTCACAAGCGGAACCCAACTTCATTCTTTTTATTAACTCACCAGAAACACTAATCAATTCTACTTGCAGCACTAAAACTCTGAAAGTAAAAGGCACTGCTCTAATCCACTTCCGGAACTGTGACGTCTCAATAAATGGCATTACATATCATGACAACGTTGAAACCTTCTGGGACAAAATCCACATTCCCCCGTTACCAAACAACATAGTTTCTGCAAACTCCACAACCGAAGTTTTAAACCTGAAAAAACTAAACGACTTCAACCTTCAAACTGGCATCAAGGTCAACAATCTGGAAGTAACAACAAAAACAATACATTCGATCACGACTTCGACAACCGTCATATGCACCGCTATAGTCATCGTCATACTCATCATAGTCATCAAAAAGAAAAACACCTACAAACATCACCTACCCGTTCTACAACATATCGCTCCTACCCCAACAACGTCATTGTGGCCGTCGCTCTACCTTAAGGGGGGAGGAGTTACGACATCCGTCTCACCAACAACAACAACGCAACCACCACCGAAACCACCGAGGGTATAATGCAGCTACGACAACCATCACAACAACAACCACCACTACGCTATCACAGAGGGCATAATGCTGAACAATCACAAATTCTTTTATATATAGTTTATTCATAAGTACTAACCTATACCAATAATACATTCTCTAAACATACACACTAACTCATAAATACTAACCCATATCAATGACACATTCTCATAAGTACTCACCCATATCAATCAATACGCCATATTAATAAGTATAGACTAACCAATTCCAAGAAATACCAAATTCACTTTCTTTTATCTTTAATATATATCCGCATTCATATTTTCTTACGAAACCTTTTTACTCCACTTACATACACATGTAGGTCATAAACTATTGTGACATTTAGCATTTAGCACTTTCTTTTATCTTTAATATATATCCGCATTCATATTTTCTTACGAAACCTTTTTACTCACACATGTAGTTAATAAACCATTGCGACATTAATTTGAGGCCAACTAATTTTTGTTTGTATCGATTCTTGAGAATTCTAAATTGCATTTTCATATTTTTAATCTAAATATACTTTTCTTTGTTAAGCTAAGTTACTTTTAAGATCATCATCACAAATAAAATCAGATTGTTACAACTAGTGAAAAGAACAAGTCGTGTCTTATTTTTCCATCCCGGGTTTCCACCCAACATAACTCACGCAGCCCACATTTCGACGATGCTCAAGGGAGGCAATAGAGTTGGATACCCTACTGTCCCCTATTAACACCGTCGCTCTCCTCTGGACACGGTCGAGAAGCTCCAAAGAAGTCCTAGGAGCACCTGCCCATATATGGGAGTTATACTCCATCTTTGGCCTGATGTAGGTGGTGTAGATATTGAGAAGATCAGATGGAGTGAAGTATTTCTTGCACCGCTTCAAAAAGCCTAGACACTTGAATTCATCTTTCGACACTTCAAATACATGTTTTGCCCAACGGACATCACTTTGTATTTTCATGACCAGAACATCAAGAGCGTCTGATTCATCAATATCCACACCGTCCATAGACAATGACGACACACCTGGGTCAGCAATACGTTTATGCGACAACAAACAACACTGGGTCTTACTCGCATTAAAATCTACTCTATTCCTTCGACCCCATTCAACAATGGACACCAGATCGCGGTCGAGTGTTTCATTCATTGTCCGGCGTTTGACTTCAATCTCTTGAAGACTTGGCCTACGATCGAATGAATAAGAATGGCAGAGATTACTGTCATCGGCAAAAGAGTAGATTGGATTCACAGTCTGACCCAGGAGATCGTCAATGAAAATAAGAAAAAGAGAAGGAGAAAGAACAGAGCCCTGTGGTACACCTGCAGTCAATTTATGCTCGTCGGATGAAACCCCATCTACAACAACTCGTATAGTGCGATCTCTGAGAAAACTCGATATAAATCGAGTGAAGTTATCACCGACACCAAAAGCAGCGAGCTTTGACAAGAGTGCATCGTGCCATACTCTGTCAAAGGCCTTGGAAATATCAAGAGCCACTACCTTACTCTCACCAAGCCGGTGGATGGATCGACTCCACTGTTCCGAAAGGAACGCCATCAGGTCTCCAGTAGATCTCATTCTACGGAAGCCATACTGCCGATCATTAAGAAGGTCATTGGACTCAAGATACTTCACTAGATGGTGGTTAACCATACTCTCCATAACCTTCGAGAGCGCAGAACAAATTGCAATTGGGCGGTAATTTGCAGGGTTACTTGCATCACCTTTTTTAGGGATTGGCTGGACATTAGCAATCTTCCAACGCGCCGGGAAGACTCCGGCACGGTATGCAAGGTTGAAAAGATTGCGCAGTGGACACGCCAGTGTCGAAGAGCACCTACTCAAGACCAGTGCAGATATACCATCCGGGCCCGGGGATTTACCTACGACGAGATTCGCAAGAACCTTTTTAACTCCTCGCGTTCGAAAAAATATCTTGGGCATGGAACAAGATACGTAATTGATCACGGGGAGTGGTTGATTGCTATCCGGCAAGGAAGAGTTCCTTGCAAACATTTCAGCCAAGAGGTTAGCTTTATCAACCGGTTCAGTGAATGTTATGTCATCTTTAAGAAGAGTTGGGATAGAGGAAGAACTATCCTTTATTCTTCTTGCGAATGACCAAAAGTTCTTACTTCCACTAGTGAAAGAAAGAACTTTAGTACGAATACGCTGTTCGTGAAGAAACTTTTCGCGTCGAAGTACTTTGGCACACTTGGATCTTGCCTGTTTGCGTAGCAGTTCAGTATCAACGTTTTTATTAGAACGCCAGTCTCTGAACGCGTCCTCTTTGGATCTGACAGCATTCTTGCATGTCTGGTTACACCAACTTTTTTCCGATGGTTTAACCGAAATAATTTTTGTCGGAATGAATGAATTCATACCAATCAAAATTATCTTCTCGATCATTTCAGCAGCAGCATCTATGTCATTGTCCAGAAAACAAAGCTTCCAGTTAAAATGCTGATAAAAATTGTTGAGCTCAGCCCAACGTGCCTCTTCGTAGATAAAAATTGTTCGCTTCGGGACTGTGTTTGAAGCGAGACGAAGAGCTGAATACGAAAAGGATGCTGAAATGATACAGTGATCCGAATTACCCAGAGGTGCAAGCGTGTTAACTTCGTACTTTTCAGGGTGCGAAGTTAAGAAGAGGTCAAGTAAATTTTGGTTGTGCCCTTGAACACACGGAATGTGCGTCGGTTCATTCACCAATTGCGTTAAGTTATTATGAGCGGCGAAGAGCTCAGCGTATTGGCCCATTCCCCAATATCTCAGAAATGGAATCGGAAAGGGTGTCAAAGCCATTAAAGGATGCCTCCCTTCCCGCATTAGGACTTCTATAAAGAAATCCGAAATGTAGGACATGTGTTCCAATCTTGAATTTTACCCAAAGAGAGTTAAATTCTGGATCTTGTGAGTCGAAATGTCGCTGACTCTGAAACACTATGCCATTTTTTACATAAACCACAAGGCCTCTGTGGGAAATAAAAAGGGATAGAGTGTGGTACCCAGGAACGTGAAAATCCTGTGGATCAGAATCCTCGCGCACCTGGGTTTCACATAGAGCAAGAAATTCAGGCCGATGAATATTAATATGAGAGTACACACCGAAAAAATTCGTTCTCAACCCTCGTATGTTACCATAATGTATAACAAAATTACACACCATTGCGACATACAAACACACAGAACAAATTCACAGCAGTAAACACAAACAGTGAGTCCCCCGCCTTCTCGCTGATATCCACACAATGCTTAGTGTTATGCCTTAAGCACTGAGCAGAAGACGAAGAAAACACAGTTTATGCTGTACTGAATAGGAGAGGGAGCGGGGGACAACAAATGCACCACACAGAGAGGGGCATAAAAGCCCTTCGTGCGGTTGACGTAAACAGCCTTAGTTGATGTTGTTATTGTTCGCCATTCTCAGTGCGAAGATTTGTCACCGCACAGTATGCCTTTGCTGAGGCATTACAGAAACCTTGCATTTGGGTACCAAAACTGGGTGAATAGTGTATCCAATGAGGAATCTTAATAAGGGAAATTTGTGATAGATTCTCTACGAATTTGTCCCACTTCAACAAATTTTTACACTTGACGTTCTCATCCCATTTCGTTCTTTCAAGCCATAACTGCTGGGTAAGCATCCTAACTTGAATATCTATTGGGGAAATCCCATCTACTGGTTAGTAAAGTATGGAGACCGATTTGTCCTTCGTTGGAAGACGTAGGGGACCAAACTCGTAAGAAAAGCCATCAGACAACGCATCCCAGCGGATGCCTACATTTGCGTGGAATTCTCAAGAAATCAGAATCTAAAATATAACCTCTTGGGACGCGTTTGTTAATTTCCGGACAATATGACGGAATTTAATATGGCGGAAGGACCACTGAGTTAAGAAACTCTTAACCGATCTAAGACTCCACAGCGGCAGATATGTAATGGGCTCCTGACAATATGTCGTCTACATAAGTTTCCTTTTCGAGAATTCTGGAGATTTGCGGATATATTTAATCTTTGGTCAATTTGAGTAATGTGCGGATTGCCACAAATGACGCACAATTTACTCCGAAGGCTACAGTTTTCAGCACATAATCTCGTATAGGACTTATTGCATCAGGGCGGAAGAGTATCAGTTGGTAGTGCATGTCGTCTCTATGAACTAAAATTTGTTGATACAATTTTTCTATAACGCCAGAAAATAAGAAAATACAAGTACATAAAAGCCTGCAACATGGGACCAACGTAGAGAACGTCATTCAAAGGGTTTCTGGAATAATTCGGCTTGGACGCGTGAAACACCACACGAAGTTTAGTGCTTCGACTATCAGGTTTGAGAACAGCATGATGGGATAAGTAAAAGGAGTTATACTTATTATGATACGCGATTTAGAGAGATCGTCGGTGGTGCTGTGGCTAGAGTGCGCGGCTCTTCTTCATGAGAACGTAGGTGCGATCCCTGCCCTAACCAGCTTCCATTTCCTTCGACGACGACCACCTCGCTTAGTGATGGCAACACTATCGAGTACTTAGCCATGAGAAAGCTCGTCAAAATACCGTTCGGAACCGGTGTAAAACTGTTGGACCAAGCAGTGAGTGAAAAATCTCCTATCCCTTCATGGGATGTAATGGGAACGGTTTTTTTATTTCGAGAGATGTGACGGGTTCCATGTGATCGTGCTTTGTGAAACCAGTTCAAATGTTGTTGTAACTTTCCGTTGTTTCAGGGTTCTTTAACAGTGATTGATGCCAAAATAGTGGACAAGGGCGGAAGTTTGGGTCGGACCTAGAGGCATTTCGCTGGGGTAATTTTGCTTGAACCCGAGACGAGCAATAAATTTTCCTTCAGAGTTGCAAAAGGCTGTTTCTTTATAATGTGATTCGCACTATTCATAATCTTTGGATAATAAAGGTGGGTTTGGGACCTCTTCCTGTTCCCAGAACATTCTGAGTAGCTGGTCTAAAAGCTTGTCGATATATTCTGAAGCCGCTGTAGAAAATGAGGGCACTACGTCACATGATACTGGCCCACTAATAATTCATCCAAATATCGTAGCCTGAGCTAAGATCGAATTGCAATTCGTTTTACTTTATCAAGTATTACTTATTTGATATTACTACCAACTAGGAGATCGACAGGACCAGGGAAAGCAAATTCTGAGTCTACGATCGAAGTTCTGTGTCTACGATCGAAGGACCATAGAAAGCAAATTCTGTGTCTACGATCGAAGTCCTCTCTGTTGACAGGGTTGTAGCATCCCCCAATTGCGTACAAATGCAGTTTAAAATCATTAACACAGACAAAATCATTTGGGAACACAGAAATTCGGAGTAGATGCGTAATTTTTAGGACAACAATTGCATTTACCTTCAGGGTTTGATCATGTCTTTCGGAATATAAGGTAATGAGGCATATGGCGTTGGAATTGACCACAAAATGACCACCTATCCCGCGAATTTGAAAACTTTTACTTTCCGTTGGAAGCTTTGGAAATTGCTGTCGTCATTTCGCAATAAAAGACTTTCCTGAGCCGGAGTGGGAAAAATGTCTCCTTGGAACTTTATATGAACTTTTGCGGTTGGCAATAAAGTGTCTTCCGATCTAATGTCTTTCCTGTCTGAAATAAAACCGGAATGTGTTTGAATAATTACCGGGAGAGATCAATATGGGAGATTATTCTCTTGGGATGTTGTCACTGTGATTAGTTGTTTGACTCTGACCTCCAATACCAATGATTTCAAATCTAGATTTGCGATATGAGAGTCTTAATAAATTTCTGAGTTTTTCAGAAATGCAAATTACTTTGAGACGCAGGGTCAATTAATGCCCTCGTTGTGTATAGATCACCACGCTGTCGTATCTGAAGTAAAGCTGTTCTGAGAAGTATGGGTTCATCATAATTTGAGATGTTTGTGCTTGAGAGGAAGTTGTTGGTTCTTCATTCATATATCTCGAATCGTTGAAAGATTAGTGTTGAGATTTGGGAAATTTATCATTGCGTTAATCTGTGGTAGATGAAATAGAGAATTTGGATTGCATGTGAAGTAAAGTGTGGTGATTTTTCTTGCACCCAAGACAAGCATTTTTGCTTTTGCAACTACCTTTAGTATGACCAGAGGACAAGTAGTTATTGCAAAATTTATTCTTGAAAATGAAGTCCATTCTCTTCTGAGGTGTGAACTTTCTGAATTCAGGACAAATTCGAATGTTGAGAGCTGATTCACACAGCACGCATAAAGTATTTAACTTATCTTGGGATAGATATGTTTGAACATTATCTTTTGGATTTGGATATTTAGTTGATCGAATGCTAGATATTCGCTCAACAACTTCGAATCTATTGCTGAGGAATTCATCCATCTGTGACCACTTCGGCAGCTCACCATGGGATTTTAGCGATTGTTCCCAAAGGGAAAGCGTGTTGTCTACAGTAGCTACCGGAATATCAAATAAAAATTTCAATTGTTTGTCCACCAAAACACGTTTGTTATCATAGCGAGACTTTAAAGCATTCCAAGCTAAATTATCATCGCACAACGTATATCTTGTAACGATCTCCCTGCATCTCCTTATGTCTTATTCGAGAGTTTTGGGTGGTTCACGTAGACCGCTGTGAAAATGTCCCGAAATGAGGGTAATTCTTCGTAGCCCCCTTTAAATACCTCGGTGTCACAGGGTGGCACTTTAAGAAAAACACCCGAGTTATTGTGAGGTATAAAAGATTGTGCAGGGATATTGGTATTTGGCGAAATACAGTATCTAGGCGATTCCCTGGGGGCATTGTATCCCTGCGACGCACAGTGGGGCCATTTGAGTTTTTTCGTTGCAAAAATCATATCTTTTGAACCGAATAATTTAAACGGCATATGATAGATAAGTGTTCTACCTATAAAATGAAAGGGTGCTGCGCCTTCTAGATGCTTACTTATGGGTAATCAAAGTTAAAATTTGTAGAAAAGCCAATTTTACGGTAACTAAAAAAAAATATTTTTACTAATTTTAGATTTTTTTCGTTCCTTTTTAAGGTGTTTAAGTTTTAAAATTAATACCCAACAAATTAAAAAAAATCATTTTTATTTGTAAATTTATTTTTTAAATTTTCTGTAAAATATTCATCACAACTCGTAAGAGAAGGTATTTATATCTAAAAGACTAATCAGTTCTAAAGTATAATTATTTTCTAACTCTATTCGTGACTTGACATGCCGCAGGAATGAAATAAGTGAATCGGAAGATGATGCTAACATGTTGAAGAGGGCCTCATTTTGCCTCAGCCTTGATGCTTTGAACGTGTTCTGCAATCTATATTTTTACACAATATGTTAAGAGACTCCTGCGCTTCTTCATAAAGCTCTCCAATTGGCAAAGACTGGTATTCAATTATATCTTTGCCATGCGCCAATATTTTACAGACTGTTGGGGTCAACTTCTTCTGTGAACACATTTCCGCTAAAGGTCATCCAGTTTTCGATGCATATTCTCCATATTTTGTAGAATTGACGCTTTCTTTGCAGTTTAAATCATGCAAGATCGTTCCCAATCTTTTAACGATTTGATTGTCAATTTCAGTGATTCCAGTTACTGCCTCATCATTTTCAAAAAATCGCCTAGAAGTGTTTCCATCGTTTGAGTTTCCGTATCCGTACTTGGGACAGTCTACTTTTAGTACAACTTGGTTAAAAAAGGCATCCTGTATTTGCTTCTTTCTGAGCTTTTCCTTATCCTTAATCGATATATTTTCATCGAAGATAATAATAAATAATGCAAAAGTCAAATGCAAAACCAATTGTGTTAGTCAAAGCACACATTGTTTTCACAGATACATTGAATAAATAGCGGCATAAAAAACTTATAAAAACACAACAAAACATTTGCAAATTTTGGCTGTATTTTCTTTCTGTGCGCCTAGACTGTTCATTATTGCAAGGCTACCGCACTTTTATTGTAATAACATGTAAATGGGCACTGACATGCAGCCAAATTTAATTGAATATCGTAGAATAATGAGTAGTTAATCACCCTAAAGTAATAACTTCCGAAACTAATCGAAACCTTTTTAGTTCTATTCTACCAAAGTTGGAAAACGATCCAAAAATAGTGTATTCTTATAATCGTGATATTTTGGTAACTAAGCCTTGGAAAACAAAAAAAAAAAAAATTTTATTTTATTTAATTTTAACGTACCTTTCCATCAACACATAAAACATAATGGTCGGTTCTATAGTTTGGCTGCAACTCAATTATAAAACTTGTAATTTCCTTCACTTTGTGTTTTTCCTTGTACACTGAAGAAAACAAACAACTTTGAGCGGCCATATAAGTCACACTGTTTTTTCGAGTTTGAAACGGTTTTCGGATTCTTGATACATAGTAAGTTCTCTATCCATTGTTATTATTCATTTTACCACAAACCTTTATCGAATTTTTGATTTTCGCCACAGATTCTGGACAAAGGCCCCACAGTGCGGCGTCCGGATCATATCTATCAAATGTGATCGTGCTACATAATATGCTTCTGAGCAAACATTGAAATTTAATTTAGCGGATTATTAAAACAATTTAATTTTCCTTCCTTTTTTAAATTTAAAACAAAATTTCAATACCCATTTGAATCGTGAGTGATTGCAGTAAGCCGCGAGAGTATGTAAGCGAATAAATGTAGAATGGGTAAACTAATGGGTTAAGTAATTTCGAATCAATTTATTTATTATCCTCCCCATATTATATATATATATCCAAAAGTCGACTTCAATTCGCCGACGACTTTTGTCTCATAAATTTACACAAAACCTCTCCAACTCGGCGAAGACTTTGTTCACAAATTTTCCTTCAAAGTCTGCTACAATTCGTCGCAGACTTTGGATCAGAATAGCTCATGTCAGTCGATGATCTTCTTATTGGCTTCTTTTGCTCCTTTTCTCTTTGGCGGTTTGAAAGGACCATGAATAATTAGCGGGAGAGATCAGTATGGGCGATTAATCTCTTGAGCTGTTGTCGCTGTGATTCGCTGAGGGTAGTGGACTGTATTGATAACACAGGGTGACAAAATGAAGATTTTTTTTCTGTGGTTCAACTTTTTAGAGTCAATTTGTTCTTAACCTGTAATTCACTCTTTTTGAATTGGCTCTGGTTCTCGAGATAAACCGCTATTTCAAAAATGATGGAGGTTCCACCACACATTTTAACATAACTCAATAACACTTTGTCCAATTTGGTTAACTAAAAAATTTAAAAATCCGCAGCTAAATTACCTTCAAATTCCACGTGCAATGTTTTTTGATAAAGTTAGTAGTTTCTAAAATATTCAGCAACTTTTTCCAAAAAAAAAATGTTTTTCATCCACAATTACAATTTTGTTGTTCTTCTAAAATTCATAAAAAATCAAAAAAGTCACAAATGCTATTTTTTAATCTATAGTTATAAATATAGATATGTTACAAATAAAAGTAGTCATATTTCAATAAAATCGATTAACAAGTTTTGGTTTAATTCACAATTTTGTGATGGTATCTCATTTTGATAATTTTTGTAAATGAATATTAATAACACAAATATTCCATAGCTATAAAAACACGACACATAATTATAACAACTCAAGTAGGCCAAATAGGCGATATGTGACAGATAAGGGAAAAAATACTTACATATGCAAAAAAAATTGTAATAGCTCGTTAATCCTTATGTTGAAAGTGAAAAGGTAAGGCTTATCTACACTAAAATTAAAAAAATAATAAAATTCCTCAATTTATGAGGCATTACTACCTAAATCTTGTGCTAATAACCTCGATCATTTCTGATACATATGTGGTATATATTGTGCATAAAATCAACTAACTAATATTACAGCTTTTGTAAAACAAGCTTAAAATGCTTATTTTGGACAACAACTTGGACAACAAGACAAATGTTGGGTTCCACATAAAGGGTAGTATTCTAAGAGTCCCGAAAGTGAACGTAAACGCAGAAGTCAACGCGAACGCCAAAGTCAAAAAATGGTAGTTTAAATATCACTTCGCGCTTGCGTTTGTTTACGAAAGCTGTCACTGACATATGCGATTTATAGATTTGCCAAACTAAAATAAACAATTATAGATCAGAAAAAGTTATCTTGCGTGAAATGCTCAGAATGAAAAAGATTAAAAATTTAGCTCTATTTCAATACATCAACATATTTTAAGATTGCTATTATTTATAATACTGCAAATACCAACAATATTCACATAAAATGTGTAAAACACCTATGTTATTTTGGGGTTAAATCTCCAATAAATTTCCCCATCTATATTAAATTAGTTGTCTTTTCAAAAACACGTGCCATTTGGCGGTATGTATTGATGGTAATGTAGTGGTTCGTTTGTTTATTATTGTCAACATCAACCGATGTCTATAATTTTTAAATATAATTCTAATAGTTTTGCAACGCATTAGTTATTTGAACGTTCCATTTCTAATTTTATTATTGTAAATAAGAATTTCAGTGCGTAAACAGTATAATTTTGAATTATTTAAGAAAACAAGTTTGAGCTCTATCCGCCGAATGCATTGCAGCCAAAATGACCAACTACTTATAAGCAATGAAATGCAAAATACTTCCATTCTCGATCGACATTTTTCTTTAAATTTGTAATTTCTTCAACTAACGCGAGTTGGCGTGTTCAATTTGACAGCTGAAGTGATCAAAAACGTTGCGCTGCGTTTTATAAACTACGCATTAAATAACGTAACTCAACGCAGGTAGTCACCGAACAGCTGTAACGTTTTATAAACTACCAAAACGGCAAAAGTAACGCGAAGTGACGGACTCACGACTTCTAGAATACCACACAAAGTTTGTAAAATTTGTGTCGAGTCACTTCGATATTGGAGCAAAGGAGAACGCAAAGGGCTTCCGTTTGGAATACCGATGGCGTGAGCAGAGCCAAGAAACCACCTTGATGATTGTTACTTTTGCGCTGTAAATGTAAAAGGCATGAACCGATATAAAAAACGGTATTGGTTGTACCCAAACGTTCAATCCGTTAAGCCACCAACGCTGCATAGTGAAAATTTACCAATACCGCTATTTACTTCATTATCAGCCAAATATTTTAATGATATTGAAAAGCTAGATAGTCAGAATGACAACAACAGTGAGAATGAGTTCGAAGAATGCAGTTGTATATTTCATGGCTTTTCTTAAGGTGAGCAGAATGAGTTAATTCGAGATTTAAATTTATCGAAAAAATCAGATGAACTTCTTGGATCAAGACTAAAAGAAAAGCGTTGCATTCAGCCTGACGTAACAATAATTACTTAACGAAATAGGGAGCGAGACATCCTTCCATTCTTTACCGAGGCGAATGATATTGTATATTGTAATGATATTTCTGGGCTTTTAAATTTAATGGGCCTTCCAATATACCACCCAAAAGACTGGAGACTTTTTATAGACAGCTCAAAAAAAAAGTTTGAAGTGTGTGTTACTACATAATGGAAATAAATTGGCTTCGATTCCAGTAGTTCATTCGACTAAACTTAATGAAGACTATGAAAACGTCAAGCTGGTGTTAAAGAAGATTTCATATTATCAACACAAGTGGCCCGTCTGTGTAGATTTAAAGATTTTAAACTTTTTATTGGGTCAGCAAGGTGGATACACTAAATATCCCTGTTTTCTATGTCTATGGGACAGTCGTGCAAAAGGTGAACTCTGGACCAGGACAGACTGGCCATCAAGAATGAACATGACTGTAGGAAAAGTTAACACCGTTCATGAACCTTTGATAAGTCGAGAAAAAATCATTCTCCCACCACTCCATATTAAACTTGGAATTATAAAACAGTTTGTAAGAGCTCTCGATACGAATGGCGATTGCTTTAAATATATTTGTCAAACATTACCTGGTCTTAGTACAGAAAAGTTAAAAGCAGGCGTTTTTGACGGGCCACAAATCCGTACTAATATCAACAACGATGATTTCACCAATCCCATGACTCATGGATATGCTTTGTATCAGTTGTCAAAAATTGTTTGGGGAATAACAAAGCTATATATAAAGCTATAAAGAATTTCCAAAAATTAGGAGCTAATATGAGTATAAAAGTGCATTCTTTGCACATTTATTTGAATAAATTTCCTGACAACCTCAGCGATTATAGTGAATGTAGTGTATCCAGGTATGCGGTTAGTTCAAGAATGTTTTATTGTTTTTCTCATTATCATGTACATACAAAAGCTTATTGCTAATTACAGCGTTGTATCGATTAAGTATGAGTATGCATAATGGAGATGGTAAGTATCAGAGATGGTAAGATATGCTACAACTCCCTCCTCAAGCTTATATACTAACTATACAATGACAATTTAAATATCGCCTATCGTGTTTAATCACAATTATTTACAGTAATATAACTCTAACGGATTTGAATATTAATATGATATTATATGGTACAAGTTATAATCTGAAAACTCAGTATTCAATTTCAATTTCTAACCTTAATAAAAATATAATAAAAGTTTACCAATACAACGGTTATTCTTTATAATTAATACGCTTTACATTACGTAAATTTCTACTTTCACCTACTTGTACTGGGCCAGCCGTCTCTCCACCGCCATTCGCCTTTAATGAGGTGCTGGTACTTTGGTACTCTTGATGACTAGACTCCGTTGCCGTTTGTTCTTTATCATTCTCCGTCGCCGTGGGAGTTGCCTCCTGGTTGGCGGTACCCGGTATAATCTGATCGAGGTGTCTCTTAGTTGATCTATTGTTTCGAGTCAAAACGCAACGATACGATCGTTTGCCAATACGCTGTGAGATAACGGCCTCTTGCCAAGCCTGTTTGTTTGGGTTCGAGTAATCGCGGACGAAAACGTTCGTTCCGTTTTCAAAAACCACGTTTCTTTTACCTTTATAATTTTTAGTACTTGTTAACTGCCTTTCAGAAATTAAATCTTTTACGAGCGGTGGTTTAAGTAAGTTAAAATGATTTTTCGGTTCCCTTCCTAATAATAATTTTGCTGGTGACTCACCAGTAGTACAGTGTTTTGTACACCTATAATCCAGCAAAAATGTATCTAAAACCTGACTTATATTATAAGCGTTAGCTTCAGCTAAAGCTGCTTGCATGGATTTTTTAAACGTCTTTACGAAATTTTCAGCTTGCCCGTTTGTTGCTGGATGGCCGGGCGCCGTCAAACTATGTTTGATTTGGTTCACTGATAAAAATTTTTGAAATTCAGAAGATGTAAATTGACACCCATTATCACTGACTAGAACGTCTATCAGACCGAACCTAGCGAAAACTTCGCGCAATTTACCAATAGTAAAGTTTGCTGTAATGTCTTTTGTTTTAAAGACTTCTGCCCACTTCGAATAAGAATCTATTATTATTAGAAAGTTAAAGTTTTTGAAAGGTCCGGCGTAATCCAGATGGATTCGCGACCACGCACGATCTGTTGGTTTCCACGGAATTAATAAGCTTTTTTCTGGGCTTGGTCGACATTGCTGGCATGGTACGCAATTCGAAATTAGTCTCTCAATATTTTGATCAATTTTTGGCCACCACACGTACGATCGTGCCAGTGCTTTAGTTTTAACTATTCCAAAGTGGGAACGATGCAACTCCCTTAATATAGTATTCCGTAACTTTGTTGGGATCACAACTCTATAACCCCACAACACGCAATCGTAATCTACAGACAACTCGTCTCCTTTATTACGATACGGGCTAAAATCGTCCCCTTTTAGGGAGTTTATTGTGCCATTTTGAATTGCCACTATAAGCTTTGATAAAATAGGATCCTGTCTGGATGCCCGGGCTATATCCTTAAAATTTAAGTTAAGCTTATTGTCTGACTCAATAAAATTGACGTAATCAAGATCCACAACTTCGTCTCCCCCTTCCTCTTGGGGCAACCTTGATACATGATCTGCCGTGTTTGAAGCACCTTTTATGTATTGGATTTCGTAATTAAAACCCGACATGATATATGCCCACCTTTGCATTCTAGCGGCTGCCATTACTGGCAATCCTTTATTTTCACCAAATATGGTAATTAATGGCTTGTGATCTGTTTGTAAGGTAAAATGATTACCCAATAAATACTGTTTTAATTTGGTTACGCTAAAAACTATAGCCAGAGCTTCCTTGTGAATGGTACTGTAATTTCTTTCTGCCTGTGTTAATGCGCGTGAAACGAAAGCGATTGGTTTTTGTACTCCATTAGCAAAATTATGGGATAAAACCCCTGCCACTGCCTCATTTGAAGCATCAGTGGACAAAACAATAGGAATTTTCGGATCGAAATGTGTCAGCACCTGATCTGACGTTACCTCTCCCTTAAGTAAATCATAAGCTCTTTGACATTGTTTTGTCCATCGAAATTGTAAATTTTTTTTTAATAACGCATACAGTGGAACCATTTTATTAGCAAAGTTTGGAATGAATTTTGAATAGTAGTTTAACATACCCACAAAAGCCCTTACCTCTGCCTCATTTTTAGGTATGGGTGCGTTCAGAATTGAAGAAATTCTGTCTTTATTTTTGCTCAATCCATTCCTATCAATGTTACACCCTAAATATGAAATGCTATTTTTGAAAAATTCGCATTTATCCACATTTAACCTCAAACCTACTGACTCTAATTTATGTAAACCCGCTTCAATAGACTTAATATGATCGCGCAAATTGGTACCCGTGATGACGATGTCATCCAAATAATTCACAACATTTGGTATGCCTCTTAGCATGTTTTCGATTGCTCTTTGGAAAATTGCCGCTGCTGGCTTAACTCCGTAGGGTAACCGGGTTACTTTAAAAATACCCACGTGAGTACTCCATGCACATAGTAACTGCGATGTTTCCTCTAACACCAACTGATTGTATGCGCACGATAAATCCAGCTTTGAAAATAATTGCCCCTGTAATGAAGCAAACAACTCGTCTATTCGAGGTAAGGGGTATTTAACATCCACTAAAAATTTATTTATTGTTGATTTGTAATCTCCGCAAATACGAAGCGTACCATTCGGCTTCACTACTGGAACTAATGGCGTCCCCCAATCACTGTTATCCACTTGAACCAAGACACCCTTTCCTACTAATTCCTTTAATTGGTTTTCTATTTCTTCCCGCCAAGCTAAAGGTACTGGCCTGGGCTTACAAAAAATTGGCTTTGCACCTTCAATTAAATTAAGCTTTACCGTTTCAACATTGTATGTGCCCAAACCATCCATGAAAACTTCACGAAACTGGCTTTTTATTCTTTCAGTCAACGCACCGTACTCGGAAATCGAATTTATTTGTGAAAGGCCGATGCCAAAAACTGACATAAAATCGCGACCCAAAATCGGTGGGCTACACGTATGACTCACGACTAGTTGCATAATATGCTTTTTATCTTTAAAAACAATAGTTGCCGTGAACTTACCCGCGACTTCTACCCGATCCCCGTTGTATGTGAAGAAAATATCTGCACACGGCTTCAGCAATTTTTGGCTGAACTTCTTGTCGAACGTTGCCTTAGGTATCAGTGAACACGCAGCACCGGTGTCTAGCATAAAATCCAAAGGCACCTGATTTACATCTATGGTGATTTCGAATGGAGATAGAGATGACTTCTGACCCGTAACACTGCAAACAGAAAAATCAGTGCATAAGTCAAAACTATTTGGAGCATTATTATAATTATTATAATTAGAATTCCCATCCGATACTTCCACCATATTTACGCTCTTATTGTTGCAAACACTCGCTAAATGACCCACTTTTTTACATCTGTGACAAGTGCTGTTGCGATATTTGCACTGCTCACTCGCATGCGTTTTCCATCCGCAATGGCTGCATTTCTTCCTCGACTTAGTGTTGTTGCTGCTTTGTGAACTCGACGAACCGTTTTCTTTACTCGTTGGCTGCATGTTGAAATTGTTGTTGTTCTTGTTGTTTGTGACGGACTTCTTAAAATGGCTTCTTTTTACGTAGTTAACCTCACTTTGTTGTTGTTGTTGTTTACATACTTTCGCCTCCACGGCCATTGCCATTTTAAGCGCGCTTTCCAACGTCAAACTTTCGTCTTCTTCGCACAACCGCTCAAATACACGGCCATTACACCCGGTGACGAACTTATTTAAGATGAACTCCTCCAACTGCTGCCTAAACCCGCACTCCATCGCTAGTTTCTTAACCCGCGCGTACCACACTGACACCGACTCACCCTCGGACATCTTTGCGTCAAAAAACGCCTGCCGCTCTCGGAAAATAATTACGGGTGGTGAAAAATGTCGTTCCAAGTGCTTGCACAGGTTTTTATAACTCACGCTCGCCGGCAAAGCCGGATAGCACAGCTGCCGGAGTAAGCCATAAGCTTCCATCCCCACCGCCTTTAGCAATACGGACACCTTTATCCTGTCCTCCGACACAGACGACTCCACAAAATGTGAGTCCAAAAGTTCACACCAATGGCGCCAATTGTCCACAGCCGGCCTGAACTCGCGCACTCCTGTTGCGGCTGTTGTAAAAAAAACACTTTCATTGTGCGTAGTGTTTTCCGATGTGGTCATGTTTGTTGTTTAGCACACAAAAAAAAAGTTGAGCAGCACGATTAAAAATTAATAATTGAGCAAGGCGATTAAAATTAACAATTTTAATAATTTGCACGAGTTATGTGACAAAATGTATAACGGCACTTATTTTTTTTTTGTCACTTTTGCATTTGCCTTTTTGCTCGCTGCTTCTCCTTTATCCTCGTCGCCAAAAATGTAGTGTATCCAGGTATGCGGTTAGTTCAAGAATGTTTTATTGTTTTTCTCATTATCATGTACATACAAAAGCTTATTGCTAATTACAGCGTTGTATCGATTAAGTATGAGTATGCATAATGGAGATGGTAAGTATCAGAGATGGTAAGATATGCTACAGTGAAGAACAAGGGGAACGATTTCACAAGTACAAGGTGTTTCAAAAGAAGTCATCCGATGTTGTTTGGCTCTCATTTTTTTTCTAAATGAAAAACTTTGATTCTGTTTCTTGATTATATTTATTTGAACCTTTAGAATTTTATTGGTTAAGTTGAGAAGATGATATCGGTTAAATGGGCGCCGTCACAATTGATTACCATACGGGCTCGTTTTATGTCATTTTTCATCACTTCGGCGAGAACTTCGGGCGACAGATTCTCGCACTCGTGTCGAATGTTGGCCTTGAGGGCTTCCAGGGCCTCGGACTTGTTCACGTAAACACGGGACTTCAAAAAACCCCACAAGTGCAGTGCAAATCGCCAAAACGAGAGATGAGGCGACCCGGGAACGCCGTTGCTCTGTCTTGTTAGAACCGCATGTCCTCCTTCGGTGCCCCAGATGCGATAGTTTTTCTTGCTCACGTACCCGCAGAAGTGGAAACGTGCCTCATCGCTCATTATGATTTTCACATCATTATGAACAAAAATGCCGTAAAACGAGCCCGTATGGTAATCAATTGTGACGGCGCCCATTTAACCGATATCACCTTCTCCACTTAACCAATAAAATTCTAAAGGATCAAATAAACATAATCAAAAAACAGAATCGAAGTTTTTCATTTAGAAAAAGTATGGGAGCCAAAAAACCTCCGGATGACTTCTTTTGAAACACCTTGTACATCAAGATGATGGAGGATAGATACCAAGGCCGGTGGGATAGCCATATGAACCTACAACGGGACTGTCTCAACAAAAAGTACCAAAGAACTTCCCTACAAAACGGTGTTCTTAACTCGTGTTTCTTATAATTATGGAATATTTGTGTTATTAATATTCATTTACAAATTTTATCAAAATGAGATACCATCACTAAATTGTAAATTAATCCAAAACGTGTTAATCGATTTTACTGAAATATGGCTACTTATATTTGTAACATATCTATGTTTATAACTATAGATTAAAAAATAATATTTGTGAATTTTAGCAAAATTTAACAACAAAATTTAAATTTTGGATGGAAAAAAATTTTTTTTGGAAAAAGTTTCTGAATATTTTCGAAACTATTGACTTTATCAAAAACCATTGTAGGTGTAACTTGAAGGTAATTTAGCTGCGGAGTTTTTACTTAACCAAATCGGACAAACTATTCTTGAGTTATGCTAAAATGTGTGGTAAATCTTCCTTAATTTTTAATTTTATTTCGAGAACCATAGTCAGTTCAAAAAAAGTGAATTATAGGCTTAGATCTTCATCAACATGTGCACCAAAATTTCCTTACAAACCCTGCACCGCAGAATCAGTGTTGTTCTGTGTAATGGATTGTTTAGAGCTTTCATAGTTGTCTATTTATGCGATTTCTCAAGGGATGAGAAGTCGTATAAATTGTAAGATATGCGTGGGGAGTAGGAAAACAGAAGAGAATGTTGTGTTAGAGATATCCTATTGAGTTAGACATATTCTCGGGGTTCTTCACCTGTATAAAAGAGTTGCAGAATTTCAAACAAAGTTATAATTTTTCCGTTTTTATTTAGATGCTGCAGGTTATGTAGATTTAAGTAGAGTGTAAGTTACTTTAGATTTAAGCAAAAGTAACGTCTCGACCCTTGCATGTCGCACAACGTTTCAAAAGTAAGTAAGTTCTTGTGCTTCGTGCACTTCGCAAGATATCTAATTTAGAACCGAATTTCCAATAATGAAACTTGTTATAGTTGGTTCTAAAAAAATTTAATTCACAATAATTTCAATAAGTACTTAAAAATAGCAATTCCAGGATTATTTGACAATTCAAAATAGTAATAAAAATATAAATTCAAAACAATTCAAAATAATAAAAATAAACTGTAAGTTTATACAGTGTTTGATCAACGTTGTTGGACGTTGTGTCATCATAGTCAGCTGGTAGCTCTTCCTGAGTCCCGGAATTATTATCACCCATCGTTGACGATTGGTTTGAATATATATTTCTTGAGGTAGGTTTAGACGCAGAGTTTGAGAAATGTAATAGGCTAAGGTAGTTCTTTCTACATTGGGAACACTCAAATTTCCACGAAATTTTAGGCATCCACTGGGATGCGGTCTCTGATAGCTTTCTTACAAATTTGATACCATAATTCCATCTACTTCTTTCACCAAACGACAAAAGTTGGTCTTACAGTCACGGCGAATATGGGTGTATGGTAGGCAGTTAAGACATATGTTATTTTCTGACACAAATTCTTCTCAATCCATATCCAAGAATGTGAACTATTTTTTAAAGAGTGGATTGTATTGCAGATTTTACATGAAAATTGGGGGATGCCTTCTACATTAAACGTATTTACCTCTGGACCACGTTCCTTACGAGTATGAGATTGTACTCCTTGTATGCTATTTAAAATCTCCACTATTTAATATCTGTTTGAAAGAAAAGTATTCCTATCTTCCTATTTCGAAAAATCCTTATGGGATTTCAAGGCTTTTTACCATAGAGATAGTGTTTCGCGAGGCAAACAACAGCAGCAGATACAATGAATGCATTCGAAAAGAATATACTAGAGGGTTGCTATTTATGTTTCGTGTCCATCAATAACAACAATCATTTATCATTGGCAATTTATCATTGGTAATGATTTTATTGTCTTTCCAAATATTCTCCGTGAAGATTAATACACTTTTGCATGCGCTCAAACCAATTTTCGAAGCACTTTTCCACTCCGATTGAGACACCTCAAAAACATGTTTTTTGAAGGCTGCAACAGCTGCTTCGGGCATCGTAAAACGTTGATCACGCAGTTTTTTCTTGATGTGAGGAATAAAAATAAGTCATTGGGTTCCAAGTCACGGCTGTACGGCGAATAACCCATCAATTCGACATGTTGAGTGCTCAAGCAGCCCAATTGTTTCAGCTAATGTGTGAGAGCTCGCATTGTCCTGATGCAAAATGATTCCCCGTCTCTTGTTGTGTTTCCTTATTTCTTCGAACAATGTTGGCAAACATATGGTGGTACACCACTCCGAATTGACAGTGCTACGTTTCACTAAAGGCACAGCGGCCACATGCCCAGTTATACCGCAAAAAACGCGATCATTTGCTTCCATGCGCTTGTTCCACGAACAACTACTGTTGGATTTAGCTCGTCTTGAAAAACCCATACGGTCGATTGTTGGTTTATTTCGGGCTCATATGCATAGATCCATGATTCGTCACCTTTGACGATGTTGTACATTGCATTTGAGCTACCGCGATTGCATTTTTTAAAAATTTCTTTGCTCCAGTCGACACGATCTCTTTTTTGAGCAATCGTCAAATTGGGATCCAACGAGAACATATCTTTTCACGGCCAAATGAACACGCAATATCGTATTGATGCTTGTGATACTAATGCCCAAGGATGCTTGAATCCCACGGTATGTCACATGTCGGTCTTGCTTTATCAGTTCACGCACAGCATCGATTGTTTCTGGCAAAACGACCGAATTAGGACAACCTTCACGAAATTCATTCTGGAGCGAACGGCGTCCGACACTGAATTCTGTGTACAAGCGACTTACAGTGGCTTTTGATTCTGCTTCATCAGCAAAAGTCGAAACAAGTTGATTGGAACTCTCTTGTCTCGATAATCTATGCCGAAAATCATAAAAAATTATCGAACGAAAATGTTCACTTCCTAAATACATTTTTTGTACGAGACGAATTATTTTTTTTTTTTTTTTTTTATTGATACTATCATTGCACAATGGTTCAATTAAATAAATATTTACAATTTTTGAGATTTTACATTAAGTATTGCAGCAAATAAATCCTTTATAACAAGAATGTCTACATTAGAAGTTAGATCTTACAGCTGTCTTCCAATCGTTGTTGTAAGTCAACAAAAATTGAATTAAGTAGTTTGTGGTTGAAATTTTCATGTAACAGATCAGTACTGTATCTGCAATTTAGATTGTGAATAATTTTTAAATTTTTGTTCTGTATAACCTGTAATTTTATAAGGTTCGTTTTAGCAGTTCTTGGAAACCAGACCTGACAACCATATGTCATAATAGGACGAATGCACATATTGTAAAGGAGCATTTTGTTTTTCAAATTGAGCGCAGATTTTCTATTAAGTAATGGAAAAAGTGATCTTCCACATTTTAGCACTTTGTCTCGCGTGGTCGTGATGTGATTCGAGAAATTCAATTTTTCGTCCAAAACAACACCAAGATATTTTATTGAATCTTGTACTGGAAGAACTGATCCCTGAATTTCAAGAGTTTCAGTAGGTACCCGCTTTGGTGATTTATTGAACGGGAAAATAATTGCCTGTGTTTTATTTTGGCTGACTTTTATCTTCCATTCTTCAAAATATTTTTGAGATAGTAGCAAAGCTTTTTTCATTTTCTTAATAATAGCATTAGAGACCTTTCCAGTACTTATAATTGCCGAATCATCCGCATAAAAGGCGACATCCTGATTTGTTGGTATCTTAAAATCCGATATGAAGATTGAATACAAAGTAGGTGATAAAGCCGATCCTTGTTGAACACCAGCTGGAATATTTCTTGATGTCGATTCTGCATCATCAACACAGACGGAAAATTTGCGGTTTTTTAAGAAGCTTCTAATAAGTTTTTGTAAATAGATCGGGAGATTAAAATTATTAAGTTTGAAGACGATACCGTCATGCCATACTGAATCGAATGCTTTTTCTATATCCAGTAAAACCACCCCGGTACTTCTTCTGTTCTTCTTATTTTCAGATATTATGTTAGTAACTGTCTTTAATTGGTGCACGGTGGAGTGGCCTTTCCTGAATCCAAATTGTTCTTTATTTAAAACATGATTTTCCTCAGCTAATTCCGATATTCTTCTTAATAAAATTTTTTCAAATATTTTGTCAATTGTGCTAAGCATACTAATTGGTCTGTAACTTGACGGTAATTTGACATTTTTCCCAGGTTTCAAAATTGGTATAACTTTAGCATTTTTAAATATACTGGGGAAATATCCATTGCTTAAGCACCAATTAAAGACAACTGTCAAAAAGTTAAAAAATGTATTTGACATTTGATTCACCAACACTGGTTTTATCCCATCTTTACCAGGTGACTTGTTGTATTCCATTTTCTTAGTATAATATCTCACTTCTTCTAATGTAGTCAACTCAGTTGCGCCAGTGGGAATTGTTTGAGAGTCTAACCAATTCACACGGTTCATCACGATTCGATCAGCTGGTGTGCTCACTGTCTGTGTTATGCAGTGTGCGTTCTCAAATACATTAGCTACCGCATTGGCTATTCTCTCACTGTTTAGAGTTTCTACACCGTCAATACTCAAGCAACTAACAGCTGACGAATTTTTCAACGTACTGTAAATAGAAAAAATTACATAAGGAGTCAGGGGACACCCGGTTGGAACGAAGTTCCTTTCCCTATATATTTTGTACTAGGTACTTCCAACACGCCTAAGGCGCCCGTTGAAAAATGCGATAATTTAAGAAAAGATAGTTTTTGTAAAAGTTTTTTTAAGATTTTTTTTTAAAAAAAGGATATTTTTAAGTCCTTTTTGTACGAATATGTATTATATTTTCCCGCAAAGGTAATTTTTTAAAGAGAGGTACTTCTTTTATTTAAAGCTAATATTTTTTTTTAATAAAAGGTACTATTTTTAAGAAGAAGTGGTACCATTTTTTTTAAGAAAATGTACTAATTTTCAGAAAGGCTACTTATGTCAAGAAGAGAACAGAAAAGGTATTATTTTGTTTTTAAGAAGAGAAATGTTTCTAAACAATGTTTCTCAAGAAAAGTTATTTTGTTTCACAAAAAAGGTACTCTTTAACGAAAATGTTGGTTTTTTAAGAAAAAGGACTTTTTGTAAGAAAACTTGCTTTTTTTAAGCAAAGATACTTCTTTAAGATAAGGTTTTTTTTAAGAAAAGGTACTTTGTTTAAGAATATGAATAGGTTTTTTTTTGTGGACAAATTTACTTTTTTTTAATAAAGCTTTCTTAAAGCTTCTTTCACTTTGGCTTTTCTAAATTTACTTTTAATTGGTTACAGGCTCCACCTAGAAAACTTCCCACTAAACAGTAAATTTTCCAACCTATGTTAGTCTAGATACAAACCAAGACAAAAGTACCCAATGTAGTTGATACCCAGTATTACTGTTAAAAAAAGTTGTTTAATTTTTTTTCATTCAGCCCCCATCCCGCAACGTGCGATAAGGAACTTCGTTCCAAAAATAGTGCTCGTAAATGAAAACGTTCTATGCATGTTTATGCTAAAAAATGTCAAACTTTACAATGGAAGTTCCAGTTTGCATCTGGCAAGGCTAGTATTGTCAGGAAACGAAATAGAAATGGCAACCCTCTAAATAGAAAGAACGAGTTTTTTCTATGAAATTTCCGGTCCCATAAAAAGTGCGTGTAAGTAGTAGTACAAAATAAGTAGTAGTATAAAAATCTAAAGTTAATCGGTTTATTCGTTATTCGAAATTTGGGATTTTTTAATTATCCGACCGAACAATGGTAATAGATTTCCCGGTAACCTGTTAACGATTAATCGATTTAATACCCTAGTTTCAATATGGGCATTTTCACAGAAAGGTCAACCTTTTGTCACATCACGTCACCTTCGATAATTACTTATGGGTTAGGACCAGTTAGTTTGATTGTCTTCTTTTCTTTTACTAAATATGTAGTTACTTACATTCTGTATTTAGGAAAATAATATAAAACAATCGAACCACATGGTCCTTAAATATAAGCAATCGACGAGGGTGACGTGATGTGACATAGGGTGGCACTTTCTCTGGAAATGCCCATATATTGTTTTTTTTCATACTCTAAAATTTCGATGAATTTTAATAAACCGCAGGCGGATTCTTGTTTCTTATGGTCTAAAACTGATTTGGTGAAAATTTGAGTCGAATCGGAAAACGCTAAGCCGTGTCGTAGCGTATGTAGCTTATGTTCCTAACTTATAATTTGAAGTTAAGGCAATCTTGGCGATTTTTCCTCGAGATAGCCTATTTTGCCGCACGATAACACAATGAAACCTTTGCATGAATATATCGTGTTATAGCTTATTAGAAGCGTATAGACTTCTGCTAGAAGGTATTGGAATCCAAGTTAAATATTTTTTCATTTAGACACAATTTTTGGAAAAAAAAACCGAAAAACCCACATTTTCATATTTGTTAAAAATTGCAAATTTTTTCAAATTAAAAATTGGAAATCTTAGAGCGGTCGGTTTTAACTTAAAACTTTATGCAGTTTATATACAGGTTAAACTAAATCAACGTGCAAATTTTTTTCATATGCACCCAGGAGTGAAGATTTTCTATTGTATACGAATTTTCACCCAAAATGCCAAAATCCGAAAATTTTGGCTAAAATGCGGCACGGCTTAGAATTGTTTGATGCAGCTCAAATTTTCACCAAGTCAGTTTTAGACCATAAGGAATAAGAATCCGCCTGAGTTTTATTAGAAATCCGAAGTTGTTTTTCATTGCCACCCTAATGTACATACATATATGTATGACATTTTCCAAATAAACTCAAAAAATCAACTCAGTGACAGATTGTGGATCAAATAACAGATTCAGGATCAGCGTATGAAACGGTATTAAGGAAAACAATTTTATTGAATAACAACGAATGTTTTCTTGCCAAGTGTGAAAATCGGAAAATTTTGAAATATTCACACATACATGTTTTTTTTTTTAATTTGCATTGGATTTTAATTTGCATTACTTTGAATTTGCTCAGGCAATCCAAATGCAGTTTGTGGAATCGGATGCCAATTGTAATAAAATGTCGGAATGCTTTTAATTAATTTGAATATGTTTGACTGCTGGCAATTCTGTTTTTAAAGTATTTTATATATTAAGGTTTGTGGCTTCGATAGGTATTGCCTCGTAGTACTTTCAAATTCATTAACCTGTACTGTATAAAATATTTGAAAACCAATCCTGCCCAATGTGAAGGAAATGCTTTGAAAATAAAATCAATTGCCAATGGTATAGAAATTGTTTTGAATTTACATTTACATTTCAAATTGTACTACAAATTATAATTGTCATATAATTAATTTTCCCCATATATGAAAATAACCAAACAATTTTCGTTTGTTTTTTAATATTTCAGTAAATTCGGTAATTTTCAACTTCATCAAATCTTTTGTTATATTAAAACACGTGTGTTTACTTTTCAAGTCGTCATAAGATAATGTCTATTTTCACAATAACATTGTACAATTGAATATATCTATGGAATATTCGAAACGACTTGCTTTTTGTTTAATATTTCAGACATTCAAATATTGATTTGAGATACTCAGCTATGAAATTCAAATAATAGTTTGACGAGGATAAATAAATTTGACGATCAAAAACAATTCGTATTGCATACAATTGGTGGAAGTAAATAGAGTCGTGCTTGGGTATAATGGAATAAACGAAGGCGCGTGGAGCGTGCTAGCTGACGCGTATAATTTATGTCATTTAAAAATATCGACGTCTTAAAATTGCGATCGTTTCGCATGTTCGTATATACTACATATGTACATATACATACAATTTTAACTCCGAAAACCTAAGGCAAATAATATACTAAAATCTATAGTTTTTTTTTTAAATTTCCCATGTTTTCTTATATAAATAAATAAAAATAAAATGATCTTGCTTGATAATGGCTGAGCCGGCTTGGATAATTTTGGTTTTCAAGGAAACAATGAATAATGATAATGGAAACGCATGATGAATTTGAACTCGACAAAACCACAGGACACAATGACACAAAGAGTATGGAATTTTAAATTGAGAAGAAAATTCACTTATGGAGTGGAATGCCAACAAAGAAATCGAGTGAACCGGTTCGTTCCTCTGCTCGCTCTCTTACTCTCTTCCTTGAATATTTCAATACACGAGCACTTTTCTGATCATGTTACAGAAATTCCAAACATGTTTAAATAAAATTACATAAGATATGTAAAAAGTATGAAATAATCAGGTTAAGACGCGAGAGAGAAATGCGTTTGAGTGAATCGCGTCGACCTTTGGTTCTCTTCGCTTCTTCTTCTTCTTCGCTTTGTTTGCCTTCTCTACTTGTACATCCTTTTTGAATTCCAAACACAGCGATAAATTTTATTAACAAAGTTATTGACCTTATCCAGGGGGTATCCATGACACAGCTGATCGACTTTGTAAAGGGTGTCTCAATAATTATAAAATGAAGATACGTATTTTTTGAGACATTTGTGATTTTTTTATTGGATTCTAAAGAAGACATGTTCCGATTAAGTATGGAAGAAAATATCCGTTAAATGTCCCCCACGGCTCTGACGACAGGCCACTACTCTTTTCATGAAATTTTCTTTGATTTTTTCACAGTGATGTGACTGTATCTCACCGATGACGCTTGGATCTCAGATTTGAGCTCAGGAATTGTTTCTGGTTTATGCGCATAAATCCGAGATTTCAATAAACCTCAAAGAATGAAATCGCATGGCGTTAGATCACATGATCTTGGTGGCCAGTTGACATTAGAATTTGTTATGGAATTTTGTAATTTGTTATGGAAATCGTTGCTGCAATAAATCGATAGTTTCATGCGCGATGCAGAAGGTGGCGCAGTCTTGCTGAAACCACATATCGTCCAGTTCCACGCCGTCTAGTTGAGGCCACAAGAACTCCGTTATAATGTGTCTGTAACGAATGCCTTTCACAGTCTCTGCAATTTCGGCCTCATCTTCAAAAAAGTAGGGACCAATCATGACGCCTGAACAAAATCCGCACCAGACAGTTGCTCATTGTGGGTGCATTTGTATCTCATGGATTAAATGAGGATTTTCTGAGCAACAACTTAGAAAATTTTCTGTAACCACGAAGCCATTCAGATGGGAATGCTCTTAATCGAAGAAAATGACTTCTTTTGAAAAATTAGCATTGACTTTACTTTGTTCCATTACCCATTGAACGAATTGTCGGCGCTTACCATGATCTGCTGGTTTGAGCTCCTGAGTAAGATGAATTTCGTAGGCATGAAGGCGGAGGTCTTCTGTCAAAATTCGCTGCGTAGTGCTTCGTGAAATTTGAAGTTGTTGAATTGCCGAATTGATGTTTTCGGCGACACTCTCGTTTACAGCAGCAATGTTTTCAGGTTGACGCACAGGAGTCTAACTGTCCATAACCGACTCAATTCCTTCATATTTGTGTCTCCGAATGGTTGACACAATAGGTGCACTTCTTCGTTTGAAAATTCGTCGAAGTTCCACAATTCCACAATTATAATTAATTATAATTAAGATATTAGTTAAATGTAAACAAAAGCAAAACAAAACCAGAGCACGGAATTTACACGGAACGACACTAGCGGGGTGTCTTATTTTTTTTTTCAAACGGTTGTTATTGTCAAATTCAAATTACAAACTACTGAGTACACAATAAATACATTTTGCTTAACATTACTTAAAATTAATTCCCTCACACCCATTGGGCGCCTTTCGGAACCTTCTACCCTTATAAATATTACATTATATGCTTATTCTATTACATCATTCTTATTCTAACACATTATTGTTACGTTTAAAAATATTTTCCTAAAATATTAATTAAAAAATTCCGACCTAAAAATAGAACTTACAAAATAAATAACAATCTTAAAAACTAAATAAAAAAGGCAGCAAAAATTCCAGCAAGCTGGATTACATTGATTAGTACATTAAACAATTTAACGTTCGCCTTGGTTCACCAGAAAAAACCACTGAGTAGTATTGTAGACAGTGTCATCGATACCCAGTGTACCGAATCTCCTGTGGTAAAATAAGAGAGCCTCGTCCGTTCCTAGAAAGCCCCCATTACTAAGGGCCAGAAGGTCCGTTGGTTTAAAGAACCAACGCGACAGAAGACTGTCCGCATCCTTCATGTCAAAGCAGCGTACAGAGCTCACAATTTTTTTATTTTTGCAATTGGACGCACAGTTTCCTAGTCATAGCCATGTTCTTATTTTTGAGAATTTCTTATTTTGGCGATATTTGAAAAAAATTTCTTCCATTCGAATTGGAACGCTTTCTATAAAACCCTTAGGAATCCTCAAAAATTAGTTATTTTTTCCCGTTCCCTGTGGGTAATGAGAAATCGTGATGGGTAATTCCCCATTGTCGTGGGTAACTACCCATAATTTTCCCCATACACTTTGAGTAATGGGTAAACGATCGTTATCGACCATATTTAATGGGATACACAGGGTAACACATTACCCACCAAATACGAACGAACCCCGGTAAAACGCTTCTCAAATACAGGTCGATGATGAGTCAGTTTATAACTAGAAGAGTGAAAACAGACATCATATTATTCATGTGATTTAATGACAAACTCAGTTTAAAATTTTTCAAGTCTTATGAGTAACTCACAACCACAGTGCCGAAGCTGAGAAACAACTTATGTGCAAATTATGTAGGGTGTCATGTTTAGGAGTTATTTCCATGTGAAATTATGACATTTATAACTTCCTGAAATATCGGTTGAGTTAATAAATCGTCTGTATTTAGCGGTAATTGCGAATACGGCTGTCATCATCGTACCCTTAGTCGACTTTTTCCTAAGAGCTTTTAAGTGGTTTTTGCTTTTTGGCATAGATATTAGCCAGGTGACTTCATTTTGTACTACTGAGCCAAAATACACTCAGGAAAATTTAATTAAATTCCATTTGTACTCTATCTAATTGTACTCTTTTTGTACCTTACAGTTATACACATCTCATCTTGAATATAATGGAAAACAGTGTTGATGCAAGCGACCATTGCACACAATGCATTCATATGGCATGTGAGTATGACAAACAACGTATCGTCATGGATTACCCGAGGGTATTCTAATGTTACACCGTGTTACACACATTCTGTCCTATGAACCAAATTTACTTTGTCGGAAAGGGGATAACAAATAAAAATACACGTGTATCGGCGATTTTCGTGTACACGTCAGAATTTTTTTTTTTTTTAAGTTTGAAGTATAAAGCTCGTAGTGGCCTGCGTGAAAGCTTTTGGACCGATTTTTAAGCCTTTTTCAGTGATCCAATCGAGCTGATTTTTTGCAGGCAGACTCGTGGAGATGTCTGTATCACGTCAAATTTTTTAAAAAATAGATTTTTATCAATTCTCAGATTTTCCTAATTTTTTTTTTTTTAAATGGTTATCGTTTTTTTTAAGGTTTCAGTTCGTTAAAAAAAACGATTTTTTTTTATTACTTTTGTTTTATAAAAATAAAGAATTGTTACATTAAAAATTTTAATGTTTTTAAAGAAATTTAGGCCTTTTATTTTTGCGGTTGTAAGCATTTGCTTCAGTATCGCGACAAATAGACCAACAGTATTCGCCAAGCATATGCGTAATGTCTTTTCCTTTAAAGCGCTTTTCAATAGCCGCAATGTCCTGATGGAACCTTTCGCCATGCTCATCGCTACAAGCTCCTAAATCATCAGGGGCAAAATCTAAATGATTGTGAAGAAAATGGATCTTTAGCGACATTAATATGCCCATTTCGCCATATGCCGAAACCATTTCTGCTACAATATTTCTATAATTGGCAGCTCGTTTGTTGCCAAGAAACTGCTCAATAACCGCAACTGTACCTTTCCATGCACGTTGTTTGATAGCATTTAATTTTGATGAAAATTCAGAACTTGCAATTATTTTTTTTATCTGCGGACCACTGAAAACACCTTCAATCAAAAAAATCATTAAAAAACATAAAGTTACTGAATGACTTCTTAAAAAAAATACCTGCATGAATCTTTGCGCCGCTCAATTTCGGAAAAATTTTGCGCAAAGTTGCAATGGCCTCGCCATCACGATCCAGTTTTTTAACAAAATTTGATACGAGACCGAGCTTAATGTGTAGTGGAGGCAAAATGATTTGAGACGGCTGCACCAATGGTAGATTCTCTATACTTTCTACGCCTACTTTGTAGCATGTTCGCGGCTTCCACTTAAATTCACTGTAATGCTCATCTATTTTTCGACCTTCCCATGTACACAAAAAGCACTGGTGGGTTGGAAATCCATGCTTAACACCCATGAGTAAACCGACCACTTTCAGATCGCAGCATATTTTCCAATTATGCTCTTTGCACTTTATCAGCTGTAATATTAATTCCATGCCTTCGTATGTTTCCTTGAGGTTTGTGGCATATGCGATCGGGACAGATGGATGTATGTTACCGATATGAAGCAGCACGACTTTAAGGCTGTTGACCGATGCATCGATGAAAAGTCGCCACTCCTCTGAAATATGAGGGTAACCAATTTTTGCAAACATCAAATCAATATCATAACAATAAGCTAGGTTTTTTTCCCGATCTTCGTGCAATTTAAAAAATTCGTCATATGGAATAGTGGTATTTCGACCACGAGCGGCTGTTATTTTAAAATCAGCCGCCACTATATTCCACTCCTTAAAGCGTGATGCAAAGAGTTCTGCTGTTGGCCTCGACAAATTTCCGTCTCGTACGAGGTCATTGAAGTCGGCTTGCGTTATTAAATGCGGCATTGCAGTCCCAATTTCACTGGGTGTTGCCACAAATTCCGATACTTGTGGACTCTCGCATCTCGCATTCGATGAAAGAAAAGTTGATAGCAGTGTTGGTACAACTGTTGATTCTGCATCGCTTATTTCGGGAACATTATCAAAAATCTCTACTGAAGCCGCTACACGCTCTTCTGGTGAGTATAGAACTGCTGGAATAACCGATTCTACATTAGCGTAGCGAATTTTGTTGCGGTGAATGTATTGGTACCCTTTTGTTTGAGCAAAAGTTACACAAAAGTAGCACAATTCATTGCAGTGCTCCGTGCGTGGTAGCCAAATTGTTGGTACAGCGTACTTTATTGTTGACCTTCCATCAGTAAACTTGCACAAATTTCTATAGCAATAGTCGCACACGACTTCCGGAGTATACCACAAGTAAGGAACATAAGCAGTCTTAAATATTTTCTGAAACGAATTCACCACTGTTTTAGTAATATTTCTCAAATTTTTACTTGGTGCGAATAAGCCACAAACGTAACAAAAGTTATTTTGCGTCGGACACTGCATTTTTTTCAGATGAAATATATACAAATACGTTTTCGCACAACAGAACTTAAAACAATTTTGCAATTCCTTATTTCATCTGTCAGACCAGTTGTAAGTGTTGTAAAAGTCAAAAACTGTTTAGTGTTAGAAAGTTACTATTGATTAACTACAACTATATCGAGTAGGATGGGTCAAAAAACATTTTTTTTTTCGTAACGCTTAAGTAGTTTAAAAATTTGGAGTCCCTTCAAGTTATGCTAAGAAAAGTGAAAAAAATATTTTTTTTTCAAAAATAATAAAAATTGGGGAAAATCTGAGAATTGATACAAATTGTTTTTAAAAAATTTGACGTGATACAGTCATTTCCACGAGTCTGCCTGCAAAAAATCAGCTCGATTGGATCACTGAAAAAGGGTTAAAAATCGGTCCAAAGGCTTTCACACAGGCCACTACGAGCTTTATACTTCAAAATTAAAAAAAAAAAAATTCTAACGTGTACATGAAAAACGACGATACACGTGTATTTTTATTTTTTACCCTCTTTCCGAATATGTGCATTTAGTTCATAGGACAGAAAAAAATCTATTTTTTGTAACACCGTGTTATTAACATTATTTTTGAGATTTGGTAATTTTGATGATGCTGAAGGCTGAACTGATAATCGTCTGGTCACTGACTGTTGTCCAGACTTAGATGGCCCAGTAGATGTCAGCAGCTCATTGACAACTGCTGAACGAAAATTCAGCTGGAGTAGTGTTTTTTTCATGTGTTAATACCATAACATGCAGTTTCCACTCATTTACCATCATATTACCAAGTAAATTTCTAAACAATGACCACCACCATTTTTTCGATCGGACTGAAATTCAGTAATCAACCAGAGCATTGTCATGTACTCTTGGGTCAACGCCCATATATACTTATTATTTGAAACTTTGAGGAGCATTTGTTTTTGGATCTATTGTACCACGATTGGTGAGAATCGTGACTAGTGCACGCTGAAAAATCTGTCGTTTTTTGTTGTTTGGATGCAAATATAACATGTGCTTGGAGCTTGTCGCAAATATAATAAACATGTGCCAAAACATATTGTGTTTGCTATTCAATATTACGTATTTGAGACACAATGATTAATATGCTATTACATATGTGTTTGCGACCCAAATATAGCTGCGTCTGTGATATAAATACAGCCGTGATTGTTGCACTGTTTATGCTCCATCGAGAGTAAGAGAATAAAAGAGGGGGAACGAGTGTGTATATCTTGTAAGTGTGTATCTGTATTTTTGCATTATTCTCTCAGTTAGTGATTCATAAATATTCCTGAATGTGCGTGTAAATTGCAGATGAAGTCAGTAGTGGTCTTCATGAAAGCTCGAAAGAACCTCGTAAACTCGAAAACATCGTAAACTTGCACAGCAAACGTCAAAACAAACAAATTTCCCAAACATAGCGACTTGCACAAAAGTGGAAAGTTTTCGAGGCAAATTTGCTGCGCAAACGTGGGATGGAGAACCGTGCAAACTTTTGACAGTTCGTTGTCAGCTGACTAGGATGGATAAATAAGGTGATAGCACTAGAACAGTAGATAAAGTACATAGACATAATACATGCAATTGCTACTGCTACCACCTTATGTATCCATCTTGGTCAGCCGATATGGTTTTGAGCACAAATACGCTGAGCAACTTTGCTTGGTGCCTCATGCAAAGGTGCGAGGGAAACTTGCGCTGAGCAGAAGTTCTCGGCTTTCACGTTTGCATGAATGCCGCTAGTATCTCTTATTTTGGCTGATGTATTGCGTTTCAATTTCATGTCGTCAATGGTTCATGGGACAGAGGATATTAAAAGCGCTTGATCAGTGAAAAAAGAGTAAACAAAGGCACGGACGGTTAAATGGATTGTGATGTTGCTTTGGTTTTTCTGTATACGTTTCGTGTGTATTTATGTGTGCTACCCTGGTGAGAAACGATTTTGAGGAAAGAAACTGGAAAGGGCAACAACGTGAATCCCTTCTTCTACCCGAGCCTCTACTGGAAAAGTCGGAATGGCGGACCATTTGTGAAATATAATTTAAAAAAACACAACTAAATAATACACGCTTGTCTTGCATGAACTACAGTTGTATATAAGTATATTGTTTGTGTACCAATGCATAGTGATAACCAAGGCATAGTTGAAACCATCTGAAAACAAAAACGTGAGAGACAACAAAGAAAGGAGAAGCAAAAGAGCAGCAAATTCTCATTTCATAAAAAAGCAAGTAAATGCAAAAAGGGTATATTTAAATATTTTAATTTTTTGTATTAATTATTTATTTTAATTATCCCTTTCATGCACCAAACTTCGTTGGGGCAGCTATATTTTATTTTAACGTTAATTCTGACTATATTGGGGTTATATAACACAAAAGAGAAAAAAAAGAAAATTATATACTGGACGTAGTTTTTAGAAAATGTTGTACACATACAACATGGCGCATAAACAGATTAAAAAATGTAAACTTTTTGTGGTAAAAGAAAACAACGTTGTTATAATTTGATTTAGTTTTTGTAGTTTTATTCACAAAAGTATGGATGTAAAATGTTGCAAGACTTACAATATTTATGTAGATGTAATTATTTTACATGGTAGTCACTGAAACAGTTTCTTTAGGAGTAAAACATATGAATACATTACATTTAGTGCATATGACAGCTGTGAAGCCATTTTTACAAAATTTGCAACGCGACTGCGTTGGTTTGTAAGACGGTAAATGCCCAATTCCATCGTATCTAAAATCGCCAACATGGATTGAGGGTGCGTTACGCTTTGAAGTTGATGGAGTCGTATGTGGAGAGTCTGATGGACAGCAACGTTACCTAGGACCGAAAGAGTTTGTATAAATAAGGTCATTTGCAATAATAATAATTCGTTTCTAAATATTATTTTGTTTGGGAGAAAATACGGATACATTTCCACGTAAGTATATTGAGGTTTGAGGGAAACACGCGAATGCTTCCACGTAAGTATATGGATATTTGGGATGAATCACGCATATGTTTCCACTTAAAAGCATACGTACTTGTCAGTAAACATGCTAATGTTTGTATTTAAATACACCTGAGTTTGGTACTTGCAAACATATAAATGTTTGAAGTGTGTTCCAAACATATACATGGTTCCTGCAAAATATGTTTGGGAGAATATGTTACTGAGACGATTTTTTTCAAGCGTGCAGTACCTCACTTATGTGATCAAAAAGAGCTTCACTTTCGTCATTGTTCATCTTCTCTGATAGTTTAGCATCTCGGATTCGGTTTCTTTGAACAGTCTCTGTTATAAAAAACTTATTTTAAGACAGTAATCATTATAAATATTAAAATGATACAATACCTGTAGCAAAGAATCGTTATGTGTGTTGTAAACATATTAAGCGGTATGATGTTAAGTAATTGTCAAAATAAACACTATGACATGATGGAGAATCGACAACGCTCAACAAGCTGAGTACATTATAACCTCCTAATAAAATAACCTTGTCAAAAGCTGTTAATGCGTCTCCGTACAATTCCAGAGTATATAGATAGTCAGACACCATGCTTTGAATCCAAGTCGGATGGGTTTTCCATTGATGAACATTTTACACGAGTGTCTTCCAAAGTAAGGAATCATTTCCTCATCAGTGGAAAGACTGTGAGCAAATACTCCAAACTGCATAAAACGTTTGTTGCATACATCAACTTGGGGTTTAACTTTAACAAACCAATCTGCAGTATTTAGTTTACTGTTATCAGTTAGATGTATGTTCGAAGTCGAGGAAAGGCATTAGAAATGATTTGGATACCAAAGGATGAGGCTTTTAACGAATACATCTTCCATTCAGGAATTTTATGGTATCCAGTGAAGAATAAAAATCCAATAAAACTCTCAACAGAAATTGATACATTTTGTTGTGACGCATATATATTAGTTTGCTCCACAGTCATATGTAGCATTTCGATATCAAAAAATAGATTAAATATATCAATTGCCGATACTCACTCAGTTTTTCAACAACACTACGTACACGTTCAGCTTCAATATCCACTGGTGTTATATTATAATGCAAAATTCTTTTTGTCCACTTTGGCATTCCAAATTAGTTGTATAGTTATTGCCTGGAGGTTCCTCGATTTCATTGTCTTTAGATTCATCGCTTGATCCATACTCAATCTCGACCGTGCCAGCAACATCTAGGTCCTGTGGAACATTTTCATCTATTATTATATCATCATCTATGTGCTCTCCGTCGGAGGCTTCGTCAGAATTTGGTAGAAAATATATACAACATTGACAATGAACAATGATTTGACTGCACCAACTTCTTCAGCTGAACTATCCTCTGTTTCCAAAACTGCAATTACTGCTTCAAGTTTCAAAAACTTGTGGTACATGTACAATAGGATGGGTCAATTGTTTTTTTGCGACAAAGGATCATCCCGATTCTTCTTCTATGGGTAATTTGAAGTAAGTTTAATGTGTATTTGGGTGTTATTTTAATTTTTGAGTACCGCCAGAGGACTCTTTCGCCCATTTTTTTTTTGGGATTTTATCACCTTTTTCGGGGAAAATTTACGAAATTGTTGTGAAACTTGACGAATGTATGAGTTTCTCATAATTCAGTCCCAAATTTTAAATAGCCCATAATGTTCAGCGCTATAATTTAGGGGGTAATTATTCACGACCTACATCGATTTCATTCAATTTACAACAAAGAATGAAAAAAAAATATTTTTTCCGTATTTTACTTTAGTTTTTTAGAAATGCATGCATAGAACTGCAAAACCCACCCCGATTTAGCGAAACACGCAACCCTTTTCGTTTTCATACACACATATTGTTATTGTTTTTTCTTTAAAATTCGCAGAATGCGAATTTTTTAAATGTCATTACCACCCTGCTTTGCCAAAATGTATTTGTTGCACAGAACCTTTTTATTTTTTTGAAATTTAAAGACAACGTAATTTCCACTGGAAACGGTGTACGTAGATGGTTGAACTTTATTGTCCACTTTCATTTCGACTACTGACTTACAATTTTTTCTTATTTTCGCGGGCCACCAAATCCATAAACATAGAACGACAGTTAATCCAGATAGAGAATCCAAAAGAAATAACAACAACAGTAGAACGGCTGAATGACCAAACTGAGCTACTGACTTCGTCAGCGCTGTTGTTGTTGTTGTTATATTCTTTTGAATCGATAATGTAAACAACAAGCAACAATTTTCAATCAATTCAAATTTTATTTATCCAAATATACATGAATATCTTATTAAGAGCTATTGTTGATATATCTATTAGATTTTTGAGTTTTATCTAATAGATATATCAACAATTGCGGCAAGGAATAATTGTTAAATATATACATACATACAAAATTTGTGTAAATCAGATAGAAAGGCAAAAGGATAAGAAAACCTTTATTTGGGATACATTATTAAAAATTCAAAAAAAAATTAGAAAACAAATTGTATATAGAAAGATTATTCAGGATAATAATCGATAATAAAAACAATATTTTCAGGTTGATAAATTGCTGTTTGTATTCGTATATAAATTAGTCGTCGTTACATTCTCTTATTACTGAATAGGGAGAATGTTGTTCATTCAAATAATGTTCATTCAATCTTCTAATGAAGTCTCTTTGCCGACTTCGTAACCAGTTTCTTCGTGTAATGAGGACGTTGGATATCTCCAAGGTTTGTTGTATATAATTTTCAAACATTTATTTTGAATGATCTGCATTCGTTTTACGTGACATTTGGCTGATCGGTACCATATAGGAGATGCATATGATAGACATGGTCTTATAACGGATTTAAAAATGAGGTTCTTATTTTTCTGACTTAAGAAAGAAAAGACCACAGCGCACGGAACGCTTTTTGCGCCTTGTCACATGATGAGTGGATATGTTTATTAAACAAAAGTTTTTTATCCAAAATTACTCCGAGGTACTTAACTTCATTTTGAATATTGATGTCATTTCCTTCAAAACATAGTTGTCGAGATGGGGTTCTCTTTGGAGATTTGTTAAATGGAAAGATAATGCACTGAGTTTTAAGGTGATTGATTTTGATTTTCCATTTTTTGAAATATCTACTGCATACTTTAAGACTCTGTTCCATTTTTTTCAGGAGAGCACTCGTGAGTTTGCTAGAGGAAAGTAGTGCGGTGTCGTCTGCATAGTAGGCAACATCAGCTTCTTTATTAGGTTTGAAGTCCGAGGTGAATATTGAATAAAGTATCGGGGACAAAATGGATCGTTGCGGTAGACCTGCTGGTATATTCTTATATGAAGATATGCTATTATTTAATGACACGGCGACTTTGCGATTTTCAAGAAAGTCTGCTATTATTTTACACAGATATTTAGGTATATTAGCAGTTATCAATTTGTATAGAAGACCGTGGTGCCACACGGTATCGAATGCTTTTTCGACATCTAGTAGAATTAGACCAGTTGATTTTCTCAAGCGTTTATTTGTTGAAATTTTGTTTTTAATCCGACCAATTTGCTGAACCGTGGTATGTCCTTTTTTGAACCCAAATTGTTTTTCAGGGATTATGTTGTTATTAATAACAAACGTTTCAACACTTTCATACACTTTTCATACACTTTCCCTAGATTACTCAGGAGGCTTATGCTGTAGCTGTTTGGACTGTTGTTTGGCTTTTGGATCGGGATAATTTTCGCTCGCTTGAAGCCTATGGGAAAATAGTTTAAATGTATACAGCTATTAAATATGCATGTAAGGAGATGTACTGCCTTTACGGGAAGCTTTTTAAGAAGAATATTAGGAACGTTATCAAGCCCAGGAGATGTTGATGCCTTAAGATTAGACAAAACGTAGGATAACTCAGTTGTAGTGATGAAGTCGGCGTTTTGAGTTGTTGGATTATTAGACAAGAATATTAGGGTGGCCCGCAATTTCAATATTTTATAAAATTTAACAAAATCAAAAATACAAAATAGTTTTATGATCGAAGTAGGGCGATCTCACCCAACATGCTCCCCCCGTTGAAAGGCCACACTTTCAAAAGCAATTCAGGAGGGTTAGGGAGCTGGTATAGGTGTTGGACGACGAAAGAGCCACATTGTGATTTCAGCAATGCAAAACGGAATAGTCCAGGGTCGACAATATATTTGCAGCTCCAGGCAAGTATTGCTGTGGGGTGATGCCATCATGGGCAACGACTTGCGAGTGAATAGAGCAGAATGAAAGATAGCTGCATTTCTACGAACGAGTATTGTTATGGTGTATGGCAATTCATAGGTACTGCAAACACGAGACACTATATCGGCTGGATTACATTTAGGGTGTTTCCAACAAATACTTCTGTAGTCGTTCACATGTATTGAGATACGATTTCCAACGATACCACTAAAAGTTGATGAATATAATTTTAGCCAGTGCAGGAAAATTCTTGCGTCGGTTCCAAAATAAGCATATGAGACGACGTTCAAAACAATTACTTTTATTTTGAGCCACTTTCCACAGAACAAAATGGTGTCGTAATTTTCTCATCGAGTTATCGACAGATCTCCAAATTGAACTTCTGAAGTGGCGAGCAATAAGGTTGATTTAAGTGGACCTTGGGCATCGAGACTAGAGGTAGGACTATCTTTCCGAGACGTGATAGTACATCCAGACATATATGACAAATCTTCGATAAATTGTATCCAAACTGTTTTGATCCTTTGAATTCGCGTGAGTACTTCGAAGTGGCTGTCCTCTCGTAGATCAGAACAATGTGAAAAGATTGAGCAACACTTTTCTGCAATGAGACACAAAATACGAAACGACAAAAGGCAAGCAGTACCCAAATCATATATTATCATATTACAGTACTGTACCTCAAGTTCTTTTTTTCTGATCCTCCACCAAACGAGTTGATATTTTTTGATCCTTTCATCGACACGTAATTTCCGATACAGTTTTGAACACTCAGCTGCGGCTTTGAGAGATTGATGATGTGTGATGGATTTTGAACCACGAAGAGACTGCTTAGAGTAAGACATAAATTGTAGTGACGTGTTCGAACCGAGTTGCCTCTGACACGACAAAGGACATTTAGGAGGCATTGCCAACGAATAATCAAGATAGTCGGGCGATTTCGTAAAAGGTACTTTGCATGAATTTCTGGCATGAGCATTAAAATAAAAATTTACAATGAAATCTTGTTCGCATTCAAGTCTCTTCATAGGAGGTTCAAATTAAATTAACGCTGGACTCTTTTTGAGTGACTGCGAGTTTACACGAGAGTGCGGACATGTTATGTGTTGATTTGCATGTCCCACCGACAATCCAACCTAGGACTGTATTGGTCAGGCAAGGCATGCTATCTCCCAGTGAGATTCGACCATCGAGTAACAAATCGAAAAATATTTCCGTAGTTAGCAGCATGCCAACCGGTTGTGGTTTGTTGAACAATGGATCAGCCAATTTTATAGCCTGAGGTATTTTCCAGTGTGAGGTTTTGATGTACTCACCAGGCTGTGGGGCCGAAATTGTCTTTCGAGACCTTATTGTGGCTTCTACAGAAAACTTGCTGTTAGTCCGGGCTTCACCAATACCAAAAACTTCCTGTAAATATGGCCGGAACTGAAGTTTCAGCGTCTTAGCAATTTCTTCTGAAATTAAATTAATTTCGGAACACGAATCTAAAAGAGCTCTTACCGGCTGATAAACGCCACAATAATCTTTGATTAAAATCACAGCTGTTGGAATTATCACTCTCTTGAACGAGCGAGGAACTAGCGAAACAGGATGGCTGTGATTCTCCGAAGATGATTGAGAGTCAAATGATGTGGAAGGCCCAGATTGTTCAGGACTACTAAAAATGTGCAGCAAGGTATGGTGAGAAGACTGGCAAACTTTACAGTGATATTGTGATGTGCATCGTGAAACTGTATGGCCATTGCGTTTTACAAAATTAAAGTGTTCAGCAACAACAAGCGACGATAACGAAGATCAAGCAGATATATTGTGTTCCGATGAACTACAGTACGAACAATTTGCGTTTGAGGTTGCAATTGTGTGAGCAGAGCTTCTAAAATTTGACTTTAGAGTTGGAAGCTTTCGACTTTTCGGGTACGCCTAAATTTTTGCGATGACTTTCCAAAAATTGACAACGATGACCTTAAAACGTTGTAGCGTGGTACACATGCATGCGATTTAAATTCCTGCTTCTCGTCGTACTTCTCCTTCGTGTCATTATCGACTTTAGATAACACCATATGAATCAAAATTGCATTCGTAATGTCCATATCCGACCCAAGCGACAGTAATGAGCCACGAACGGCCGACACAGTGTCAATGATGTTTCGTAGTGAGACAGTATCATCCTTACACATTTCCGAAATTTTGAAAAAACTATTTATATGCTCCAAAAAGATTAATACCTTGTTGTCGAACCGATCTTCTAAACTCTTCAGTGCCTTTGGGTAATTTTCCACTGTCACCTGGTACGGCTCCACTACTGCTAACGCTGGTCCCGACAGATTCAGTAAATAGTTAAATTTGTCAACGCCAGTTAACGACAAATTTTCATGAACCGTATTGTTAAAGGTAGTAATGAACCTTTTGTAATCGGCATGCTTTCCATCAAAGTGGGGCAACTTCAACGAAGGTAGATGAGTTGCATTAGAAGCACCAGCTATGGAAGTGTTAAGAAAACTGTGGTCCAATGATAAAGAACAACTATTTTTTTTCAACGAAACCATTATTTTCGCCTTTGCGGTAATGAATATGTCCTCCAAATCGCTTCTTGCATTGTCTGTGGGGCAAAGTTGTTCAATTTGTTCTTGGATATGACAAATTTGCTTGAAGTATGACTCCAATATCTGTAGTCTACATTCCAAAGTGGTGGCGTCAACTTTGTCGCCATCTTTTTCCACGTTTTTCTGCACGTTGGTGATATTCCTCTTCATTGTGGACCTTTGTTGTTTGAGCGACGCCAATTCTGAACCGTTAGCTGCAACATCCTCAGTGACTGCATCGCCACCGTCCTTAGACATTTTCACGCAAGAACCACACTCACCAAATAACAAAAATGTATTTACTCCGTTCGGAACAAATGCGCGAAAACACGATCTAACGCGTCAAATTTTTCGATTTTCCGATACGGCACTGTATATATGTTTGTATATCGATGTAGATGGCCCAGTAGATGTCAGCAGCTCAGTGACAACTGCTGAATGAAAATTCAGCTGGAATAGTGGTCCTTTTCCAATCATTTATCATAATTTTTATTCAGTTGATCGACCTTTTCTTTATCAATAAATAATCAATATTCTCCGAGCTTGAGGTCAGATTTGCTGTTCTTGTATTTATTTTCCTCGATATTTCGCTACTCCATTACGTAGCATCATCAAGCGATATAAACAATAAGGCTGTTTTTTTATTCCCTTAGGCTATCGCCACTTACGGCATTCCAAATAAAACGATCCACACTTAATACTACGCAATGTGGCAACATTTATTATAATTGGTGAAAAAATGCGATACGGCAACACGTTTGTAGCCAGTGCCAACAAGCACATGGTAGCAGAAGATGTTGTTATAATTGTAAACAGCAACAACAGACATTTTATTGTCGTTCATTCGTTTCAGTTGTTAAACTCTACACATATACATACATATATAACAACAATACAAGAATAAAAAAAAGGATAAAAACAAAATACATAAGATTTTGACAAGTGAAGCGAAATATGAAATGGAAAAAATTTCATCACCTGTTTAAACGACTATACCTGGTAGATAATTCTAAATATGTATAACATTCACCGAGCATTGTTGTGAACAATTTATTTCCAATTTTGTTTTCTATAGCAAATAAAAGTCTATCCTTCAAACTTAGAAATGTAAAAGTATACGCAGTCTTCGATTAAACAAAATAATTTTAATGAACTTAAAATGTGAAAGTCATTTTGCAAATTTCTGCTTGATAATCCTTGATAATATTTTCATTCGCAAGAAATGATAACAAAATTTACCTAAGATAAATAACTTTTTGTTGCCATTTCTTGAAATTTAACATGTGGCAACATTGTCATTGCACAAGTCGGAGTTTAAGTGGGAAATTGTAATGCCACTTAATATCGCTTAGCTTCCCCGTACAAATTAAGCTATAATTAACTTTAGCGGGGTAAAAAAAAACACACTTAATATTTAACAATTAAAACAATGATACACAATGGAGTAGCGAAATATCGAGGAAAATTAATACAACAACATTCTCTGACCTTAAGTTCGGAGAATATTGATTATTCATTTACCATCATATTACTAAGTAAATTTATAAACAACGACCACCACCATTTTTTCGATAGGACTGAAATTCGGTAGCACTGTGTGTCATTTTTTAAGTCAGTGAAATATAATCATATACGGACACCACTACGTGATAAAAGACCAAAAAAAAAAGAGCCGTGTCTACCAGTTTTGCCCAAAGTCATACACTTTTTTTATGGGCCCCCAAAAATTTGGGGCCTCGGTGTCATTTTTGCAAAAAAGTGATCATTTTGTCAGGCTCATATCTTGCAAACCATTCGGAATTTTGACGATATAAGTGTAAGAATGATTTTGAAACATTTGCCATATCCTTGAATATCAGCGGACGTGAGATAATAATGCGTCGAGATCAGAGGCAACAGTCTTTCTCGACATACAAGTACTGAACAAGGAAATAGTTCAAGGAGTGTTTCTTGCAAATACTTTAATACTAGCAATGGGAATGGCACGTGTTCAGTTATTGAACACCACTGATAAGAAAGTTGTTATGAAGCACACGGGGAAAGTATTAGTTGGAAATCAATTCAGGCATTGGAAATTCCATGATCAAGTCTATTTGTTGATTAGAATTCATAATTGTCAAACATCAGGATTATTTGTCAATAAAATATTAAAAATAGGTCTTACTAAATACAAGTTGCTACTATCGAACTTTAGTTGTAAAGGGTTTGTCAATAAGAGCGCTACAAAAGTTTTATAAAATAAAACAAAACCGGTTTTAGATACCAATGAAATTCTTTATTCCTGTGAAAGTACGTTCGATGCCAATACAGATTCCGCTGACAAGTGTTGAATTAGGCCAAATGGCTGATGGCTCGGACAAATATTGGCATTCCAAATTTTTCCAAACTTATGCGTCAGCGGCGAAAACTTTGGCGGTGGCTCCCTTATGGTTTGGGCAGGTATAAGTTATAGAGGAACTATTCCAATATGTTTCGTTTCCACAAAAATGGACTCCGAGTGTTATATTCGACTGTTTGATGTTGTCTTAGTTAATTCTAGAGGGCAAATTTGTGTCCCAGATTTTATCTTGCAGCAGGACAACGCAGAAGTACATCGGTGTAAGAAAACTATAAAGTTTTCGGAGTCCAGAAATAACTTCAACTCCCGACTGCCTGCACTTAGTCCTGATCTTAATCCGATCTAGAACCTCTGGCCTATTTTACCTACACATATTTACCACCATGGGCGCCAGCATGGGTGTTTTTTTTAAGTGAATGTCTGCCGTTTTTCCCAACGGATTGGATAGCCGGATTGTTTGTTTAAATATTGGATTCCTGCATATCAATCCAAAACCTAAAGTGAGTGTCAAATAATGAGAGCATCAGGATTAGATTTCTTTCTTTAGCGTGGCTGGGTATCGCAAGTATGTTTGATTAAGACGACGGTAGACAGTCATACTGGTGCGAAAAGGAAAATTGAAGTGCTCTTGAAAAACACCCCCGGACTAAAGGTAAAGAAACCTAGATTGTATTATGTAGCTGCCCAGTGTGGAGAAACCCTATCCATCTTGACCACCCGGTGATATTGCAAGTATCCACACTGGGACAATCAATACCTAAGTTCCAAACCAAGTGGTTAGTGTGGGCGATAATTACCGAAACCGTGCAATTAGTGCCTTACTTTTGGGGTTCAGATTTCTACTAAAAGGAAGTATTAAAATACCGAAAGTTTCTTGCATACCCTCCGGAGCGTAGTGTTCTACGAACTAGATCACTTTAATTTCACCCAGGAAATTAAGTGTCTATAAAGGGACTGATCGAAACTCCTCAGCAGGTTATTCACTTTCCTCAGCCTCAACTCTTCAGATGTATCTTCTACTGATTTACAAAAGAGTAATCTCGAGTTTCTCTCAGCCCGTTTGAGCTTATCCTTATACTGCTTTATCTGAACTTTGTAATTATCCCAATACTTCTTGTCTGTCCAATATTTGCCTTTATTAAATAGTCACTGGCGGTTTCTTTATGTTCGGTAGTTCTCCATGCCACTGTTGATGCTCCCCTTGTAATCGTTCTTTAACAAGAGATTTCTAGCGCTACATTTTCAATGTCATCTACGCACCTTCGAACCACAGATCTTTTAGTAAAAGGACCAGTCAGTCCCCCGTACATTTCGACGTTCTACTTCAGTATGGGTCAAATTCAAATCCAACTGGAATTGGATTCATCTATGGTCCGAGAACGAATTGACATCAATGACTTTCCATTCCCTGACCTTCCTATGCAGGCCAATTTCTCCGATAGCCATTACTTCTACCTGGAAGAAATTCAATCCAGTCAACTTACTTAAAAATTGATTGTATCGATGGTCAAATGAGAACAGCGGAAGTTCTGTTCTGTTTTTTATTCTAAAGTGAATTTGAGAACTCCGTTATTGTCAATTACTACCATTTTAAACGGGTATGAAAAGATAAATACAAAAAAACTTGCAATGAACATGGTAAATAAACTGAACCTTCAAAAGAAAAAATATACTTTTTTAAAAAGAATGTCAACAGTGGCACACGTTTTAAGGTATTTTGGCTAGACACGATCATATTCTAGTTAAATGCGTCAATGCGTATTAGAAAATATTTGTTTAAAAAAATTTTCATTTATTCACTTATTGTTTTCAAGCGCGCGTGTGCTAAACGTTTGGCAAAAGTTATACTCAGAAATAGTTAGTAATCAAAAAATTTCGTATAAAAGAAGTGAATTTCAGCTCAGAAATTATCAGTTACTTAAAAATCGTCCACTAAAATGAATTTATCAGCCATCATCTTTGCCATCGCCTGCATTTTGGCCGTCTTTGCTGCTGGAACCAGCGCAGAGCCCAAGAAGGTAAGTTAGACTGTAAAAACTAAATAGGATACATTTTCATCAGGATCGATTGGGAGTGTTGCTCAAGCTGCTATTGAAAATATTTCTTGCTTCAAAATATTTTATAGAGTAATGAACAGCACGTGAATTATCGTAAGAGGTTAATCTATGGCTGTTTTGTTACCTGGAATATGGGCGCTTAGTTGGGACGATGAAATCCCTTAAGCGCATATGATCCTCAACTCATATAAATTTCCATCTTATAAAAATCTCCACGACCATTCAAAGGTTGGGAGAGGTACTTGAATGTCCTTTATTTTAATCTCGTATTGCAGCATTCGCATTTTCTAGTGATGAGATTCGCCTCAATCGGTCATTGTATTTAAAACTAACGCATGTTATCCTATGTATTTTTTTACACTAACTAAATTGTTATTATTTTTCTTTTTATTCTTTCCAATAGAAGAAGACGAAGGGTGGCAAATCTGTAAGTAATTGACGCGAAAATATCCCCATATTGATGTTTACTAGTTTGTCTTACGAGTATTAGCTATAACCACTAATCGTTTTTCTTTTCGAACACTTCTTTCGACACCTTTTCCAAATTGTAGAAAATCGCATCGGCAGTGGGAAATTTTGTTAGAGAGGTTGCCGTCGATACTGCATCTGAGGTGGCCGCCCAACAAATCAATAACGCCATTGGCGGAGATTCAGATGATTAGTCTGAATAACTTAAAGATGAGTAAATAAAAAGGTGTTCAATAAAACACAAATAGCAACAAAACATTTCATGCGTATTTTAATTATCAAATTGTAATATTAGAAACAGGTAACAGGTATTAAACCAGGAGAGTGTGGTAAGCTCGCTTGTCCCGCGATTTGTAATAGTAAGAAACGCTTCCTTACTTCCGTGGCCAATGATGTGATATGAGACATTAGAAGTTACTGTGGAACTGATATGTTGCGTGACATTGTCGGCCTTATGCCGCAAGTCACATTCACATCGCTTGCCATTTTAAGCCCCGTATTCAGTTCTTGCGAAATTTTCGTAAGAAATTTTGCAATTTATCTCTAAACGGGAAATTTTGTTGCAGAGAGTTGATTTGCCTTGCAAATATTTCTTCTATAATTCCTCTAAGCATTCCATTTTGTTTTTAACGCATGTGGTGTTACTTTTTGCTGTTAAAACTATCGAAATGTCAAAATTCTGTTCCCAAACAATTATCGTACAATTCTTTTCATACGAAATAACTTTGGGGTAACAACGCTGTAATTGATTTTGCCTGCAAAAATTTCGCAAAGAACTGAGTACCATCCAAATGAAAAGCGAGGGGAATTTTCGGCTCATGAAATTTTCACTATATTTTATACACGTACTTCTTATGGCAATGACAATTTCATCAAATCTGAATACCGGACTTTAAGTTTCACCTAATAAATAAACTTTGTATTTACTGTAAAATGTTCGTCAATATTTATGTAAAACTGACCATAAACATTAAATATTTTAACAAGAACCAGTCAGATGATTTCCCGATATTGAAAACCGGCGTGAATTTAAAAGTGACTTACACGATCAGCCCCTTTGCCAAAATTTCATCTAACAAAAATGACCGTGGTTGGTGAATGGAAAACATTTCAAATTTTTTCAAGCACAAAATGGAAAAATTTTGCCATTTTAAAGAATTTTATTTTGTCTGAATTTCGCATGAATTTTTGTGTGATAATTTTCAATCCTAGACATCCGGGTAACTTCAGCCCAGATGTTGGTAAATGGTCTGCAAATGTTTATTTTACTGGAGAAAATTTGTTAAATTGCCACGATCATTCATTTACCTCCCATAGAATAGATACAATATCTTCGATTCAGGCAGAAAGGGGCATACTCACATGCTTCATATCCCGTGGAACAGGTAAGGTAGTCCCTACTCTCACCAGCTTATTTGCCCTATGATTCCCTGGAATGTTCCTGTGCCCGGGCATATATGGTGACTATCGAACTGTTTGGCCATTTCATTTAAAGATACGCGGCGGTTGTGGACAGTTCTTGAAGTCAAGAAGACAGATTGCAAATATAATATAAAAACTTTCCTGAAGAAGATTTCCAAAGGAAATCGAAATATCGAAAAAACCAAAAAGTTGTATGAAATCTGGAGAGACCTTAAGCTGGAATAATAAGTCGAGAATAATTTTTTTTTATTAAAAACCGGATAAAATTCGTTCTTTAAACATTGTGTCGTGCTTTTTAGTGAAGACCACTCTTGCAGGTTGAATATACTCAAGTGGATGAAGTGGATCGTAAAGAACATCCAGATGTAAGGTGTGTGCGAACCGCTGTCTTGAGGGTTAGGGATAACATATGTATGTGTGCGAGTGAGTGGTATGCCCTACACTTGCCATTCCATAAATACCTGGGATTCTGGAAGAATATGCTTAAATCTTTTCCCTTTCCGCAACAGACTACGGGAATGTACATATCTCCTTGCGGTTCATCGATAGGACCATCACGAGACAATTGTGGGCCGCCAAACTAGCCCCGGGGGACACGTGATTTTAAGGTCACTTTTATTGTTGGTGTCATAACCAACGTGTCATTTTCTGTGTTCGGTGCTTCGAATTTATTATGGCTGTATATTTGTGGCCGCCGGTGATGCAATGGCTAGTGGGCGCTGCCCTTGTGCATGAGAATATGGGTTCAATTCCTGTTCTGACCACCTTATATTTCCTTCGACGACGGCTATTTCGCTTAGTGGTGGCGACACTATCGAGTATTTAGCCATGACAAAGCTTATCAAAATACCATTCGGAACCGGTGTAAAACTGTTGGTTCCACTCAGTGAGTGAAACTTAGAAAGCGCACGGCTCACTGGTTGTGAGATCCCTCCATGGAATGTAAGAGGAATATTATACGGATTAATAGAGTTTGTAATTACCTTTGTAATGGTGTTCACTCGAACAACTTCGGAGGTATGACAGATTATATACTCAAGCTTTAAAGGCCCATATCTCAAGAGGTTGCGCCGAACGAAATTATATTTTTCTCTATATTTTTTTATAATTCTTTGATCAATTTTTATGTATTTCTATCAAAAATCCAAACAATATCCCATTTGTTTCAAAACTTCAGTAAATCTCATCTAAACCATTAACATCTAATCTTATTGGATTATAAATATAAAGTTAAAAAAACCAACCCGTAAAAAACATAGTTTTTGACTAAAAAATTCTTTATATATGACGACGCCCCTTTGTCCAATCCCGCCCAGCAGATCTTAACATATGTACACCTAACCGACATATCCAATTTTGTTCAAATACAGTTAACAGGAGCAGAAATAGTGGATTTTTAATTTGTGATTTGCATGGGAGTTACCACGTTCCTTTGTCCAATCCCGCCCATATTGTGATAGTTCATTTTTGTCGTCGCCATTAGTTTCAGCTCGATTGGATCACGGGAAACGGTTTAAATATCAATCCAAAGTTTTTTCGGCATGCATGCAGACAGGTGAAGTTAATATTTATAAAGAATTTAAAAATTAAATATTTATTTGTAATATCTATTACAGTGTTTGACAACAGTCGACTACGACACTGAGAAAATTTTTAACGTCGACATTTTATTTAGATGAATAGCAACTGAGACAAATGTCAACAGATACAGTAGACTAATGTAGGCAACCCTGCGTGCATTACAAATTATTTTAATTTATTCCCTTTCATCGTTCATCTCGTTCTCGGGCGTGTTTTTCTAGAGCACTTCAATGTTCCTTTTCGCAGCAGTATGGCTATCCTCCGTTGTCTTAATGAAACAAATTTGCAATGCCAATCCACGCTATAGGAAGAAATGTAATCACAGTAACACACTCGTCTCCGAATGCTCTCAATATTTGACACTCATTTTAGGTTTAGGATTGATATGCAGGAATCCATTATTTAAAAAACCAACCACGGCTATCCAATACGTTGGGAAAACCGGCAGACATTCAATTAAAAAAAAAACAACACTATTTACTGCACTCGAAGGAATTAAAAATTTTTGGAAATAAGAAAAAAAAAATTGTGGTCTTATTCATATAAAGTTATGACAGGTTTGTGAAATCATTTATCATACAAAAATCGTCTCTCAAACCTCTCATAGCTTTCTATGAATAGGTCTGTCATACTTTGATTCAAAAGAAAAAACAAGAATATATTATTCTTTAATTCCTATTAAACTTTACTTTCAAATCGTTATCAAAGCCAACATTACTTGTTTTGCCTTACAAGATACGTACATTTACACTTACACAAAGCTAACTGAACTATCCCAATGCACTATAGGTCAAATGACCAATTTTGCCGTGCAAAATTAATTGAAGCGAAAATATTGCATTAACTTAATCCGAAAGCGCAGGAAACTTAATAGAATATATAAGTCGAACATAACAAAAAGAGAAATTAACCCACTAACGACCATTACCGCTCTGAGGTCTAAAATTAAAGAAAAAAATTAGTTAAAAAAATAAACTTTATTCATCGTTAATCGTGGATTCATTTCAAAGAACATGTTTAGTTCAATTCGTTATCTAAACATAAATTCTGCAAAATTCTTGCAGATTCTTCAGGTAAAAGCATATTTTCTTCGATTTCACTGTCTACATCAATGTCCCCGATCGTGCTTTCAACACTTAACAGTTCTATTGCTTCAAGTGGAAATTGTGGAAGTTTTCGTTCCTGAATACGCCTGTGTAAATGTTTCGAAGATATAAGTGGATCGGATGTATCCAGAGCTCTATTGAAAACATCCGCAAGATTGTTAGTGCGGCTGTTTTTTTCGAGCATGATGCAATCTGTCTGCTTTGTAGACTTTATGACGTGATTCTGCAGCAGTTTCTCCGAAGGAACCAACTGGTAGGACTGTATTTTTGATTATGTCCTTTGAATGTATCAGAACCTTATGTACCGTAGCTTTTCATTGGCAACCAAGGATATCTTTTTTGGAAAAATGCAGCTGTTTCAAAACAATATGCTTGGAATTTGTTTGAGTTTATTGGAAACTGGGACGACAAACATATTAGTATAATTTTTAAGCGAAATACTAAATTTTCGTCAACGCCAGTGATTTCGGCAAAGATAGCATGGTCAGTAAAAGACCGACGCGCAGTGTTCCCGTCATTTGTGCTGCCAAAACCACCAACTTTGGGCATACCTGCTCGGAGACCGAGTTGTTTCCAGAAAGCGTCTTGAATGCTTATTTTTCTTTTCGAAACAGCTAGTTTATCGTCTTCAGTTCGTATTTGCCATTTTTGAACAATGCACTTGTAGCCTAAATGTAAAATAAATTCCAAGAACCGGATCCAGCAATGTAGAGGGCTTATCCCGTATTTCAAATTTGATTCCTTTGCACGAAATTTCTGAGAAGAGTAGTCATAAGTATTTAGGAAATCTTTGGGAGTAGCACCACAAATCGGGCAAGCTTGACTCGATTTAGTTCCAGTCAAAATACTAAGCACCTTTCCATCAATAAGTGTTAAGCAAAGTTTAAATGATATCTCAATTGTTTTGACCTCTCCAATTTCTATGAGTAAATTTTCCAAAGCATCGATTTCATGTTTTAAATCAGAATTTTCTTTCAAAACTGACTCTGTCCTTTCCTTAACAAATTCCAATTTAATAGGCCGACAAAACCTTATAGATTGCGGTGTACGATTGTTCCAAACAATCTTTCCAGACAACAGCACAAGTCTCAACGGTGCCATTGTTGTCGCCAAAAGCGACGAATCGGAAGTTTGCGATGTCCTAGGCTCTTGGAATGATTGTTTGAATTGCGCTAGCCCAGTGCTACTGTCAAACCCGTAACTCAATATCAGCTCGGACGTCAAATAATTAGTGTTGTCTGTTTCCATAATAGATTCAAAACCCTCCTTTTGCATATGCACAATTCTATGAGCTGTGTGTGATAGAAGCGACTTCAAAGAAACCTTCGCTACTGTTTCACTTATGCTTACATCATCTGGTCGGCATTTCAATTTTGCGGTTGCAACTGTGTTGTAATGAGGATATATATCACAGTTTCTCAATTTACTTTCACCACGGATAGCGTTGTATTGATCTTTGGTAAAATTATTTTCAAGAATGAAAGCTAATGCTTCATTCGCAGAAAGTAAGATTGGTTTTTTCTGCTTTACTGTGCACAATTTCCTCATTTTTGAAGGTCTTGTTGGGCTTTGAAAAGTTTCTGTAAGGACAGCAACCAAGTCTGCATCCCCTTGTCTCCGAGCCGATGTAACTGCTGCACGTACTAATAAATTTGTTTGAGTTGCAAGCTCTGCTGCTGTCCATTTTTTCCCATATTCCGATTTCTCGATAAAACATAGTTTTGGACGACCAGCTGCTGTGGTACTTGCATTGGCTGACAGTGTTTGTATAGCAAAGATCAATTCGGATTCAAGCCAGGGATCATCGCGAATTTTGTCTGCTTTTCTGCCACATTTCACCCATTTTGTTGCCAGATATTTGCAAAAATGGCGTACCTTTTCTTCAACCGCATCCTCATAGTTCGCAATTTTAGCATCACCAATTTTTTTCAACACGTATTTTACAATCGCGTCATGCTTCTCTTCTTTCGTGCTTTCCTTCTGCCAAACTTCAAACAATTCCTTTTTTCCGATAGCGTGGTAGCCTAGAAAAAACGTTATTATTCACAACGCGCAGTTTTGCGCAGTTTAAAATAAAAAGAAATGAACTCTTATTGCTTTCATTTATTCATTTCTTTTTACTCTTACATTGCCAAATTTTGCCGAAGCTTTAGAAGTCTGCTTACTTTCAAGAAACGTAAAATTTTTTAGGTTATGTTAAAAAGCAAGATTTTCTCCAGGTAAAACACAAATCTTTTTCCGTTTTTTGAATGAAATCATTAAACTCACTTATTTTGCTGTTTTCCATTGTTCACTTTCTTTTAATTTTTCGCTTAATGCCCACAAATAGCATTTTAAGCAAAGCCAACTGCGCGAACAAATATAAGGCACGTTGCAATAAAGTGACTTTGGCAGAGTGTTGCCAGCCAAAATTTATTACTCCACACAAAAAAATCAGGTTGTAATGGTTTGGAGTATTTCTAACGTGATGGAAACCAAAAAACTTCAAAAGCTTATTTCTAAAACTTGGGTTTAGCACGGTAATACTGGCCATTTGACGTATTGTGCAATGGCACAAAAATGGATGCGGATCCGTTTCGAACTCGGTACGAGTCCTTAAAGCCATAAAAAAGCGAAATGTAAGTTCTCGAATTCGTTTCGAACCCTTGACGAATCAGTAAAAACATAAAAAAGCGTATCAGTGAAATTGCGATTTGGCGGATTCGTCTCGAACCCGTCACGAGTCCGTAAACACATAAACAAGCGAATCAGTGAAATTGTGATTTGGTGGATCCGTCTCGAACGCATTGCGACTCTGTAAGAACATAAAAAAGCGAATCAGTAAAATTAGATTTGGCGGATCAGTCGCGAATTCATTTCATTTCCAAAAAACGAATCCGAAATGGATTCGAATATGATGTTCGTTACGAGTTCGAGACGGACCCGAAAAAGTATAAAAAACGATTCGCGTTTTCGAGAGGAATTTCATACGAAAACGAAATCATTACTTATTGAATTTGGAATTGACTCTCAGATTGGAAGTTTCGCCCCAGCCAAAGGCCAATTTCTCCGATAGCCATTACTTCTACCTGGAAGAAATTCAATCCAGTCAACTTACTTAAAAATTGATTGTATCGATGGTCAAATGAGAACAGCGGAAGTTCTGTTCTGTTTTTTATTCTAAAGTGAATTTGAGAACTCCGTTATTGTCAATTACTACCATTTTAAACGGGTATGAAAAGATAAATACAAAAAAACTTGCAATGAACATGGTAAATAAACTGAACCTTCAAAAGAAAAAATATACTTTTTTAAAAAGAATGTCAACAGTGGCACACGTTTTAAGGTATTTTGGCTAGACACGATCATATTCTAGTTAAATGCGTCAATGCGTATTAGAAAATATTTGTTTAAAAAAATTTTCATTTATTCACTTATTGTTTTCAAGCGCGCGTGTGCTAAACGTTTGGCAAAAGTTATACTCAGAAATAGTTAGTAATCAAAAAATTTCGTATAAAAGAAGTGAATTTCAGCTCAGAAATTATCAGTTACTTAAAAATCGTCCACTAAAATGAATTTATCAGCCATCATCTTTGCCATCGCCTGCATTTTGGCCGTCTTTGCTGCTGGAACCAGCGCAGAGCCCAAGAAGGTAAGTTAGACTGTAAAAACTAAATAGGATACATTTTCATCAGGATCGATTGGGAGTGTTGCTCAAGCTGCTATTGAAAATATTTCTTGCTTCAAAATATTTTATAGAGTAATGAACAGCACGTGAATTATCGTAAGAGGTTAATCTATGGCTGTTTTGTTACCTGGAATATGGGCGCTTAGTTGGGACGATGAAATCCCTTAAGCGCATATGATCCTCAACTCATATAAATTTCCATCTTATAAAAATCTCCACGACCATTCAAAGGTTGGGAGAGGTACTTGAATGTCCTTTATTTTAATCTCGTATTGCAGCATTCGCATTTTCTAGTGATGAGATTCGCCTCAATCGGTCATTGTATTTAAAACTAACGCATGTTATCCTATGTATTTTTTTACACTAACTAAATTGTTATTATTTTTCTTTTTATTCTTTCCAATAGAAGAAGACGAAGGGTGGCAAATCTGTAAGTAATTGACGCGAAAATATCCCCATATTGATGTTTACTAGTTTGTCTTACGAGTATTAGCTATAACCACTAATCGTTTTTCTTTTCGAACACTTCTTTCGACACCTTTTCCAAATTGTAGAAAATCGCATCGGCAGTGGGAAATTTTGTTAGAGAGGTTGCCGTCGATACTGCATCTGAGGTGGCCGCCCAACAAATCAATAACGCTATTGGCGGAGATTCAGATGAGTAAATAAAAAGGTGTTCAATAAAACACAAATAGCAACAAAACATTTCATGCGTATTTTAATTATCAAATTGTAATATTAGAAACAGGTAACAGGTATTAAACCAGGAGAGTGTGGTAAGCTCGCTTGTCCCGCGATTTGTAATAGTAAGAAACGCTTCCTTACTTCCGTGGCCAATGATGTGATATGAGACATTAGAAGTTACTGTGGAACTGATATGTTGCGTGACATTGTCGGCCTTATGCCGCAAGTCACATTCACATCGCTTGCCATTTTAAGCCCCGTATTCAGTTCTTGCGAAATTTTCGTAAGAAATTTTGCAATTTATCTCTAAACGGGAAATTTTGTTGCAGAGAGTTGATTTGCCTTGCAAATATTTCTTCTATAATTCCTCTAAGCATTCCATTTTGTTTTTAACGCATGTGGTGTTACTTTTTGCTGTTAAAACTATCGAAATGTCAAAATTCTGTTCCCAAACAATTATCGTACAATTCTTTTCATACGAAATAACTTTGGGGTAACAACGCTGTAATTGATTTTGCCTGCAAAAATTTCGCAAAGAACTGAGTACCATCCAAATGAAAAGCGAGGGGAATTTTCGGCTCATGAAATGTTCATTATATATGTATTGACTTAGTGGGAGAGATTAATGTCGGGAGTAATATCTTGAGTTTACGTTCCAACGTAAGTGACGTCAGGTTGCTTAGTGGACTGTATTTAAGAGGGGGTTAGATAGCCGTTAGGACCAATTCCTCAGGAGCGATTATTTGCTGCGCTAAGGAGTTGGTGTTACTTGATTGTATAATTTCTCAAGGGTTGGAGAAATTATACAGACAAGTTGAGAAAAATAGAAATGAGTAAAACCAAATGAATTAGTACAATTCAATATGTTTTGTTTATTGGGCGTTGTTGATGCTCACCAATTAGGGGTTCAAGGAACAGTGCCGAGTTTTTACAAGTTAAGTTCGCAAGAAACTTAAAATTTTATCTTTTCTTGGTTTTTATCATTCTTAACCGTTAAGTAACAATTCACAATGATTTCAGTTGAGTTAAATATTAGTAGATAATAATTGTGTAATAGTATTTTAGCAAACATTAGAATTCGATAGTTCATACTCTTTTTAGATTAAAATTCAATTTTTACTTAATTATAAATATATATAAGTATAATCGTAAGATTATACATGCCGCCGGGTCAAAGTTGAAGCCGCTTGCGTAGCGCACAAAACGGTGGCCAGAGATTTTATGGCTTCCGACAAAATCGATTGGTCTGGAAGCGGTCGTGCCTCTGATTTGGATGATGCCCTTTTTGGTGAAGATTTCTTCTGTCGTGACTTCTGTCGTGACTCGTGGCCGCGTAATCTGATGCAAAAGTGTGTGGTGGTAATGTTGGCATCTACGGCAGGTATTTTTAGACTCGCACTTTCTAAAGGTGTGGCTCTTTGCTAAGCAGTTAATGCAGTATTCATATTTCCGCACTATTCGGTTCCTTTCCTGTGAGTCCATAGCTAGGAATTTCTGGCAAAATCGTAGCGCGTGGTATGATTTGCACAGCATGCATTTATACACATCCATCCGTGAAGGGCGTGTGTTTGTGTTTGATCTAACATAAGAGACAAAGATAATTAGGGGGAAAATGTGTTCTCCACCATTATGGAGTAATTTGCGCTTTAGTATCGGAAATGATGAGCTTAGGAAAAGTGCACAACTTTAGAGGACTTCTAATTTGGTTGAGCAGAATCACGCTCATTGTAGGGTAGATAGCAGAGCTTGACAATAGGTCGAGTGATAATGCCAGTGGCCGTTCGTACGTCTGCTATACGTACCCTTGAGTCAGACTCTTGATGAGTTTTCTCAATTCTTCCCAGGCGCCATTCGCTGGGTGGCAGTAAGTCGTCTATTACGACCACTAAATCGCCAATGTTGAGATTGGGAATGGAATTTTTCCATTTATAGCGCTTGTGAAGAGACTTGAGGTAATCTTCTTTCCATCGAATAGCAAATTCGTGATGGAGCGCTTTAAGTTTTAACCATCGGTTGATTAGAGACAAGTTCTGGGAGTTTGACTTGGGCAATGACAACATGGGTGCACCTCTGAGAAAGTGCCCTGGAGTTAAAGCTGTAAGGTCATTGGGATCTACCGACATAGCGGAGATTGGGCGGGAGTTTAACACTCCCTCGATGCGTGCAAGTACAGTAGAGCACTGTTCAAATGTAAATTTGTGCGTGCTGCAATTCGTTTGAAATGGAACTTAAAGCTTTTTACAGCAGCCTCCCACAGCCCACCCATGTGTGGTGCGTGTGGTGGAATGAAACTCCATTCAAACCCATGGGTGGCGTATTTTTGGGCAATATCGCTTGAGGTATTTTTTAGGAAGCTCCCGAACTCTTTGAGTACCGCTCGGCTCGTTCCAACAAAATTGCGTCCATTATCAGTAACTACCTTATGGGGTAGCCCTCGCCTTCCAACGAACCTAGCGAATGTGGCTTCAAATGCTGCTGAGGACAGTTCCGAGCAAACTTCTAAATGAATTGCCTTTGTAGAGAAACATACAAAGACGCTGACATAGCCTTTTATAATTGGAGCTTGGCGAATAGTGGATCTTTTAAGTTCAAAGGGACCAGCAAAATCGATACCAGTTGTGTGGAATGCTGGAGACAAAGTGCATCTATCGGACGGTAAGGGGGCCATCATCTGAGTACATTGCTTTAGTTTAAATATGGTGCACGTTTTGCATTTGTGCACAATCCCTTTAACTCTTCGTTTCAGGCGAGAGATATAAAATTCCGTCTGTACCATTCGACACATAAGATTGCACTCTGCATGAGCGAGAAATTGATGTAAATGGGTCAAATATAAATAACAAAATCTAGAATTGCCCGGTAATATTATAGGATGGCTTTCATTGTAGGGAAGCGGTGCTTCCGATAAACGACCGTTGACCCGCATCATGTTCTGGGAATCCATAAATGGATTTAAAATTTTCAATGGGCTTTTGTCTGGTATCGGCCTGGTTGTTATGAGTGCATCGTACTCGTCTTTAAAATGTTGGGATTGAGCTAACGATATTAAGCGATTTTTAACGACGACAATTTCGTGATAGCTGATGGCAATAGCATTGAATACGTAATTGTTTCTATGAGCGCTATGCGTCCTGTAATAAAACCGAAACACATAAGATAGAATTCTCAACGCTCTTGTATATGAGGAGAAACGCTCAAGAATGTCAGGTTTTTCTATACAGACTTGAAGTGACTGAACAGTCCTTACTTCCTCGGCGGGTGCCAAAAGATTATTTTTGGGCCATTCTGTAGGTGGGTTACAAACCCAGTTGGGTCCATTCCACCATAGAGCGCTATGTGCCAGATCTTGAGGTCTGATGCCTCGAGTACCAAGATCGGCAGGATTGTCGTGTGTAGGCACATGACGCCATGTTGCGTTAGGTACCATCTCATGAATTTGAGATGTTCTATTAGCCACGTAAGTTTCCCACGTTCCAGGTGTTTTAGAGAGCCAGCCGAGTACTATAAACGCATCTGTCCATAGAATTATGTCACTAATTTGGAATTTGACGGTAGATTTGACATACCTAACTAGCTTCGCCAGCAGAACGGCACCGTTAAGCTCCAATCGGGGCAGGGAAACCATTTGAAGTGGGGCAACTTTGGTCTTGGCTATCAACAAATTTGAGAATACAACATATTTTTGAGTTTCACATCGGATGTAAATGCATGCGCAGTACGCGCCCTTTGAAGCATCGCAAAAGCCGTGTATTTGCACCAAATCCGAAGGGGTGTATTGAATCCATCGCGGAATAGTGACTTGATCAACGTGAGAGAGATCGCATAGAAAATCATTCCATGTCCTGAGAGTGTCCGAGCTGACTTCATCATCCCAATCTCCACATTCCAACCAAATCCGTTGCATTAAAAGTTTTGCCCTGATAATAATAGGAGATATCCATCCTACTGGATCATAAAGGCTAGCAACCACTGAAAGCACTTTGCGTCGAGAAACTTTAACTTCTGCTAGGGGGATAGGGAATGAATATGAAAAGGTGTCTGTGAGGGCATTCCATTTTAACCCCAGAGTTTTCACAGAGCTTGACTCGTGGAAGCGCAAAAAATTTTCATCGTATAGATCCTCTGTGGGTAAATTTGCGAGCAACCTAGGATCATTCGCAGTAATCTTCTTTAATGGAAATCCTGCGGAGCTGAGGACTGACATTAGCTGTTCCCGTTTATTGCTAGCTTCTTCGATCGTAAAACCACCTGAGAGTATATCATCGACATAGGATTCGTTGGCCACAATCGCTGCACCCAAGGGATATTGAGATTCCGAATCTGTTGCTAGTTGCTTGAGTGTACGAATCGCTAGAAAGGGGGCGCAATTTACACCAAACGTTACGGTGGTTAACTCACAGTCTTTAATTGGGCTGGAATTAGACTTCTGGTGCAAAATTCTCTGATATGATCTATCAGCAGGGTGTACAAGAATCTGGCGGTACATTTTCTCTATATCCCCACTGAATACGTATTCATACATTCTCCAATTGAGAATGGTGGCCACCAGGTCAGTTTGCAGAGTAGGACCTGTGTTCAATACGTCGTTGAGTGACAATCCGGACTTAGTCTTGCGAGACGCATTAAAGACTACGCGAACTTTTGTCGTTTTGTGGTCAGGTCTCACCACAGCGTGGTGAGGTAAATAAAATGAATTGAATTTCTCATCATGAGCAATTTCCATAGATGAGGTCTCCTCCATGTGACCAAGATCGAGGTACTCGTTCAGAACAGTTTTGCATTGTTGCTGGAGCACTTGGTTTTTTGAGAGTGTTTGTTCCATTCGGGAAAATTGACCAAGAGCCAGAAACCGAGATGAGCCGAGGTGAATTGAGTCGGGAAATTCTTGTTTAACAGGAAGTCTTACGACATATCGACCATCAGATTGACGTGTCGTTGTCTTCTGATAGAACTCCTCGCAGAAGTTGTCTTCGGGTGAGATCTTAGTTAGGCTAGGGACTTCCTCTTGCTCCCAAAACTTTCTTACGAGTTCAGTAAGATCGGGTTTATCCAAAGGGACTACATTGGTGGTAAATGCTTGACTTTGGGTGGCGCGAATTGGTCCACTGAGCACCCATCCGAAGATGGTGTTATACGCGGATGTTTCGCCACAAATATTTTTGATCACTCCATCCAAATTTATAAACCGCTCTGAATCGTTTCCGATGATCAAGTTGACCTGAGAGGAACGATTAAAGTGCGGGTCTGCTAAGTCCAATTGTCCCAAGTCTTCTGGGTTACAAATATCGAATGAGGCAGAAGGAATTCGTCTTGTCACCTTTGGCAGGACAATAGCGTTGATCAGAAACGAGAAGTTTTTACGAGACGAAAATATCTCAATTTCGCATTCTTTGTCTGCCGTCTGACTTTGCCCTCCAATACCCACGATTTCGAAGCAAGATTTGTGATAAGGGAGTTTTAGCATATTCCTAAGCTTTTCCGAGACGAAAGTTCGTTGAGAACCGGGGTCGATTAATGCTCTTAAAGTGTACAGTTCACCACGATGTCGTATCTGAACTAGAGCAGTTCTGAGGAGAATTGGTTCGTCATTTGACGAGAAGTTAGCTTGAACTTGTGAAGACTTCGCCTGAGAAGAAGTGGATGGTTGTTCATGCTGTAATTTAGAAGCGTATTGAGAACTATGTTCTACCCCGTGGGTTTTATCCTTAGAGCTGTCCGACGCAGAGGGAGTCGAAAACTTGGATTGAATGTGCAATAGAGTGTGATGATTCTTCTTGCACGCGAGACAAGTGTTTTTGCTTTTGCAACTGCCCTTAGTGTGAGTGGGCGACAGGCAGTTATTGCAAAACTTATTCTTGAATACAAAGTCAATTCTTTGCTGAGGCGTAAATTTTCTGAATTCGGGGCAAATTCGAATACTGTGGTCTGCTTCACACAGTGTACATAACGTGTTCAACTTATCTTGAGAGAGATAAGTTTGTACTTTATCCTTGGGTATTGAATTGACGACTTGAGTTTTACTTGTCCGAACACTAGAGATTCGCTCAACGACTTCGAACCTGTTGCTGAGGAACTCATCCATCTGAGACCATTTTGGCAGCTCCCGATGGGATTTTAAAGATTGCTCCCAAAGCGCAAGAGTATTATCGGGAAGTTTTGTCGAAATTAAATGTATGAGTATTGGATCCCATCCATCTGTAGGAACCTCAAGTGACTTCAACATTGACAGGCAATCAACCACTGTAGCGTGTATTTTCTGAATCGATGATCTACTCTCTACCGTCGCTACGGGAACATCAAAGAGAACTTTGAGTTGTTTGTCCACTAAAATTCGTTTATTGTCGTAGCGCGACTTCAGACCATTCCAAGCTAAGTTAAAGTTGTCGTCGCAGAGCGGATACCATTTAACAATTGCGCCAGCATCACCTTGTGTCTTGTTCCTTAGGTGATAGAGTTTCTGAGCGTTGGAGAGTTTTGGGTGGTTTACGTAGACCGCCGTGAACATGTCACGAAATGACGGCCATTCTTCATAACCCCCTTTGAAAACCTCTGTATCACATGGAGGAACTTTGAGAAAAACACCGGAGACTTCGTTAGAAGTTTGATGAGGTGCAAAAGGCCGATGAGTCACGTTAGGTCCAAGAGAAAATCTAGTTGCGTCGCTTGGGGCATTATATCCTTGGCACAACCTCATCATATCAATCAAGTGTGACCTTGCGATATAGTAGGTTTCTGAACAAACATTATAGTTCAATTTTGGGTTTTCTTTAAAATCGAAGAGAGTTAGACGTGGCGGGAGACAACATGAGCATTTCATAACTATGTTGAAGCCTTTTAAACCAACTATCTAAATCAGTTAGACGGACCTCTATCATTGAGTCGGTTTGCTGTTGTATGTTCAGCTTCTCAATACCATGTATTGACTTAGTGGGAGAGATTAATGTCGGGAGTAATATCTTGAGTTTACGTTCCAACGTAAGTGACGTCAGGTAGCTTAGTGGACTGTATTTAAGAGGGGGTTAGATAGCCGTTAGGACCAATTCCTCAGGAGCGATTATTTGCTGCGCTAAGGAGTTGGTGTTACTTGATTGTATAATTTCTCAAGGGTTGGAGAAATTATACAGACAAGTTGAGAAAAATTGAAATGAGTAAAACCAAATGAATTAGTACAATTCAATATGTTTTGTTTATTGGGCGTTGTTGATGCTCACCAATTAGGGGTTCAAGGAACAGTGCCGAGCTTTTACAAGTTAAGTTCGCAAGAAACTTAAAATTTTATCTTTTCTTGGTTTTTATCATTCTTAACCGTTAAGTAACAATTCACAATGATTTCAGTTGAGTTAAATATTAGTAGGTAATAATTGTGTAATAGTATTTTAGCAAACATTAGAATTCGATAGTTCATATTCTTTTTAGATTAAAATTTTAATTAAAAATTTAAATTAAAATTATAAATATATATAAGTATAATCGTAAGATTATACAATATATTATACACGTACTTCTTATGGCAATGAAAATTTCATCAAATCTGAATACCGAACTTTAAGTGTCACCTAATAAATAAACTTTGTATTTACTGTAAAATGCTCGTCAATATTTATGTAAAACTGACCATAAACATTGAATATTTTAACAAGAACCAGTCAGATGATTTCCCGATGTTGAAAACCGGCGTGAATATAAAAGTGACTTACACGATCAGCCCCTTTGCCAAAATTTCAACTAAAATGACCGTGGTTGGTGCATGGAAATCAATTCAAATTTTTTCAAGTACAAAATGGAAAAATTTAGCCATTTTACAGAATTTTATTTTGTCTGAATTTCGCATGAATTTTTGTGTGATAATTTTCAAACCTAGACATCCGGGTAACTTCAGCGCAGATGTTGGTAAATGGTCTGCAATTGTTTATTTTACTGGAGAAAATGTGTTAAATTGCCACGATCATTCATTTACCTCCCATAGAATAGATACAATATCTTCGATTCAGGCAGAAAGGGGCATACTCACATGCTTCATATCCCGTGAAACAGGTAAAGTAGTCCCTACTCTCACCAGCTTATTTGCCCTATGATTCCCTGGAATGTTCCTGTGCCCGGGCATATATGGTGACTATCGAACTGTTTGGCCATTTCATTTAAAGATACGCGGCGGTTGTGGACAGTTCTTGAAGTCAAGAAGACAGATTGCAAATATAGCAGCCTGAATGTCAGAGGAGATGTTGGTACATCAAGTTGTGAAGACGTTGCGTTCTAGCCAATGGGCAACTGCTCCTATTATCCTTTATGCAAGGTCTAGACCCAGCTCGTTAGAATAGAGTCCAATCCCGATTTTGCCATCTAGTTTGCAGCCGCCGGTATGCAGGCCTAAATACCTTGAATAACCCGACATGCGTCCTTTCCCGGTGGAAGTGAGTGTGACGTAGTCAACTTCCATTTTCGATTGCCGAGGATTGATTAAAATTGTCCAATAATTATAAAGGCCCCTGAGCCCTTGAGAGGAATGCCGATTTCTCCGCATATTGTGAGGACAACCCTTGAAAGTTCGATGCTTGACTTAAAAAAAATTTTTATTTCGAGGATCACACGTAGATATTTTGCACTATACTTTAATAAATTAATCTATCATATTGAGATAGTGGCTGAGTATACGGTACATTCTCCAGCCTGGTAAGTAGTACCAGCTTGGGTTTTTCTAGACTTACACCCAGCCCATTCCACGTGGCCCACATAGAGAGTCTCCTGATTGAGTTCTGTACCAAATGTGTGCAAGGGTATTTTCCCTTCAATGCAAGTGTCACGCGCTGAAACAAACGGCCCATGTAACATTGTGCAGGAACCATGAACATGTTTGGACATCCGTATGCTTACGTGCAAGCATTGTTTTCATGAATTGAAGGTTTGCTGCTGTTTTGTTTTTTTGTTGTCTGGCATGAGTTTGTTGTCAGCAATTTTCAACAAACTACGCAATATTAGGGTTAGAAAGACATATATTATAACATTTTAATCATTGTGTCTCCAACATGTAATATTGAATAGGAAACGCAATGTGTTTGGACTAGGGCTTCCAATCCCGAAATCCCGATCCCGGAAATACCGGGATTTTCGGGATTAGGCGAATCCCGAATCTCGGGATTTCTGATTTTCATTCCCGGGATTCCGACTTTTTAAATTTTTGTATTATATTTTAATTTTAATTTTTCAATAACTTGTATGAAGTTTTTTCTACGTGCATTTCTTGACGAAAGAAAAACTTTTCGATGCACCCTGTAGTTAGAATACAAACAAAACTTACTGAACCAAAAACTATGCTACGTTTAATTTGTAAACAAAACAATTAAAATACAATTTATAAATGAAAGAAATTGTTTTGTGTTATTAATATTAATTAAATAAGATTAAGATAAAACAAAAATAAGATAAAACAAAAAAATAATGATATAAGTTCCGTCTGGCAACATTTTTTTGTGGAAGCAAAAGGTAACCCGTATGCCAAATGTAAGGCTTGCAAAAAGATTCTAAAAACTAATGGTGGTTCGACGAAAGGGCAATTGACGCATCTTAACTCCGTAAGTTGTGAACTGATTTCTTTTTATGGTTTTCTAAACACAAATTTTTTTAAAGGTGCATTAGTTAAAGCTGCAAAAAGTTGTTAATGATGAGTCACGACGAAGAGTAAGAAAGATAACCGAATTCGGATATCATTCACACGAGGACTCTTTACCTGCAGTTATTGCCAGGAAGACTGCTCTCGATGGTTTTCCTTTTTCAAAATTCATAACTTCAACAGAACTTCGAAAATATTTACGAAGAAAAAAACAAGTGCTGATTTGGATTCAGCGTTCCAAACAGCCTTAAAAAATAGCATTCAGTTCTTAATCAACAAATACCTTGTTGCCTTGTGTTATAAATAAATAGTAACTTGAAAAATCCCGAAAATTTTAGTAATTTTCCTCAATCCCGTATCCCGGGATTCGGGAAAACCTACACAAGTACACAATATTTGCAAGAAGCTACAAATCCGTTATATTTGCAACCAAACACCAGAAAAATTCATATTTTCAGCGTGCAGAACGTCTTCATATGCTACGACTATGCAACCTGATCCCTCCAGATGTAGCAAAACACTATCCAATGCTAAATTCCTGAGAAGCGGTGATAAGACTCCCCGTTGTCGTGTTCCTGTATTCACATTTTAGGTTAAAGTCGTGTGACCCAGGAACGGGGTTATGCGCCTAGGCGCAGGTAATCCATAGATCAAATTTATGATCTTTTGGTCAACACATATAGCCGATATAGCCGATTTTATCATTACTGGTAAGACGTTGTTGAAGCCAACGTCTATATCGACAAATGCGACCAGAGCGTATTCCTCTTTGACAATAGCTATGAAGCTCACTAGCGCGTGCAGAGCTGTTTCCTTATGCTGCCCTTAGACGTACCAACAGTTGATTCAACTTTTGACGTTTGAGTTAAATATGAAAGTTGGCCGTTCTCCTCAAACGTTTCAACTTTTGAATCAACTTTTCACTCAACTTCAAGTAAAAATTATTTTTGATGCGTCAACATGAATTCGGATGTTCTTGCGCCACTAAGAATTGATGTAATTTTAGAGGAGGAAGAAGAGACAATTACAGAAAAATAAAAAACCAAAGAAAAAAATTTGGTCAAAGTACTGGTTAATAAATTGAAATACATTTTGAAACATAAAACTTGTAAAAGCATTGAAAGACAGTTAGGCAAAAGATTATATGTGACTGTCAGACGAAACATTCAATGATTATTTATTTCTTATTATTTGTTTATTTCTTATTATTTATTTATTTATTTCTTATTATTTAATTATTGTTGTTTATTTCTTATTATTTATTTACTTATTATATCTTGCGGTCAACACCATTGCGCTCACAGCGTATGTGTTGCTTGATCAACGTCAAGAAAAAATGAAGTAAATCACTGAAGTTGAACAGCTTGCCCTCACACGTTCCAACAGTTGGTTCAACTTCAACAAATTATCAACATGTTTTGATTTTTCATTCAACTGACGACCAACTAACTTCAACTAGCCCTCAAACGTACCAACAGTTGATTCAACTTATGACAGGTTGAATCAACTGTTGGTACGTCTGAGGGCAGCATTAGATTGTTTGTTGTTGTTAGTTTGCTGGCATATAGATGGATGAGATGGACATAATATGGTCGCAATTATGAGTCAGTCATCCTCTCCAATGCCTTCATAAGGAAAGATGAGAGACTAATTGCTCTAAAGTCTTTAGGACTAATATGCCATGATTTCGCAGCTTTCGGAATGAATAACAATTTAGATTCTCTCCATCTAAGGGGAATAACAGATAGCTTAATACAGTTCGTATAAAGTTTCAAAAGGCAGGGATCTTTTCTAACATTCTCTGGCAGCGGTTCAGCCTCTTGTAACGGCGGTTTTTAGAACTATTTTGAACTTGCAGGATCTCAGATTGGCCTTATATGTCAGGTATTTAGAAGATAATTAAGGTCCACAAGAATGTACGCTGAAGTGGTCTCACACAACACACTCCCGCTGTAGTTAAGCCTCAGGAATCGCGAGCGTCAGAGTGTCTTGGCCCGACTTTCTGTAATAAAGGGTATTTCAGTAAGAATGCACTTTTTCATTTTAAAATAAAAACACGTATTTTTTGAGACAGTTGTGATTTTTTTTATTGGCCTGTAAAGAATGTTCGTATGATCGATTAAGTATGAAATAATATATCCGTCAAAAGGCCCTGAAGGCAAGCCATTACTCTTTTCGTGAAATTTTCCAGGACTTTTTCACAGAAATGTGGCACAACATGCAACACATGCACATTATAGTTAGCCCTTTAGCCTTAAACGAGTAATAGTTAAGAGTTTCCATTACTCTCTTCGATGCCTCTTCATAACGACGAGGTAGTAGGCCATTTCATAGAGTTTTATCTGCTGCTGTAATTTACCATTTTTACACTTTCGTTGGACATAAAACGGGCAGAAATCAAAAGGAATGCGTATTTTCGTTTAATGCAAACAACATAAAACATAATGTAGCTGTAATTAGTATCAATAAACACTATTTAAACTTAGTTCAATTCTTCTTTGGTCTCTCATTCTACATCATTTCCCTAGTACCTTTTCGATCAGCTGTGCCCTAGAAACCCCCTGCCTTAAATAGCTATACAGCATCTGGTGTAAACCCACAACGCAAATCATAACAGAAAAATCAATGACAAAATTTATCAGTGTATCATATGTACCAAAACTCACGGAGAGGAAAGTTTTGCAAAATATTATAAACGACGAGAGCGTGTGGCCTGTTTGGCCTAATTAATAATTTTTTAGCATGATTTTGTTGCCTTCAGCATCAGTTTTTTGAAATATGATGCGAAATGTTTTTAGCATAATTTTCACGAACATTTTCTAAAATGTTATATTTTTTGGACCAACCAATTTTGCACCAACAAATTTTTCAGTTTTTTTTCATATTTTTCTTTAATATCATGTAACATGTGTATTTTTGAATAAATATCGAATGAAAGATATCGAAGACTGAAAACACACCGGACGTTTTTATTTTGATTCATATAACAATAATATATTCTTTCTCACGAGCCAATACACACGAAACGATAGAAATGAAATATCTGTGTCAAAAACATTTCGAGTGAGCATGGAGCAAATTAGAAGAGAGAAACTTGTTCTCTCATCTGACGTTCCCTTTCACACTCTTCGTCAAGGTTTGTGCAAATGACAGATATTTGAATACAGATCAATAGACAAGAGCAAATTAGAATAGAAAAACAATTTCTCTCATCCGACGTTTCCTTTCACACTCTTCGTCGTAGGTATGTGCAAATGAGAGATATTCGACGAATCTTTACTTACCCCAGGTGGAGTTACAAAAACTGTTGAATAAGCTTTTTCATATCGTTTTTATATAGAACTTTGAAATTTAAATGAATTTTGCAGCTTTTTTGTTGAATTGTATTGTTGGTATACATTTGTAGTGCATTTAAAACAACTATTTTACCACACAAACACGAAATGCCGTTGGTGTTGTCTTGTTTGATGTTTTGTACGAATGCCTGTATCCAGTATTATTAAGCCCCTGCTTTCCACCATCCAACGTTTACTTCTAGCGAATACCTATAAACCTAAAATTATTGAGATAATAAACCTCCGGATTCTAAATTGCTCTCTTAGTAAAATAAACAAGTAGTAACAATAGAACAGCTGATTTCTTTTTGTTCATGACATTTGTCGCTTCAGTTGTCATACCTATGTATATATATTTGGTTTTGTACTTAGCACTTTCAATAAAGAGCGTAATTAAAATGAATTAGTTAATTAATTTTCTAGGAATCTCTCAAATAAAACGCTAGCATTTAAATTAAAAATGGTAACAAAATTAAATGTCAAATTAAGTGTCAAAATTAAATGTCAAAACTGCAAGCGTTTTATTTGAGAGATTCCTAGAAAATTAATTAACTAATTCATTTTAATTACGCTCTTTATTGAAAGTGCTAAGTGGGCGGACCATTGTACAACCCCACATGAAGAAGAATATACTTATTGAGGCTAAGAGAAAAATTATTTTCTAGTTTTTAGTGAATTTATAAATAAAACACTGTAACTTAATATTTTTAATTATTTTTTTATTATGATATAGAAAATAGTTTGGGTCAAAAAGTCCTAAATCTGGCCCCAAAAGAGCTAAGTTGGCATCACTGTCAAGAACTGCGGTAAACCGACATTAAACATCAACGATAGCTGATAATTATGCTCATGAATGACAAGTCTGTAGTTCGCTCAAAATCAATTTGGATTTTGTGGAGAATAAATATCGAAATTATCAGGCACTATGGGCTTCGATGCCACTGCTTATCGACTATGAAGTAGGAAAATCATGCAAAAGAAAGCGGATGAAGAAACGAGGGATAGGCAAACTATGTATAATTATGTTTGATTGATACTAATGTCTTTTAGATTATGTTCGACTGAGTTAATTATGTTAAGCGCCAGTTTTTTCATCTGCAAATCCAAACACAGACCAATTGACACGAGTCTCTATCCCTCTCTGACGACAAGGTTGTACACCATCTCATCGAGTTCGAGTTGGTGTTGCATTCTACACTTTGGTTGGACATAAATGAACAGAAATAAAAGGGAGTGCAACCAACATAAAACATAATTTAACAGTCATTAGTATCAATCAAACACTATATATTCGCTGCATGGTTTGCTTCTGGTTGCTTATCGATATCTCGCCCATTTCTGTTCTCTATCATTTCCATACTACTTATTCGATGAACTGTGTCATGGCTACTCCCTAATCGAAGTCGATGAAATTCCAACTTGCGACGTGACATTCGGACAATGATTTAACAACTGTCGCACACTCTGGCTATATTTCACTATGATCAGACATAATCATATTTTCGTACAAAATCGTGTATTTGATTGCGGTACATTAGTCTATTGAAAGAAGATTTCGTTGCACTCATCGCTTTCTGCGTACGTAAACAACCGACAACATTTTCATACCAAACCAATCTAACATTGATTTCAATCATGGCAAATATCGACGACTCACCACCATCAGCTAATGGAGCAGAGGCTAATTATTTTACGTACTATATAAATCATAGAGAAATAGAAAAGAGCTGCTATGCCTATCTTCGTTTTCTCTTAATGACGACGAGTTAGTAAGCCATTTCATCGAGTTCGAGTTGCCTTTGTAAATTACTGTTTGGTTTGACTAATAAAAATAAATGGTTTCCCATTACATTCCATGAAGGAATCGGGGAGAGCTTCTCGTAACCAGTGAGCGGTGCGCTTTCTAGTTTTATTCTCACTGATTGGGACTTACAGTTTTACACCGGTTCCGAACCGTATTTTGAGAAGCTTTTTCATGGCTAAGTACTCGATAGTGTCGCCATCACTATGCGAGGTGACCGCCGTCGAAAGAAATTGAAGGTGGTCAGAGTAGGGATCGAACCCACGTCCTCATGCACAAGAGTCGCGCACACTACTATTGCACCACCGACGGCCAATACGGAGAGAAATAAAAGGGAATGCGTATTTTCGTTTGATGCAAACAACATGAAACATAATTAATCTGTCATTAGTATCAATCAAACGCTATTTAAACTTATTTTGCCGCATGGTCTATAATCGCTATGTCTTCTTCGGTCTCTCATTCTACATCATTTCCCTAGTACCTTTTCGATCAGCTGTGCCATAGAAACCCCTTGATATAAATAGAATTGCATCGCTCAGTAACCAATTGAGAGATTTTAATTCCCGCTTGACAGCGAAGGCATTGAGTGAGTAGGATGATATTGATTTATCTGTTCGCCTTGATTAAGCCGAGGGTTTGAACAGTCACTTCGAACAGGCTGTGTCGGCGTTGGATTCCCGAGGTGGGACTGAAAGTGATGGTAAAATTCGCTCAGTTTTAATTTTATTGTTTTGTGATATTAAGGCAAGAATTAAAAGACATATCTGCATCAATACCAAACCTCATATTCCCCTCTCTTCATTCCTCGACAATTTGCAATAGACGAATAAATGAATCGCTGCAAGACCAGATTGCCAGAATTGAAAATACCACAGCTCAGCGGTTCGTAAACAGACTGGCCAGATGTCTTTGCAATGTTCAACAGCGTAATAGTAACTGGTAGCGAATTGGGTAAAATTGAATTGCAACATCTTCGAGCTAGTTTACTTGGACCCGCCTTGGAAACAATATAATCGTTGGAAACAATATAATTGTCAAGGGTCATGACAAGGGCGCAGCTTTAAGTTTGCGACAGCTGAGCGAAAGAATGAAGGCAAATATGAGAGCTTTACAGACTATTTGCACACAACAACAAATTGCCGATGGTCTCCTAGTTTATTTGGCAACATCGAAGCTTGATGTGAGATCGCACACGAAGTGGGAAGAAGAATTTCAAATTGGTACATTACCCACTTGGTCTACTATGGCAACCTTTTTAGAGCGTCGGTGTCGCATGTTGGAGAACTTAGAAAGTTAATATGTTGTCAAGATTAATTACACCCCACGTATGCAAAACAACTAAATACACAAGATCGAAATGTATCTACTTGTAGCTTCTGTAGCAACATCACATATTTGCAACTTTTGTGACTCAAAGCACAATTTCATCACCAATTGAAGACACGAGAATGAAAAGTGGATATGAACCATTTTGGGCTAAAATGAGTTTTATGAAGTTTACTATTCCCTGCTAATTTACGCATCGTTAGGTATGAAAACTGTACATATTGTGTTATATATGTGTATAAACGTTCTAAAATCATAGTTAGCAAAAAATCTTAATCACTTAGATATAAACTGTTTTTTGTTCTCCTGTAAAATAAACTGTTTTTTTGTTCTCCTGTAAAATTACCTTTCTGGTTCATATCCACTTTTCATTCTCACGTCTTTAGTTGCTGACGCTTCGGGAGTCTTTCACCGCCACTTCGTTAAAAAGAAACGAAGACATATCGCCACTCGCTCCATTTGCATACTATGTCTAAAGGCATGCAATAAAATAAAACTAACAAAACGAATTTGTAAGAACTTTCAAAAGAGGATACCTAAATATATGCAGTGGTATAACCAAAAAGAAACTGCAAAGAGTAATACTATATAAAAAAAAATAAAAAACCTCAACACTAACAACAATAATGTCCCAGCGGCGGAAGTCGCAAGGCCTTCCACAAATAAGGCATGCGGAATGGTTCTTTTGTAATGCCTTCCTAAAATAAGGCCTGCGGATGCATCAATTTTTCATCAGATAAAACGAAGAAGAAGATTTTTACAATTTTGAGAAATTTCTTTTCCGATTCCTTTTAAACGTAATTTAGTTGGAAAATTTCATACCAATTTATTTAATAGTTTTCAGAAACTTTCTAATTCTAAATAAATACGTAGATGTGGATAATGATTTTGTTTAACAAACATAAATTAGAGTAATTCCCTTCTAAGGCCTTCCTCTTTGCATGCCTTCTACAGGCAATGGACAAGGAAGGCCTCCCAAGCGCACGCAATGTTAAAAAGAAAGCAGGCAGGCCTTCCGTATTTTAAAGAAGGCCTGTTTGGTCATGATTTCAGGCCTTCCAGGTCATGATTTCCGCCGCTGGGGTAGTGATCACACCTATACACTGAAAACAACTCACACCAATGTAAAGGAAAGCAAACAATGGATCTTGTAAGGAACGAATATTAATATCCAGTCACAGTAATTGCGAAAACTTGAAATCACCGTTGGAAATAAACAAACTAGAACAGCAGAGAGTTGCCATGATTGCTAGAACCGCAGAGAGTTGCCATGATTCGCAACATAAAACCAGTACATTTTGCGGCAGAATATAAAGCGCTAAAGGCGGATAATCTAGTAAATCCCTCGAACATATCTTAGATTCAATTGAAATTCAATTCATTTTTAAATTATTATTCAAATTCATTTTTACACTGTTTTATTTAACTTGCTTTGTTGTCTGTCTTTATTGTTCAAATCTAGTAATTCATTTTTAACACAGTTGCAGTTGACCAATCGAACTAAAATTTTGCACAAATTTTAATTACGCTCTTTGTTGAAAGTATCTAGACCATTGTTGTTGAAGTGCTAAGTAGGCGGACCATTGTACAACCCCATCATGAAGAAGACTATACTTATTGGGGCTAAGAGAAAAATTATTTTCTAGTTTTTAGTGCAGTTATAAATAAAACACTGCAACTTAATTTTTTTAAATAATTTTTTTATTAAATTATGAGGTGCACAACACCCAATAGTTCCGCCAAAATGGCATCCTGTCACAACATTGGTTATTTTGTACTATCATGAAATACTTATGCATGCTGGACCGCAATGTTGGCTTGCTCAAATTCGACAACAGTATTGGCCTATTGGTGAAAGAAAGGCTGTAGCCGGAATAATTTTTAAAAACAAAATATGTGGACCATATTATGGATAGCGTACCAGAGAGCAGCGAGAGCAGAGTATTGATTTTTGCGACCCTTTTTATTATAAATCGGAGGCGACAACTCGACCCCCGATAGCGACATTCGCACAGCAAATGACAAGTAGTTTTTCAACTACACCGTTCTTCAATTGTAGCAAGGTCTTGGTGGAAGCGCTCCCCGTCTTCGTCGCTAAAATTTCGGGGTAGAAATCGAGATGGCTGTGAAGAAAATGTATTTTAGCGACATATTAGTTGTGTTTTGGTTACAAGCAAGCGATTATCGCTTGCTAAGTTGTAAAGAAAACGGCAATTTAGCGACAAATACTTTTATTCAAAAATATGAAAAAGGGTTCAAAACGGTAAAAGATGTCAAAAAAATTTTGTTTAAACTTAGCGAAAATGATTCGCGTCGCTAAGTTCTCGCTAAGTCTTCGCTAAGCGCTCCATACAAAACAAGCGATTATATAAGCAAGCGGTGTAACCAAAACACGCTTATTATCACGCATTTCTCCGAAACTGTTGATCATAATGCGTGCAGTAGCTTCGTAGTTGTCTGATTTATTACACTCTTACACTCTTCAAACAATTCCATGCCTTTTTTCAACTGGTGAAAGTGATTCTACAAATTGATTACACTTCAATAGTTTATATAATTTGGGACTACAAAAAAACGCCTATAAAATATGTCACTACGACCATACCCGAAAATGCAAGTGTACGAAATGGCAGCGGTTTGAAAATTTTCGGATTGGTGGTCGGAGGTAGTAGGTAACCAGTGGTCTTGTTGGAAAAGTCTTTGGGAGACCTTTAAAAAAAGGTGAAATCGCCGAGATACAGAGGTTTTAAAAAAATTTGAAAAAAGACATAAGAAGATGCACACAACCTTAATTTGCTCAGCCAGATGGCAGGTAACTTATGAAGCCCAGAAGTCTTACCGTTTAAAAGTTATGACCATTTGACTGAAATGCAAACATTTTTGCTTTGTTTTTTGAAGCGAAATAACAGCACACACTCATTTGTTTTTGTAAATTAACACGTTAACGTTTTCAGTCAAATGGTCATAACTTTGGAACGGTAAAACTTCTGACCTTCGTTTCGGGCATTTTGGAAAGGAATCAAGGTCTCGAGTGAAATTTCTAATGAGTCCCAATTTTATATGAAGTGGTGGAAGAATAATTGTAGATGATGGCACGAGAGGCTTTTTTGCAATGATTTCTCGTCCAATCTGATTTGTATGACTACTTTGCCATTTATGGTTGGGTTAATGCAATTCTCGGGCTCTTCCTTCCAATAGACACAAAAGACATTGATGTTTTGAGGCCCATTAGAATAACCACTATTTTTAAATCGCAGCATATTTCTCATTGATGGCTCTTATAGTTAATTAATTTCAGAATATTTTCCATATTACTGAAGTCTATAACTATTTCAGTACCATAAATTATGGGGACTGATGGCTATTTATTGCCAAAGTGTATCACGACCCCATTAAGCTTTTCACAGAACCAGCAATAAAGAGACGCCATTCTGCCGGATCGTAAGAATGACCAATGACTTCAAATAGTTTTCCTACATTTTGCGCGAATGTGATTTTAGTGGTGTCATCTATGTGAAAACACTCATCAACATATTGTTTATTTCCCCGATTTTGCGCAGATGTTACTTGGAAGTTTCCTGAAACCAATCTCTGCTGCAAGTGAGATGCAAGGATTTCAGGACTTCTCTGCAATAGATTCATATCTCGTACAATATCGCCAAAGTCGCCTGGACGTATAAGATGTGGGAATATAAATCTTAACTCACTATGGTTTGATTGGAATTCTGATATGTTTTCAATTATATTTTCTTCGTACATTCATTCGATTTCAAAACCGCCTTGAAGCTGTAATTCTTCTTCTGACGGTGCGCATGGATTAAGCGTAGATCGCACTACTGCTGGTTTCACTGACTCACACCTATAATAATGAATTTTTCCACGAGACTCATATTTAATCCGATATTGCGTTTGGCATAAGTAACATGATCCTATAGAGTGTTCACTGCGATGGAGCCAAATCACTGGATAAATGTACCTCATTCGGCAGTGGCTTCTGGTATTTTCTCCAGCTCCGGTTAAAGAACGGTAAATTAACACGTTAACGTTTTCAGTCAAATGGTCATAACTTTGGAACGGTAAAACTTCTGACCTTCGTTTCGGGCATTTTGGAAAGGAATCAAGGTCTCGAGTGAAATTTCTAATGAGTCCCAATTTTATATGAAGTGGTGGAAGAATAATTGTAGATGATGGCACGAGAGGCTTTTTTGCAATGATTTCTCGTCCAATCTGATTTGTATGACTACTTTGCCATTTATGGTTGGGTTAATGCAATTCTCGGGCTCTTCCTTCCAATAGACACAAAAGACATTGATGTTTTGAGGCCCATTAGAATAACCACTATTTTTAAATCGCAGCATATTTCTCATTGATGGCTCTTATAGTTAATTAATTTCAGAATATTTTCCATATTACTGAAGTCTATAACTATTTCAGTACCATAAATTATGGGGACTGATGGCTATTTATTGCCAAAGTGTATCACGACCCCATTAAGCTTTTCACAGAACCAGCAATAAAGAGACGCCATTCTGCCGGATCGTAAGAATGACCAATGACTTCAAATAGTTTTCCTACATTTTGCGCGAATGTGATTTTAGTGGTGTCATCTATGTGAAAACACTCATCAACATATTGTTTATTTCCCCGATTTCGCGCAGATGTTACTTGGAAGTTTCCTGAAACCAATCTCTGCTGCAAGTGAGATGCAAGGATTTCAGGACTTCTCTGCAATAGATTCATATCTCGTACAATATCGCCAAAGTCGCCTGGACGTATAAGATGTGGGAATATAAATCTTAACTCACTATGGTTTGATTGGAATTCTGATATGTTTTCAATTATATTTTCTTCGTACATTCATTCGATTTCAAAACCGCCTTGAAGCTGTAATTCTTCTTCTGACGGTGCGCATGGATTAAGCGTAGATCGCACTACTGCTGGTTTCACTGACTCACACCTATAATAATGAATTTTTCCACGAGACTCATATTTAATCCGATATTGCGTTTGGCATAAGTAACATGATCCTATAGAGTGTTCACTGCGATGCACGGTGGTCCAAAACACCAATCTAGCCGGAAAAAACTAAATTTTTCAACATTGTTGTAAACAAAAAATTTGTTGGATAAATAATAGGTAAGTGTCCACAGTACATAACGGTATATTTGTTTTGCTTTAGTTTTTGGTATTAGCTTCGCATTATTGTTTCAAAGACAAGCAATTACATTGCTGGTTTAATACTGACAGCACAGTCGATTTCTGATTCCACGAGTGAAGTGATTGTTAACTATCTGAAAAGAGTTTTAATAATATTTTTTGTTGATAAATTTATTTAAGGAGACGGTATGAATAAATATTACTAATATTATTTGTTCTATGTGGTATTTTGTGTCGATAAAAATTGATTGTTGTGTATAAGTGTCCTGTACGTGAAATTTTTTTCATTGTCCAAGTTGTGTTAAGGTTTTAGACGGTAATGCCTCCGACTCAAGGTGAAGTTTATGGTGTTTTGTGAACTGTGTGATGCCAGCGTGTTGTTGTTTTTGAAATCAGCTGCCAGTTTTTGCCTAAACGATTTTTTTCTTGCTTACAGTAAAAAATGCCGATTGCAAGGAAGGTACTGTACAATATTTGGAGGAATGAAAAAGATCAGAATAAAAAATCAGACGCTGTTATAACGTATGTTTTCGCTAACATTGGGCTTGAGAGTGAAGGAAACGAAAGTTATTATAAAGATGTGAAACTATCTGTTCATAAGTTTATATATATAGTAAAACAAAAATGGATGCAGGCCAATCGAACAAGGGTCGTATTTGAGGCTTCCAATCAAAGTTGGTTAGATGAGATGTTGAGATGAGATGAGAGTTAGACAGACGAGCCGCAAGTCGATTCAGAAAGTGATGCAGATTCTGAATATAGTATTTGATAACATAAATGTTACTATATTTTTTATAATACTTGTTCCTTTTGCACCTAATGTTATCATTAAACATAAGATAATTTTAAATAAATTATAACGTAACATAAAAAAAGGATTTTATTTTTTAGAGTTACAAATCTGGCACGCCCATATGGTCGATTCCTCCATTTTTGGTGTGAGTCTTCATTTTCATATAAACTTTCAGCATGAAAAGTTACACATCAATACATCTTCGGAAAATCAAGTTATTAATTTTTTATTATCTCCGGTCTTTGTAGGGTTAATGGGGAATATTATACCTTCAAAGAAAGCTTGAAATGTTGTCTAGAGTTTAAGTGCAGGAAGAAAGGAAGCTTACAAGGGCCATTTCTTGAGAAAAATAGGTTTTCATCAAAAAAGTGATGTTAAAAAAACATATTTTTGTAATTTGTCACCCAATGGGTTAATGAAAATTAATATATTGACACACAGATTTGTAGAGTTTTAAATGACCTTTGTAACGATATTCTCCTCAACCTGATCAGACCAAAAGTACCTGAGATATCGACGATTATATGCTCAAGCTTTAGAGGCCCATATCTCAAGAAGTTGGGCCGACCGCCAAAAAAAACATTAATTTTTTTTCTCTAAATAAAATAATCTATATGTGGTATTAATTTGGTGATGTTTTTTAAAATTAAAAATTTCCATGTATGAGAATTACCACGCCCACTTTGCCAATACCGCCCATTTTTGGTGTGAAGCAGCATTAAGGCAATATATTTCATACATAAAAATTTCCAGTTTATACATACTCCCAAACAGGAGTTATTACTTTATTCCAGCTAGATTGACCATTCGGACCACTGTGCGATGGAGCCAAATCACTGGATAAATGTACCTCATTCGGCAGTGGCTTCTGGTATTTTCTCCAGCTCCGGTTAAAGAACGGTAGCAATAATACCAAACAACTTCGGCAACAGATGTTACTTGGAATTAAATAAAAATAATATTTTGTAACTTTCTTCAAAAGTTCGTTATTGTACGAACTTTATTTTTAGGTACGAAATACCCACAGGTAACACAAAACTTATATCGGTTGGTACAAACCATATTTTCTATTTTTTTTCTTTAGTTAAAGCGGTCCCTGTGGACCAGTTTGGATGCGATGAAATTATAATCGGTAACACTCTTTTTATTACAAGCTCCGTTTCCAAAATAAATCTAATATTTGATTTTGACTTATGAACTGACTAGATTTTCGAAATTTATTGGAAGACATACAATGTTTTCATCATAGAATAATACATACATAGATAAACTTATTCTCTCATCTGACGTTTCATTTCACACTCTTCATCGTAGGTTTGTGGAAATGAGAGCAATTAAATTTAAAATTACCTTACACCAGGTGGAGTTACAAAATGTGTTCACTTAACTTTTTCATGTCGTTTTGGTGTAGAACTGAAAAATTTAAATATATTTTGCCCTTTTTTGTTGACTTTTATCGTTGGTTTACATTTGTATTTTATTTAACACAACTAGTTTGTCACAAAAACACGAAATTCGGGTTTTGTTCCTTTGTTGATCGCTGTATACTTTTGCCACTATCTGGTATAATTGAACCCATATTTTCTTCCATCCAATGTTTACTTTCCATCGTACCTCTGACGTTTAATTTATTGAGCGAATAAAAGCTTCTATGGTATGTATTATTCTATGGTTTTCGTATCATACTATCCAAAAATTGATATGCTAGCAAAATGTTGGAAACTCTAAAGTAGAAATCTTGAATATACAAATATTTGAAATAATTCTAAACTATTAATAACAAAAGGCTAAGATTTGGGCACAAGATGTGTCGGCTCCAGCTCTTGAACAAAATTTTTTCATATTTTTGGATACAAAACTCTTAAGGATATTCAATGATAAAGTTTTAAAAGGTCCTTATTTGGCATCTTTTGGGCCTTGAGATACTATGAAAATTTTTTGCAAATAGTGAAGATCACCCTCGTTAATGTGAAAGGCATATTGATGGTATTTGTGTTGTCACTGAAGTCACGAAAATTATTTTAAAGTGTATATCCTTGAATTTTAAAAGTCCTGTTACAAGGACAAACCATCTTGAATAAAGAAACAACTGAGTCTACAACTTTACTACTGCTGGTCCATAGTTACAATTCCATATAGTCTCGTTCTTAGGAGGAGGAAAAAATGTCCTTTTGAGAGGCAAAAAACTTAGTCTCTGTTGGGCACTTAGTCTCTTTCTCTATATAAGATTTGGATTAATATAATAATAAACTATAACATTAAACAGAATATTATATTAACTTATTAACTAAACCAATAAATTATTTAGGAATTTTATTTTTTATTGGTTTCACAAGGAAAGAACGTTTTATATCCAAAACAAACATGGCACTGTCCGTAGAGGTGGAAAGTTTCTGATAGCCATTCAAGTTTCTGATAGCAGCTCAGAACTTCCACGGAGTACGTATTCGGCAATGGCTTTATCGGAAACAACAGACAAATGAGCAGCCTGATTGGTTATGCGATCAATGGTACGTCTCAGGTTTAGAAGGTGTCTGATGCGAATTGAAACCAAAATAAGAAAATCCAGGTTCGACATATTGCGTCCTGGTCAGCGTCTGATCCGTAATGGGTTGCTGTAGTCAAATATCCTGGAAGTAGGTAAAATTAAAAAACCCAGTCGACTGGGTTTGCCAACCGCCACCGTTCATAATGGCAGTGAATATACAAACACGAAAAAGAAAACATAAACAATCCTTATACATATGTTGACGACCCCCGTAAACGTTATAAGGACCACGATTTACGGATATGCTCATCCAGGAATGTAACAACACTATATAGATCCGGTGCAGGTATCCAATTGGCAGATGTCCTCGAAAGTTATAAGGCTGACATTACCGCTATCCAGGAAATGCGATGGACAGGACATGGGTGCACAAGAATATGAAACCGCGACCTATGCTACAGTTGCCGTGAGATAAAAACATGAAATTGTTTACGGATTTGTAGTTATAAAAAGACTGCGACATCTAGTCGCTAGGTTCAATACTGTGAGTGACCGTATATCCACAATCCGCTTTAAAGCGAAACATTTTTATATTTCCCTAATTTGTGTGCATGTCCCGATGATGGTGCCAAAGTCGTATTCTATGAGCTCCTAGAGGAAACGTATCAACACTGCCCTGGCCATGACATTAAGATTCTACTAGGAGATTTTATTGCTTAAGTAGGCAGGGAGAATGTATTTCATCCAACTTTTGGCAATCTCAGTCCACATGCTGACAGTTCCGACAACGGTATGAGACTTATTGACTTTGCCGCGGCAAATCATGGTCATTAGTGGTACAAGATTCCATCATAAAGACATCCACAACGTTACTTGGGTAGCCCCTAATCAAAGAACGATGAACCAAATTGATCACGTGATAAATGATGGGTGGTACTCATCCAGTGTACGAGTGATCAGTGGAGCTAACATCGATTCCGATTACTACCTGGTAGCAGCAAAGGTTTGATCAAGATTAATTAGAGCTAAAATCGTACGAAACCAGACGCAGAGAAAGCTAGACATCGGAAAGCTACAATCACCAAAGGTAGCCACAGCCTACTCAAGGAAGCTCTCGCAACTTTTGACACAGAACCCATCCCCTCCCGATGACTATCCTGAAGTGCAGTGTAAACCCATTTCCTACTCTATAAAATATGCTGCAACAACCGAATTTGAGTGTCGCCGATAAAGAGTGTCGCATAGCCAACGATGAAGATAACGCTCCATGTACGGCAATGATTCAGACAATTGCAACGCGAGCTGCGACTGAGCGCTATAATGAGAGAAGAAAGGAGGCAAACCGTCTCTTTAGGCGTAAGAACGCAGTGGAACGCGAGAGTCAGAAAATTGAGCCATAAAGAAGGAAGAACGAAGCCCGAAAATTCTACCAAAAAGTCAAAAACGAATCTAATGGACATGGTTAAGGATCCCCTTCTGTAAAGACAAGGACGGAAATCTCATCGCAGGAGATATCATTTGTCCGCGCTACTGGTACCTAAGATATCGAATGACAATGAGACAATCGGTCACAATTTGAACGACATCGATTGTCTCCATCCTAACCAAGACGAGGTCAGGACAGCTTTTGCCCGTCTTAAGAACAACAAAGCCTTAAGAACAACAAAGCTTTTGCCCGTCTTAAGAACAACAAAGCCGCAGGAGCCGATGGATTACCGGTGGAGCTGTTTCAGGCTGGTGGCGCTCTAAGCCGATAATGTGCATGCATCAGCTCAATAGTAAAATTTGGTTAGATGCCCGCCGATTGGAGTTTCAGTGTAATATGCCACATATTTAAACAAGGTGAACCGAGTCTCCGTGCCAACTACCGTGGAATAAGCCTTTTATCCATAACATATAACATTCCATAAAGAATAATGTGCGAAAGACTAAAACCAATCATCGCTGACGTGATTGGAACATACCAGTGTGGCTTTAGGCCTGGAGAATCGACAACTGACCACATTTTCACGCTACGCCAAATCCTGGAGAAGACCCACGAAAGACAAATCGACACCTATCATCTATTTGTCGATTATAAGGCGTCATACGGAAGAAACTCCACGAAGCAATGCCGGAGCTAGGTATTCCTGCAAATTTAAACGCCGTTGCAAGATGACCATGACAAACTCCAAATCCTTAGTGAAAGCTGGTAAGGATCTTACCGAACCTTTCGAAACTAAGCGAGGCCTCACGCAAGGCGACGCCCTATCGTGCGATCTCTTTATCATCTAAATGGCGATCATTATGAAAAAAGTTACAGTCAACAGGAATAAAACCATCAACAGCAAAAGTCACATGCTGCTCGCGAATGCTGATGAAGTTACTGCGGTGTTTTCGAGAATTGAGAAGAAGTCAGCAAAACTGGGTCTGACCGTAAATGAGGACGAGACAAAATTAATGGTTTCAGTCACAGAGCCTCCACCCGATTAGACCAAAGCGTGGACGTTGATAACCTTTCTAATTTCGAGGTGGTGGATGAATTTATATATGTACCTCGAATGTGCCTTGAACAAAAACAACAACGTTAGCCTTGAGATCAAGCGGAGAATTGTGCTTGCGAATATATATATTTTGAGCTAAGCAAGCACTTTAGAGATAAAGCCCTCTCTCGAGTAACAAAAGCCCAGCTGTACCAGACAACAACCTATCTTGCTTTATGGCGCAGAATCCTGGGTCTTATCGCGAGCAGACGAAGAATATGTAGGAGTCTTCGAGAGAAAAATACTCCGAAAAATGTATGGCTCTATAGTGCACAACGGTGAGTATCGGCGACGCATCAGCCATGAGCTGTATGAGTTATATCCCGACATTGACATAGTTAAGCGGATGAAAATAACGCGAACGCGATTGCGTTATTTCCATCTCAGTTGAATGGATGAAGACGGACCAGCACGAAGGGTTTTCGAAACCGAACTCGAAGGAAGTCGAAAAGTAGGAAGACCAAGACTCCGCTGGTGGCATCAGGTTGACCAATCTCTGCGTACACTTGTGGGTCGATTATCGATAGCAACCGGACCTCAGTTGCGTTGCCAGTTGCCCAAAAGTTATTACGTATGACAACTGACAGCTAGCAGCTTCAGTTGCTTGATAGAGGTTATATTGGCAACCACAAAACAAAACGTGCAGGTGAGCGATAAGGATTTAAAAGCTGTGGTTCTAAAGAAAATCCTAATTTTTTGTTGTTAACTTGTAATGTTTATAAAAATTTGTGCACAATAAATTCAATATTATTTATATAAAATAGATCCTAGTAGCGGCAAAAATTGCCGGAGCTCGGGCAGCTCAAAACCAATTTAAAGAAAAATATAAGAACACGAAAAATATATTTTTGTTGTCAAACAGACCTATGGGGCCCTTACTTTACTTTTATTGACTATTTTACAACCTCGTGAGGTCAGACGTATGTATTTTTATCCCAAATTTAATGGTGTCTTTATTTTTGTGGAACGGAATCTGTGTACCCAGGTAACCCCAATTTACCATATTATAGTATGTCTTGCCATTTAGGGTGGGTGTTCTAATTAAAAGGAATGATGAATCTGATTCATTGCTAGTCATTTTAAAAACGTTCAAGAACAATTTTCGAGACTTTAAATAAAGGTCGGGAAGTTTTGAGCTGCGCCCGAACTCCGGCAATTTAGACGTAGTAACCGTGTGTTTGCTCTGAAATCAGCAACCTGTAGCTTCAGTGGACTGTTGTTTCAAATGAGGGAATAGTGAGTAGAACCAGGATGGCTGGCGTCAACATACCTGATTCGCATTTCGTAGTCGCACATCTACAATTAGATCATTGTTATGAAAATAATTACTATAGTACTATAACTTACTATCAAAACATTCAACCTAAACTAGTCTTTCCTATTTATATATAAATGGCGAACTCTTCCTTCGCTCCAATGATACGTACATACGAATGTCCCATCTATACATCCGACAACACCAGGAAACTTCGAAAAACTTTTTATTTTGGGTCTCTTCTTCCTCCGTCATTTTTTGAAATGTTCAACATATTACAACTGGTTTTTTCAATTAGATGCACAACTTCCTTCAAAAGAAGCGACAACGTAGATTGAAGCATGCCAAGGTTGAAGTCGTTGCCATGGGACTTTTGAAAACTTCCCTACCCAAAAAACCTTAAAGCTGCACAAACTTTTAAGAGCGCAGGTATTGCTGTCGCACGATGACTTCGTTTGAAGTCATTTTCCAAAAAATATCCACTAAATAATTATTCTCAGCAATAACATTCACTCAGTGTAGCCGGCAATTCTAAAGGATTAGAGTTGTCTCTTAAGTGTCTTCTAATAGATACCACGTTTTGTGCTTTGTCTTCCTCGTCAAAAAAATTCGACTGAACTAACGATTATTATTAAAAAGTTTTTTCTTTTCTTAATAAAGCCACTTTTATTTCTCACACACTTTAGATTTATAGTTTGTTTACATTATTTGTGTGGTTAGTGTGCGCGGCTCTTGTATATGAGAACGTGGGTTCGATCCCTACTCAGCCCACCTTACATTTCTTTCGAAGACGGTCACCTCGCTTAGTGATGGGGACACTATCGAGTACTTAGCCATGGAAATGCTTCTAAAAATACCATTCGGAACCGGTGTAAAACTGTAGGTCCCAATCAGTGAGTTTAAAACTAGAAGCGTACATCTCACTGATTGTGAGAAGCTCTCCCCAATCCCTTCATGGGATGTTATAAGACACCTTTTTTTACATTACTTACAGTTGGCCAGGTGTCAAAACTCTGTTATCGACGGGAAACACTCTTACCTATGGCAACTGGCGAAAGTCGCCATACAAAATACTAATTTTTATTTCGGTGTCGTTGTCAGTTGTCACTCAGTTGCGTTGATAATCGACCCATTCGGTTCGGTTGCTATCGATAATCGACCCATTGGTGTTACCAATTGGAGAGATAAGGTGGTTAAAGATCGAGCTTGTTGGCGAAATATGCTATCTTCGTTTTGTAAGGTCCCTGACCCCCCGAAGATGTTCGAGACCAGTTAAGTAAGTACCTAAAACATTAATTCAATGGGCATGAATTCAGACGCCGCCATCGACAAAGGGTTTACTCTATATTCCACCATTACAAAGTGACTGCAACTTTTCTACCTCAAAATACTAGTCCGAAAGGATTTTGCCTCAATTTCGAACGACAGCCCGTCACTCGAATTCGACTGAAATTGAATGCATTTAAGTCAAAAGGTTGCGTTCGACTTACTTTATCATTCTTGCAATTGATGACACATTCGAATCTTAGATTTCCACGTTTTCGCTCGACGTTTCTGGAACCCAGAACAAATTTTGTACAACACCAGACAACAGACACCTAATCTATCTATCTAGCCTAGACACTTTAATGGAATATTCATTGTGCAGATACACAAATGTAAACAACGAAAGCCATGTTCTGTTTTTTTTCCTAAAGTGCATTTGAAGACTCTATTATTTTCAAATACCACAATATTAAACTGATATGAAAAGATCGCGAAAACAACAAATACTGCAAACAACCTTTCAATGAAGATGACAAATAAAAGGAACCTGGAACATGAAAACACATTTTTTCCAAATACTTTCAACAACAATATTTTAAGACGGTGTACGTAGACACTGTTATATTAATTGTATTATTAGTTAAAGTTTGTTTAAAAACTTGTTGATTTATTAACTGATTGTTCTGAAGCGCGTGTGGGCTAAACCTTTGCAAGAAATTGTAGCTCGGAAGAAGTTAGTAGTCAAAAAAATTAGTATAAAAGAAGCCAAGTTGAGCACTGAAATTATCAGTTCTTCAAAAAAGTTTACTAAAATGAAATTCTTAGCTATTGTCTTTGCCATCGCCTGCATTTTGGCCGTCTTTGCTACTGGAGCCAGCGCAGAGCCCAAGGTAAGTTAGACCCTAAATACTATTCATACATTTTCAACAGGATCGATTCCGAGTGTTGCTCAAACTATTATTGAAAGGATTTTTGTCTAAAAAAGGTTTTATAGAGTAATTAAACTGACGTGTAGGATAATGGTTTAATAAATAGTACATTTAAACCGTAACAGAGTTCCAAAAAGTTTTTGTTTCCTTTGCTGATGTACCTTTCATTGTAAATGCAACCGTGGTTACATTTTCTACTTCTGCAAATCATAACCATATCATAATTGCATATTTGAAGTTGTGTGGAACTTCAGATGTTATCAATTCAGACACAGTAGTTAGGCATCTGACGATGAACTTGACACGGAGTGATTCTGTTTATCTGAATTGTCTATTATTCCAACAAACTCCAACCAATTTTCACATTAGAAAAATGTTCCTGTCCTTGTAAGCTTGTAGTATGAATTACTCATACATTAACTAAATCATGAGCTCAATGTTTACACTATACAAATCGTTTTCCGCAAACTCTAATTTTGACATGTGCAACGGATTACTCGCATAGTGTAACATTCGCCTTTTCTACTAAAGAGATTCGCTTCAATCGATCCTTGCATTGAAAATTACCGTATGTTATCCTCTGTACTTTATTATACTAAGTACATTTTGTTAATCTTTCTTTTCATTATTAACAATAGAGGAGACGTGGAGGTGTAAGTATTTGACAAGAAAATATCCCTATGTTGATGTTTACTAGTTTGTCTTAACATATAATCGCTTTCGTTTTCCATCATTTTAATATATTTTTGAATTTGTAGAAACTCTTACGCGGAGCGGGATCTCTTCTTAAAGATATTGCCGTGGAAACTGGAAGTCAGGTGTTGGCCCAACAACTTGGGGGACAATAAGCTGAACATAAATATGAGTAAATAAAAATGTGCTTAATGAAACACAACTAGCAACAAAACATTTACTGCGTGTTTTAATTTCAAACTGCAATCATAGAAATGTTTGGCCTGCAACACGTGATAAATTATGACAGTCCGACAAAAACATTCGCACTAGGATTTCTAAGGGCAAAGTCAACTTCTTTACTATGATATCTTAATTGACGACAGCATAGTGACGATGCTTGTGCTCGGCATCGATTTCTGTGTGCCAATAATGTGATTTGAGACATTGAACATCACTGTGCAATAGGGTGTCCCGTCTATAACCTTCTTTGCTTAAGCTTTATTTTGGGGGAAATTCGACTTGCGCGACCCCTAAACCTCTTCCGAAAAATCTGGAAAAAATGTCAAAAATACTTTACCCTATAAGATTTCCAATTAAGCTTGAGGAACCATGAAAATCGAAACAGAAAATATTTTTGGTACACCCTACTGTGCAACTGATATGTGTTCTATTATCGAGTTAGGTACCCGATTCGAACCAGTTTCGGATTTTTTTTACCCAAAGTTCATATAATTATAGAAGACATGTCAAAAATTATCTCTGCAACTAGTCGTTTGCACCAGCACAATTCAATTTCAACTAATGAAATTTATTAAGAAATTTTCGTGCGATATTTTGGATTCCGATACATACATGCGAGTAGCTTCAACTTAGGTGTTGATAAATATTCAGCAAATGTTTATTTAACTACAGAAAATTGGCGAATTTGCCATGCAGTTCCATACCATGCCTTCTATACAAAAGCTACCGATCGGAACGAACTGTGGTATTAACAAAAACGATCTACTAAAGTCATAGAGAAATACACAACGTCCGCTATCCCTATCTTCACGTTCTCCCGATGACGACGAGGTAGTAGTTCGAGTTCGAGTTGCTTTTATAATTTACTCTTTGGTTGGACATAATACGGACTGAAATAAATAAAAAAGGAAAACATGATTTAGCTGTCATTAGTATCAATCAAATACTAGTTAAACTTAGTTTGCTGCATGGTCTCTATGTCTTCTTTGTTCTGTCGTTCTACATCATTTCGCTAGTAGCTTTTCGATCACCTATGCAATACAAACCCAAAATAGATGTACAAGTAGAGAAGAAAAACCCGGCGAAATTTGGCAACCCTAGCAGAAGAGAACCAAACAAATCGACGCGATTCAATCAAATGCATTTCTTTCCCACGTCATAACTTGATTATTTCATACTTTTGAGATATTTTATGTAATTTTATTTAAATATGGTTGGAATTTCTATAGTTAGATACAATAACATCATCAGAAAACTGTTCGTGTACTGAAATATTCAACGAAAAGAGTAAGAGACGCGCTTCACTCGTTTTCTTTGTTGGCATTCCACTCCGTGAGTACATTTTCTTCTCTATACCATAGTTGCAAAACCGATGTACATGTAGACAGTCAAAAGTTCTCTTCAATCAAATGCCAACAAAAACAAAGAGTGGTTATCTGTTCTCTCTCTTACTCTCTTCATTCAATATTTCAATACACGAGTAGCTTTTTGATAGTGTTATTGTATATAAATATACAAATTCCAATCATGTTGAAGTAAAATTACATAAACTATGCAAATTATGAATAAATGCCCGTGAGTGAATTTCCAGCACTTTTTGTTTATCATTTGCCAGGGTTGCCAAATTGCGCACATTTTCTGGTCGTCTAATTCTAGATCGTCTTTGATAGTTGCTTTATGGGTATCCATGGCACATCTTGTCGACTATGTAGTAGGAAAATTATTGAAAATAGAGTGGATAGCACACATGTTTTTTTTTAATTTGCATTGGATTTTAAATTGCATTACTTTATCCAATGCAAATGCAAAAGAATTACCATTGGTCGCAATGGCAATCAAAAAATTTGCAGGTTGTGGAATCAGATGCCAATTGTAATGAAATGTGGGAATGCTTTTAATTATTTTGAATTTTTTGACTGCTGGCAATTCTGTTTTTAAAGTATTTTATATGTAGAGGTTTGTGGCTTCGATAGGTATTGCCTCGTAGTACTTTCAAATTCATAAACCTGTACTGTATAAAATATTTGAAAACCAAAATTTCCAGATATGAAGGAAATGCTCTGAAAATAAGTACAATTGCCAATGGAATTGAAAGTTTTTGAATTTGCATTTGGACAGGAAATTCAAATTAAACAACAAATAATAATTGTCATATAATTAATTTGCCCCATGCATGGTGGATAGGCATGAGAGCCATAAGCAACCAAAATTAAACCATGCAGCAAACTAAGTTTAAATAGGTTTTGATTGATATTGGTTGTGTCGAATGAATATACGCATTCCCTATTATTTCTCTCCCCACCAGGGAGTAAAATTCAACAGCAACTCGAACGCAATGAAATGGCCTACTACCTCGCACGGGTAATATCAGCTCAAAATTGGTAACATTTAAACGGCTTGGTAACATGGTAATATTTTATTCATTTTGGTAACCTTTTGAAATGAAATAATTAGTATAAAAAATACATTTGATTTCATACTTCTATTAGCAAATATGACGAAATGTGATCTAAAATGTTACTTACAAACTCGCGACTGTTCTAGCGCCGACAGAGGGAGTTCTGAATTCCTGTCCAATCTCCGCAGTTTCTGAAAATTCGACGGATTTAACCGCTTTAACTTCCGACCACTTTCTAAGAGGTGCTCCCATAATGGTAATGTCAGAAGTTTTGCCTTTCAACTTGTCATCAAGTAATCGCTGGATGAAACTTAAAGCTATGCATCAACAGTTTGTGATAAAATGGAAGGAAGAATATCTCAAATCTCTTCAAAAGCGATACAAATGGAAAAACTCTACTCCCAATCTCAAAATTTGGGGATCTTGTAGTAGTAATGAGTGTCGCCTAGGTCGCATCGATAAGGTACATATGGGACCAGATGCAAAGGTTCGCATAGCAGACGATAGAGTTGCCAGTGGAATTATAACCCGACCCATTGTAAAACTATATTATCTACCCCTTCAGTCTGAAAATGATGCTGAATGATAAACTCACACTACAACATATCCCAAACATATTTCTGATACTACCCTTTTTTCTCTTTCTTTTCTTTCCCATTCTTAAGGACCAACAGAGTGAACCCAAGCCGCGAACTCAGCGTAGTCAGGCACAGAACCCGCTTTTGTAAGAAGTTCCTCATAATGAACCCCCGAGAAAGGAAGTCAGTGGTCCGAAGACATGGCTACTGTTTGAACTATCTGGCGAAAAGCCATTCTTTGGACGCTTACCAATCAAGGGACCGATGCAGGAAATGCGACCGGCTTCACCACACGATGCTACACCCAGGCCATCCAAGGGTTAGAGGACCAGTGACATCAAGTTTAACTCAACGAAAACAGCCGAAACCGAAGTCGAAACCATCGCAGACGACGCGGGTTATCATGCCAGACCAAGCCATCATATCATAGGGCATCAGATCGCTCGCTCCTCCACAGCTGTATCATTCAAGCCATCCAAGCGTTAATTCTGAGCCGGGAGCATGTCTAAACTAACATTTAGACACACATAAATGTTTTGAAGTAAGAATATAAATTATTATTATTTTATGAATTTATCTTAAATTGTTATAAAAATGGATAATACTTAAAATGCCATCATTGCATTTTTCTAAACTACTATACAAAATGAATTGTACTTAAAGTTACACATACTATGGTGAAATAAAGTTAAAATCTATAACTGCTAGAATGAAGTTACATTCGATCATGAATATTGTTAAACTTTTACTTTCTCAGCTGCATTCTTAAGGTTGGATTCCTCTGTGTTCCAGCAGCAACCCTTTGGGAGAAAAATCGCCAATGCAGTCCACTCTGTTCAAACATAGTAAACCACAGTAAAGTGTACACATTTAGTGTTGTAAATAAAAAAATTTAAAAATTTGGTAATTTTTGGTTACCTTTTTGAAAAATTCTGGTAATTAAAAAATTATCCCTGTGGTAACCGAGCTACGTCGTCGTCATCGAGAAAACGTAAAGAGAGGAATAGAAACTCTTGTATATATTTCTGAATGGCATAAGCAAACCATGCAGAAAACTAAGTTTAAATAGTGTTTGATGGATACTAATGACGACTAAATTATGTTTTATGTTGGTTGCATCGAACGTAAATACGCATTCCCTTTTAATTCTGTCCGTTTTATGTCCAACCAAAGAGCAAAATTTAACAGTAACTCGAACTCAATTAAATGACCTATTATGTCGTCGTCGTCGTCGAGAGAACATAAAGAGAGGGATAGAAACTATTGTCTAGTTCTCTATGCTAAAACTGTTATAAAGTGATTATAACTATGTTTACCGCATAATTTTAGTCTGAATGACTATTGTTCGATTGCGAACGACACCCCGGCACTCGTATTCGACTGAAATTGGATTCCCGTAAGTCAAAAGGTTTCGTTCGGCTTAATTGATCTTTGATCGCAATTGATAACACATTCGAAACATAGAATTCCACGTTTTCGTTCAACGTGGAATGACAAAGTTCTGGAACGCAGGTCATATTTTGTAGGAAATCGAGCAACAGGCACCTAATCTATCTGTCACGTAGAGCCAAACCTAATCTAGCCACTTTAATGGATTATTCATTGTACGATATATTAGTAGATAGACATAGGCTTGTGTCGAACTCGTTCATTTAAGGTGCCCGGTCGTAACAATAACGAACATACTCACCGTATCGAACATGAGCATTATGTTCATGAGGGTGATGTCTGGTCACCCTAAATGAACTAGGTAGTTCATGAACTACCCAACTCTAGATAGACAAATGTAAACAACGAAAGGCATGTTCTGTTGTTTTCCTAAAGTGCATTTGAAGACTCAATTATTTTCAAATATCACAGTATTAAGCCCGGTATTCAGTTTTTATGAAATTTCCGTTGCCATAAGAAGTACGTGTATAGAAAAATAACGAAAATTTCATAAACCGAAAATTTCGCTCACTTTTCATTTGCTTGGTACTCAGCTCTTTGCGAAGAATTGCTGGGCAAAATCAATCACAGGGTTGTTACGCCAAGTTATTTCGTACGAAAACAATTGATTAATAATTGCTTGGCACCGGAATTTTGACATTTCGATAGTTTTAGCAACCAAAATTAACACTGGATGCGTTAAAAATAAAATGCAGTGCGTAAAGGTATTATAAGTGAAATAATTGCAAGGTAAATCAAATATAGGTGGTAACTCTCTGTAATAAAATTTTCCGTTCAGAGATAAATGACAAAATTTCTTATGAAAATTTCGCAATAACTGAATACGGGGCTTAACACAAATGTGGAAAGATTGCGAAAACAGCAAATACTGCAAACAAACTTTCAATGAAGGTGGCAACAAAAGGAACCTTCAATATGAAAACACATTTCGTCTAAAGAGTTTCAACGTACACACATACTTTTAGATGGTTCCCGTAGACACTGTTATATTAATTGTATTATTAGTTAATGTTTGTTTAATAACACTGTGGAACACAAAAAAAAATAACAATGTTTTGAAAACGGATTCCAGTAGAGGGGTAAAAAAATATAAGTGTATCGGCGTTTTGAAAGTTTCCGTCTGAATTTTGGATGTGTTAACATCTATAGGCCCGGGTAGGGACTAAACTCACAAAGTGAACACATCCAAACACAGTTTGTCCGACTGCAATAACAGATTGTTTGGCGTTAAACTCCTCCGAAACAGCTGAACCGATTTGTATGAAATTTTGTGTGCATATCGGGTACGTCTCAGAATCGGCCACCATCTATTTTTCATACCCCTAAATGATAAGGGTGACCCACTCCTATATAGTACACAGATTTGTCGGACTGCGAAACACAGATTATCAGACTGCAAAAAAAAACACACACTGATGCAGTGTTGGCAGATACTGACTAAAAAATTATGCCAAATATCCTCAAAAATTGTGCCGTTTACGAAACCATTATGTAAAATTGGCATTTTAGTCTTTTTATAATTCTGTGTCCAGAACACACTAAGTTACTCCAAGAAATGGGAGCTTATCTGCCCCTGTTATGCTGTTATACATAACCTGACCAACTGGTTGCGACCAAAAAGCGGGACACAATGGGTAAACAAACAATTTTTATTTTGGTTTTAAATATAAATCTAAATAAAAAGTACATGTATTTAATTAAAATAAGACTAATGGCATATTTCACCATGTTTGGTTATCATACAAGTAGAGTTAACAAAGTTTTTCGTGTAATTTTGTATGAAATTTATAATTTTTGACTCTCAGATATCTTTAACTTTGTTTGGTGAAATTGGGGTAAATATAAAAATAAAAGCAATTTATTTTCTACATAATCATTTTGTTATTATATTTTCAAGTCAGGCTGTGACACCCAAAATGTGGGATATTCGCGCGTAAAGCGGGATAATCGCGCAAAAAGCGGGGTAAACCCACTAAAAGTAGGATGATTGGGCAGGTTAGTTATACCTTACCCGCCTTATTCATAAAAAGTTCTGAGAGGTTTGAGAGACGTTTTTTGCATGATAAACTGTCTCTCAAACCTCTCACAACCTTTTGTGAATAAGGCCGTAAATCTTCAACTTAAAAAGAAGTGTTAAAAGAAGTATTATGAGTATTTGATACACAAGTTGACACAATAAATATTAGACGTATCGATGTGGGATAATGTATAAAAAACAGTGTGCACTATTTTGTGAAGCCGTCGCTTTGCCAAAAATACGCTTACATATATATATGGGTATGTAGGAACCTTAAAATGCGGAATTATACCACAAGATACCGATAAATATTACAGCAATAGATTTTTCATAAAAATTAAATTAAGAAAATTGTAGTACTAAAAATTATGCCGTTTGCACAACAATTGTGCTAAAAAATTACACTTAAATTGAAAAAGTTTGCAAAAATGTTGCCAAAACCAACAAAAATGTGCCAAAACAGCACAAATTATGCCAACATGGTAACACTGCGCTGATGTAGCGGCCAAAAACGATGTGGCCAAATGCCAACAAACACATCGAGTAAAACCCTAGTCATTTTCTCTTCTCCCTCTTACTCTCTTCATTGAATATTTCAATACACGAGCAGCTTTTTGATAGTGTTATTCTATATAACTATACAAATTCCAACAATGTTGAAGTAAAATTACATAAACTATGCAAAAAGTATGAAATAGTCAAGATATGACGCGTGAGAGAAATGAATTTGAGTGAATTTCTAGCACTTTTTGGTTCTCTTTTACCAGGGTTGCCAAATTGCGCACATCTTCTGGTCGTCTAATACTAGATCGTCTTTGTAGCGGCAAGAGATAGCAAGAGAGCAACGAAAATTGTGTGAACTTGTGTAGCGTATGTACGAACATAACAATGGATGTATGTTCATGTGTCTGTTGCTTTGCATTCTCTTTGTTTTTTGTGGAAATAAAACAAAAAGTATTAAGCAAGAAAATAATGACACATGTGCTTGCACTGGTCTTGAAATAATTTTAAGCATTAATATTATTTAAATGTAATGTCATCATATGATTGAACACTGTGTTTTATTTTCCAATGTAACAATTTTCCGTGTAACAAAAAGGTGTTAACACCAGTATTGCCAGTTTAGGGGATTTATCCCCAAATTGGGGATTTTTTTTCAAAACAGGGGATTGTTTTTGTGGCGTGGGGAGCTGGGGATTTTTTGGGGACGAAAATTTAAGATGTGTTAAAAGCGCTTCTTCTGTATCATTGTTCGAAAGTTCTGATCTGGCACTACCTAAATCAAAGCAAGCATACACACACAAATAATATTTGGTTTTGCGTATATGTGATTGCAAAAACAAAGAGAAGGTTAATGTGGCAAGTCTATACTATTATTTTTGCGTTGCCAGTAAACACTTGCAAATCGTTATTGCTAAATGTTGTCACCAAAATATGCATACACTTGACAATAGACTAATTACTATACTAGACTTAACAGTTCTCTCAGAAAATTTATGACATTTGGCCTGGTGTTATATTAACGTTAAATGTTGAAAACAATTGCTTTACTAACAACAGATAGAGGCAATGGTTCAAAACAACGAACAAACTAACATCAACGGCATTTCGTTTTGTGTGTTAAAATTTCTGTGTTAAATACGACACAAATTTTTGCTAAAAATAACAGTCAATAAAAAAGGGTAAAACTCATTTAAATTTCACAGTTTTTCACAAAAACGACATGAAAAATTAAAGTCAGAAGTTATTGTAATTCTACCTGGTGCATGACACTTTTCGTCAAACATCTCTCTATCACACCGGCCGCATCATGAAGAGTGTGAAAGGAAACGTCAGATGAATCAAATATCCTCTCTAGTAAGAATTGCTCTATGCACTTGTCAGTCCCTGAAAATATCAAAATGTTTTTCTGGCAGGGCTGTACGTGATGACAACAATAAAACAAGTAACAAACGTTTTTGATATTTGGCGTTGCTGAAAAGAATAGAAGCAGTGGAGAAGAAATAATGAGAAATACTAAAACTATGTACAAAACAAATAATGAAGTAGATGAATCTGAAGATTATGAGACTGAAGTACTTGATATAGTAAGCCTTAATGACTTTTAACCAATGTCCAGATCAAAATCCAGATCTCATTTGTCATAATCTTTTTGTTATAACTAATTATAATTAAATTATTAATTATAATTAATTATTATTCAAATAATAATAATATAATATTTATAATATAAAAATAATATAATAATTTATTATGTTTAAATTTTTCAATATTTAATTTTTCGTTTTGTTTGTTTTGTTAAACTGAATTCTAAATAAATTTGTATTTTAAAACTTAAAACTTTCTAGAACTTCCTTTAAAACTATGGGGATTTTTCCGGAGATTTACAATTTTTTTTTGGGGATTTTCGGGGATTAAAAATAACAATTCGGGGATTTCGCCTAAAAAAAAACTGACGACCCTGGTTAACACATCGCCAGTGAGTTCGAACACTTATTGAATTTTGCACATTCTTATGATGAATCGGCATAGGAAACCATGTTTTCCTTACACTTTAGGTATATGATGTGTTCAGCAATTTTATGTAAAAATTTCCGGGAAACATTTTGGTGAAATACGTTAACCCTCTACCCCCCCCCCCCCCCCGCAATATATGGGACTTGTTCCTTCTTTTTGTGGAAAAGGGGTAAAATACACGCTAATTTTTTACCCTTTTCCACAAAAAGACCTATAATAAAGTATTCCACAAAAATGTTTCTCATAAATTTTTACATAAAATTGCATCATACACCTAAAATGTAAAGATAACATGGTTTCCTATGCCGATTCATCATAAGAATGTGCAAAAGGGGGAAATATCAAGCGCCTTAAAAACACTGAGACGTAAACTTTCAAAACGCCGATATACGTATATATTTTTTTACCACCTCTACCGAAATCCGTTGTTTCATTTTGTTCCACAGTGTAATTTGTTGATTTATAAAACTTATTGTTCTGAAGCGCTTGAGCGCTAAACCTTTATAAGAAATTATAGCTCGGAAGAAGTTAACAGTATAAAAAATTAGTATAAAAGAAGCCATGTTGAGCTCTGAATTTATCAGTTCTTCAAATACGTTTACTAAAATGAAATTCTTAGCTATCGTTTTTGCCATCGCTTGCATTTTGTCCGTTTTTGCTGCTGGAGCCAGCGCAGAGCCCAAGGTAAGTTAGACCCTAAATACTTTTCATATGTTTTCACCAGGATCGATTGCGAGTGTTACTCAAACTATTATTGAAAGGATTTGTGTCTGCATAAGGTTTTCTAGAGTAATTAAATACTCTCGCTTTTTTAATAGCGGGAAAATGGTATAATATTTCGAACCATAATCTAATTTGAACCAGAATATAATACAAATCATTTGTGTTTCCTTTGCTGATAAACATTTCTTACTGTAAATGGAACCGCGATTACATTTTTCTGCTTCTGTAAATCATAATCCTAATATTTACCCCATACGAATTGTTTTCCGGAAACGCAAATTTTGACATATGCAACGATTACTCTCTAGTGTAACAGTCGCCTTTTCTGGTGATGGGATTCGCTTCAATCGATCATTGTATTGAAAATTACCGTCTGTTATCCTCTGTACTTTATTATACTAAATAAATTATATTTATCTTTCTTTTCATTATTAACAATAGGGAAGACGCGGAGGTGTAAGTATTTGACTGGAAAATATCACCATGTTGATGGTTACTAGTTTACCTTAACACATATTCGTTTTCCCTTTCGACCATTATACCCTCACCCATAGGGATCGGGTTATATATCATGTAATACAGAATAAAATGTAACGCATAGCAGGAGCTATATTAGACCCTTAGTACCTTTGGACAAAATTCGTTTTAGAATATTTTAAGGCGATTGAGCCATGTCCGCCTGTCTGTCTGTCTGGCTAGTCAACACGATAACTGCCGTAACTCTTTAACGATCACAATGCAATTTTACCAGTGACTATTATTTATCCAACCTTGGTTTGGAAATGGGAGTTTTGACCGCGCCCCTTCTGGTACCTCCCATACAAATCGACGCATTTATCAAATTTTACAAAATCATATCTCTTCTATAACTTTTTTTCTGGAATATGTGATTAATCTTAACTCACGCATTGGTTGTCATTCTGTAAATGTCTACTTAACTGGTGGAAACGGACTAGATTGCCACAACTATTCTGGTACCTCCCATACAAAAGCTTGGTGGCCGTCCAGGATTTCAATCCGATGAATCCCGTGGAACACTTCCGACCTTTTTGAAGCTAGGTATAAAGCTTCACGACATCAAACGCCAATCACCGATTAAGACAAGGGTGATATTGCCACGCCCATTTTGATACCTCCCATACAAAAGTTGGTAGGACGGCTGGTTGTTCCGCAAGAGAAGTCCCCCAAAATCGACCCTCTCTTTATGAAATTTTGTACAAGACAATATTTTGTCAGTTGCCACTCTACTATGGAAAAAGAGCGGTTCTGCCATACCTATTCTGGTACCGCCCATAACAAAGTATGACGGATGACCGGTTGATCGATACGATAACTCTTGTAAACCACAACCGATCGTAATGAAATTGAGCACCAGGCAATATTTTTCTAAAACATACTGTGTTATTAATAATTTACTACAGTGCCACGCCCAGTTTTGTACCTCCCATACAAAAGTTGGACGTATTTCTGGTTGGCCTACCCTAATCCTAATAAAATTTGGTACTAATCAATATTTTGGTAAAAGCTACTTTTAAATTAACAACATCACCATGCCCATCTTTGTACCTCCCATGTAAATATTGGTTGGACAATTGGTTAGTAGTCAGAAAAATTCCCCAAAACCACTTAGGATTCTAACTAAGTTGGATATTAAATAGTATCTAGCGCAATTTCAATCTGCTATTGAGTATGGTCATAATAGAGGCGTTTTCTAACAGAATTCGGATGCAGTGGTTGACCTAGGGTGAGGGTATGTTTAAGTCGGTTCACCGACTGAAATTTTTTCACTGGTTTTAATATCTTTTTGCACTTGTAGAGCATCATACCCCCAGGTGGAAATATTGGCGTTCGTAGAGATTCTGACAAGCAGCGAGTAGCTCAAATATTGGCCCAACAAATTGGACTATAAGTTGAAGATACTGAATAACTTCGAGATGAGTAAATAAAAAGGTGTTTTAATTCAATAAAACACAACTAGCAAACGAAAACATTCAATGCGTGTTTTAATTTCAAACTGTAAACATAGAAATGTTTGGCTTTCAACATGTAATAAATTAGGAGAGTCCGATGGAGTCCTTTGTACCAGGATTTATAATGGAAATATGCGCTTCGTGACTATGCTGTTTTAACTGCCGATATTTGGGTTAGGCGTTGATTTCTTTGGATCAATGATGTGACATAAAACATTGAACACTACTGTGCAACTGATATGCGTTAGGTACCAGGTTCGGGCCACTCTCGAGATTATTTTACTCAATTTTAATATAATAATAGAACGTTTGCCAACGATTATCTCTGTAAATAGCCACCTGTCCAAGCACAAAATGCAAAATGTGTAGAATAAAAAGTGTGAAATTAAAAAAATCACATGAGTTATCAGGGGACAGCCGGTTAGAACGAAGTCCCTTTCGCTGTATATTATGTACTAGTTAGTTCCAACACGCCTAATGCGCCTGTTGAAAAATACTATAATTTAAATGGATCTTTAAGAAAATATACTTTTTGTAAAATGATAAAGTTTTTTTAAGAATTTTTTTATAGAATCTATTTAAAAAAATATATATTATGTATGTATGTATATTATGTATGTATGTATGTATGAATGTATTTAAAAAAAATATAAAGTTTTTCAGGTCCTTTTTGTAAGAATGTTTATATATTTTCCCGAAAAAATAAAATTTTTTAAAGACAGGTACTTCTGTTAAGAAAGTAGCTTTTAAGAAAAGGTACTATTTTCAAGACGAAGTACTTTGTGTAAGAAAAACCCATAGGAGTATGAGTTTGTTTTACAAAGAAGTAGTTTTCCTAAGAACAGGTACTTTTTAAAGAAGTGGTACTCTTTCTAAGAAAAGGTTGTTTTTTAAGAAAATGTACTTATTTTCAGACAGGCTTCTGATCTCAGAACAAAAAAGAAAAGGTATTATTTTCTTTTTAAGAAAATGTACTGTTAAGAAAAGGAATTTGCAAGAAAATTAATTTTTTTTTAAGAGAAGGTATTTTTTGAAGAATTTTTTTTTTAAGAAATGGGAATTTTTTTACAATTGGTCCTTTTTCAAGAATAGGTACATTTTTAAGAGTAGGTACTTATCCCAAAAATAGTTATTTTGTTTCACAAAAAGGTACTCTTTAAAGAAATTGTATTTTTGTAAGAAAAGGCAACTTGTTGTAAGAAAATTTACTTTTTAAGAAAAGGTACTTAATTAAAAAAAGTACTTTTTTTAAGAATATGTGCTTTTTGTAAGAAAATATACTTTCTTTAAGCAAATGTACTTCTTTAAGATAAGGTTTTTTTAAGAAAAGGTACTTTGTTTAAAATTATGAGTAGGTTTTTTTAACTTTTTTGCCAATCTTGCACTTTGACTTTTCTAAATTTACTTTTTATTGGGTTCAAACTACAATATATACCATAGATAAAGTAAACTAATAGATGAAGCAAGTAATTTTGTAGATGTTGTTGAAACCAATAAATGGGATTTTTTGTTCCAAAAAAAAAAGTAAAAAAATATGACATTGAAATTCTTAAATTTCATATCAAAAGACAAAATAGTTTTCAACAAAAATATCACTTCGAAACAAGAATGAAACACTTTACTTAAAGTAGAATATCTGATGGCCATCGAATTGCAAAGCCATGTCACCTAATAAATTGGTTCTGCCTCCAGTTCAACTGTCATTCTTTGTTGAAAGTCCTTAGACACTCTAACGGTTGTGGCATCTGCGACCACAGAAGTTGCTTCGGATTTTGGGCGGAGAAGTGTTTAGTTTAAAAAGCCGTTCCGGCATGTTCATTTTTGTGCGGTCTTACGGGTTTTCTCGCTTTCTCTGCTATTGTATTAAAATACTGCCCTCTGCACACAGGGAAAAGATTAGTTGGAAATCAATTCAGGCATTGGAAATTCCATGATAAAGTCTATTTTTTGATTAGAATTCATAATTGTCGAACATCAGAATTATTTGTCGATGTTATTGATAGATTAAAAATAGGTCTTACTAAATACAAGTTGCTACTACCGAACTTTAGTTGTATTAACCAATTTGAGTATTTCTAAAACCTCATTCATCTGAAATGGAACATACATCTAATAAAAAGTCCAATATTAGAATTCGTGTTCAAATATTAGTCACTGTAACCACAATTTAGTTTCTGTTACAAAAACACTTGTTACAAAGTTATGTATTCGATTTTTCACACGAGGCTTTGTTGTTTAAGAGAAACTACGTACATTGGAATGTTACGCGAGGACTTCACAGAAAAACTAATATTTTAAACAGAAAGTGATAAACAATAGCGGCATTCATGCAAACGTGAAAGCCGAGAACTTTTGCTCAGCGCAAGTTTCCCTCGCACCGTTGCACGAGGCACCAGGTAAAGTTGCTCAGCATAGTTGTGCTCAAAACCATATCAGCTGACCAAGATGGATACATAAGGTGGTAGCAGTAGCAATTGCATGTATTATGTATGTGTACTTTTTCTACTGTTCTAGTGCTATCACCTTATTTATCCATCCTAGTCAGATGACAACGAAATGTCAAAAGTTTACACGTTTCTCCATCCCACGTTTGCGCAGCAAATTTGCCTCGAAAACTTTCCACTTTTGAGCAAGTCGCTTTGTATGGGAAATTTGTTTGTTTTGACGTTTGCTGTGCAAGTTTACGACGTTTTCGAGTTTACGAGGTTCTTTCGAGCTTTCATGAAGACCACTAATGTTCTGAAAAAACAATAAAGTGTATAGATATCAGCCAGCGAAGAATACATGTTATCATAAATTGACGTGAAGGGAAACTTTTAAATATAATCGTTGAATATGACACCACTATTGACGCCTTCACAATCACATGCAGACAATTGTGGACACTTGGCTGGAGGAACTATTATTGTGGATGACACAAATTAACTTAAACATACATATGATACCCAGGGTAACCCATCCCCATTTTTGAGCGAAAATATGAAAAATTTAGAAAGATTGTCTGTATTTGTTTTTCGATTGGTCGCTCCGTTTTCGAGATATAGAAATTGTTTCATATTTTTGATAAAAAAAATGGGCACGAAATACGAACCCTGATTACAAATAATAATAATTTTGTCTATATTTAAATATAAAATACACAATTTTAATAAAAAGTAATTTTTTTTTTTACTTTTTTTCTATAAAATTCATAAGGGGTTAAAGCATCACCAAATGGTTGTGACAGCCATCAAATTCAAGTAATTACTTTAGTTGAGCATACCAATATATTATTTGGTACAACCGAATTAGTTTTTACATTTTTTGTTCATCCAACTAATTGAATATTCACCACACTTTGATTGCTAGAACTAAAACTCGATTGACAGATCACATTTATTTCTCGTTGCTGTGGCTTAAACTAAATATTTTAGTTCTTGCGACCAAAACTGAATTACAAATCAATTGATATGCACAACATTTGGTGATACGGAACACAATTATTAGTAATCACAACAGAATAATGTGATAGTCCAATGAACCGCCAAAGTTTAGTTGGCTGTAAATTTAGTTGTGACAACGAATCTCTTATGTGTGTGGAGGTGCTGTCCTGTCCTACTGTAACTTTCATTAAAGTTTCCCATAATTCTCTTTGACGTTTATTCAAAATTGTAGGACATTTTTGTGAAAGTATTTTAAACAACGGAAAATATGACAAAATTTAAATGATTTTATATAAAAAATTTTATATAAAAATTTCATTTGGACATAACCATGCTTTTTTGCCTTTTGTATTGTGAATAATTTATATTATTATATTCAATTATTTATATTCTATTTTCAAATTTAAACAACAGAATCGAAATGAAAATGATTTTTGAGTGCTTTTTCGGCGCATCCGAGTGAAAAATGGTTGTACGGAAACCGCATGTGCCGTCTGGTGAAAATGGTTATTAAGCAAATGAATCATCTATGGTTATTATTTTTCTATGTATATATTAAATACTGGTTACAGGCTCCACCTAGAAAACTTCCCATTAAACAAGAAATTGTTAAACAAGAAATAGTTAGTTTCTTTCTCTATGATCCAAGCCGTTAGTCTAGACACAAACCAAAGCAAAAGTGAACAATATAGTTGCAAATAGTGGGTTGTAGCATAATATTAATAGTGTTAAAACAAAAGTTGTTTACTTTTTTTCATTTAGCCCTCATCCCGCATTGTGCGATAAGGAATTTCGTTCCAAAAATACAAGACTCTAAATGCAGTGGGTGGAATAAAAAAGGTAAGATTATGTAAAAGAAAACAAACCTAAAAAAAAATAACGATCAAAAACTTTAAATCACATACTACATTAGTATGTGGGGTATACTTTTAGGCTGTGTTGCAAAAGCTAGTATGTCAATATCAGTGATGGGAAATGTGGTAGGTATTAGTGATGCACAGGACCGAAGGCCCGGTTCCGCATACCCGGATCTTTACAAGAACCGACCGGACCGGTTCTTGAAAGAACCAAAAAACGGGCCCAAAGAACCGAAAACGGGTCCAAATACCCCAAAAACGGATCCAAATACCCGAAAACAAAGACCGAGAGAACCGAAATCCGGTCCAAAGAACCGAAAACGGGTGCAAAGAAGTGTGAGTGTGAGAGTTTGAATGTGCGTATTTTCATTTGTTGATGTCAGGGGCTTGGTAAAGCGGACAAAGAGGAAAAACATTTGTTTTTTAATTTTTGCTGCTGCTGTTGTTGTGACATCAAATTCTGTCGTGTGAATGTGTTTAAGTTTTATGAATGAGCCACTAATCGAATCAAAATGCATTTTTGTGTTCTTATCCATACGTCTTTGGTATTAGTCATTGTTTACTTGGGAGCGTGCGTTAAAATACCGTTAGTTCGCAGTTTGCAGAACGCAGCTAGTTCTTTGGCTCAGTACGTGTTTTGTTTTGAATGTAAACAACGTGGATATTTTTCAGTGGAGAATACGAGTGAAGTAAACAATAACTTAACATTCAGTAATAATATTATTTTAGTGTTTTACTGAGAAACTAATTTCTAAAATATTTGAAGAATAAGTGAATGTATTAAGGGTTATTTAATAATATGTAGGTATACATTTAACTTTGTTATAGTTTAAGGCAATTAGTTTTATGTTCATTATTAGATCATCAAAATGTCTCATAGAAGTGGTGTTTGGCAGTATTTTACAAAATTAAATGGCGAAGATAAAGCTGAATGTGCTGTATGCAAAAAGACTATTGGATATAAAGGTGGTTCCACATCAAGTATGAACAAACACCTTAAAAATGCTCATCCGACTTTAGAATACTCATCTGCAAAAATCGACGATGTTGAAAATTCCAACAGCGTCAGTTCCGATGTTCTTCCACCGCCAAAAAAGCGGCAGTGCAACATTTCGTCATTCGTCATTCGACCGTTAGATGCAATGAAAAAAAAAAAGATTGATGAAAAGGTATTGGAAATGATCATTAAAGATTTACAACCTATCTCAATAGTTGAAGATAAAGGTAATACAAAATAAAATGTATACCAAATAAGATTAAACTTTTTATAACGATTATTTTACAGGATTTATAGCATTGTGTAATGAACTTAATCAAACATATGTGCTGCCTTCGAGAACTACTATAACTCGCACAGTACTACCAACCAAGTATGATGAGGTGGTATCTAAATTAAATGTGGTTTTGTCAGAAGTAGATTCTTTAACACTCACTTCTGATATGTGGACATCGGTGTGCAAAACTGAATCGTACATAGCGCTTACAGCTCACTTTGTGTCCAAAGAGTGGAAATTAGAGACTAACTTGCTTGGTTGCTGTCGTTTTACTGGTCCGCACACAGCAAAAGAAATTGCTGATGGAATTTTGAACATTTGCACAAAATGGAATATCGAACACAAAATTCACGCAATTGTAACAGACAATGCTGCTAATATGAAAGCTGCAGTACATTTTCTCCGATGGCACCATTTGCCTTGTTTAGCCCATACCTTGAATTTGGCAGTACGTGATGCGATCAATGTGATTGATTCCGTGCGATTAAAAGTAAAAACTATAGTCAAATATTTTCATAAAAGTATTTCCGCTGCAGACCAGTACGAAGAAATGCAAAAGACAGTTCAATCATCCTCGTCATCTAACGCCGTATATAAACTCATTAATGACGTTGAAACCAGATGGAATTCGACGTATTTAATGTTCGAAAGGGTTTGTAAAGTGCAAGATGCTCTCGTAGCAACACTTGCAGTTTTAAGACAAAAAAATAGAGACCTACCAGACCTGAATATAAACGATTTTAAAATATTAGCTGAATTGTGCAGTATATTAAAACCATTTTATTTAATAACCACAGAATTGTCTGCAGAACAAAATGTATCGTGTTCAAAAGTAATAATTATTATACGTGAACTTGCAAGAACCTTGAGTTTACATTCGAGAAATAATGACTTGAAGCCCGACAGTATAAAAATGGCAATACGTTTACTAGAAGGTATTCAAAAACGATTTCCGAATATTGAAGAAAATATTCATTTGTCATTGGCGGCAATTTTAGATCCTCGCTTTTCACGATATGGAGTTCAAGACGAACAACAAATTTCTAATTGCAAAAAGTATATAGATGATGAAATATCAGTAATTATGGAATTTGTAAATGAAGATATACCACAGGAAGACGTAAATATCATCGAATCTGATGGTTCAATTTGGAACCAAGTTGACGCCAAATATGCTAATCACATAGCAAGTCTCAAAGAAGGAGCCACTTCAAGCAACGAAATTCGTCAGTACTTCAATGAAGACCCTATAAATAGGCATTCCGACCCTTTGGTTTGGTGGGGCAAGAGAGAAGTATTATATCCTCGCCTAGCAAAGCTAGCAAAAAAATACTTAGCCATGTGTGCTACTTCTGTTCCCAGCGAAAGAGTGTTTTCAACAGCCGGTGAACTCGTTTCAAAGAAACGAAATCGTCTAAGTAGCGATAACACTGAAAAAATTATGTTTCTTAATGGAAACATGAAGTTGTTTTAAAATAACACACAAAACAAAATAAATATCAAAAGATTTATTTTACTTTTATTTTATATTTTAGCTTTATGAGTAACGGATCTCTTATTTTATTTGGACTATACATATTTCATAAGCACTGAATTACATTTTTTGTTATTTATTTTCTTTATTTTATAATAATAAAAAAGTTTAAAAAAAAATATATGTTAAAGCTGGGTTATCACTTTATTGAGAACCGGTCCAAATACCCGGGTCTTGTCGGAACCGGACCCGAAAGACCCGGATCTTAAAATAAAAGGAACCGCACATCACTAGTAGGTATACTTCCACTTCAATGTATAACATCATCTTTATTCACTTTTCGTTTATATATATTTACTTTGCTTGAGATCTTATACTTAAATATTACAACAAATGAGATCATAATTTTTTAAATGACCCTGTAGAATTGTATAATTTAATTTATGAAGGGAAAATAGGGTAAAACCTTCTTATGATTTAAAAGTAATTTCAAACAACATTGGAAAACAAAATGTATAGGCAAAGTTTACATAGATGTAAACAATTATATACATATAGTTTTCAATTTGATAATTTGAATTTGATATAATTATAATGAGATTTCTCTACAAGCCCCTATTAGCGGATAAGGGAATATTTTTGGGTGATCATACATATATGTATATTCATATATTTTATCATATCCACTTCTACTATGGAGAAGATTTGCTGAATATCTCCAGTGTAAGTTATAAATTATCTTTAAGCATTTCTTTTGGATTATTTGTAACTTTTTAATATGTGTTCTGGCAGCTTTGTACCACAAGGGGCAAGCAAAACTTAATGCTGGTCTTATAACAGATTTAAAAATGAGGTTTTTGTTCATCGAATTTAGAGAAGACCGATAACTTATTAATGGCCAGAGAGCTTTTAAAACTTTTGAACCTTTTTTTGAAGTTTCGTCTATATGCTTACTAAAATTAAGTTTTTTATCTAGGAAAACTCCAAGATATTTCACGTCATTAAGAATTGGTACAACCTCATTACCAAAATTAAGATTTCGATTTGGGATTCGTTTCGGAGACTTGTTGAACGGAAAGATGATCGCTTTTGTCTTAGTTGGATTAATTTATATTTTCCATTTCTGAAAGTATTTGTTGCAATTTTTCAAACCATTTTCCATTTTGGGGTACGTCTCTCTCTCACTATTATGCTGGCACTGCAACTTTTTCTGCCTAAACAGTCGGTTGTTCTACCTTGTCAGCTTCAGACTATTTCGTTACCATACATGCGCGTCCTTATCATCACTAGCATCCTTCATGGTACCATGGCTTTCTTCTAAAGAATTGGTCATATGTAGCATATACCAGCAGAAATAGGTCTATTGCTTGCATACCTGTGCAAGTTATTGTTTCTTCTGGTATGCAAAATTAAAGTCAAGTCGTTGTAAAGAGGGAAAAAATGTCGTAAAATTATTGTCACCATGGAAGCAGTACACCAAAACTTCTGCTGGGATGAGCATCATCGAACAGCGATCAGCAATCGATATTGCGTTCAGCAATATCCAACCATTTATAGTTATAAGTATTTGACAGTGTAATATGTGAAAATTACGATTTGATATTTTTTACAAATAAAAATCATTTAAAACATTGTCTTCTCTTTCTACCTAAACAAATAATTTTTATCGAAAATGTTGACTTTAAGAGGATATCTTAAACTTGGAGTCGGAGTTATCCAAATGTTTGCGACTTCCACACCGACTGCAGGTAAATATCCGAGACTCCGACTCCAAAACTCTTACTCCACAGAACTGATTTAAACAAAGATTGGCTTAACAATGATTCTCTTAAGCTATGTTCAGGTATACCGGGATTTCGCAGTTTACGGGATTTAATTTCAGTAAACAGCTGATTTTTGTACTGCAAAACATATGTTTGGTTGGTTGAAATCTCAAAAACTTCGAAATCTCACTATACCTGAACGTTGCTTTAACAAAGATTAACTCTTTGTTAACTCTGTTAATAAATATGATTAAACCAGTTTATATGGTTGAATTCGAAATTGTTTATTTAACTACCAGCTATAGAAAACAACCACGTTCAATTATTTTGTTATTCTTAGTCATTGAACAAAAGTTTCAGCTCAATCTTCTGCAAAAGGGAAGAGGAAATAAACCCAGACAAATATATTGCATCGCATCTATCAAAACCATAACCAGCTCCATCAGTTTAGAATCCTTACAACAAATACAAACATATGATATTAAGCATTAAATGGAAGATGAAATCAAATTCAAAGAAAGAAAAACAAGAGAAAAATAAAACAAAATTGAAATGGATTCGGGAGGGGCGGAGTAAAATAGATTGAAGTAATAAGTGTAACAATAAATTACCAAAACTTGAACAATAAATCCCGAGAAAATAAAATAAATAATTTCTAGACTACAATTCAATAGTGGGGACCAGACCAGTCCAACCACAAACTGCTAGAACTCTTAGAGTTGCCGTTATTTGTAAGGATTGAATGGATAAACAAGCCAAGCGCAAACAAACAAACAAACACCAATACAAATAATACAGGCCACAGGACATCGTCATGGAGTAGCCGGACTTTGTGTCATTCATGAAAGTTGTGGGTTTATTTGATTTCCGTTCTTCGTTGACATATTGAAGTGGTCATTGCAACAAAAAGGTTATGAATCACATTCGTCCAATGGGTTATTGCGGATTTTTCCCAAACAAAAGTGAAAGCCACAAAAGGGGAAGGCAAGGGAAAGGAGACGGTTTGTTTGCTTAGCAAAAACATTGTATCGATTTAAAGAAACACATGCTAAAAATTAATTGATTATCACAAACAACAATTGTAGTTTCCACAAATAATAACTATGCTGCTGACATATACGGATGAAATGTTCGGAAATAATTACGAGGCAAGATTGTACAACCAAAAGCCAGTGTTCGGCTTTACATGAAATCATCAAAGCAGATGATTGCACAGTGGTTGTCAATTTACTTAACTTCTATTCCCGTTACATACCCTGAGGGGGTAGGAAAGACCTGCGCATAATCGGCAAGCTGTGAGCTTTCTACTTTTAGACACACTAATTGAGACTTACACTTTTACACTGATTCCGACCGGTTTTCGAGAAGCTATTTAATGCCTAATTCCTAGATAGTGTCACCATCCCAAAGCGAGGTGACCGTCGCCGAAAGAAATTAAAGGTGGCCAGACCATAGATTAACCCCAAGTTTTAATATCAAAAATTCGCGCACGACGGGTCACAACTACAATTTGAATCAGCGAAATTTGGGTTAAGGGACTATAAGTACCCCCGTATAAACAAAGTTTTACGTTTTTGAGCTGAGTACCTCTTCAAGCCGATTTTTGCGACACCAACACGTTTTGAAATTGCAAATGTACACGCTGAAAAATCTATAGGTTTTTGTTGTTTGGATAATATACATTTGTCCAAACGCATTGTATTTGATATTAAATATTACATATTTGAGACACAATGATTACCATGTTATAATATATGTGTTTGCGACCCAAATATATCCGTATTTTTGATACAAACACGGCTGTGTTTGTAGCAAGAGAATAAAAGAGCGAGAGTCTATCTTATAAATGTGTATCTGTATTTTTGCATTATTCTTTCAATCAGTGATTCATAAATACTCCTGAATGTGCGAGTGAATTGCCGATGAACTTTGTGTTTCCTATTTTGGCTGCTGTGTTGCGATTTATTGTCATGTATTCAGTCGTCAATGGTTCGTCGGACAGAAGATACCAAAACCGCTTGATCAGTGATAAACGATGTTGAGGAAAGAAACAGGAAAGGGCAACAACGTGAAGCCCTTTATCTTACCGAGCCTTTACTGACGAAATCGGGACGGCGGACGATTTGTGAAATATAATAAAAAGAGACACAAGCAGTTAATCCACGCTTGGCTTACATCGACTAGATTTGAATATATATGTAAGTAACTACCCAGCGAGCAAGTCTTTCCGGCATGTCGGATATCCGAAAGGTTTGTTAAATCTCTTTTATTTTGTCCGATAACTATCCGACTAATCTGCACATTCTCTGAAGGAAATTTGCAAGAAATGTGCTCACTCGCTGAGCGAGAAATCTACTCACCTTCTGATGGGAATTTTTGTGTGTTCGACTTTGTTGTTATGTTTGCATTCCGTTCTCTGCTTATTCTCTGAAGGGATTTTTTTGTTTGGTTTTGTTATTTTTTTTTTGCATTCCATTGTGGTTGTTAATGCGATGTGTTTGTTTTTAATTCCGTTATCTTGCATTCCATTGTAATTTTTTTTTGTGCGATGGGTTTGTGTCAATCGATCGTCATTTATAAATCAAGCGGTGAGAAAGCAAGTGCATATGTTAGTGATTTGTGTCCAATAATAATAAATAGAGTGAATGTTAGAATTGTCTGAACATTCCCGGACAAAATGTCTGACAAACACCAGAATTGTCAGCACATTGTCTGACAAAATGTCCGCCAAATGTCAGAATTGTCTCAACATTCTCGGACAAAATGTCTGACAAACATCAGAATTGTGTGCACAAAACTCAGAAATTTCTGCACATTCTCGGACAAAATGTCCCGCAAAGCTCAGAATTGTCTGCACATTCTCGGACAAAATGTCACATTACCCTCTGCAAGAAAAGTCCGCACAAGTATCAGAATTTTAACAGAAATATCGGTCCGAATTCTTGTTAACCATTCATACAACTTTCTGTAAGAAATCCGACCGAATTCGGCATCTGACGCGGAAACTTTTGCAGACGTTCTGTCAGAATTCGGACAGAAGTCGGAAGGAATTGCTCGCTGGTTATATTGTTTGTGTACCAATCTAGTAAACCAAATTTGCCGACAATGTCTGATATCAGTCAATTCTGAACAATATCTGAGCTCTATCGAGAATTCTTACCGAAATCGTTACGAACTACGTTCGATTTGTCTGAGGATTTTTTATTTATTATGTTCCGAAATATCTGAACGAATTCGGCCCGAATTCTGTTAGACTTGTCTGTTAGACTTGTCTGTGGGATTTTTATTAATTTTTTGTTCAGACTTCTCTTAACGAGCTCGCAACGAATTCTGCACTATTTATCTATTCGTTTATTGATTGTTATTGTGTTCAGATATGTCGGAACTAATTCTGAACGAATTCTTAACTGTTTGGCTGAGGTATTTTTATATTTCAAATTCTTGTTTTTTGTTTGTTTACATTTACAGTAATTGTCTTTTTTCTATGCATTGTAGTTTTGTGATGTTTTCTTTATTGCATTTGTTAATTCGCTCTCTCTGCTCTTATCGTGTATCAGCAAAATAAAGTGGTAATTAAAATGAAAAAAAAATATTAACACGTTTTGGTATGATTTGTTTGAAAAAGCAACGATTTTAGATAAATGTGTTTATTTAAACATGTCTCGTCAAGCCTTCAAAAAAAAATTTAAATTTTTTTTGCACATTTCTTATGAAATAATTTCTAAATGAAATAATTGAGACACTAGTAATAAATTTACAACGAAGCGTCACGCAATGCCTCAGAATTTACCAAGACATTAGCCCAGAATTTGGTTCGAAATGTCGGCAAAAACATCAGAATTTAATAAGACTTAATGCCAGAATTCTGACCGACACCGTTGAGAATTCGTTCAGAATTCAGTTCGAAATGTCGGCAAAAACATCAAAATTTAATAAGACTTAATGTCAGAATTCTGAACGAAATCGTTCTGAATTTGGTCAGAATTCGATCCGAGAAATCGAAATTTCCCAAGACTACAGTTCAGAATTCGGTCAGAAATCGGTTCAAAATGTCGGCAAAAACATCAGAATTCCCTCAGAGAAGTAGGTCAAAAGTCGTGTCAACCCTCTCATATGTTTGTCGCTACGAACTCGGTAAGAATTCGGATCCGAAATCGGAACATTTTGCCGATTGTCGTACAGAATTCTGAACGAATTCTGAACGTTTGATTAGCTGGGAACGCATAGTGCTATCCAACGCAAAGTTGAATTCTTCTGAAAACAAAAATGTGAGAAACAACTTAGAAAGGCGAAGCGAAAGAGCAGCAGATTTTTAAATCTTTTAATTTTTTGTATTAGTTATTGAAAAATGTGGATTTATATTGATAAAATTAATTATAATATATAATACATATATACTGAAATCAAAGAATAATTCGTTTCTAAATATTATCATGTTTGGGAGGAAATACGCCTATATACTGCCACGTAAGTATATGGAGGTTTGTGAGAATCACGCGAATGCTTCCACGTATGTATATGGATGTTTGTGATGAAGAACGCCTATGTGTTCACGTAAATGCATACATATTTGCCAGTAAACATGCTTCGTTTAGCTTTTAAATACAAGTGAGTTTGGGAATTGCAAACATATATACATGGTTCCTGCAGAATATGTTTGGGAAAATATGTTACAACGAAAATATGTTTCAGCGTGTACATAGTGCATATTCTTTATTGTCGAACATAACAAACATTTTGCACCCACTGTGTTTACCGCTTAACAACCAGCCGCCACAATGAGCCAACACAACAAACACTCTTCACAGTCGTCAATTATGATGTAGCTGCTCTTGTTATTATCATTTTTGGGCAAATGTTTTGTTGTTGCGGTAATAGTTTTGATTTGTACGATTCTCAAATGTAACAAACAAACATCAAACATCGCCCACCGTCCATTCATCCATTGTCCACAATAAATTGGTCATGTGACCATTTATTACGGTACCTTTTCATCCGGAAGCTAGCAACAACAAAAAACACTTTATCCACCGCACAACACACACACACACGCTTTTGATCTCATTTTTCCGCTTTTCATTTTCCAAAAGGTTGAGCTGACGCTGGTGGTCCACTCGGTTTTGCTCGTAGTTTTGTTGTCACGGTATGTCTGGAGGGAAATCCTTATGAGACTTCCGATAAAATAGCCAACATACATGCGTACATACTATCTCCGGAATAGCCATCATCACCACGTATATTTTGTGAGGGAGGTTTATTCGTATTGCTTAAAAGGATTCGCATTGTTTATTTTAAGTTACAGGACAGGACAAAACATCTTTATGGTGGTGACAAAGCAATGAAAATATGGAGAATTTCATGTGATTCCATTCTTCATGTTGGTGTTTATAATAATTGAATTTTTATGTGACACAAAATACATTTGATGTAAATGCAATACAAGACATATGAGCTACTTAGATATCAGTTAATCTAACTCCATATTTTAACAATTCTTTTGATTTTAAGGCTAATAGAACTAATACATCTATATCTTGTCATATTTCAAACTGCCTTAATTATTACCATCTTAATGAAGCAGCAATCGTGAAGTATTTTCAGTATTATACTGAGAATACACACTTGATTTGACGTTTCTCCACGTTTTCTTTTGTAGAGTTAGATCAGTTGGCCTCAGAGTAGATCATACTAATCGTTAAATTATATAAACATATAGTTAAATATCGCTTGCAATACTTCCAAGTGTAATATTGCATCGCAAAAAATAGCTTTAGACAAGTCGAATAGAAAATGTAGCCCTTTGAAAACCATGACGCCCGTGTCTCCCAGCTTTGCCAAAAGATATGAACTTTTTTTTAGTGGGCCCCCAAACATTTGGGCCCTCGGTGTCAAAAGATTTGAGCAATTGGTGTCAAAAAAGTGATCATTTTGTCAGGCTCATATCTTTCAAACCGTTCGGAATTTTGATTTACTCTCTGAGGAAGAGTTGTAGCTCTTAAATCAATCAAAATTTTAAAAATTTGATTTTTTACCTTTATTCTCCTGTTCAGTTCCATAGGTAGCAAACCGTACAAAATTCAAGGAAACAATGAACGACAAAAATTTACCTAAGATCTTATTAAACAACTTTCTAGAACACATTAACTCCCTAGGAATGATTCTTAACACCGTTTACGTAGCGTTTAAGTAGCCGCAAAAGTGAAAAATTTCCCAAAAATTTTTTAATTAAATTTTTTTTCTTGACTTCAAAAAATAGTCATATTATGTTTATAATCTTGATGGCCCTGGACTTGCAAATCGCACTCTCTTAAGTTGTGGATCCAAATCGTCGTCCGAATCTGTCTCTGATTCAGAACTTACGTTGCCCAACTCCCTCAAGCAACTCCCTCAGAGAGTAAATCAAAATTCCGAAGATATGAGCCTGACAAAATTATCCCTTTTTTGCAAAAATGACTCCGAGGCCGCAAATCTTTGGGGGCCCATAGAAAAAAAGTTCACGACTTTGGGCAAAACTGGGAGACACGGATCTTTTTTCTTTGGTCTTTTATCACGTAGTAGTGTCCGTATATGGTTATATTTCCACACAGTGTAATCAAAATGCGTGCTCTGTGAAAAATTTATTTCGCAAGTTACGTCCATTTAATTCTCGTGAACAAATTTCGCACCAGATTCATCAATTTCGCACCAGACATCAATACACCAACCCGTATCCGTAGAGTGAGGATATTGCTGCTGTATTCGCTAGTGTTAATGAAGACTGCGATATGTCCATGCTCCGCCAATACCAATAGTTGGGTTTGTGTTATTCGCATGGGTATCCATGACACAGATCGACAGATCACAGATCAAAATTCCGAACGGTTTATATGATATGAGCCGAACGGTTTATATGATATGAGATATGAGCCTGACAAAATGATCCCTTTTTTGCAAAAATGACACCGAGGACCCAAATCTTTGGGGGCCCATAGAAAAAAAGTTCATGACTTTCGGCAAAACTGGGAGACACGGGTATTTTTCTTTTGGTCTTTTATCACGTAGTGGTGTCCGTATATGGTTATATTTCCACACAGTGTAATCCAAATGCGTGCTCTGTGAAAAATGTATTTCGCAAGTTACGTCCATTCGTATTCAAGACACGATCGACTATGTAGCAGTTAAATGATGGAGAACAGAGTGGGTGGGCGAGAGAACGATGAGCAACCTGAAGCAAACCATGCATCAAACTAAGTTTAAATAGTGTTTGATTGATACCAATGGCAGCTAAATGATGTTTTATGTTGGTTGCATCGAACGAAAATACGCATTCCCTTTTATTTCTGCCTGTGTTTTGTCTAACCAAAAAGTAAAATATATCAGCAACTCGAACTCGATGAAGAGCTCGAGGTCGAACTCGATGAAGAACTCTCAACAAGAGAAAGTGAAGAGAGGGATAGAGACTCTTGTCTATTTCTCTATGGTTATTCGACCACCTGGATAATTTAAATAGGAACTTCAGATTAAAGCAATATAAAATACAGCTGATGCAGAAACTGAAGCCGGGCAACGTACCACAAATCCGCCTTTTCGGTGAATGGACCCTAGAAAAGCTGGAAGAAGATCACCATTTATATCGAAAAATTATCTTCAACGACGGGTGTGATTTGTGGCTCCTTGGCTACGTCAATAAACAGAATTGCCGAATGTGGGCCGACGAGCAGTCAGAGACTATTGAAGAGCTACCAATGCACCCTGCAAAATTAACTCTTTGGTATTTTGGGCCGGCGGCATCCTTCGACCGTATTTCTTCAAAGACGATAATGGCCGCAGCATTACATTCAATGGGGCAAGGTATAGTTCGATGAATTAGCTCTTTTGGGGGTAGATTTAGCACTTTTCAACCTTGCAAAACGCGAACGAAATGTATTTGCCACTTTTTTGGGAAAACTCGTAAAGTGCTCGCTTTTTGAATTTTTATTTAGCCATTTAGCGCGTTTTGTATACAACACCTATAGTGCCAAATATTTTTTTTTTTGTATTTTTGGCATTCTCGTTATAGTATGACATTTTTGTTGCTAAGGGTTTTGAACAATTGTTAACTTCCTTTTATGCATTACTGTGACCGAAGGGCGAAGTATTTGCAAAAATATATTCATATTCATTGATCACACATGATGAGTTTGATTCTATTTTTGTATTGGATATTATGCTTAATTTTTACGTCTTAGATGGAGATGGAGAAAATATCGCAAGGTATGGGAACAGAACCCTCTTTTAAGAAGTGTCTAAATCCCGCTATGATGAGTTCACAGCAATATGTATTTATTGCGAATGTATGATTGCTGCAAAAGAGTTGGATATAACCTTGTTGCCGTGTGGTTCTGACTCGAACATTCTTTACGAACCTCAGCATGCATGCACAATACCGTCGTACTTTCAAATACCACGAAGTACGACTTAAGATTGTTTGTATAATATTGTAACAGCATATTGAAGCCGAGACAAAACACTTCATCTTAAGTTCCTCTTCTGATTTTTCTTCCCCTTTTAACATGTCACATTCAGAATTTTCCCAAGTGCTGTTTGGGTTATAATTGATAGGGAGTGGCTCTCGTTTCGCTTTCTTAGCTGAATTATCAAATGTTGGACTTCAGTGACATTCAGTTTCTTTAGAACCTTCCAAAATTTCAGATACTCTATTGGCGATTTACTGCTCATATTTTCTATGAGTTGAACGTATCCACCGGATTTCTGTATGCGAATAATTCCAAAAATAATTGTTGCTGTCTTGTACGGGTGTCTGGTAGCAGATTTATATTTTCAAACTGAAATAAAAATCATAATAATTGGCACAAAGTTTTATTAAGAGCATTGAAAGATAGAATGGAAATGCGGATTTTATTCTTTAAAGAGTATGTCATCCAGATGTCTTCGGTCCAGTTGAACACACTATTCAAAACGAAGCCTTATGTTCTGCGCCACACGCTGCAGTAAACTTGGTTCAATTGAGCTGATTTCTCGACGAATGTTTTCCTTTACAGACACAAGAGATTGGGGATTGTCATTATAAACCCTCTCTTTGAGGTAGCCCCATAAAAAAATCCATGGGAGTTAGATCGGGCGACCGCGGTGGCCATGGGATGTCCCCAAAGCGACTGATCAGTTTTTAGGGGAGTCGCGCCATCCTGTTGAAACCACGTGTGTGAAGAGTACGATGGATGAGCTCGCAGGTTTGGCAAAAAGAATTCCGTAATCATGCGTCGATAATTTTCATCGTTGACATTTGTCGCCTGGCCTCGAGAATTTTCGAAAAAAATGGTGTCCATTTATTTCATGCGTGGATAAGGCACACCAAACAGTTACCCTGGGGCAATGTGAAATGAGTGAAAATGAGCCTCGTCGCTCCAAATAATGGGATTTACAGTGCGAAACGCTCCAACATCGTTTCACAAAAATTTTTGCGTAAATCAAAGTCACTTTCTTTCAGTTCTTGAACGATTTGAATTTTAAAAGGATGGAACTTCAGATCCTTTTTTAAAATTTCATAAATAATCGCTGTTGGAATTCCCAATGAGGCTGCTCTAACCGTATTGAAAGTCGCGGATTTTCACGTAAACTGCTTTCAACCAGTTCAATGACTTCGGGAGACCTTGAAGATCGACTGCGGAATCTATGAACCCACGAACGAATTAAATTTAGACTCGGTCCATCACTTATTCGCCGAATACCGAACTTTGAACAAAATTGTCGACGAGGAATTACGTAAGAATCGTTAATCTTAAAAAATGTCTCTACAGCGAACGCACGATGCTCACTCGACCACTGCGACATCGTCACTGACAAATCCGCACAATCGATAATTCCAACGGCGCCACCCTCCCTCTGCACCGTTTATTACTTTTTGAAATAATCTATTTAAAAATATAAATTTGCCACCAGACACCCTGTACTTCGTTATATAGAACAATGGTTACCATTAATCGCACAGCAGCTTGTAATTCTAGCTTAGGAATTGAGTGAAACCACAGCGGAGCACATGAAGACTTGCCCATCACAAACGAAACTTTAATGTCATTGCTTAAGTGAATTGGTCAATACGCAACAACTGACATGAAGTTCCAGCTCTCCATTCGCACATCATTCAAGGTAGAACCTTGAAATTGGAAATTTTTCCAACCTAGACAGTTCATGCAACCAGTTTTGAAATTTGGGGTTAACTTTATCAGGTCTTGTCCCAATCTATTCCTTACTTCTTGCATTAAAATCTTCGCAACAATCACAGAATTTGCTATGAATCCAAATTTGCAATGAACGAGGACTGAATACAAACGAGTTCTCGTTTTGAAGGAACCGAAAAACGCGTTCAAAACAACAGAGAATGGGTCCGAAAAACAGGAAAAGGATTCTAAAAGAACTGAAAATCGGGTAAAACAGTTCCAGTATAACAGGACTCGGTTCCAAAGGAACCAAAAGGAATGAGGATATGAAAATTCTTATTATAACTTAAGCCTCTTTGAGACAGCAATTTGCTGAGAACCGGAACAGGTCCAAATACCCGGCTCTACTCGGAACCGGACCCGATAGTACCGGTTCTTCAAATACGCGGAACCACGCAACACTAGTAACCAGTCCATACCAACGACCTTTTATTCTGTATTGCCCACATTCAGACAGCTGTTGGTATTATCGATCCCAAGTTCCTTTGCTACAACATCAGAATTTTTAAACATTTTATACATTTTTAAACCACCTGCCTCGTGAATTTTCTTAATCCTTTTAACCGCTTCAACGTATTCTTCTTCAGACTCAAAGCAGTCTACGTTACAAACAAGTGATTATCGCTCGCAAAGTTGCAAGAAAACGGCTATTCAGCGATGTCATATTATTAAAAAATGTGTTAAAAGTTTGAATATGGTGAAAGATGTATAAAAAATTATAAACTTAGCGAAAATGATTCTTGTCGCTAAGTCGTCCCTAAGTGCTTCATACCACACAAGCGATTATATAAGTAAATGGGGTAACCAAAACACGCTAAATATTTTTCCAGTATATCCTTAACGGCGCGCGGGGATATTTGTCGAAAAATTTGACAGCGTTTTGATTTTTAACAAATTGAGCTATTATCGGCGATCAAGTTGCTCCAAATATCATTCACTGTATTGCATAAACTTGTACTGGCGTTGAGAAAACCCCATTTCTCCAAAAAGCGTTGCGCATATTGATCTTTTTGAGCCATTTTGAGCGAAATCCACACAGTCAGCGACTTTAGCCTCCCTAAATTTCATTAACGCAAGCAAACGTGGTTGATTTATATCCCGACTGGCGAGCAATGTTTTATTCAAAGAAACTCCGTTTGTTTCTACGTCTGCGTCGAAGACTAACCTTAGCTTATTTTTATTTGGGTTAATAACTTCGAAGTGGGCACATACTCGTAGAACGTTTTCTTTGTTCGAATTTTATTGCAATATTCACCTGCGAACTCCGGATCTCACTGCATTTTCTTTTCAACTGTGAACAGTCGTTTAAAGGCCATCGAATACGAATCTGGAAAACCATTCAACTCATCTTTCCATAGCAAACCCAATCCAAATCGCTCTTCCAACCTTTTCGTGGTCTTACGTAGTATGTCTATTGCTATTTTATCGCCTTTAGAAATCAATGGCTAATTCCAAACGATTCAAAAAAACCTTTCATTAAACTCACCACGTCAACCAAAGACTCACATTCTATTCTGTTTTACGAAGATGGCAGGGCACAAGTCGGTTCTTTTCATTCGGAATGGGATCATACACTGAAGGAATACCGCTTCGTCGTATGGATGAAACATTTCCGTTAATGTTTATACGTTGCTACAATGAAAAGTCTTGTATATCCGACAATTTGGTAGTCGCTGCAACGAAAAATTGAATACATGATTTCTTTGCCAATTTTTATTTCGTTGCTGCAACAACTTAATTTTCTTTCCTGCAACAATTGTATTTAATACAAATTTTGTAGAAAACTGAGTTAAACAGTAAAAAAAGTAAGTGTCTGTCGGTGGTGCAATGGTAGTGTGCGCGGCACTTCTGCATGAGAACGTGGGTTCGATCCACCTTAAATTTCTTTCGACGGCGGTCACCTCGCTTAGTAACGGCTACACTATCCAGTATTTAGCTCTGAAAAAGCTTCTCAAAATACCGTTCGGAACCGGTGTAAAACTGTTGGTCGCAATCAGTGAGTGTAAAACTAGAACGCGCAAATCTCCCTGGTTAATATGCTATCCCTAATCGCTACTTGGGATGTACAGGAAAACCATTTATTTATTTTAAGTGCATGAAATTTAAACTACTAATATTAAGTTTATCTGACGCATCTTCATTGTTGTAATGAAACAAATTCATTGCAGAAATGAAATAGATTCATTGCAAGAACGGTACTTATTCATTGCAACAATGAAAGAAATTCAGTGCACCAACGAAACAAGTTAATTGCAGCAACGAAACAAATTCGATGGAATAATGAATCAATTACATTGCATCAAAAACATACTTTCAAAGCAGTGACGAACAATTTGCAGTTAATGAATACATTTTCCTAGCGGGAATGAAACCGTACATTAGCTCAATTTCGATGACAAAAGTTGTTGAGGTGATGAGCATTTGCATACGTGTGACGATGCTTTTCCGTTCAGTGTACACAACCCACTCGAGTATCGTTTGAATTACTATAGGACCAGATGGAGTTTCCATGGGTACTGTCAGAAAAGAATGCGAGAAACTAATTATCATCCGTGGTTACTAGTGATGTGCGGTTCCGCGTATTTGAAGAACCGGTTCTGTCAAGTGCGGTTCCGAAAAGAACCGGGTATTTGTACCGGTTCCGGTTCTCAGAAAATTGCTTTCTCAGAAAGGCTTAAGTGTAATATCTTAATATAAGAACATAAAATTTGATAAAAAATACACATTTTCTACACTAAAAGGTTAACACTTTTGGTTCTTTTGGAATTAAGTCGTTATTCTGGAACCGTTTCAAATGACGGTTCTTTTCAAACCGTTTATCATTTCTTTTAGAACCGTTCTTCGGTCTTTTTTAACCGCCTTCGGTTCTTTTGAACACGTTTGTCGGTCCTTTAACAACCGTTTTCGGTTCTTTAAGAAACGTTTTCGGTTATTTGGACCTCTCTTTCGGTTCATTTGGACCTCTCTTTCTTTCTTTTGGAACCGTCAATCGGTTCTTGTAAGCACCGGTCCGGTCGGTTCTTGTTAAGGACCGGTTCTTCAGAATCGGTTCCTCGATTCTGTGCATCACTAGTGGTTACACGATCTCGTAGTCACGAACGTGAATTTCCGTTAGCGATGGATTTCGGCAGTTCCGTGTAAGATGATCGAAGTTTACGTGATTCACGTCAATCATGTGACTAGCACCAATTTCTGGTAGTATGTACCACAAAATAGTGTAGTGCAGTTCTCATAAGACATGTCGCCTAGTGTAGTTATCGAAGTAGTTAACCCTTCTGTGCTTTGGAAATTGTCCACTTGTACAACAGCCTTAAACTATGTTTTTTTTATTTCTACGCATTATTTAAAAAAAAAATATTTTCCCACTACATTCCAAGAAGAGATTGTGGCTGGAAAGAGGTGCTATGCTAATTATATTTCCAAACCTATTCCGAGAACCATTATTATTATTCCCTCATTTTAAAGCCCAAATTGTGTTAATGATTCACTTTAGACTATACGACAAATTTAATAATATTCGAATCTACAATCGTAATACGAATTATAATATTCAATCTTTTTTTTGAATTTTCTCGCAAAATATTAAGCAACAAAAGTCTATAAATTTAAATAGAGACTAAGGTCCTTTTGTATAATAAATCATCACTCAAACCTCTCATAAATTTTTACGAATAAGGCCGTTAATGTTTTCTGAGAAATTTTAAGATTTATTTTTCTTATGCAACACATTAATCCACTTTTACCCAAATGCAAGAATTAAATCCCTTCCATACTCGCAAATCACTTAACTTTAGTTTATTGTATCGCATTTCCTATGCCACAACGGAAGTTCCTGCTGTCATTCATGTTTCCTGCAAACGGACACACTGAGCCAACTTGTGTTTGACGGCCTGACTGACATGATACCACTGTCATCGGCGGCCGTCACAAGGAAACAGCAAGCCAGCCATACGAGCAACATGCAAGCTCGAGGAGAAAAACTAATATTTAACTTATTTATGTCTTTTAATAATAACACAACATGACAGTGAATGACTTTCACTAAGAGGACCAAAGTGAAACTGTGACTAGTGATATGAATCCCGAACTATGATTATTAACACTCTTCCTTGCTGTCATGAATTAACTGTCTGTTTGAAAGGATATCAGGCAATGCAGGATGTACAGGCTGCTGTTGATTACTTGACATTTTGCATGGCACATCCATCCGTTGACTGAAGTAATGAAATGAAATAAATTTAATTTCTCACAATTAATGTACAGTCGAATTCTTTCACGCTAAATATAGAAATACGTATGTAGGTACTTGGTTTGATTGTCATTGCCACGGACCATTACAACTTGCGTTGATGCACATCATCATCACACGATATTTATTGGAACAGGAGAATAAGTATGGTGGTGGGTCTATAATGATTTTGAGAAAGGTTGCACTTAAAATGAAAACTTACTTGGGTAGAATGATGAGTGATAATTTATACGATTAATTAGAAAATTGGATCAACTTCAAATTTACCATTTATTAAATTCATGAATTATAAACCAATTCTTGACTGGTTATTTAAATTGGTAATCAGTAGGTTTTGATTTCTCTTTGATCTGACTTTAAATACGAAAAGAGGTTATAAGTTCTTTTGTCAAATAATCTTACTACCCAGGGCCGGATTAACCCTGTAGGGGTGTCGGGATTACGTCGTCTCGTAATCAGTGTCTGTACACATAGTCGGTGCGTTGCATTATTCTCATGGGATTGAATTCGGTGCGACGCGTTTTTCCAATCAGAAAATCCAGTTTGAAATTGAGACTGGCTTTGAGCTTCACCAAAAATGACACATGGAAAACAGTATACTTTTCCAGTAGATGGAGAATACATGACCCACTCTCTTTTTATTTTACCACCACTTATATGTTGCCGAAAAAACATAGATTGGGAAAAAAATCTTTTGCTATCTTCGTATTGTCGGCTTGGTGCAGAAAAATCACACTCAAAGTGTTGACATTCGTTAGGATCTCTAGTACACCAAAAATCTTGTATTTCGTTGGTAATATTGTGTCATAAGCCAATGTCAGTCTGGTATTCTACTCCTAGGTGGACTACATTTTGGTGTAGTAATTGGGCATTGGTCTCGGCCTCACTTTCCTCTGCACCCGCTAAAGTAACTGTTTCATGATCCTGGTTAGTCTGTTCAGAACACTCGCAAGGAATCTCTACTAGGTCCAGCACCATAGTTTGGCTAGCAGACGTACTTGAAGAAGGTTGATTTTCCGTTGATTGGCGACTAAATCCGAGTTGAAAAAGGTTTTGTGTCTTCTTTAATTGTTCATCACGCTTGTTTTGTTGCTCTTGCCGCTTTTTACATTTTTCTGAACCACTTAGGTGTTTTTTCTTTACGGGTTGCTCCGACATTATGTTCCTGTGCGTGCTGACCTGAAATTTACAAATAACATTTGAGAAGTAAGCACTTTAAATAAATAAAATCGTCCGAAGCACAGCGAACGGTGAAAGAAAACAATCGGCAATATTATTATCAATACACCATTTATTATTTTTCTGCCTATAGCTATTAGGCTAATGGATGTAGAGAAAATGCCAAACAACACTAGAGAGAAATAGTAATAATTTCTATAATATATACACAAGAAAAACATCGGCACTTCACACTATTCCAATTTTATAATATTATATGAAATAAGAATGTAAAATAAAATATCGTAATGAAACTTACCTTGTAGCTTCAGTTTTAGTATTACACTTGGTTGTCGTCTCACGGAAGGAATCTAATCCAAATTCGTATGTATTAAAACACAGAGCACAGGTAAACTTTTTAAATTAAATTCCCGGTCGCAAAACTCACAAATCGCAATCACACAACGAGTGTATCAAACCTTATATTTGTAATACAACTACGCTATGTAATGTATCCAACTAATCGGGGACTCCCCCAATGCTCTTTTTCATGCGAACCAGTATTGCCAACCTTATGAATGTGATGTGGCCACAAAGTAGATTAAATAGTACCAGTACTTGTGCATTCACAATGTAGAATTTTTGAAGCGCTAGCCGTCGCACAGAGGGTTGAAATCGCAAAAAATGGATATTAATTGAAAAATGAAAATTGTTTTTTTTTAAAAATATTTAGTAACCGATTAAAGTATATTAAATTCTACATCACTACTGAAAATTTCAATGTAATATGGGCATTTCCATTTTGACGTGATGTTACATTTGTACGAAAAAATGTAAACAAAAAATATGAAAGAGTCATATTTTTGAAAAGTTTTTTTTATATTTGCGTAGTGTTTAAGTAGCACTTTATTCATTAAAGAAAACGAGAACAATTGACCCTGAGGATTTAACTAAAAAAGCAAAAATATGCTCTGACGTTACGTTACAAAAAAGAGAAGTGGATTTTTGACTTCGATGACAAAATTGAAAAACTCTGCGAATTTTGCAATAATTTTTGTATGAAACTTTTTTTAGATGAATTTAAATCAGTACACGTTTATTTTCCAAGTTATAAAATTTAAAAATGTTTTCTCGTTTTTTCTATATTTAACCTTAGTATCTGACGTGACGTTACCTGACGTTACGTTACTAAAATTTCCGCTAGTAAGTTTTCTGTTAAGATTGTTATTAAATAATAACTTAACGCAAATAAAACATCACTTTTAGCTATTATATGTATATTTGAACTCGTAAGATATATTTCCCTTGTTGAAAAGACATTTGAACAATATTAGAAAGTAGATAGTTATAAAAAATTATATAAATGTTTTATATTATAGTTCTACTTGAAAATGCAGTTCGAGCTACTTTTATTTGCATGTCTTCGCTGCTTGACAAAAAATGAATTTGATGTATACCACGTATTTGCGGCAACTCCTTCCACTTTTCAGTTAACAAAGTAGAAAACTTGTCTACTTCCTCTGAGGAAATGTATATTAAATTGACTCCAATAATGTTACTTCGAGCACATTCATAAAATGAAAACGCATTTTCTAAAATTAAATTTTTGGTTTTTGTCATCTGCCAAACTTTTCGTTTTATGGTTGCTCCTACCCCATCAACCGCACCTTTGCCGTGAGAAGTGGCAAAATAATTCCACTCAAAAACCTTGCAACCAAATTCAGAAACAAAATCAGGTAAACTTCGAGCAATGAACTTATTTTTAAATTGGAAGCTGCATCCATCGGAAAAAACATAAATATTTTGAAATTGCCCATGCGCTTTTTTAATCATCTTCACAAGTTTTGTCAAAAAGCAGCAAACATCGAACTTGTTGTGGGTGAGTTTGTCACTGATTATCGCATAGGATTTTACTCCGCCAATCAGCCAAGCGACGCAAGTAAAAATGGTCACTTGCCGGTAGGTGAAGTGTGCGCTCTGCACCTCATTTTGAAAAATTAACCTGTAATTCTCTGCGAAATCAATTTGCAGGACCAAATCTTCTGCCATAATATTTCTTTTTTTCATTTCAAAATAATATTGTTGGGACCTTTTAACAAAAAAGTGGCGTTTAAAAAAGGGCAACTGTGCATCTAATTCGTACAAGAGATCAGATAGAGAACCTTCGGTGTGCGTCAACGCAATCCGATCTTCCACTTTGCGCCAATGTTTCCATTCCATGCTTTTATCCATTAATGAAAAATATTTTAGGGGCACTAAATCATTTTTCACATCCTTTACACAATTTCTGCAATTACTCGTCATACATTGTTCGTTCTCAATGTTGCAACAGACAGATTTGAGAAAAGTTTCAAAATTGGGGGAAAATGATGTAATCACCTCTGCAATGCTTGTCAAAATAAATGCAAAATTCGCGTGATACTGACACACGCACATATTATGTGGTATCTTGCATGATAGTTGTACGTATTTTGGTCGCAATTCATAAAATACCGACTTTCCAACATAGTCAATGCTTCTCTCCGTTTTGTATAATTCATACGACTCAGAAACAGTCAGTAACATAAAACGCTTGGGCACTATTTCCCCATTGACGATTAATGTATCCTTTTTACCTGGAGCTTGGATACTTATATCATCTCGCAAATAAAAGTCCTTAATAAATTGCTTTTTATCTGTTGTTGCCGATTCACTCTGTTGTTTCGAAGATGATGTACCATATTTTCCATAAAGGATGTCAACGATATGTGCCCTTTTCTCCGGGTCGACCGGCAAAGCTCTTTTGGCTTTACATACTGCTTTTCCTAAAGTTTGTTTGCATTTGTAGGGCTGATTAACTGGCGGACTGACCTTATTTTTAGCTTCATTATTCTTTTTCAAACGAAATTGTTGTTGCCTTTTACGGTTTTGTTCCTTTACTTTGTCCATTCTTTCCTTTACTTTGTCCATTTTATTCTCCTTTGATTGCACCAACTTTTTTCTATATCTCGCTGCTCTTTCTCTTGCCCTTTCACGGCTTATCTCCAGCCTAAGTGAATCTGATTTTAATTTTTGCCTATAGCGCTTTGCGTAATTTTTACTTTCAGTTGAAGATTCCATCTGCATAAACCATAAGAGAATAATTGAATTTAAGTTTAAAATATACAAAATACCGTGCAAGCAATTTACTCACAATATGGCGTGACGTTACACACTTTTGAAATTTAATATAAAATTAACTATTTGTTTAGCAACCGAGTATTTTATTTATATAAGTTTACTTTATTAACCTTTGTTAAAATGCAAAAATTCACGCACTTACGATCATAAGCGTGGAGGTACTGAGAATAAATAATTTTTTTCTGACGTGACGTTATTTTAGAATGTCATTAAAAGCAAATCAAAATTTTGACGTTAATTGATATATGTTTTCTCTTTTGCATTTTTTTTACGTTTAGTTGTTGTTTTAGGAAGAGTTTTTTGATAAGAGTTCAATTGCACAAATTCTCCTAGAAATGTAAATTGTAAAGAGAAAATGCTCTTAGAAATAAAAAAAAATGAACAAAACATGAACATGTACTTTGTAGCCCGATAACTCGCTATCTGAACTAAATAAAGCTAGGAACTCAATTATTTAATTAATTTTGAATATTTCTCTTTCATAATACAAGTAAGAAAAAACTGTTGGTTTACTTTTAATTTTTCGGGCAGGGTGGACCTTTCGCTGGAAATGCCCATATGTTGTTTACTTGTCAAGCTGCATTGTATTAAAGTTAAGTAATTTTTGAGCTATTCGCGTACAGCAGTGTAAATTGAAACTCGGTATATTTCGACGCTTAATATATATTTTTTGCAAGTCAAAAGTAATAGTTTTACTATGGAATCTTCAACTTCAGGTATTTTAACGTTGTTCTAAAAAAATTGTGCGAAGAAAAGTTGTGTAGAAATATTTTTAAAATTTTTTTTTTTTCAAAATGTTTGTGGAAATTTAAATATTTATGGTGTAAGTTGGCGTTAGAATATTAATTGTTTAAGAAACTACAGTTCCTAAGCTTTCATATTCTGTAATAACATGTTGCGCGTTTTTGCGCGAAAACTTGTTATTAAATTAATTGTGAAAATAGTCACTCTAGCAAAGAACATCAGCTCTTGCCTTTTGTTTGCATTGTCTTCGTTTTAGTTGTCATAATTGGTGTTTTTGTATAACGATGGCAACTGTGTGTTACAATGACAAGAGTATTTGTTATTGTGCGTTATGTGTTGTGTTTGTGCGAAACGTCAAACGTATTGAAACGTGAAACGTAATTGTGAACGTCAAACGTATTGAAAGTGATGTAAATGCTTGTAATTGGGTAACTGGTACTATACAAATACTTTAAGATTCTGATTTCTTGTATACTCTTGTCTAAACCTTTTAGGAATAGGTAGCAAAACAAAATTTTTCTATTATTCGAAATGCGGACTCTTCGCAATTTGATGAAAAAATTAATATATTGAATCAAGAAACAATGATATGAAAGATTTTGAAGTGAAATTCAGCACTTTCATTTCTGAATTTAAGAAGCGATGGTCCAAATCGAATAGACATCATGATCGTTTGTCTGTGCAATACAACAATTGGTTAGACACTTCCATCTCATTTGTAACTCACTCAACAAATAAGAGAGGTCGCTAAGAATTGGAGTTTGATGAATGTTGTTTAAAAACAAAGACAGAAAAATGCAAGACCTTAATAGCGTAGACAGACGACAGCGTTAATTTGCATTAGCAGTCTTAATTCAAATTAACTTGTGAATTATCCCCGTCCCAATGTGTATTAGCTTTGGCGTAAATGCATGAAATCAGAGTGAATTTATACTGCATTTAGGTATTTCAACATGGCAACACCGTCGACAATCAATCAGCTCCAGATGTATCTATACATAGAGGTGATAGCCGGAACACAGTGGAAGTGGAACTTTCTTGTGTTTGTTGTTGATTTTATGTACTGATGCTTGACACCGCTGAAGTTGATGTTATTGCAACAACACCACCTGCTATCACCATGTATTTGATACAGCTTGAATCAGCTGTTGTCAAATTGTTTGCTATCGTCAATTGAAAATGGATTCAAAGTCAGCAAAGGTGAGTTATTTTAATTGTTTTTTTGCAAAAAAATGAGAAATATTTAAAATCGAAACGCATTTTTTCCATTTTAAGATTTGCAAGGGAAAGAAGCGAAGCGTGTGGTGTGATGGAGATGCGGAGGTTCTGCATGTGATGTAAAAGTCCAAAATATTACTTGACAAACAAACAGTTGTTTACAAACAAACAGCTGTTTACTAAATGTAAAAACTGTCGTCTGGCAGGGCAAAATGTTAATTCACATTAGTGAGCTTTTAATGCAAATTAACGCTGTCGTCTGTCTAAGCTATATGAGATAATTCATCGTTGTCTGAGTTGAGTTATGCCACTCAAATGAGTTTGCGAGCGTCTGGCCAAATATAGGCATCAAAAATATTGAAAGATGTTACTTCGTCCCCTTCTAGAGCGAGATTATATAGGGCAAGTTTAACATCAGACGAACAGGCAAAACAATTGAGTGCGGAATCAGCATTACTTGTTATGGTAGAAGGAAAATTAACGCTCAGTCAGAATAACGTGATAAGAAGTGCTGCTCCGGACAAGTTCCTTTCTTACACCGTCGTTCTAGAAGCGAAGAGATGCTGATACCCTAAGAGCGAGGCAATAACAGTGTCCGAAACAAAAGCTGAAATAAGTCTGCAAGATCTTCTTAATGATACTGTTGAGCGTTTGATTTTACTTCAAAAAGATGTTTTTGCCACCTTAATTGATGAAGATTCGTCAAAAACTATTCTGTATACTAAGTGGGGATTTGATGGTAGCTCTGGACACAGCTCATATAAGCATGCTTTCCACGGCCATGATGCCAGTGACGCAGCTGTTTTCATAACGTCCATTGTTCCGCTACGACTTGTGTGTAAAAATAAGACAATTTGGAAAAACCCTCGCCCATCCTCAACAAGATTTTGCAGGCCTTTAAAAATCGAGTTTATTCGAGAATCATCTAGTGTCTCCACACAAGAAAGGACAATAATGGAAGAGGAAATTTTTCAGTGTAGATTGAAAACAGATTTGTAAGCGTAGCTCATAAACTCATGTTAGTAATGACAGATGGACAAGTCTGCAACGCACTAACAGACACAAAGTCAACCCAGAAGTGTTATTTATGTGGATCCACGAGTAAAGAATTTAACGATATTGAAAGAATGATCGCTAAGGAGGTTAAAACAGACACATTGGAGTTCGGTCTTTCTATACTGCATGGTTGGATACGTTTTTATGAATGTCTTCTTCACGTGGCGTATAAATTACCAATTAAAAAATGGCAAGCAAGAACCGATTTCGACAAATTAGTTGTTGCTGAAAACAAGCGTCGTATTCAAGCGGAATTTAGAAAAAAACTGGACTTATTATTGACCAACCTAAGCCCGACTTCGGCAATTTAAATGATGGCAACACAGCAAGAAGATTTTTTGAAAACGCTGAAATCACAGCAGATATTACGAAAGTAGATTTGGAGCTGATTAAGGACATGCACACAATACTAATTGCCGTATCTTGTGGTCATGACATCAATGTAGAACAATTTAGAGTATTTGCTCAGAATACAGCCCGACTTTTTGTTAAGAAGTATCAGCGGTTCAACATGTCTCCAACCTTGCGTAAGTTTTTAATACATGACCCAGAAATTATTTCGCACGCGCTATTACCAATCGGTGAACTGTCGGAGGAAGCCCAGGAAGCTCGAAACAAAGTATTTAAAAACTACAGAGAACATTTTTCTCGCAAATGTAATCGGGAGGATTGCAATCGAGATATATTAAATAGGTTCCTACTAAGTTCGGATCCAATCCTATCTGGTAAAACAAAATTAGCAAAAAAAAAATTCCACCAACTTCCAAAATCGGTAGTAGATTTACTAGTTTCGCCGTCAGTTTTAACGAACGTTGCACCAGAAGGCACAAATCATGATATAGATGACGATGATGATTATAACAATGACGATGCATTGGAGTATGACGAATTTGGGCATATTTTTTAAAATAGCAGGTCAGAAACACATGTCTTATCATAAATATATTATAAATACTTATGTATACATTTTTTCCTATTTTTTACACATTTATTTTTTGGAACAAAATGTCAACTCAGTTGTAAAAGCGGACATCAGACACATCCGAACACCATCGAACAATTTTAATATCTGCTTTGAGTCCCAAATTTAGCTATATGATCAATAGGGGATTATTGATCATATAGCTAAATTCGTCTACGTAAATACATTTAAAATAAATTGATTACTATGTACAACTTTTATTACTTTTTTATCAAAAAAAATTAAATAAAATTCCAACTGAGGCAGACCCATTGTTTAAAACGGGGCGTGGCACGGCCCTATTGCACCTTGGATGTAATTCATACTGTACGATCAACATATACACCAAATCTCGTCTTCATACCTCTGATAGTTCATAAGATATATCCGTTCTAAGTTTCAGGTTGTATGGGCGGTGCCACGCCCCTTTATCCAATCACAACCAAGTATAATCAGGGACTATTAGCCGGTCAACAGTACCACATTGGGAAAGTTTCATGACAATCGGTCTATTATTATGGCCGCCAGAGCGATTTTTAAAAAGGGGGCGTGGCACCGCCCAGTTTCCAAAAAAAGTTATAGCAATATGCCATTCAGTGATAACGTAGCATTCTAATAGTGAAAGAATTTTTAAAATGGAATAAGTACTTTAATTAATCTCCATTTTTGGAGATTTCAACCCACTGTGCGTCGTCTTATTAGTCGGCGTTAAAATCGCCACGAAAAAATCGAATATCATTTAAAATAATTTAAAATATGACAATGTAATATATAAAACACAAGGCAATAATATTTCCATTGAGGATATAAATCTTCAAATTACATTTTCAATCGATGAAACAATTAATTTTTTTTCGGTGTGCTGGGGCCCTTAGCCATTGCGGGGCCCCTAGGCAGTTGCCTACACTGCCTTATGGATAATTCGGCCCTGTTACTACCATGTGGCTACATTGGCAAATGCTACGAAAAATATCCGGTATTCATACATTTATCAACTAATCGTTACAATACATCAAACTGACGCCAATTGCAAAATACAAGTGAAGTGAAAAAATACAAAATATTTAATGAAATTGGAGAATATTTGAGCAGAAATAAAGTTATAACTGCACTACGAGTAAAATAATGCTTTTTTTATTGTTATTTCAACTAGACTGGTGATTACAATTGTCCACATTAACAATTAAAGAAAATTTGTGTTTGTTCTTCATTTTGTTTTCTTCAAAATCGCATGGTCACTTGATCATTGTTTAAATGCCCAACATTGGCTGTTTAAACAGCAATCAACTATTAACCTAACAAATTAATTCAGGGTTTAAATTATGTTTGATCGTTGATCAAATATGATTTTCCACTCAAAAATTCCACTGCGAATTCAGTTATTTCTGTCAACCCTGTGAAGTTCTAGTGATCCAAAAATTATGAAATTAAAGAAAATCTATAGAAATTGTATTTAAATAGAGGACACGTAAAAAGAGTTGAACTTAAAATGAGAAACAAAAATCTTTATTTTTCAAGAATAAGAAAGTACAAACAGTGAATAACAAAAGAGCATAAAATAAAAACTGGTTTCACGTTACATCCCATGAAAGGATGAGGAGAGCTTCTCACAAACCAGTGAGCTGTGCGCGTTCTAGTTTTACACTCACAGACAGTTTTACACCGGATCCAAACGGTATTTTGAGAAACTATTTCATGCCTAAATACTCGCTAGTTTCGCCGTCACTAAGCGAGGTGACCGTCGTCGAAAGAATTCTAAGGAGGTTAGAGCAGAGATCGAACCCATGTACTCATGCACAAGAGCCGCGCACATTACCATTGCGCCACCGACGGCCACATATGGTAATGATTAAATACATAGTAATGATTAAATTAAGAATGAGAATGGTTGTTAAAGTGTACTTAACGCCAGATGTGAAACATTTTGGCTTAATTAAGAAACCGTACTACCACCGTAACTGTGCCGTAAACCAATCTGCAGGAATCTTCGATATTCACTGAAAAATTTTATATATAACCTTCCAAATTCTCACTTAGTCCATTGTGGCTTTAGTACAAGTAGTCGAGTTTTGTTTCAAATGATTGTAGGTCAGTCCACCGAAATTAAGTATATTGCACAGTTGATACGGTAGGACTGGTATGTAATATGTACTCAATTATTAATAATTTCTACGGCGAAGGATCTTCTTACATTAAATCGTGCCAGGGGGTATGCAGACCATACCTGATCGACATGGTAGTTAAAATTCAACAGCGAAACAGAGTAGATAGGAGAAGGAGTGAAAAGCAAACAGAACCAAACCATGTCACAAATTAAGTTTAAATAGTGTTTAATTGATACTTATGACATCTAAACTATGTTTCATGTTGGTCTCATCGAACAAAAATAAGCACTCCTTTTTATATATGTTCGTTTTATGTCCACACGCTGAAACTATATTTTTTGTTGTTTGGATTCAATTATAAAGTGTGTTTGGAGCTTGTCACAAATATAATATATGTACCTGTGTCAAAACACATTGTGTTTGCTATTCAATATGACATATTTGAGACACAATGATTACTATGTTATAATACTTGTATTTGCGACTCAAATTTGACTGTGTTTGTGGCACAAATGCAGCTGTGTTTGTTGCAATGTGTATGCTCCGTCGAGAGCAAGAGAATAAAAGAGGGCCGACGAGAGAGTCTATATTGTGTGTATCTGTATTTTTGTATTATACTCTCAGTCAGTGATTCGTAAATATTCCTGAATGTTGGTTGTTTTTTATTTTGGAACGAAGGCTCGGACGGTTAAATGGTTTGTGATGTTGCTTTGTTTTTTTGTGTATGTGCGCTACCAAAGTGGAAACTGATTTTGAGGAAAGAAACTGGAAAGGGTAACAACGTGAAGCCCTTTGTCTGTCCGAGCCTTTACTGTGAAAATCGGAGCGGCGGACTATTTGTGAAATATAATAAAAAAGAATACAAGTAATTAATCCACGCTTGGCTTGCATGCACTAGATTTGTATATTGTTTATGTACCAACGCATAGTCATAACCAACGCAGAACTGAAACCTTCAGAAAACATCTTCAGAAACCTGAGCGATAACAAATAACATTTCATGAAAAATCAGCTAATGCATTCAATGGCAGTAAACGTAAAAAGGGGCGTTTCAGCTTTTTGTATTTGAGTTAATTACTTTTTACCTTTTTGTATTAATTATTTATAAATGTGGATTTATACTGATAAAATTAATTACAGTAAATAATACATATATATTGAAATCAAAGAATAATTCGTCTCTAAATATTATTATGTTTGGGAGGTAATACGCATATGTTTCCACGTAAGTATGTGTAGGTTTGGGGGAAACACGCGAATGCTTCCACGTAAGTATATGGATATTTGGGATGAAGAACGCTTATGTTTCCACGTAAAAGCATACATGTTTGTCAGTAAACACGATATTGTTTGCATTTAAATACAAGAAAATTTTGGACTTGCAAACATATGAATGTTTGAAGTGTGTTCCAAACATATACCTAGTTCCTGCAGAATATGTTAGAGTGGCCGTTAGTTTTCAGCGAGCAACCTACCAGCAACATACAATAGCAACTTGAAGTCTATGAAATTTCCAACTATCGCAAGAGTACGAAAAGCAGCTAATGGAAACTCGTAGCTAATCCTCTATGCCTGACGCCTTTAAATTCATTATTCCAGTTTTCCACACTTAAGTAGGATTGTATATATAAAGATTTAACTTTATCAATGCACTCTTATCCTGAAAAATCACGACGAAAATTTTTGAAAAATAATGCCACGAAATAGATTACAGCTTGTTTTGTTTGATTGTTAATTTATTTGCTTATCCTATACAAGATTTCAATCTTATAATTATAGTATAGGAATTAAATGTGGAAGTACAATTAAATAGCAACAGCAAATAATTTATATTGAGTTCATATCGAAAGCAAGAAGTGAAATAAAATAAATAAAATAAAATAAATAATTTCAAACCAGTTATTAATAAAACATTGACATTAGAACATTGAACCTTGAACATTACCAAAACCAAAATTCAGAGAGTAAGTTAAATGAAAAAGAATAAAAATAAAAATACAAATTAAAAAAAAAGTAGCAAAAGTTATAAATAAATTTTAAGTCAAAATAATAGAAAAACAAAATAATAATAAAAATAACAAAATAAAATTAGAGGAAATAAAGACATTGATATAATTAGTGGTACATGTAATTATTGAATTCTTGCATAATAATCCATTAATAGTGCTTTAAATTGTTTAGCGTTGCTCGTTGTTTCAAACGAGTGCGGTAAAGTATTCCAGAGAGGCAAGACATCAGTAGAGAATTGTCTTTCCGATATTAATGTTTGACCTTGCAAAACTAAGACGACGGTAAAGGTAAGGGGGTTGTCTTAAATGTATAATTTTATGCAGAAACAAGAGAGATTTTAGTTTAAAAAGGTTGTCAATGGAGATACCATACAGTTGCATAGAGAAATAGGAGATATGATCATATTTACCTATGCCATAGACATAACGCCAAATATTGTTAAAGACTAAATTAAGCTTTCGTGTGCTAACCGAGTCACAATTTGAAAAAACTTCACGAGCATAGAACAGAGACGGCATAAGATATGTTTTAGCAAGCAAAATTCTAATATTCAATGGTGTGTAAGGTTGCGTTGACCACAACGTCCGCAGTTTGTTATATGTTGTGCCAGCAATGTTGTTAATATGAGTTCTGCAAGATAATATGCTATCGAACAAAACACAAAGATGCCTAACAGAAGAAATTTTAATTCTCTGCCTATTGGACATTATATTAACACTAGATTCAGTGATTTTCGTAATCCTATCGTGAATCAAAAGACACTTTGATTTTTGCGGATTCAGCTTAATCCCATTTTTTGACTGAGATGAATTTTTCGAATCAATGAAAACCAAGAAATGATTCAACAAGTTCTAAGTAATGTTAAGCTAAAAACTCTACTACTTTCGAATGGTGTTGCCAAATTTCACCGGGCGACATTAACAAATTTCCGAAACGTAAATGACAACATCGTATATATGATTCAATCTGAAATGATTACTTAGAAGAATATTTTTAATTTCTTATGAGCTAACAGATTAGTGGTCGATTATCTCATCCGTTTCGCATCGTAATTAGTATTTTGGAAGCGCGATAAACTGGAAACTTACAGAGACACTTAATAAATACATAGTTGTAGTTATCAAGTCAAATTGGCCCTTTAAAAGCACTTTCGTAATCCAAATTACGATACGAAACGGATACGTTTATTCGATCCGAGGATTTTTTCTGCAAGTAGTTAAGAAATTTCAACAGTCAGGAACTAGGATTTGAACTCCCTGTGGCGGACTATCGTTTCGAAGTTGCTGTTAAGTTCTTCCAGATTTGTGCCACTAATATTGAAACTTTGTAATGTTGTCTATACGATTTCTGTCTTTACAAGATATATTTGAATTTACCTTCACGTACATCAATTAAAATGTATATATTATATATTTCCACTTCGGTATGTGGTGTCCTACAATCATATGGTGGCGTAAACTTGTAGATGGTTGCGTCTGACCGACTGGAGCATTTCATTTATCTAACTCTTTGATTGCCTTAATTTGCGCCAGTTCCCTTATATGAATTTTTGTTCATAACAATTTGTATTTTTAAATCAAGCAGACGTTTTACCACTAACGAGTATTATAAATTTGTTTAAATGGAGAATTTCATGTAGATGATACATTGTGAATTGTTAATAAAGTTGATAAAGTTGAATTACTTACCTATTAAATATATTTTTACTTCTATACTTCGTTAATTAGCGCAGTCTAATTCTTATTTCATTATTAAATATTTCGCAAACACTTACATACTTTTTGCTCTTGATTTTAAAACTGAACTCTTTCGTTATTATGCAGCCCATCAAAACTTTCTCTCATTCTAATATACTAATTTCTTTACATACATATTTCCTTTTCGACTTTTCTCTTCTGCACTTTTCTTCTCATTGTCAACACCCGCTCGACGATTTGAGATTCTTTAACAAAATCAGTTGTATACGAACAAATACTATTTAACCGAACTACGGATATATTTCCAATGATTTCTTCAGACTCTCTTTAATCACACTTCTTTTTTTAAATTCCATCCTTTTTAATATTTCCTCTTTATATTTCCGCTTTATACATTGCTTCTTCTTTTTAATGAACACAGCAAAAGCTGCACCGAATACACACACGCACAAGCATACGGAGCTCACATTTGCAAACAACACGTAACCCAACGGATTTGAGTAAACACTTGACGAAATCATTAACCAACACGACATTTTTAACAATTTTAATAATAAATACTCAACAAAACAAATTCTATTACTGTTGACACACTTAATATTTACTTTTTCACACACTCAAGACGAAAATTCGTAAGTTTTATGGAAAACTTGTACAATTACGCGCACTTTGCCCAAAAATTCTAATTAGACTAAAGATAAATATTGAAAACCACGGATCGTTATAAATGAATAAAAAGGAGAGCAAAATTACTAGTGGAAAAAAGAGCATGTAACAAGAGAGGCAAATACCACAAAAACTTAACTCTATTCTTTTTGTTTGGATTTGCAAAATCAACTGGTCAGGGATGATAAAATCTTTGGAATCAGGGATAAATAATGCTGTTCGTTGTGTATAGAAAAACAGTTCTCATATATAGTCCACATAATATTCAACAAATAATTTATAACAGATTTAAATTTTTGATTTTAAATATATATTTTTTACAAACTGTTACTTCAAAACAATTGGTTGAATGCATCGCATGTGCCACATCTATCTACAGGGTGGTTCAGTCACGACTGGACAAATTTCACCAGCGTATTTCATGGCTCACGTCCATCTACGACCATCCACAAAAATGCAAGGGGACGAAATGGCAGCGGTTTGAAAACTTTCGGATTGGTGGTCGGAGGGTACTAGGGAAAAATTGCTAAGGACTGAACCAGTGGTCGAATTTTTTTGTTTTTGAGCTTGTTGGACAGTCCGTTATGACTATTTGACTGAAATGCAAAATTTTTTTTATTTTTTGTTTTTGAAGCGAAATATCAGCACACATTTATCTGTTTTTGTGCATATTAAAAATTTCAATAAAACAAAATCTTAAACGTGTTAAGTTGTTCCAAAAAAAAATATGAAGCCTGTGTTAGATAACACGAGCGCATAGGTCAGACGTAGAATACGATTACGATTACGATTTATCGTTAATTTTTATGTTACAAATTTAGGGTAGTTTTTAACAAAATTTGGGTACACTTTATATCAATTCGATGAACTTTTGAAAACAAGTGCAAATACTGCATGTGGCAACACTGGTTCTGTAATGTTCACATAAAACATGCATTGTCATTATACTTCTTCTCTTTCTCAACTGGTTCTGTGATGAACACACAGATAATCGTACTGCTCTTACACATGATGTTATAATACATAAAATACAAAGCTTATGAAAATTAATACAAAATTTGAAGGAGTTAAATTTTGATTTACTTATAGAATCAAAAAAATTATATGTGGCAATATGATTATTTAAATACAAATCAAAAGAAGACATATTAAATATGTTACGACCATACTTGAATTTTCTTCAATGCATGCATAAAGTATTAAAAAACTTATAATGAAAGTGACAAACATTTTCTAAAAATTTTGTGCTCCAGATCAACACCCCTACTTTACCGTATAACGTATTCTACGTTAAAATTTGCATTTCAGTCAAATAGTCATAACTTTGGAATGGTAAGACCTCTGGGCTTCGTTTAGCTAATTTTGGAAAGGGAAGAGGTAGGGCTATTTTTTAAGAAAAACAAACATAAGTCATCTGCCAGTTGGATGAGAAAATCGAGGGTATCTGCACGTTCTTATGTCTTTTTTTCCAATTTTTTTTAAAGCTCCGTATCTCGGCGATTTCACTTATTTTAAATTTTTGCTGTTTTTGTGTATATTCACAAACCGCTGCCATTTCGTCCCCTGGCATTTTTGTGGATGGTCGTAGATGGACGTGAGCCATGAAATACGCTGGTGAAATTTGTCCAGTCGTGACTGAACCACCCTGTAGATAGATGTGGCACATGCAGTGCATTCAACCACTTGGTTTGAAGTAACAGTTTGTAAAAAATATATATTTAAAATCAAAAATTTAAATCTGTTATAAATTATTTGTTGAATAGTATATGACTTTATTTGAGAACTGTTTTTCTATACACAAGAGAAGAGCATTATTTATCCCTGATTCCAAAGATTTTATCATCCCTGATCAGTTGATTTTGCAAACCAAAACAACAACAATAGAGTTATGTTTTTGTGGCTTTGCCCTCTCTTTTTACATGCTCTTGTTACCACTAGTAATTTTGCTCTCCTTTTTATTCATTTATAACGATCCGTTATTTTCAACATTTATCTTTAGTCTAATTAGAATTGTTGGGCAAAGTGCGCGTAATTGTACAAGTTTTCCATAAAACTTACGAATTTTCGTCTTGAATGTGTGAAAAAGTAAATATTAAGTGTGTCAACAGTAATAGAATTTGTTTTGTTGAGAATTTATTAATACAATTGTTAAAAATGTCGTGTTGTTTAATCATTTCGTCAAGTGTTTATTCAAATCCGTTGGGTTACGCGTTGTTTGCAAATGTGAGCTCCGTATGCTTGTGTGTGTGTGTATTCGGTGCAGCTTTTGCTGTGTTCATTAAAAAGAAGAAGCAATGTATAAAGCGGAAATATAAACGAGGAAATATTAAAACGGATGGAATTTAAAAAAATAAGTGTGATTAAAGAGAGTCCGAAGAAATCATTGGAAATATATCCGTAGTTCGGTTAAATAGTATTTGTTCGTATACAACTGATTTTGTTAAAGAATCTCAAATCGTCGAGCGGGTGTTGACAATGAGAAGAAAAGTGCAGAAGAGAAAAGTCGAAAAGGAGATATGTAAAGAAATTAGCAAGGCGAATTTAGTATATTAGAAATTAGTATATTAGAATGAGAGAAAGTTTTGATGGTCTGCATAATAACGAAAGAGTTCAGTTTTAAAATCAAGAGCAAAAAGTAAGTGTTTGCGAAATATTTAATAATGAAATTAGAATTAGACTGCGCTAATTAACGAAGTATAGAAGTAAAAATATATTTAATAGGTAAGTAATTCAACTTTATCAACTTTATTAACAATTCACAATGTATCATCTACATGAAATTCTCCATTTAAACAAATTTATAATACTCGTTAGTGGTAAAACGTCTGCTTGATTTAAAAATACAAATTGTTATGAACAAAAATTCATATAAGGGAACTGGCGCAAATTAAGGCAATCAAAGAGTTAGATAAATGAAATGCTCCAGTCGGTCAGACGCAACCATATACAAGTTTACACCAGCATATGATTGTAGGGCACCACATAACGAAGTGGAAATATGTAATATATAGATTTTAATTGATGTACGTGAAGGTAAATTCAAATATATCTTGCAAAGGCAGAAATCGTATAGACAACATTACAAAGTTTCAATATTAGTGGCACAAATCTGGAAGAACTTAACAGCAACTTCGAAACGATAGTCCGCCACAGGGAGTTCAAATCCTAATTCCGTCTGTTGAAATTTCTTAACTACTTGCAGAAAAAATTCTTGGATCGAATAAACGTATCCGTTTCGTATCGTAATTTGGATTACGAAAGTGCTTTTAAAGGGCCAATTTGACTTGATAACTACAACTATGTATTTATTAAGTGTCTCTGTAAGTTTCCAGTTAATCGCGCTTCCAAAATACTGATTACGATGCGAAACGGATGTGATAATCGACCACTAATCTGTTAGCTCATAAGAAATTAAAAATATTCTTCTACGTAATCATTTCAGATTGAATCATATATACGATGTTGTCATTTACGTTTCTGAAATTTGTCAATGTCGCCAGGTGAAATTTGGTAACACCATTCGAAAGGAGTAGATTTTTTAGCTTAACATTACTTAGAACTTGTTGAATCTTTTCTTGGTTGTCACTGATTCGAAAAATTCATCTCAGTCAAAAAATGGGATTAAGTTGTAATCTATTTCGTGGGATTATCAATTTCGTGGGATTTCAAAAATGTCGTCGTGATTTATCAGGAGAAGAGTGCATTGATAATGTTAAATCTTTATATACGGACCATGGACCATCCTACTGAAGTGTGGAAAACTGGTACAGTAATCCCTCGATTTACGTCCTCTCTATTTACGTCGTTTCGATTTACGTCGTAAAAATTTTTGTTCCTTCTAAATTCGATTTGCGTTGTCATTCGATTTACGTCGCCTCGTGTGATTTGAAACTTACATCGCAAACTGGGGAAAGCCCGTTGTTAAATGTACGTATACATACATACTCGCATTCAATTTCGTTTTAATTTGTGTGTGTATCCGCGTATCAACAAGTTGAAATACTATGAGCTCCAAACGTAAAACTAATAAAATTTCTGAACCTCGGTTAAAAAGAAACCGAAATGTTATATCAATAAAAACAAAACTAGAAGTTATTCGCCGTCATGATAGTGGTGAAAAGGCTTTTAATATTGCCAGTACGATCGGTCTTCCACCAACCACAGCAAGAACTATAGTAAAAAATTCCAGTGAAATTCGTGCAAGTGCAACTGCAGCTGGAACTGTTTCTCTCGGAACCACCACTAAAAGGATACCGGTTTTGATGGAACAAATGGGAAAGGCACTAACTGTGTGGATAAAAGATTTAGTCGAAAAGAATATTCCAATAACAACATTAGTTATTCAAAGTAAAGCTATAAATTTGTTCAACGATCTTAAAGCTAAATCTGCTCAAAATGAAGAATCGAGTGATTTTACCTTCAACGCCAGTGGTGGATGGCTAGAGAAATTTAAGAAAAGAGCAAGACTTCATAACATAAGAGTCGTCGGTGAATCCAAGCACAGACCATGAAGCAGCCAAAAGTTTTCCGGAAAAGCTAAAGCAAATAATTGCTGAAGGCGGATACGTACCTCTGCAAGTGTTCAATGTAGACGAGACTGGCCTATTCTGGAAGCGAATGCCAGGAAGAACCTTTATATCGAAAGAGGAAAGATTTGCAGCAGGGCCAAAAGTTTCGAAGGATAGGCTTACGCTTCTCCTTGGAGGTAATGCTGCCGGGGACTTAAAGGTTAAGCCTTTGTTAGTTTATAAATCTGAATTTCCAAGGGCTATGAAGAATATTTGCAAACAAAATCTCCCAGTGATTTGGAAGTCGAACAAAAAAGCTTGGATCACTGCTAAGTTATTTGACGAGTGGTTTAAGGAGCACTTTTGTCTTGAAGTTAACAAATATTGTGAACAAAATAATATGTCCCATAAAGCACTACTACTAATCGATAATGCACCTGGCCACTCCACCAGTTTGGATCACATTACCGATGATGTGAAAATTGTATTTTTACCTCCAAATACTACAACATCCCTTATCCAACCTATGGACCAGGGCATTATCGCCGCAGTTAAGAAATACTATTTACGACGAAGTTTTAGAAGCCTTATTGACGCTATTGACACACCAGGAGGCCAAACTGATCAAAATATCAACATCATTAGACAATTTTGGAAAAATTATGATATCTTGCAAGCAGTGGACAACATAAAAAAAGCTGGGAAGAAGTTTCTGCATCAACAATGAAAAATGGATGGAAAAACGTATGGCCTGAATGCACTACTAATGGCGGCAATGACTTTAACGAGATAAACACAGAAATTGTAAACCTAGCCCAAAGTTTAGGATTTTCAGAAATAGATGAATCCGATATTGCTGAAGTTCTGAACCATTAACAAACTCAGAGCTATTTGCATTGACAAATCTATCAAATCAACGTTATAGTGATGAAATGGGCTCTAATGTCGAAACTTGCACGAAGAGTTCAGAAATACCACTGAAGAAATTAAAGGAGGCCTTTGACTGCATTAATAAGGATATGGAAATTTTTGAAGGATTTGATAAAGACGAAAAGAGAATTGAGACAACAAAAATATCAATGAACACGAGTCTTAAATATTACAGAGATCTGTACGAACAGAAAAAGTTGTCCTTGCCTCAGAAGCGAATTGACTCATTTTTCAACCAGGTTTCTTCGGAAACGCCTGCATTGCACCAGGAACAGGCACAGCGCTCTTCTTCAGACGAAGATATCGAAATGATGATTTTTGAAATTGTATGTTCATCCAATAATTCTGATAATTAATATGAACATATGTCCTTATATTTATGTATGAATTTTTATACCTTTTCTTAATTTATTATTTTACCTTTAATTATTTATATTTACTTTTTAATATATGTACATATGAATTGTCTTTTCTTTTTTTAAATTTGTTGAATTGTCTTCTTTTTTTAAATATGTTAATAAATTGAACTTGCTCAAAGTATGGAGAATCTAAAATTCGATTTACGTCGTTTCGATTTACGTCGCCATTTTCCGGTACCAATCATGACGTAAATCGAGGGGTTACTGTATAATGAATTTAAGGGCGCCAGGCATAGAGGATTAGGTAAGAGTTTCCATTAGCTGTTTTCGTACTCTTGCGATAGTTGGAAATTTCTTAGAGTTCAAGTTGCTATTGTATGTTGCTGGTAGGTTGCACGCTGAAAACTAACGGCCTCTCTAACATATTCTGCAGGAACCAGGTATATGTTTGGAACACACTTCAAACATTCATATGTTTGCAAGTCCCAAACTTACTTATATTGAAATGAAAATAATATAATGTTTACTGACAAGCATGTATGCTGTTACGTGGAAACATATGCGTTCTTCATCCCAAATATCCATATACTTACGTGGAAGCATTCGCGTGTTTCCCCCAAACCTACACATACTTACGTGGAAACATATGCGTATTATCTCCCAAACATAATAATATTTGGAGACGAATTATTCTTTGATTTCAATATATACAGTGATGTTCAAAATATTAGCCCTTTTTTATTTATTTAATAATTTTGAAATACAATTAAGCTATTGAAAATTTTAGTACATATTTTATATATAAATTAAAAATGCTTGTTTTAAATTTAAATATTTCACTCCATTGCGAGCTTATTAAAAAAAAATTAAAAACAATCTTTTTTTATCGTGTTCAAATTAATAGACTTATTTCAAAAATCTTACAAAAAAAAAACAATTATTTTTAAACAAAACATTTATTTCCTTAATAAGTATGAACATATAATATACTAATATCCTGAATGTCCACCATTATTATCTAAAACTGCACGGATCCTTCTGGGCATTGACTCTATTAAATGTTGACATTTTTCAATGGGAATTCTCTCCCAACTATTTTGTGCTGCTTCCCAAAGTTGGTGTTTATTTGTGAAAATCTTCCCACTTAAGATTTTTTTAAGTTCCATCCACATATTCTCAATGGGGTTGAGATCGGGAGACTATGAAGGCCATTCCAAGACGGAAATTTCATGTTCACTCAACCAAGATTTGACTAATTTTGAAGAGTGCTTCGGATCATTATCCTGTTGGAAACGCCAATCAGGTGGCATGTGTATCTCTGCATAGGGGAGCATCACATCTTTCAAAATATCACAATAAATTTCTTTATTCATAGTTTCTGTGATTAGGTGTAAAGGTCCAACACCATGCCACGAAAAAGCACCCCAGACCATAATACTGTCGCCTCCGTGCTTCACGGTTTTTTTTTTGTGTAACGATCATTAAGCTCTTTACCTTTTGGTCTTCGGACGTTGCGCTGACAATCAGAACCAAATAAATTAATTTTTGTCTCATCGCTCCATAATATGTCCTTGAAATCGTCACTGCTGTTGTTGTTGAATTTGGTAGCAAATTTAATGCGAGCTTTTTTGCTTTTGTTACTTAGTAGTGGAACCTTTCGGGCTACTCTACCAGGCAAATTATTTTCTAACAATCTGCGGCGTACTGTTACAGCACTGACTTAATTATTTATTTCTGCAGAAATAGGCTTCGATGACATAAATGGGTTAATTTTTGCCAATAACACAATACGAGAATCTGTGGTTGAGCTGCTTTGTCGCGGCCTACCCCGAGTTTCAGTAAATGGTTTCCATTTTAATGCATTTCTAACAAATTTTTCAGGTCTTGCAAGTGAACTAGCAATGAAACCCAGAGTTTTGATCCCACTTCGTAGTTGTTTCGCAACTCGACGTTCCTCAGCAGTGCAATGTACATTTCGGCCCATCTTTAACAACAACTAACATTAAATGTGTTTTGAAAGAATTGTATTTTACTTACCTCCTACTAGTAATTGAGAATAAAGTACAAAAACACGGAATGAATTTCGTAATTTAACAAAAGTTATAAGAAAAAGGGCTATTATTTTGAACAAGTGAAATTTGCACTTTATTTTGATTTTTAGCTTAAAGTACAAATGATTACGAATAAATTCCAAAATACAACAAGAAATATTTGTGAAGTCAATAACAAAACTAACGATACACAAGAGAGAAGGAGAGGTTCCCTTTGCATGAGTTAAGAGTGATCACAAAACTTTATCTTTGTAACGGGCTATTATATTGAACAGAAGTGTATGTATTATTTATTGTAATTAATTTTATGAATATAAATCCACATTTATAAATAATTAATACAAAAAGGTAAAAAGTAATTAACACAAGTACAAAAGTACATTTACTGGCATTGTAAGCATTAGCTGATTTTTTCATGAAATATTATTTATTATCGCTCAGGTTTTGAAGATGTTTTCTGAAGGTGTCAGTTCTGCGTGGGTTATCACTATGCGTTGGTACACAAACAATATACAAATCTAGTGCATGCAAGCCAAGCGTGGATTAATTACTTGTATTGTACGAATACCAGGAAGGCTGCAAAATTGAAGAAGCAAACATTAAAATTAAATGTAACCACAAACTATGTATCAAAAAAGAATGCAGTAAACTCAGTGAAGTCCAGCGTATCGTATCGTGAATGAAAATGATTCATTTATAGCCACATAACAACCATGCAGCCTCAGCGAAGAAGATTAAATTCAAGTATGAGATCAATTACTGTAACATATATGTATGCTACCTACCACAGAATCCACCGAGTTGGTAGTGTGAAAAAAAATGTTTTATTACTTTGGGTTTGGGTAATGTGTTTGCATCAACAAATAATTCCCACGCTTCTGGCCCAAAACACGACAAACGGGGCAAGTCCGATTCACATAACCCTTTCCATTAAACTTAAATTCAAAAACCTACTGGAAGTTATCATCCAACTATTTCCCATTACAGAAGAAAGCACGCACCGAATGCGAGATATTTGCCAAGTGATATAACAATCAAAGACATGCATAAAAAATAAATTAAATTAAATTAGAAAAATTGTTTCTGAAAATAATATTTCATTTTCGAAATTGGGACATGAAGAATGTTGGTCATGTGAAAAAAGAAACAATCATGAAAAGAAAACAGAACATTCAAAATCTACTCCTGCAGCCGATTGCGAAGATTGAAATATTTGGAAAACCCACAAAGAGAAGAGTATCTCGGGACGAGAAGAGTACAGAAAGGATTATGTTCAAACTGAAAATGATTACACGTTCATTATTTCATTTTCTTTCACTTTCTTTGCAAAAGGTAACAATAATTTTAAATTAAAAATAAATACGCTATCTGTGTTATTTTGATAGATAACAATAAGCGTGTTTTGGCTACACCGCTGGCTTATATATTCGCTTATTTTGTATGAAGCACTTAGCGACGCGAATCATCTTCGCTACACTGAAAGAAAAACGCTTCGTCGCATGGATAAAACATTTTCGTTAATATTTTTACGTTGCTATAGTGAAAAGTGTCGTATATCCGACAATTTGGTAGTCGCTGAAACAAAAAATTTCATACTTGACTTCTTTGACAATTTTTCATTTCGTTGCTGCAACAACTTATTTGTTGTTCCTGCAGCAATTTTATTTATTTTGAATTTTGTAAAAAAAATGGGTTGAAAATTAAAAAAAAAAGTAAAGGCATGAGTTTTAAACTACTGATATTTGGTTTATCTCTTACTTTTTATAATTTATATTCATTATTTATTTATTTTGGAGGTTTGGCAACATTTTTAGTTGACGACACAATTTCGTTATTGTAACGAAACTAATTTTTATGATGGAATAGAGAGGGAAGCAGTCGAAAATGGTGGGCGTGAGTGGTGGGTCACGTCCACGTCGTAAATCAGTTCCATTGCAACAATCGAAAGTGGCAGACATATTTATCTGCCGGAATAATTTAAATAAATTTGTTAAAACAGGCTAATTAGTTATATTTAACAGGCTAATTAGTTATTAGTAATAATCTTTTATTGTGAAAACTAAATTGTGTGAATTAATGTGTTTTCTGTGGTCGTTTGTGTAACTTGAGAATCTATAAATCATATAGATAAATAAACAGAATGCAAGGAGCAACACGACAGCAAAGAAAGTGACGCATCGACAGCAGAAAACCTACCCCGAAATATGTATCAACACTTTAGTGTGTGTATGCGCGTGACGGTACAACCCAGCGGGCAAAAAACCGAGCCTTAGCGAGTGTTACGCTAAATGCTCGCAAACGGGCTCAGAAACGAGTATTTACCGGACCAAAACCGGGGGAGTAATTAAACTCGCCCAAATGTTCGCAAACTGGTTTAAAAACGGGTGCTAAACGGACGAAAAGAGAGAGAGAGAAACATTGTTGTCGTTGTGTCGTGCGCCAAACAGAGGCACACACGTGCAGTACACACGTTTTACTGCCACAAACTGAGCGACTGATGATTCATTTTCCGATCGTTTTCGGATCTGTTTTCGAGACTTTTACCCGCATAAGTTTCGCGTAACTCTCGTATGCGATATCGTATACGAAGTTTTGGTCCGCTGGGAAGTCGCAACAAAATATTCGTGTGTTGGTATTTGTTTTCAAAAAAAAAAAGAAATATATACATACATTTGTGCGGGCAATCGAAGTCAATATAAGAGCAGTTGAAGAGAATGCTTACAGATCGACCACTGGCTTAAGGACGGGGAGATTTGGCGCTACAATTGAATATCAAAACCCTCAACACAACAACAATTGAATGATTTAACAACACAATGATGTGGTTAAATGTTAAAAGAGTAGAGCATAGGGTAGTAGAGCTTATGTTCATGGTAAGTACAGACATACATACATATTTCTGTCTTAAATAGAAATCATAACAATAAATTCCTCGTATATGTTTTTAATTGCAGGACCTGAATATGTTCGGCCACAATAACACTACACCCCTCGACTGCCACAATCTTCTCCAGACGAGTGTTTCGGCATGGAATGAATATAATCTACTATTTAGCAACCAGATTTTCGAAAACAAAAATTCAAGCAATTTTTATCAAATCACCTACAATGTAATACTAACAGTATATTTATGTACGATTGTCAATAACTAATTTCAAACACACTTCAAAACATTCATTGCAGCAATGAAACAAAATCATTGTAGTAATGAAACATATTCATTACAACAATGACACAAATTTGTTGCACTAATGAAACAAATTCATAGCAACAATGAACAAATTCATTGTAGCAATGAAGCAAATTCCTTGCAAGAACAATACCTATTCATTGCAACGAAACAAATTCGTTCCAATAAGGAAGCAAATTCATTGCAGCAACAACCATACTTTCACCACAGTAACGTACAATTTGCAGTTGATGAAAACATTTTCATAGCAGGAATGAAACGTTACGTTAGCTCACTTTCGATGACAAAAGTTGTTGGGGTGATGAACATTTTCATCCGTGTGACGAAGCTTTTCCGTTCAGTGTAAGCTTAAAAAAACCGTTTACGGTTGTCAACCCTTTTTCATATTTTAGAATATAATCACGTATCGCTAAATAGCCGTTTTCTTTTGCAACTTAGCAAGCGATAATCGCTTGCTTGTAACCAAAACACGACTAATGCTTGCTAGGTGTGACATGTTCAAAGAAATCATTTTTACTCCCCGAATTTTTGCATTTAATGAAACTTTTGTACCGGTTTGGAAACAAAACACGATAAGTCAGTTGCAACTATTTGGCAGGAAGGAGTTTCCGGCACATCCTAAGAGGATATTAAGCGTGTTTTGGTTACACCGCTGGCTTATAAATATATTCGCTTGTTTTGTATGGAACACTTAGCGAAGACTTAGCGAGAACTTAGCGACGAGATTCTTTTTCGCTAAGTTTAAAGCAAACAAATTTTGACATATTTTAACGTTTTTAACCATTTTTGAATAAAATGACTTTTCGCTAAAAAGCCGTTTTCTTTGCAACTTATCGCTTTGCAATTATCGCTTGCTTGTAACCAAAACACGACTATTATTTCTGCAGTTTATGCGCTTTTCAAGCTCCGTAGAGATACTAAGAAATACATTTTTTGTAATTTCGTTTAAGGCTGTAAGAGATCATGTTTTCTCCGGTTAGTGAAAAAAATGTAAATACCGCGGGTGGGATTCAAACTCACATTCGCTGGACGATCGTTTCGATGTTTTATGAAGCATCATCTTCAGCAGCGTCTAGCCTGTTAGGCCACTGCCTTGTGTATTTACACAAGTCACTAACCGAAGTCATTTATTGATTGTGTGCAGAGCTACTTACACATTGCTTTCCTACTTACACGCACTGATGCACAAGTTTTGAAAGTTCTATTTATAGAAGGAACTATTCTAATTGTAGTTGTCTCGTTCCGTTTTGGTTTGGCCCTACCATATGTTTCACATTTAGTCGTTTTAGATCCTCGTTATGTTTAAAAATATAATTTCCTTTAAGGCTGTAAGAGATCATGCTTTCTCACTAACCGGAGAAAACATGATCTCTTACAGCCTTAAAGGAAATTACAACTTTAAACATAACGAGGATCTAAGACGACTAAATTAATTTTTTGGTTTGATAACTGTGCAAAACTGTGCCGCGCAAAACAAAAAATGGGCATTGTTTGTTTTGTTTTTAAATATGTTGTTATTGATATGAAATAAATCTTTTATTTTTATTGTGAACAAATGCAAGGAAATTTTGAACTTATTTGTACAATTTGGTTTTCGTTATATTTTATGGGTGAGTAAACTAAGCAAAAAAAGTCATATGTCGATTTTCTCTACTTTATCATCAAAGTTTCCCCTATTTATTACGATAATAAAATTGCATAAAAAATTTGGTTTTCAAAAAGTTTTTGAAATTTTCAAAAAACATAAACAAAAAACATGATAAAAAAGCCTGACGTCTTTTAACGCTTACGGTATCATTGGGGTTTAGGAAATTAGATCCCATATGCACAGCACGATTGTCCATCCATTTGACAATGGTAACTCCTTCTGACTCGAAACTTATGAAGTCACTACGCTTAAAAGTTTTATCAGCTTCAAAAATTGGCATTTGTGAACGATTACGCCGTATTGTGCCGCAAGCTTTTATATCTTTCATTTTCAGCTTATGCAGTAATGTCGGACTATTGAAAAAAATGTCAAAATATATCTCGATTCCTATATTTTCAAGTCCAGCGGACGTCTTCAAAACAACTGATTCCCCAATGCCAACTTCTCTTTGTTCTTTTTTCCCAGTGTAAATATCAATTTTATGCAAATAACCAGTTTTGGCATCGCACCGACACCACAGTTTGAACCCCCAACTTATTGGTTTATCTTTCATATATTGCTTCATGATGTTCCGCCCTTTAAATTTCATCCTGTGCTCATCAATAGATTGAAATTTGCTCTCACTCATTGCATTTCCGAATGCCTCATTAAAATGTTTCAACAGAGGTCGAATTTTAAATGCTCGATCATATGAGGGATTGTTACGACTTGGCTGCTCAGCATTGTTTGCAAAATGCAAACTTGAACGTATTTCTTCAAACCGTAAACGAGTCATAACACTGGAAATAATTGGCATTGAGAATAATGGCGATGTTGGCCAATAAAGCCTGGTATCTGGTAGTCGGTGTATAGTCATTGCCAAAATAACCCCAAAAAAAGCTTTTAGTTCGTCAATACTTATCGCAAATACAACGCCTTTTCCTTCACAATAAATCTTCGACTGATAACTGATTTCTTTCAATAAAGTGTCGAAGTTACAAACAGCATTCAAGACTTCTATTATACTGGGCACTTCATCATCTGCTCGTACACTTGGACGTAAAACCTCTCCGTATTTATATTCTGGGTCAGCATATGTTGGTGGAATGTAATTAACTCTAGTTTTTATCCATTTGAATGGCACTGGTAGCTCCTGGGCGATCTGAGGTTGGGGAATAGCTAGATTTACTGGTTCTTCCAAATTATTATCTTTGCTTGTTGACGGTTTTTCAGAAAGAAGCACATCCTCAATCTCAATTTCGACTCCAGCATCTAAATTTCCGACGTCTTCTTCGAGAAATGCAACTTCTTCCTCATCCAAAAAAATGGTTTTATCATTTGTAAATCGCAGCAAAAAAAAAAGAAAACTGTAAAGTTTTCGCTTGTTTTGATCATAATATTTGTTTACAAGTAATGACCGTTAACGACCAATGGGACATATATGTCCCATAGTTTTTTCAATGATGGAGTTAACAAAAAAATATTTCATAAACACTTTTGTATAGAAATGTCCCATTTTTCATCATGAATTTCCAAAAAAATTTTAAAATTTTCCAGTGGTTCCCAATTGGTAGTCAAAGGCTTAAGGCGCGAAAGACAAAAAAACTTAAAATCTGAACATCTCAAAACTACTAAAATAGAGATGTGACTTTCTTGCTTAGCATGGAATAATTACCCGTCAAATTTCTAATTGTTTTTGAAATTACACATGGTGCCTATGTAAACGCATTGTTCATTACACCAATTTTAATATGTTTCAAAAGACTGACAGCCGCTTTACCTTTTTGGCCCACTCAACATATTAATAACTCCCTCTTCTGCGCTGACAATTTTGTCAATAAATTCCACTCAAATACACAAACTTTATCGCTTATTGTACATAAAGTGTCCTTGTTTTATCATATATGAACAAGCAGAGGGTTCCAATTTTCCAAGACTCATCACTTTTGTATAAGTATTTGCCAAAAAAAAAAATAAAAACTATAAAAGTATTTGGATTTCTACCTCTTGTTGCGTTTCTTAAGCCCACTAACCCATATGGGACTGTAGAAACAAACTACAGTAGGATGTTGCTTAGTCATTCCATGGTGCTCTTTCGAACCCGCCCCCTTCGAACAATTTATGAAATGACTTGGTAGTGTTCAGTGTTCATTTTGGCAATATGTTACTTTATTCCACCACTCCGATACCAGAGTATTTGTTAAAGGTCGACAAATGTTTAGTCAAGTTTTTACATTACTGTGTTGTTCTTTCCTGTTGTGTCTTATTAGATTTTAGTCCTGTGACTGTTGTTGATACTTGTTACAATTTATTAGACATTTTTATACAATTTTACGATTGTCGACGATGATTATAGCGATGACGTTGACGATTATGGCAATGATGATGACTTTGATAAGGCAATGACAGTGTGATTTCTTTTTACCTCGATTTCATTATGGACTGTTTTCGTCGTTGAGCTGGAAAGGGGAAATGTTAAGTATCCGTAGATTTTGTTTATTCATTAGAGTAATTTATGATATTAATAAGGCCAAGGAAACGGGTAAAAGAAGACGGTAAATGGTAGGTTTTCTGCCTATTATTTAATTACAACTGAAAGCAATAAAGTCCTGGAACCAGTGCAAAAATTGCAAATGCAATATAAGAATGACAAGGAAAAACTAATAAGTGTTATTGGGGAAAGTTAGCAGTGTTGGAGAGAATATTCTATGGATATACGAATATCAGTATTGTTTTACCATAAGAAAGTATGTACGTCAAACATTTCAGGAGTACCAAATGATAGTTGGCATTTTATGGAGAACAGAGTGGATGGGAGAATGAGCGATTAGCAACTTGAAGGTAGAGGGTGGCTGCTGAATTTTGCTGCATTACTAACTTTTTTGTAATGCATGGAATTTATTCAATCTTCTTTCATTTGAAAGCCCATTGAATTGTATTAAAAAAAGTTTAATTAGTCTTTAAGATAATTGAATTTAATTGGCCGCCCTGCTCGTTGATGCTGGTGCGGCATTTTAGCAAAAAATTGGTCATTACTGCCCGGAAAGTTGAGACTCGAATTGCAGCTATTGTCGCTCGAATTGATTATTTTTTAAGTTGATCCTTCGTGTTTACAATAACCCCACAAGAAGAAGTCCGGTGGAATTAGGTCAGGCGACCTGGGGGGCCAACGGAAGGTTGCGTTTCTTGAAATGACCCATAACCGGCCGAGCAATGAGTGCAGTTGCACCATCTTGTTGAAACCACACAGACTTGAAAGGAATTATCTTTCAATGTAGTTTCAGATAAAGAAAATTCTTTTAGCCTGCTCAAGTAACGGAAACTGCACCCCACACTGTGACGTGAATTGGATGCAGTATTTGTGGGTTGGAACCACTCCATATGCGACAATTTTGTTTGTTTACGTTGCCGTTTAGATCAAAATGAGCCTCGTCAGATATGAGAGACAACTCAGCAAGTTCTCGTCCTATTCCAGCTTTCAAACCATCTCCAAGCGAAGTCTGCAGCATTAAATTTATTAGCCATTTGAATTTTGTAGGGGAATAAGTTCAAATGCTTATGCAACATTGGTGATGCTTTGTATGGCAGGAGCTACGACAGCAATAGTTTCCTCTTTTCGAACGGAAGGTTTTCGATTATAGAGCCTTCTAGCGACTGTCCCATGCTCTGCAAAATTATTCACTAGTCTCATAATTATGTATGCTACTACATTCGGTGGTCAGTTGACCCTTTGTACTGAGAAGCTAAGAGAGACGCACTCATAGAACTAATTATTTGAAAAGAGGTTGTAGCAGCCGTCAATTCGGATGGTGAGACCAAATTGCAGTTGCCACAACTGAATTGAGATTTCTACGACGGAATTATGTCCCCAAAACTGAATTTAGGTTGAAGCAACCTGTAATAGGTTGTAACAATCTGCAATGAAATTGTGGCAATCTCTACACTGAACGGAAAATCCTCGTCACAGTGATTAAAATATTCATCACCCCAACAACTTTTGTCATCGAAAGTGAGCTAACGTACAGTTTCATATCCGCTACGAAAATGTGTCCTTCAACGGAAACTTTTTGGTCAAAGTATGGTTGTTGCTGCAATGAATTTGTTTCATTATTGCAACAAGAAATTCATTATTGTTCTAAGAAATGCAAATTGTGAAAAAATCATGTATGAAATTTTTCGTTGCAGCGACAGCCAATTTGTCGGATTTACGGGACTATTCATTGCTGCAAAGTACACACAGTAGCGAAAATGTTTCATCCGTGCTGCAAAGCGTTTTTCTTTCAGCGCAGTTCGGATGTGATGACATTTAATGTGATTGTGACAACCTCTATAGTCGCTTACGGCTAATTTGGATATTTTTTTTGGTACAGGATGTCAGGAACTCCAGTACCAGTATTCCCCCCGTAACAAAACCACGAAGAGAATGCAAACCTTTCACAACAAATCAGCGCTTTCTCCTGTGGTTCAGAATTGGGTACTGATAGAGGTTTTAATCTTCTTCTTAGCAAATATGACTACAGTCAACCCCCATATTTCCGTATTTTATGTCTAGACCTCCTACATTACTGTGATTTGCCCCAGTGAGTGCCCCAATGTGGAGATGCAGATTTGGTTTTCCGAATTGTAGTAGCGATTGGGTCCTTATCGAATACAGCTTCGGCTATAAGTCGCTAAGGATCTTTCCTCATTAACTAGTTGGAATTGATGTTCATTAAGCTGATTGAGTATGTGTTGATTTCATTAAGTGTCGATATACTGTTCACGCATACGATAACATCTACTACAGCAGATAGGGCCAACTCATATATGGTCCCCTCTTGATGTCTAGTATTATGTAGTTGGTTGGGAACATAAATTAAGATAGATTACGTTTTGACGAGAGGTGGTGTTACTTTATTCAACAAATGCCAGACTTAGACTAAAACAATCTTGTATTTCCTTCAGCCAGCTTACTTGCGTTCACACAGTTCTTTACCAAAAAGTGCAAAGCTTGCATGTTCCCATCGTGGAGTGACTTCCACGTAATTATGTGTCGAAATGTTTCTGACCAAAAAGTGCACATGCAGTTGAGTTGCAGTTTTTGGCATGGTGTATTTCCAATGAAATGATGATAGTTTGACATAGCACAGTGGCTGACGGAGAGTATTTCGTAAGAAATATAAGAAACAGGATATTACTCGTGGATGACGAGCGGATGTTGCAAAACAACATAAGAAACTGTCTGCGCGTGTTAATGCGGAGAAGGGGGTTTTACGTAAGAGGGGTTCGAGTTTATTATGTGTTAACTTATATACATATATGTATATTTCATTTCACACATTTCTTTATTAATTTTTCTGTTAAAATGTACTTTTTCATAGAAAAAGTACTTTTTAATAGTTATTGATCTTGAACCGAACAATTATTAAACACATGACAACTAAAAGATCGAATAATATAAACTTTAACGGATGTAATTTGAAGACGGTACACTCTAACGCCAATCTCATGGCAATCGTTTTCTCTTTTTTGAAACAGCAACATCTATGCAATGGCTTTCGATGAAAGCATGCATTGGAAAGAAATGTTATCGTAAAGTATTTATTGTGGATGCTTTCGCACAAGAAGGAAGGTTCAGATAATTCTCGCTAAGATGAGTTTTGTTTATCCCTATAATGTGTAATGGTGTCCCATAATATCCCTTGTAGGGATTGGGGAGAGCTTCTCACAATCAGTGAGATGTGCGCTTTATTGTTTTCACTAATCACTAATTGGGACCTACAGTTTTACACCGGTTCCGAACGGTATTTTGAGAAGCATTTTCATGGCTAAGTACTCGATAGAGTCGCCATTACTAAGCGAGGTGACCGCCGCCGAAAGAAATGTAAGGTGGTCTGATCAGGTATCGAACCCACGTTCTCATGTACAAGAGCCGCGCACACTAACCATTGCACCACCGACGGCCACATAATGTGTAATGACATACCTAAATACCTGTGGAGAAGGGAGCTGATAATATGCCTTGGTGGGCATTGAAATAGCTATATTCCCAACCATCCACCATACTAATCAATTTCACATACTTTCTTTTGAATATTTTCTATTAAAATTTACTTTTTCATAGAAAAAGTACTTTTTAATAGTTACTGATCTTGAAGCAAACAATTATTAAAAACATGACAACTGAGACATCGAATAATATAAACTTGAACGGATATGGTTCAGGACTTTAATGTCATACTGGGGTAAACCTCTAAAACTAAATAGTCGTGAGATGTAAAGACAACATACATACATATGTATATTTACGTTTCGACACCACAGGCAAAAAAAAACCCACCAAGTAGGCGTCTCTTTTGCACTCTCTTTTATGTCTCAAACGTGAAAAAGGAGGATCTCAGCAGCTAGACGTAGAACGCTATTGTGTAGATATGACATTAAGTTATGAATGTGTGGTATTATTCACAAAGTACATAAACTGGACCACAAACTACATACAACATTTATATGTACCTAAAACTGCATAAAATTAACCACAACGTACATATCATTTTCCATAAAATATATAAACTCCACCACAAAGTACATAACTGTCGTCACCAATTTACAAAGAGTACACAAAATGTACCAAACCTAACGGGTTTTTCAACAGAGACGCTACAAAAGTAAATCGATAGGGACAACAAACGACGCCATATTTTTTCCCGCTCTTATGACATTTCTCTTCAGTAAGGTTTGGCATTTCATCATGGAAAGATGTACGAGCCAACAACGAGTCGAAATTATTAAAACGCCAACTTATTATGAGGCCAACTTTAAGAGGCCTCAACAATCAGCGATGAGGCTTATTTCTGGCTGAATGGCTTCGTCAATAAATAAAATATGAGTTATTGGTCAGACAGCAATCCACACGTAATCCATGAGTCATCATTGCATCCCGAAAAAATTACGGTTTGGTGCGGTTTATGGACCGGCGGCGTCATTGGGCCGTACTTCTTCCATGATGATCAAGACCGGCACATTACTGTGAATGCGAATCGCTACCGTTCAATGATAACCGAATATTTTTGGCCCCAATTGGATAATATGAACTTGGAGGACATGTGGTTCCAACAGGACGGCGCCACAAGCCACACAGCGAATGCCACAATCAATTTATTGGAAACCAAGTTTGCTGAGCGTGTTATCTCACGAAATGGCCCAGTCGATTGGCCGCCTCGGTCGTGCGATTTGACGACGTTAGATTATTTCCTGTGGGGCTACGTCAAGTCTATGGTCTATGCCAACAAGCCAGCGACGATTGATGAACTTCGTACGAATATCGAACGTGAAATTGCAGCAGTATCGGTCGATTTATGCTTGAAAACCGTCGAAAATTGGGTTCAGCGTCTGGACTTCTGCAATCGTGACCGTGGTGGCTATGCAAAAGAAATCGAGTTCCATACATAATGGCATCGAACGTACTTTCACAGGAATAAAGAATTTCATTGGTATCTAAAACCGGTTTTGTTTTATTTAAAAAAAACTTTTGTAGGGCTCTTATTGAAAAACCCGTTACATACAACTCACCAGCAAATTACATAATTGGTACGTAAACTACACCAACAAGTGCATAAATGTACTAAAATGTGTACAAAAGACTACATAAAGTGTATTAAAAATTTTGCATATTGTGCAACAAGAACAGAGCCGAAGGTGTTCTAGCAAATCTAGTCCAGTCATGAGAAGTTATTGGCTAAAGTATATTTTGATAATCGAGCTATTCCTCGGATTCCTTCTTCACTTTACTTCCTTGGGTTTTTGCTTTAGTTGTTGTTTGTCCCCAGTATTGTCTTGGAATTCACCTTCTTGAAGAAGAAAAAATCAATAATATACATACATACATATAATGAATTTGGGCACATGGTCAAAGTTTATAAAGTATTTTATAAATTAATTTGTAAAATATGTTCATAATAAATAAATAAATATTATGAATTTTAAATATTTTGTTAAAAAAATTAACTACCCCATATATTTATATCACAATTTTCGGAACGTCGTGGAAATATATGAAATGGAATGACGTACATTTCATATTATTCATACAACAAACTCTAACTTGGTAACACTTTTATCGAGTTTATTCTCAACTACAAAATTTATACATGTTGTCATTTTGTATGGGATAACGTGTATAGTTAGGAAAAAACGTCCCTAGTTTGTAAAAAATATGTATTTAAAATCAAAAAGTTAAATTTGTTATAACTTATTTTATTTGAGAACTATTTTTCTATACAAACCGAGCAGCATTACCCCTGACTCCAAAGAAACACATTTTTATCATCCCTGATCAGTTGATTTTGCAAATCAAAACAACAATAATAGTCTTTGTGGCATTTCCCTCTCTCGCTACATGCTCTCTTTACCACTAGTAATTTTGCTCTCCTTTTTACTCATTTATAACGATCCGTTATTTTCAACATTTTGCTTAGTCTAATTAGAATTGTTGGGCAAAGTGCGCGTAATTGTATAAGTTTTCCATAAAACTTATGAATTTTCGTGTTAAACGTGTGAAAAAGTAAATATTAATTGTGTTCAACAGCAATAACATTTGCTTTGTTGAGAATTTGTTATTACAAATGTTAAAAATGTCGTGTTGTTTAATGGTTTCGTCAAGGGTTTATTTAAATTCGTTGGGTTACTCGTTCGTTAGCAAATGTGATGTCCGTATGCTTGTGCGTGTGTGTATTCGGTGAAGCTTTTGCTCTGTTCATCAAAAAGAAGAAGCAATGTATAAAGCGGAAATACATACATATAAAAGAGGAAATATTAAAACGGATGGAGTTTAAAAAAAGAAATGTGATTAAAGAGAGTCTGAAAAAATCATTGGAATACTAACCGAAGTTCGATAAATGGTATTTGTTCGTAATCTCAAATCGTTAAGCGGGTGTTGGCAATGAGAACTAAATTATGGAAGAGAAAAGTCAAAAAGAAATCTTACTAGGTATAATGAGAGAAACTTTTGAAGGTGTCTCTTAGAAAAGTGTTCAGTTTTAAAGTTTAAAGTGTTCAGTAAAAAGTAATTGTTTGCGAAATAGTATTTAATAATGATATAAGAATTATACTGCACTGATTAACGAATTACAGAAGTAAAAATATGTTTAATGGGTAAGTAATTCAACTATATGTATTAACAATTCACAATGTAGGTATCATCTACATACATACATACTTGAAATTCTCCATTTAAACAAATTTATTATAACCGGTTAAATTTCTGCTTGATTTAGAAGTACAAATTTTTATAAACAAAAAATATAAGGGGCCTGGGCAAATTAAGGCAACCAAAAAGTTAGATAAATGAAATGCTCCATTCGGTCAGAGCCAACCATATATAATTTTACACCACCATATCCTTCTAGGGCAAAATATACCGAAGTGGAAATATACTTTCGTATTCACTATTTACGCATTTAAATTGATGTAGGTGATGGTAACTTGTAAAGGCCGATATCGTAAAGAAAACATTACAAAGATTCAATATTAGTGGCACAAATCTGGAACAACTTAACCGCAACTTCGAAACGATAGTCCGCCACAGGGAGTACAAATCCTAGTTCCATCTGTTGAAATTTTTGCACTAATTGCAAAAAAAAACTTGGGATCGATTCATCGCATCCGTTTCGTATCGCAATTTGGATTACGACAGTGCTTTAAAGGGCCAATTTGATGAGAATTTGTAAAAGAAAAGTTTGTATTGATAAAATCTTATTACTCTATCGACTTGATAAATACAACTATTTATTACGTTTCTGTTTAAGTTTCCATTTTATAGTGCTTCCAAAACTCTGATTGCGATGCGAAACGGATGCGATAATCGACCCCTAATCTGTTAGCTCCTAATAAATTAAAAATATTTTTCAAAAAGATCATTTCAGATCGAATTATACATACGATGTTGCCATTTACATTTCTGAAAATTTTTATTGTAGCCAGGTGAAATTTGGCAACACCATTGGAATGTGGAGTTTTTAGCTTAACATTACTTAGAACTTGTTGACGTGCGAGAAGTATTTTTGGGGTTTTCAGTGACTCGGAAAAATTCATCTTAGTCTAAAACTGGGATTTAGCTGTAATCTATTTCGTGCTATTATTTTTCAAAAATTTCGTCGTGATTATCAAGAGAAGAGTGCATTGAAGAAGTTAATAATCTCATGAGGTGTTATGGGACACCAACACGTCTAATAGCTTATTCACATTTACCGCGTTTCAGCTGAGACGCCGTCGTTTCGCTCTCTTTCGATGAATTCAGTGAAACACACTTTAATTGGCACTTATATCCATACAAAAAAAAAACGCAAACATTATGCTCTTTTTTCTGTAGTTTGTTTGAAACAACAGTAAAAATGAGAGAGAGCACAGTGTTGTACTCCAATAGTAGTTAAAAAAAAGAAGTAAAATGAAAATATTTTCATTGCTGGTTCAAAGCAAATGTCAGAAAAATGAGGGTTAACAAATCTGTTTGTTTACATTTCTAGTTTGCTTTGTGGTGGTAAGTACTCATTGCGATGTGATTTATGATACAATTCCACCGTATTAGTAAAATAATCATTTATATCTTTGAATGCATTTATCATACAATGATATAAATTCTAATAATATAAAAATTAAATTCAATTTTTGATATTATTTTATATTTCTTTATTCACAAATGTGCGTTTGTGTTGTTTACAGTCAATACAGAAAACAGAAATGAGAAATGTCACATGAAATCACAGTAGTTAAAACAAGTAAAAGTGTTAAATTCGGCTGTACCGTACCCTCCACCTTAGTGTTAACCAGCAAAATATTAAATTTTAAAAAGGACCTTTTTTAACAAAATGTACTTTTTAAAAAAAAATAAAAATAAGTTACTTGTTCACAAATGCAATTACTTGTTCACAAATGCTCACAAATGCAGGATGCTCACAAATGCTCACAATGCTCACAAATGCATTGCTCACAATGCTCAAATGCTGACATTGAAAATGTACTTAAGAAAATGTACTTTGAAATGTTCTTAATGTACTTTGAAATGTAGTTAAAAAATGTACTTAAGAAATGTACTTAAAAAGAAATGTACTTAAGAAATGTTCTTAAGAAAGAAATGTACTTAAGAAATGTACTTAAGAAATGTACTTAAGCAATGTACTTAATGAAATGTACTTAAGAAATGTACTTAAGAAATGTACTTAATGTACTTTGAAATGTACTTAAGAAATGTACTTTTTTTTAAGAAAATGTACTTTTTTTAAGAAAATGTACTTTTTTAAAAACAATAAAAATAAGTTACTTGTTTACAAGTAAAATAAAAAAGCATTTTTTAAAAATAAAAAAGCATTTTTTGAAGAACTGTTAAAAAAAACAAGCTGGGACGAGAGTTGAACCAACAACCCTCAGTGCCCAACGCGCAACCCTTTACCCATCAGGCCACAGCGACCTTAGATGCAGTGTGACAAAATCCATATAAATGTATGAACACATGAAAGTACATCTAAACATTCTAAAGTACTTACCTATTACAAAGAACAACAAAGATTTTCAACATGGAAATTCACCACACGGCAAAAGGAGTAGTTTAGTATAAAACTACAAAAATAATGTGAACATTTTATGAGTTTTTTTACGTTTCCAATCATAAAATTTTTTCCAATGGACCAATTTCCCTGATTTTCAATACCAAACTGCTCAGGAATACGTGGAACATTCTGGCCAAAAACCAAACCGCGTTATCGCCGATTGAAGTCGTGAGAATGTTTTCAACAGACGGACATGGCTATATCGACTCCGGTTGTTATAAGGATCAAGAATATATTTACTTTATGGGGTCGCAAAGCCTTATTTCTATATGTTACAATCAGAATGACAAACTGATATATACCCTCTATCACTTACAGTGGAGGGTATAAAAAGCACAATGTGAACACCATGGTTTCGAAATGATCTCAAGAGAGCGAAACGCCGGCGTCTCAGCTGAAACGCGGTAAATGTGAAAAAGCTATAAAGCGCCCGTTGAAAACTACGGTAGTTTAAATGGATCTTTAAGAAAAGGCACGTTTTGTAAAATAAAAAACTTTTTTATGTTTTTGGGTCCTTTTATTTTCCCGAAAAGGTCATTTTTTAAAGGGAGGTACTTCTTTTATTAAAATATAGTGTTTTTTTTAAAGAAAATGTACTATTTTTAAGAAGAAGCACTTTCTGTAAGAAAAAGCCATAAGAGTATGACCTTTTTTTACAAAGAAGTACTTTTGTAAGAACAGGTACTTTTTAAAGAAGTGTCACTCTTTTTAGAAGAATGTTATTTTTTTAAGAAAATTTATTATTTTCAGAAAGCTTTTACTTTTATTGTTAAGAAAACGTGGTTTTAAGAAAAGGAATTTTTGTAAGAAAATATATTTTTTATAAGAGAAGATATTGTTTTGAAGAAAAGGTTTTTGAAGAAATGGAATCTTTTTTAGAATTAGTAATTTTTTCAAGAATAGGTAAATTTTTAAGAGTAGGTAGGTAGTAGATATTGTCCTATTAAATGAGACAAAATTAAACCATATTGGTGCAACAAGGGGTGGAGAAGTTGTTGAAGAAAGTAATGAAAGCTTCTCAAAATACCGTTCGGAATCGGTGTAAAACTGTAGGTCCCAATCAGTGAGTGAAAACTGGGAAGCGCACAGCTCAGTGATTGCGAGAAGCTCTCTCCTGTCCCTTCATGGGATGTAATGGGAAAGCATGTACATATATATTTAATGAAAACACTGGGATTACAAAATTAGGAATGAATATAAGTAGCTGTATGGCTCGTATTTACCCATTTAATGCTTGAAGTCGTTTCTGGGTCCACTCAAAATGATCGGATTTACTCCAAATTTAGTTTTCTTTTTTTAATATTAAGGAACAATACTCTGGCTAGCGGCGTATAGAAATCCGATATTTCAAAATAAGAACACCCCCACACTGAACGGAAAAACATCGTCACAGGGATGAAAATGTTCATCACTCCAACAACTTTTGTCATCGAAAGTGAGCTAACGCACAGTTGCATTCCCTCTACGACAATGTGTTCATCAACTGCTAATTGTTATTGCAACGCATTTGATTCATTACTGAAACGAATTTTTTTCGTTGCTGCAAAGTATGTATCTCATTGCTGGAATGAATTGGTTTGGTTGTTGCAACGAATAAGTATCATTTCATTGCTGCAAAGAATGTGTTTCATTGCTGCTATGAATTTGTTCATAACGGCCATAAACTTGTTTCATTGCCACTATGATTTTCTTTCATTGGTGCAATGATTTTGTTTCATTGCTGCAATGAATGTTTTGAAGTGTGTTTATTATTATATATTGTTAATTGTATATAAGTACACAGCTAGAATTACATTGCAGGTGTTATGGTAAAAAAAATTTAGAATTGTAGTTTCGAAAATGGTCTTAATTTGCTAAATATATTATATGCATTGAGCTCGTATGTAGAAAGATTTGGGTAGTTGAGGGGTTGAGGGATTGAGTGTTAGTGTGGCCATTGTCTTTAGGTCTTGCAATTAAAAACAAATTTGAGGATTTTATTATTAAGATTTATATTTAAGATATGTACATACCTATTTATATCTGTACTTACCATGAACATAAGCTCTACTCCCCTACGGGTTTCATCACAGCAATTGATCCATGTTCAAAACTTCCATTAACACAGAACCATATCATTGTTTTCTTAAATTACGCGATTGTTGTTGTGGTGAGGGTTCTGGCGTTCAATTGTAGCGTCACATCTCCCCGTCATTAAGCCACTGATCGCTATGTAAGCATTTCCTTCAACTGCTCTTTTATATATTTTAATCAAGTTTGTTACAATTTTGATTGGATTAATTTCATTGTACGTTAAATTGTTTTTTGTATGTTCGTCTTACTTTAAACACGTTGTTTCTTTGACTTCTTCGCTTTCATGGACTTCGAATCCAAATGCCAATGCAACGAACAAGCACGACCAAATTATGGTTAAAACACAAAACTCCAACATTTTCTCCTTGCATTCTGTTTAGTTATCTATTTGATTTATAGACACTTAATTTACACAAACGATCACAGCAAACATATAAATTCAATTACTCTGACTTAAAAAATGTATTTAAATTATTCCGGCGGAGAAATATGTCTACCACTTTCGGTTGTTGCAAATGAACTGATTTAAGATGTGTACGTGGCACTCACGCTCACCATTTTTTCTTACTGGCCTCTTTTTTTCGCTCACTCTTTTTTTTTGACTGTTTTTCTCTGTTTATCTTTAAAAAATTAGTTTCGTTGCAATAACGAAATTATTTCGTCAACTATAAATGTTGAAAAACCTCCAAAATAAATAAAAATAAACTATAAGAGATAAACCAAATATCAATAGTTTGAATCTCATGCACTTACTCTTTGTAATTTTTAAAACATTTTTCTACAAAATTCAAATCAAATAAAATTGTTGCAGGAATGAAAAGTAAGTTCTTGCTGCAACGACATCAAAAATTCACCAGTTCCTGCCCAGTGCACAATTTCTTCCGATTTCGGTCAGAATTCTGTCAGAAAGTCGACTAGAATTGTCGATTCTGATGCCGATTTTGATCACCAATTTTACCGAAAGTTGTATGAGTGGTTGACAAGAAATTTTCTCTGAGAAATTTGATATGTCTTACCGAGTTTTTGGAAGGAATGCTGCCAGAATGCTGAAGGGAAATTCGGAAGGAAATCTAAAAAAAATTTCGAAAAATAACTGATTTTTCTGAGTATAATCTGGCTCTTTTACTGATTTTTTACCGCGAATTTCTGACCAAAGTCTGATTAAATTTGCTGCTGATTTCTGGCGAAACCTGGAAAGACATTCGAAAATGATCAGACTATTCTGACGATTCTCTGCCTGTTTTACCACTGATTTCGTCCCGAATATCTCACCGTTGTCCATACATTTCGAATTAAATATCCGAAAATATGTGAAAATAACTAAAAATACTTTTATGTAAAATTAAGCATATAACAAAGTATTTATTTTTTGTTATGTAAAACAAAAATCCGGGTGGAACGAAGTTCCTTTCGCTATATAAAGGGTCCGCCATCTAACGTTTTTTTTTCAACTAGTGCTTATTTCGTGAATGGTAACACTTAGCTCATGTCTGATTTGACAGATAATTAGTTTTATCCTTCCACTGAACGAATATGGTTGTGTATACGCTTGAACATCGCTGGGACATATGGGAAAAATGGGCCTGCGATCGACTTACAGAAGATGCCGATTTTACCAAAAAAAATCATCTTTTCAGATGAAGCTCATTTTGATCTTGGCGGGTATGTAAACAAGCAAAATTGTCGCATTTGGGGCACAGAAAACCCGCACGCATACATTGAAAAGCCGATGCACCCAAAACGAGTCACTGTTTGTTGCGGATTTTGGTCCAGAGGCATAATTGGGCCATTTTTCTTCGAAAATGAGAAAGGAGTGGCCGTTACAGTCAATGGCGATCGTTGTCGCGCCCTGTTGACCGAATTTTTGTTCACAAAAATTGAAGAGGATGATATTGGCAACATTTGGTTTCAACAGGACGGCGCTATGTGCCACACAGCCGAAGCTACACTCGATGTTTTGCGCCCTGTTTTTGAAGATCGCATTATCAGCCGCAGAGCTGATGTCGTTTGGCCACCTGGGAGCTGCGATTTGACACCGTTGGACTATTATTTGTGGGGTGCCCTCACAGATAAGTGTTACGGCGACAATCCAGAGATAATTGACGTTTTAAAGGACAATATTCGTGAAGCCATTGGTGAAATACAGCTGCACACAATCGATAATGTGCTTAAAAATTGGACCGATCGTGTAGGCTACTGCATGGCCAGCCGAGGAAGCCAGTTGAATGAAATTATTTGCCATTATTAACCGGAAGGATTGTACTTTCAAATAAAAAAAGAAATTTGAGAAAATATTCAGTAGTTTTTTTTTTAAAGCATTTTCAAAAAAAAAGTTATTTGGCGGACCCGTTATTATGTACTAGTTAGTGCCAACATCTTTAAGAAAGATACTTTTTGTAAAATGATACACTTTTTCTAAGAAGAATTTTTTTTATATAATGTATATTTTAAAAGTATATTTCTTGGCCCTTTTTGTGCGAATATGTATTATATTTTCCCGAAAATGTCGTTTTTAAAAGAGTACCTTATTAAAAGCTACTTTTTTTTTAAAGAAAAGGTATTATTTTTAAGAAGAAGTACTTTCTTTTTTTAAGAACAGGTACTTTTTAAAGAAATGGTACTCTTTTTAGGAAACGGTTATTTTTTAAGAAAATGTACTTATTTTCAGAAAGGTTACTTTTTTATTTTTAAGAAAAGGTACTTTTAAGAAAGGGAATTTTTGTAAGAAAATTTATTTTTTTAAGAGAAGGTATTTTCTTTGAAGAAAATGTTTTGTTTTATAAGAAATGGGATTTTTCTAGAACTGGTCCTTTTTTCAAGAATAGGTGCATTTTTAAGAGTAGGTACTTATCCCAAGAAAAATTATTTTGTTTCATAAAAAGGTACTCTTTAAAGAAAATGCAATTTGTTGTAAAAAAAATTAACTTTTTTAAGAAAGGGTACTTATTTACATAAATTAATTTTTTTAAGAAAAGGTAGTTTTTGTAAAAAAATTTACTTTCTTTTAAGCAAAGGTAACGGGTTTTTCAATAAGAGCGCTACAAAGTGTTTTTAAATAAAACTAAACCGGTTTTAGATACCAATGAAATTCTTTATTCCTGTGAAAGTACGTTCGATGCCATCACGGGCACGCTTGCAGAAGTCCAGACGCTGAACCCAATTTTCGACGGTTTTCAAGCATAAATCGGCCGATACTGCTACTATTTCACGTTCGATATTCGTACGAAGTTCATCAATCGTCGCTGGCTTGTTGGCATAGACCATAGACTTGACGTAGCCCCACAGGAAATAATCTAACGGCGTCAAATCGCACGACCGAGGCGGCCAATCGACTGGGCCATTTCGTGAGATAACACGTTCACCAAACTTGGTTTCCAATAAATTGATTGTGGCATTCGCTGTGTGGCTTTGTGGCGCCGTGCTGTTTGAACCTCATGTCCTCCAAGTCCATATTATCCAATTGGGGCCAAAAATATTCGGTTATCATTGAACGGTAGCGATTCGCATTCACAGTAATGTGCCGGAACTTGGTCATCACGGAAGAAATACGGCCCAATGACGCCGCCGGCCCATAAACCGCACCAAACCGTAATTTTTTCGGGATGGAATGATGACTCATGGATTACGTGTGGATTCCTGTCCGACCAATAACGCATATTTTGCTTATTGACGAAGCCATTCAGCAAGAAATGAGCCTCATCGCTGAAGATAGCGTTCTTAAAGTAGCGCTCTTAAAGTTGAGGCCACTGACTCCAAATTTCGGTAGTAAATTTTATTAATTTCGACTCGTTGTTGGCTCGTATATCTTTCCATGCTGAAATGGCAAACCTTACTGAAGAGAAATGTCAAAGAGCGGGAAAAAATATGGCGTCGTTTGCTGTCCCTATTGATTTACTTTTGTAGCGTCTCTGTTGACAAACCCTTTACTTCTTTATGAATATGAATAGGTATTTTTTTGAGAAAATTTACTTTTTTTTTAAAAAAAATCACTTATTTAAGAAACTGTTCTTTTTTTGAACTTCTTTCACTTTGGCTTTTCTAAATTTATTTTTATTGGGTTCAAAACTACAATATATCACGAATTCCATGTCATGCACTGTTACAGCGTGCGAATTATATTAATTGGTTTAGTTAAGAAAAAATTTTCCGAAAACTGGTTTGCAATTTTTATTAATTAGTTTTACGCACTTTATAATTAACACCTGTAAAGCTTTTGCCAATCCGTTTGTGAATTTCGGAGATATTAATCAAAATGTAGCGTACGCACGTGCTACAAAATTTTCCCTTTGACAATTTGATGTCAGATTCGATCTGAAATTTCTGCGAATTGACTTGAGATAGAATTGTACCATTTTTTCACAGCTATTAGAGGTTCTTCAGGATTATATTGGCAGTTAATTTTTTTGAGAATAACAATTATAACACATTTTTTTAAACTTTAAACACCGTCACGCACATGTTACACTCGTAACGCACCATTATCCCATACATTCACATTACTTGTTACCTTCGATCATATGTACTAAAAACTTTAATGAAAAACAGAATGATTGCAAATATGGTTATTTTTTTAAATCTATTTTATTGGAAACGAAAAAAAACTTCTGTAAACAAAAATTAAAAAAAAAAACACTGAACTTAATAATGAAACTCTTTCATTCAATTTAAGTATGTTTTCAATTATTAATATAATTCAAGTAATCGGTTTTTAAATATTCTGTGGATCTATTAGTAAAGCGAGAGTAATGACAGTTGTGTGAAGCTTTACGAATGCTCCCATATTGGATTGAGTTGTGTGCGAGTAACCGTTATGGATTCTATATTTTTATAAATTATTTAAATATTTTTTAGTTTGTCGGTTGCACAATTGGCAAATTCGTCTGCAGAATGAATTGTTGTTTGGCGCGACTTTATTTGCGTCCAAACACATCTTTTTACGGTAGCTCCAATGTCATCAACAGCACCCTTGCCATGTGATGTAGCGAAGAATGACCAAGTAATTTTGACACTGTAAATTGATTGAAGCATTATTTAACTTGATAGAACAAATTTATTTTTAAACTGACCAGCGCAGCCATCAGAAAAAATTTAAAATTTCTTTTATTTAGGAGTTTTCATAGTCCGGAAATCTAAAATTGTTCGTAAGAAGGTGAATACCGAATATTTGTCATGACTCAAATCATTGCTTATAATAGCAATTGATTGAATCTCATTCTTCCTCCAGACGCAAGAAGTGAACACTGTGACTTGCTCAGAAGAAAAATGAGCACCCTTCCTACAAAATTATAGCAAAATTCTCGGCGAAGTCAACTTGAATTATAGCCTCGTCTTGATTTATTGTTTATTTTATATTTTTGAAGTGTTTTGACTGAAGTTTACATAATAGTGCATCTTGAATTTCGGTAGTTGTGCTTGCAGTTCTTCTATTGCTCTGGCTACAGTCGATTTCAATTCAATTTCTTGAACTCGACCATTTTCATTATTTTTCTCCCATTGTTTCCAAAATATGGTCGTATCGTAACACTGTGTGTAATTTTTTAAGTCATGGCAAAATAACCATATACGGACACCACTACGTGATAAAAGACTAAAAAAAAAAGACCCGTGTTTCCCAATTTTTCCCAAAGTCATGCACTTTTTTTTTTATGGGCCGCCAAAGATTTGGGGCCTCGGTATCATTTTCGTAAAAATGTGATCATTTTCTCAGGCTCATATCTTGCAAACCGTTCAGAATTTATATGTTCTAGAAATTTGTTTATTGAGATCTTAGGTAAATTTTTGTAGTTGATTGTTTCCTTGAATTTTGAACGGTTTGCTACCTATGGACCTGAACACGGGAAAAAAAGGTAAAAAAAAATCGAATTTTTTTAAGTTTTTTGCGATTTTGATCTGGAAGGTGAAGTTTTTTTGATTTTATATGTTCGCAATTTTTGTTCTTTATGACAAGAGCTACAACTTTGCCTCAGAGAGTAAATCGAAATTCTGAAATCGATCACATTTTTACGAAAATGATACCGAGGCACCAAATCTTTGGCGGCCCATAAAAAAAAAAGTGCATGACTTTGGGAAAAATTGGGAGACACGGGTCTTTTTTTTTAGTCTTTTATCACGTAGTGGTGTCCGTATATGGTAATTTTTTTTCGTGTTGCACTGTGTAATCGAACAGTAATGGTAATACATCGCTGATATTATTCTCGCAATCGCGACATCTTCCCAACATAAAATTTTCGTCGTCCACATCACATCAAATCTCGCTCAAAAGTTCCTTATACGTTCAAGGAAGACCGTAATTTTTTAAGGGCTAGGCATAAATGTATAAAATTAACGTGCAAACATTGTGTGGTGTATCGGTCACAACGATGACTTTTTGGGGGCGCAATTGAAAGAACTTCGAGCACCCAATTTGGTCAGCTAAATCAATTTCATTGCAATATATTTCATAAAAAAATAAATAAATGGTTTCCCATTACATCCCATGAAGGAATTATGGAGAGCTTCTCACAACCAGTGGAGCTGTGCGCTTTATAGTTTTATACTCACTGATTGGGACCTACAGTTTTACACCGGTTCCGAACGGTATTTTGAGAAGCTTTTTCATGGCTAAGTACTCGATAGTGTCGCCGTCACTAAGCGAGGTGACCGTCGTCGAAAGAAATTTTAAGGTGGTCGGAGCAGGAATCGAACCCAGGATCTCCTTTAAAGGAGGCGCGCACGCTAACCATTGCACCACCGACGGCCACACAATATATTTCATACGCATCGTTTATTGACATAATCATGTATCGTTTTTGCATTAAAATGTTGGTATTGTTTACTTTTACCGAAACTACATCAGATTTGACAGGTGCTTGGTACGTAATGTAATCTTCAATATAAAATTTGAGAACTTTGTTGTGTAAAGCCTTCTGTGCTTGAATAGCAGCGTGGTCTTGTTTCTTATGATTTTCCAGTTTGCTTAATTGAGAGCTGTTTAATTATCATTTGTTTTCGGGGCAAGCTTGTAGGTAAATTTTAACTGCTTTAAAAAACGATTGTTTCGTTCGATAAGGTACATATATCAATACACTCTGGATGCACAGCCAAAACCTTTTTTTTTAGCGCGATACTGACACATTCTGTCAGCATTTTTCATTTTGTCCTCTCTACTTGTAGCTTTCTTCTTCTTCTTTGGTTCATTTTTCAATTTTGCTCGGTAATTCCTCATTCGCTGTCGATTCTTCTCTTTCTGTTTTTCCCACTTCATTTCGCTTTGCTGTATTTTCTCACGAAAACGTTTCATACGTTCTTTCCTATCCATTTTCTGTATCAAACTCAAAAATGTGCGTAAACAGTATATTTGTATAAAAAAAACCAGGTAAAATAAGGAAGGTAAACTCTTTAGAACAGATGTTTTCAATATTGTCATTGTGGTTGATCGTTTCAGCTGTCAAACTCATATGTACTTTGTTGTTGTTCCACTTTATTTCCTGTGTTGTTGGTATACTTACGTGCATAGATTGAAAACTTAACCGATTTAAACAAAAACAAAATGCCTGTTGTTGCTGCGTACAACAATAACAACTTCTACTGCAACTACTTGGTTATTTTACTATGAAAAAAACGTTCAAAGTGTAACATGTGCGTAACGCGTAAAATTCTTTTCGATGGAGATAGTAAACAAACTTTGTTCCATTCGACTTTGCCATCTCAACATCCACACATAACAGCATTTTTCGGAAAAAATGTCTTATATTAGAGTCTGGATTGAAACATATATTAATTTTGTCACCCACGTGTTACATATTTTCTTACTTTATTTAACTGCACTTACCACGGTATCTCGTTGCTATATATGTAGATATATATATATACATATGTATATATAATTCTTATTAGCAAGAGATTACTTTATTCGAATTCAATATTATTTATTGAAATTATTTTAAATAACAGCGCACACAGTCACGCAAATAGCAATAGAAAACTAAAAAATATTGGCTCAACTTACCACGCGATAGTAAGACAAAACAAAGAAAAACTACCGTTATCCTGCAAAATTCAACTCAAAATATGTTGTCAGAATTACAAAGAATATAATCTATATAATTTCTCTTCTCTCTTTACAATTTGATTTTTAACCTATGCTGTTGACGTTTTTGTGGAATTCGTGATATAGTAAAGTTTGGTTACAGGCTCCACCTGAAAAACTTGCCATTCAACAATAAATTTCCCAACATATGTGCGACATGTAGTTAGTCTAGACACAAACCAAAACAAAAGAAAACAATATAGTTGATAATAGTTGGATTTGTATCATAAAGGCTCGTTCACAATGATAGCAACAAATTCAACAGGCGTTTACAATGCAAGCAACAAATTTGTTCGAATAAGTTCGAAAAAACAGCTGACTGGCAACATTGATAACATTATACAGCAGTATACATATTTGGGGATTGAAAACCATGGAGAATTGCAATACAAACGAAAAAGCAAACAGTAAAAAATAGAAAAATTAATTGTGAGACACGGACCTCAGATTTGTACCACTTACCCGGAGCAAAAAGTATTAAGTGTTTTTCTTTAGAAAACTTTTCAAATTTTTGTATAGAAGAGTTTTAAAATTTTTCTATAAAAAAGTTGTCAAATTTTTTTATAGAAATGTTTTAAAATTTTTCTTTAGAAAAGTTTTAAAATTTTTCTATAGAAAAGTTGTCAAATTTTTCTATAGAAAAATTTTAAAATTTTATAGAAATCTTTTACAATTTTTCTATAGAATTGTTTTAAAATTATTCCATAGAATTTTTTTGAAATTTTTCTATAGAAATGTTCTCACATTTTTCTATAGAAAAGTTTTAAAATTGTTCTATAGAAATGTTTTCAAATTTTTCTATATAAATGTCCTCAAATTTTTGTATAGAAAAGTTTTAAAATTTTTCAATAGAAATGTTCTCAAATTTTTGTATAGAAAAGTTTTAAAATTTTTCTATAGAAATGTTTTAAAATTTTTCTTTAGAAAAGTTTTAAAATTATTCTATAGAAATGTTTTCAAATTTTTCTATAGAAATCTTCTCAATTTTTTCTATAGAAATATTCTCAAATTTTTCTATAGAAAAGCTTTAAAATTTTTTTTTAGAAAAGTTTTAAAATTTTTCTATAGAAATATTTTAAAATTTTTCTATAGAAATATTTTCAAATTTTTCTTTAGAAATGTTTTCAAATTTTTCTATAGAAATGTTTAGAAACTTATGTTCCATAATGTCATGGCCTTGGACGGTTTCGATAAACCTGAAAATGTCAGCTTTTTTTAAACTTTTTTCTTTTGTTTTCTCAAATTTTTGTATAGAAAAGTTTTAAAATTTTTCTATAGAAATGTTTAAAAATTTTTCTTTAGAAAATTTTAAAATTGTTCTATAGAAATGTTTCCAAATTTTTCTATAGAAATTTTCTCAAATTTTTCTATAGAAATATTCTCAAATTTTTCTATAGAAAAGTTTTCAAATGTTTCTATAGAAATGTTCTAAAATTTTTGTATAGAAAAGTTTTAAAATTTTTCTATAGAAATGTTTTAAAATTTTTCTTTAGAAAAGTTTTAAAATTATTCTATAGAAATGTTTTCAAATTTTTCTATAGAAATCTTCTCAATTTTTTCTATAGAAATATTCTCAAATTTTTCTATAGAAAAGCTTTAAAATTTTTTTATAGAAAAGTTTTAAAATTTTTCTATAGAAATATTTTAAAATTTTTCTATAGAAATATTTTCAAATTTTTCTTTAGAAATATTTTCAAATTTTTCTTTAGAAATGTTTTCAAATTTTTCTATAGAAATGTTTAGAAACTTATGTTCCATAATGTCATGGCCTTGGACGCTTTCGATAAACCTGAAAATGTCAGCTTTTTTTAAACTTTTTTCTTTTGTTTTCTCAAATTTTTGTATAGAAAAGTTTTAAAATTTTTCTATAGAAATGTTTAAAAATTTTTCTATAGAAAAGTTTTCAAATGTTTCTATAGAAAAGTTTTCAAATGTTTCTATAGAAATGTTCTAAAATTTTTGTATAGAAAAGTTTTAAAATTTTTCTATAGAAATGTTTTAAAATTTTTCTTTAGAAAAGTTTTAAAATTATTCTATAGAAATGTTTTCAAATTTTTCTATAGAAATCTTCTCAATTTTTTCTATAGAAATATTCTCAAATTTTTCTATAGAAAAGTTTTAAAATTTTTTTATAGAAAAGTTTTAAAATTTATCTATAGAAATATTTTAAAATTTTTCTATAGAAATATTTTCAAATTTTTCTTTAGAAATGTTTTCAAATTTTTCTATAGAAATGTTTAGAAACTTATGTTCCATAATGTCATGGCCTTGGACGGTTTCGATAAACCTGAAAATGTCAGCTTTTTTTAAACTTTTTTCTTTTGTTTATTAATAAAATTGGCGCGAACTACACTTACTACAAACAACTACACATTTCACAGTTGCATCAGCTGATTTGTTCGAAAGCCAGCGACAGTGTTGTATTCTTGGTAATAAAAAATTATAATTATATGTGAAATTATTATTATTGGCAGATTCTACAGATAATATTATTTATTAAAATGTTTGTTTTGATACAAAATGTTTACATTTTCATTCTGATTGAAAACGCTTTTGGTGAAATTCAATGCTTTATTGTGTTATGCACATTTCAAGGAAAAAAGTTATTTTACTTGAATCGACGTTATGAGATATTTTTATGTTTTTATACAGAGTGGCTGATGAATATTGCTACATAAGGAAACTCAAATAACTTTTTTTTTTCAGTCTGTGGAATTCATTTTTCTTTTATTCATGTTAAAGCTGATTTAATATTATTAATTAATTTTTTTTAAAAATAATGGAACTTAAATGCCCCACCTGCTCGTTGATGCATGTGCGGCATCTTACCAAAAAGTTGTTCATTACTGCTTGGAGAGTTGAGACAGGAATAGCCGCTATTGTTTCTCGAATGGATTGCTTTAGTTCATTCAAATTTGTTGGTTTTGCTTTGTAGAATTCCTGTTTGCAATAACCCCACAAGTAAAAGTCAGGTGCAGTAAGGTCAGTCGACCAGGGGGGAGGGGCAACGGAATGTGGTGTTTCTGGATATCAGCTTATTGGGAAATTTTTCGTCGCAATTCTGTAATAATAGGCCGGGCTATGTATGTGAGGAGTTGCACCATCTTACTGAAACCACACAGAGATGAAAGAAAGTCTCATTCGGAGTAATTCTGGATAGAAAAACGCTCTCAACATGCTCAAGTAAAGGCCTCCAGTAACCGTAACGGTGTGACCGTTCTCTTCGAAGAAGTTGGGCCCGACAATGCAGCGTGATGAAACTGCACACCTCAGTGTGACACGAAGTGGATGCAATTCCGTCTTATGGAGTATCTGTGGGTTGGAAGCACTCCATATTCGACAACTTTGTTTGTTTATGTTGCCGTTTAAATCGAAATGGGCCTCGTCAGACATGAAAAGACAGTTCAACATGTTTCCATCCTCTTCCACCATTTGAATCATCTTGTGGCAAAATTCCAAGCGAATTGGGAAGTCTGCTGCGTTCAGTTTGTTGGCTATTTTAATTTTATATGGGAACTTCGTTATCGGTAGTTTTATGAACGCCAAGGAGAAACTTTCCCCCCGTTTACTCGCTAATTTACCAAGTTTCTGGGCTAAACTGCAAATAGTACCATACCAGGGAGTAATGGCATATCAGAATTAACAAATATTGACAATTTCAGCTTTTTAGCCAAAGGTGTTTGGGCAGGCCGCCATGGGAGAGACTTTTCCGCTTTTTGCCCCTCCCCGTAGGAATTTCCAGCGGACGTCAGCGCTAGAGGATAGACCTACATGCCAAATTGCAAGTTCCTAGCTCCAGCGGTTAGGGCTGGGCGATGTTGAGTCAGTCAGTCAGTAACGTTATTCTTTTATATATATAGATAAGTCCAAATCTTTGTGCATATGACTGTCTGCTTATACCCATTTGAGCAGATAAGCTTCTTGTCGAAACTCTTGGATTGTTTTGTATGGCAGCAGCTATAGCAGCGATTGTTTCCTCCGTCCGAACTGAAGGGTTTCGATGGTAGGGTCTTCAGTTGACTGTCCAATGCTCGGTAAAATTGTTAACAAATTTCATTACAGTCAATCTGCTCGGAGGATTGCCGCCAAACGTGCGCCTATACTCTCTTTGGATTTAACATTTTTGTTAAATCTAAAAATCAATCTGAAAAATAAAAAAAATTAACCAGATTCATTAAATAGAAAAAAAGTTATTAAATTTATTTTTTGGTAGAGGCTTTCATCAGCCACCCTGTATTTACACCTTTGCTTTTATTCCAATTGAGTTTTTGAATGTTTCAACACACATTCGATTTCTTTCAGTGCGGTCTGTCTCTCTCTCACAAATACCAACTCATTTTTTTTGACAGCTATTTTATAAACCATCAACAGTTGATGCTTTTAATATCAAATTTATTCGTGATCTAAAATCTAAAATCGCAATCCAATTTATAAAAGGCAGTGCTGGGAAATAGTCTCAAATTTATGGGTTTAAGTGAATTCACAGGAAACTACGAGATTAAGAATATCATTTTTCTTTGATTTAGATTGTAATAATGTGCCGCACTACTCTCTTTGTTTTTCGGCGACTTCGGACGATTGTAAGGTTTTACCCAAAATGGTATAATATTACATATGCAAAATTTCCCTTATAGTTTAATATTTTCAGATGTACGGACTATCAATTACAATTACAATCCAATGATGTTGAATGTCCTTCGAGCGAATAGAATAAGTGGTTGTCATCACTACCACTGCCTACATCACCCTTACAAACCGTAGGTAGTCATTGCGGCCGTCCGCTGTCCTTCTGTTGGTCTTCTTATTCTAAAGCTATTCCTCCTTCGGTGGTTTTTACGAGTATCCCATCAACAGGACTTCAAGCGACAATAACAATAATAATAGCTACAATAGAGCAACATTCAATCAGCGGATATGGAAGGATGACCATGAGTTACAATGGGAACGAAACGTATAAAGAGATTTTAATTTTTTGATTATTTGTTGTTACTTTCATCACTTTCGCTCATCATCATCGCCATTATTTTGTGTTCAGTTTATGGAAAAACAGGGAGGAAATCCAATGGCCAAACTCAATTCCCTGACCATGTCAGTCAATACTTGAAATAATGTCCTGCTGATCTTCCAATGTCGGTGGGTGAGTGCGTGTCCGTTTGATTCGGTTTAGCCAGAACAAGAAAAAAAACAATCCCCTTGTGACCATTTCCATCCGTCCGTCTTGCTTTTGTCTATCGCGGCATTCCGTGTGGGTATGAGTAAGCGTTTGGCAAATCGGTAATCAATGAAGTCGACCGGGCGGGCATCCTTCGCGTCCATCCCCTTTTGACCAGAAACTGGTCACTGCAACATGCGTAGCATAATGTTCCCATAACATTTCACCAGCATTGTTTTCGTTACATCAGGGATTTGAATGGCAAAAAACGAGACTTCTGGACTGAAGCGCGTGCATGTGAGCATAGTTGATTATTTAATGATGAACTTCTATGATTATGTATGCCCCTCTGCCCACAAGGATTACAATGCTGTTGAATTCATATGGATTTTTTTCAATTGTTGCTGCCGTGACTTTTCTTAGTGACGTAATTTTGGTAGATTTCCGTTTCTCATACACAGTGAACGATATAAAACACGTTTGTATTAGAATCTTAAAAAACAACAAATCTCGTTGATCATTACGATAATTAAAGTTAATCATTGTATGTTCTGGTTTTTTTTTATCATCTCTGAGTTTTTTGCGAATTGTGCTGTGGGACAGGGTTACTTTTTTTTGCACATTGTTGTCCATTGTTGAGATGTCAAGATGCCTTTGACAGGTCATTGAATTGTGACGTTACAGTTTATGGTTACAATAGCTGGAAATTAAATATGTTAATCGGATAAATGGATAGGAAATTGATTAAATGTTATGTGGGATGAGCGGCACGAGGAAATATTGATTTCTTTGGCACAAAGTCATGAGATAATTGGTAAGATTTGCAGATTTTCCTAAGCTAAACAACAATTGTCCAAAATTGTATTTAAGGTCAAAGATTTGCTAAATGTTTAGGAGGTGATTCATCTGCTGGTTTGTTTTCAAAATAAATGTTGTCCGCCACCGAAAGACTTAGATATAATAGAAATAAATGGTTTCCCGTTACAACGAATTTAGGGATTAGGGAGAGCTTCTCACAACCAGTAAACTGCGCGCGTTCCAGCTTTACACTCACTGATTGGGACCTACAGTTTTACACCGGTTCTATACCGGCATTCCGTGTGGGAGCTTTTTCATGGATAAATACACGATAGTGTCGCCGTCACTAAGCGAGGTAACCGCCGTCGAAAGAACTTTTTTGGGTGGTCAGAGCAGGGATCGAACCCATGTTCTCATTCACAAAAGCTGCGTACACTACCATTGCATAACCGACGGCCACGGTAAGGAGTATCTCAAACATGGTGGCGCAGATGGATTATGGATTATAACATTTGCAAATGGCGTCAAATGTCAACTCGGTTTTGATATTTGTGAAATAAAAAAACGCAGCATACAAATCGAATCGGTTTACTCCGCAAGAACGCGGAATACTTGCTTCCATGTTTCTGCGTAACAATTCGTCGGTTGTATTGGCGCAGCGTGAATTTCGTCGCAGATTTCCTGGCCCGAAACAACGACCAGGCGACGTGCCACGCATTTAGCCGGCGGTCCCTCCGCAGAATTTTGTCGAAAGTTTTGAAGATGTTCCCTTACAAAGTGCAGACAGTGCATCAGCTGTTGGCCGCCAATCGCGTGTAGCCATCCATCCTGAATCTCAACGAAGAGGTGGACGTTTTCTCATCGAAAATTATCATTCGCAAAATAATCATTTCTGTGACACCGAAAATCCGTCTATCACCCACGAAGAACCATTACACCCGCTCAAAGTTACTGCGTGGTGTGCTGTTTACGCTGGAGAAGTTATCGGGCCATTTTTTTGAGAACGCCGCGGGCCAAACCACGACAGTAGACGGCGTGCGATACAGAGCCATGATTAGCGAATTTTTTCTACCTCAATTGGGACTGGAGAACATGTGGTTCTAACAGTACGGTGCAACCATAACCGATATTCTGAAGGAGACATTTCCGGGTCGCTTAATGTCTCGGTTTGGTGATTTGCGCTGGCCGGCCAGAACATCCGATTTAACCGTTCCAGACTTCTTTTTATGGGATTTTTCGAAGTCGCGAGTTTACGTCAACAAGCCTTAGTTCTGTCGCCGAAGTTCTGGCAAGGGTGAAGGAAAATGCCTTAAAACGAGCCCGTATGGTCATCAACTCTGGCTGCGGCCACTTGGCCGATATCATTTTCTCAACTTGATCAAATAAATTCTAATGGACTAAATAAATAAATTTCACAAGCAGAACCTAAGATTTTCATAAAAAAAATTACAGCACAAGAACATTGGGTGATTACGTACACTCGCAGAAAAATTCGTTTGAGACAACCGAATTAGCCGTAACCGAATTTAGAGGTTCTCCAACCATACTAGAGGTCAACACAGCCGAATCAGTGGTTGTCTCAAGTGCAATAGAGCTCTCTGAAAAATAACGGCCTCTCTCACATATTCTCCCAAACATATTGTGCAGGAACCATGTACATATATGTTTGGAATACCCTACAAACATTCACATGTTTGCAAGTCCCAAATTTACTTGTATTTCAATACAAACAGTATCATGTTTACTGGCAAACATGTATGCTTTACGTGGAAACATATGCGTGCTGCATCCCAAACGTCCATATACTTACGTGGAAGCATTCCCGTCTTTCCCCCAAACCTATATATACTTACGTGGAAACATATGCGAATTTTCTCCCAAATAAAGTAATATTTAGAAAGTAATTATTCTTCGATTTCAATATAATTATTATTAGATTAATTATTAATTATTATAATTAATTTTAACAATATAAATCCACATTTTTAAATACTTAATAAAAAAATTAATAGATGTAAAACTGCCCTTTTTACATTTATTTGCATTGAATGCATTATTAATTTTTTTTTCATAAAATCAGAATCTGCTGCTCTTTTGCTTATCCTTTCTTTGTTGTCTCTCACGTTTTTTGTTTTTAGAAGGTTTCAGCTATGCGTTGGTTATCACTATGCGTTGATACACAAACAAGATATTTATATACAAATCAAGTTCGTGCAAGCCAAGCGTGGATTAATTACTTGTGTTTTCTTTATTACCAATATTTCACAAATGGTCCGGCGTTCCGATTTTCTTAGTAAAGGCTCGGACAGACAAAGGGCTTTACGTTGTTGCCCTTTCCAGTTTCTTTCCCCGAAATCGTTTCTCGCTTTGGTAGCACACATACATACGAAACACATACACAAAAACCAAAGTAACATCACAAACCATTTAACCGTCCGAGCGTTTGTTTATACTTTTCTCACTGATCAAGCGCTTTTGATATCCTCTGTCCGATGAACCATTGACGACTGAATACATGAAATTAAATCGCAATACATCACCCAAAATAAGAAAGACCGACTTCATCTTCAATTTACACGCAAAGGCAGGAATATTTTTGACTCACTGACTGAGAGAATAATGCAAAAATACAGAAAAACACTTAGAAGATAGACTCTGTCGTTGTCCCTCTGTTATTCTCTTGCTCTCGAGAGAGCATAGATAGTGCTACAAACACAGCTGTATTTGTATCACAAACATAAATATATGTGGGTCCCAAACACATATATTATAACATAGTAATCATTGTGTCGCAAACATGTAATATTGAATAGGAAACACAATGTGTTTGGACACAAGTATATTATAATTGCGAAAAGCTCCAAACGCACTTTGCATTTGCATCCAAAACAACAAAAAAATTCTGATTTTTCAGCGTGTGTATTATTTTTTCGTCTTCTAGAAATTAAGTAAACGGCGCTGTGGATTATAAAGCGGAATGTTAAATAAAAAAATGGTTTCCCATTACATTCTACGAAGGAATTGGGGAGAGCTTCTCACAGCCAGTGAGCTGTGCGCTTTCTAGTTTTATACTCACTGATTGGGGCCTACAGTTTTACACCGGTTCCGAACAGTATTTTGAGAAGCTTTTTCAGGGCTAAATAGTCGATAGTGTCGCCGTCACTATGCGAGACGGCCGCCGCCGAAAAAAATTTTGTGGAACAACAAAAATCATATCTAATGAGGACCGATGGTTCTTTGGGGATGGAAAGAAGTTGTTTGCAAATGTTTTCTTGTGTGTTTTGCTTGCGATATTTTTCGAACACTTGCAAAGTGGAAAATTCACAATTCAGATGAGTTATCGTTTGCATTTAGTTTGATGAATTTTTCAAAAGCAGCATTCCAAAAACCGCTGATGAAGATATGTGGCGGGTCTGAAATAGCTATACAGTTTACCACGAATCATGAGGATGCATTTGCAAAACATCTTCTTTCTTAAGAATCTATATCTGTATTTATTGAGATATAGATGGTCGATCTTGAGCTGGAGTAATAGAATAGAAAAGATTTTATTAAATTTTAACCCACTTTTATTTATATGCATTTGGTATCATTTGAAATAAAAATAGCATAGGGATCAGTTTCTTTAAATTTTTTTTTTAAATTGGGGCGTTTGATGCACCCTAATGTGCACCTATTGAAGAACGCTATAATGGGAAGAGTATTCATTCTCTTATAGCTGACATATGCTGGGCATTGTTCGATGACGACGTAAAATTTCCAAGAGCTAAAAGAAAAATGTAATAAATAAATTCTTGCTGAAATACCCAAATTTATACTGATCTTTTATTTCTAGATATTATATCTACAGCTTTCTTTAGTTTGGTGACTTATAGTGAAAGTTTATAGAGAATGTTTTTTCAATACACACTTACCCCTTAAAATACAGTTTTGTGGGACATTTTAGCGCCATTTTAAGTACGAAATTAAGCCCTAAAGGGATTTTCTGTTTGGACTCATTTTTGGCATTCAAGTTAAGTATTGAGCTTTGGTGTGTTAAGAAACTTATAGTAGAATTTAATGGAGAATATTTTTGTAGTACGTCTTTACCCGCTACACCCCTGTGTTAGGGGTGCTTTTTACTATTTTCCATAAAAGAACGAAAAAAGTCCATATGTTGTCGTGGTAGACAATGATGAGCACATTCTATACCTAAAATGTAAGGATAACACGGTTTTCTATACCGATTCAGAATAAGAATGTGCAAAACGGTGACAATGTCACAACCCCTTAACAAAAATTCTGATGTAAATTTACAGAACGTCGATATACAGGGTGGTTCAGTCACGAGTGGACAAAATTCACCCGCGTATTACTTGGCTCATTTCACGAAAATATGTCCATCTACTACCATCCCCGAAAATGCAAGGGGGCGAAATGGCAGCGATTTGAAAATTCTCGGATTGGTGGTCGGAGGGTACTAGGGTAAAATTGCTAAGTTTTGTTTTTGGGTTTGTTGGAAAGGTCTTTAAGAGACCTTTCGGAATCATTAAAAAAAATTTAAAAAAAGTGAAATCGCCGAGATACGGACATTTAAAAAAATTGGAAAAAATACATAAGAACGTCCACATAACGTCAATTTTCTCATCCAGATGGCAGATAATTTATGTTTTAATAACATTTTCAATAAAATAAAATCTTTTACGTGTTAATTTACAAAAACAAATAAATGTGATACTTTTGAAGGGGAAAAAACATAAGTTATCTGCCATCTGAATGAGACAATTACGGTTATGCCCACTAAAGACACAACTTTTTTTTTAGTGCAAAATACCACTCCAGTACCATGTGGGGAATGTTGTTCTGATAATAAAAAACTGTTTTTAAAATTGATTCGGTGAAAAACGTTTCCGCACCGAAAGCGATTTCTAAAGTGCTTTAAATTTTTTTTATTTTTTAAAAGTAATGACTTTTTAACTATTGTACAAATATAGATGTATAGTATTACATACATACTTATGTATTTTTAAAGTTAAAATACGCGAAAAAGACTAGGAATTGTAAGATATAAACTTTAAGTTTAATGATCGCATGGTTTTACATAGTGGATATATATACTGCAGCACCTTAATCGCACGTTCGGCGCATATGTTGCTGCTTTAATGATCTTTAATTTTGGACGGTTCTCTTTCCCAACGCCTTAAGAAACATTCATTAGCTTTCGTAAAGTTTATTAAAGACTTACTTAATTCTTCAAAATCATTATCTTTGAAACAATGGTCACCAATCCAAATTTCAAACCAGGAACCACAAATTATATCACAAATTGGATTTAATTCCTCTCGATAGTTTGGAATCAGGATAAACGCCAAAACAGCTAATATAGCTCTGGCATTGTTATTTTTCTGGAAATATTTATTGGATTGGCAAAGTGAATATAAAACCTACATATCATCTGTCCATTTTTTTTAAAACGTAAGAACCACTTGGTTTTGCTTATATTTAGATTTTAGATTTTCATATTTCTCCACCAGATCCGTAACAAAGCGCTACGCAATATTGGGAGATGATGTTTTACCATCCAAAACCTCACCCATTACACGTCTCAATATCAGATCGAACCTTTTTAGCGGAAAAAAAGAAATTTATCAATTCTTAATAGTTGTTCATGCGCCACATGACAATGCGGTGGTATTTTGATATTTGCAAAAATTGCAAAAAGTTATATCCCAAATGTGCACGTTCATGTGCCTTTTTTTCCCAATTTTTTTTTTTGAAAGCTTCTTATATCCGATTCTGAAAGGTCTCTTAACCCTTGGACAAACACATGGTTCTGGCCAGGCATATTTCATTTTTGAGCGTTAATTAAACATACTTCTAGTTTAGGTAGATACCTGTATTTCCTAAAATATTGTTGGCTTTCTATTTAAAAAAAAATCAAAAATATCGATCCAACACGACGAAAACCGCCAAAAAAGTCCCCCTCGAACAAACACATATGCCTGGCCAGACCCCTATACAATTTGTATGAAATAAATTATTATTATACACATTTTGGGTTATTTTTCTGCAAGTACAATGCAAATTGTTGTTTCCAAGTATTTTTTTTTTTGTATTTTGGGTTGTTTATATGTGAATTCAATGCAGATGTTTGCTTCCAGGTAGTTTTTGTGTTCATTTTCCTCTTATGTCTTTCTTTCGTTTGTGATTTTGGTTTTGAGTTCAGTTAGTTTATTATTGAATGCTGAACATACAACATCCACAGTCCGAAATATAATTTTTTTGTGCGGAAACGAAAGTGAAATTATTACTATTATTATGCCAAAGGATTTAGAATTTGTGGACAATACGCGCTGGCGTACAGGCAGCCTTACTGATAATTTCCAAAAAAATCATCAGCGTTACATCGTGATTTCGCACTTCACACAGAAGCAGACGAAGACCTAGATTTATTTGAAGACCACAGCGGTGACAACACAGATTTTGTGCCCGATGATGACGCCTCGGACATTGAATATGAATTGGAAATTGAAGCAAATGAAATATTCAACAGCGATGAAAAATCCAAAGAAGAAAGTGAGAATGCACCAACTCAAGCTGGTAGCGGTTTTTTGCTTGGAAAATATGGTACCAAGTGGAGTACAGCTGAACAGTGAGATTCCAACAGCACAACATCATGCGTTTCAGAGATAGACCAAAAACAAACCTGACCACTCCTCTTGAGGTGTTCAAGCTTTTCTTTTCACCGAATATTACGTTCATCATCGTAACACAAACAAATCTATATGGAGAAAAGTTATAGGCAAATGGAACGCAGAACATGCAAACTGCACACCACGAGTATGGGTTGATATGACAAGTGTTGAGCTTAACGCTTTTATTGGGATACTATTGGCTTTTGGTGTCAGTCATAATACTATGCAGCTCTCAAAATTGATGTGGCAAATGTCACTTGTCATGTCATATACACGATTTGTTACTTTGATGCGCTGTACTCGATTTGACGATAGTCGTACGTGCGCATTTCGCCAACAAACCGACAAAGCTGCTCCCATTTACGACATATGGAACTTCTTGAATAACCATCTTGTCAGTAATTTTGAACCATACGACAGTGTAACCATTGATGAGTAGCTATTTCCATACCGTGGGCGCACAAAGTTCACGCAATACATCACATCAAAGCCCGCAAAGTATGGCATACAAGTATGGTGAGCATGCGATGCGAAAACCAAATATCCGTTGCAAGGACAACTGTACACTGGTAAAGAGGGAGAACAACAAGAGACAAACCAAGGCGAAAATGTGCTCATGAGTTTGTCTAATCGATACACCAACAGCGGCAGAGCTATTACTGCTGATAACTTCTTTACAACATTAGACGCATCTAAATGTCTTTGAAAAAAGACAGCAAACGGCCAGTGCTTTCATTTGTGTTCGGTTTCTATGATAACCTTGTATCACTGTGTAGCTACGTTCCAAAGAAGTACAAAGCAGTAAATCTACTATCCACTGTGCCCTACACCGAGAAAGTTGAAGGCGTAGCAAAAAACCGGAAGCTATATTATTTTACAATTCAACAAAGGCCGGCGTTGATACAATGGACCAAATGGTAACGCATTACTCCACAAAACGGTCAACCAGACGTTCGCCATTAGCATTTTTTGAAACATGATAGACGTCATGGGATTAGCCGCTTACATCATATGAAATGCAAATACAGAAGGAACCAGAAAATAGAAGCGACGAATGTTCTTGAACACGATGAGTAAACAATTGGTGCTTGTTAATACTGAACGTCGCATAAACAACAACCATATTTTGGGACAACATTCAACCCGTTTGGCCATTGAGTCTTTCTTTGGAAGGCCGTTGAATATTCCCAGCAACATGCTGCCTAACCAACAAAGCGGCCCTAGTGCACTGAATTCCAGGAACTATTTTAGAATTTGTGCCACGCAAGACGAAAAGCTGTGTAGGAAGACACGTTTTTACTGCACCAAATGCACTAATCCTGTGTGCCAACAACATTCTAAAGTTGATTATACTTGTTTTTCATGCATTCCACAAAATGAATAATAATTTTTTTACATTTAGGTAGCTACATATATCAACAAACCAAAAAAAAAGTCTATAAACGAGCATACTTAGAAATTCAGAGTTACGGTACCCTTTTTGCCATACAAATGCATAAAAACGTATAGGGGTCTGGCCAGGCACATGTGTTTGTTCGAAGGTTTCAGAATATGTGTTTGACGGGGGGTTAAAGACCTTTCCAACTAGCCCAAAAACAAAAAATTCGACCACTGGCTCACAACTTAGCAATTTTGCTCTAGTACCCGAGGACAACCAACGAAAATTTTCAAACCGCTTCCATTTCGCCCCCTTGCACTTTTGGGAATGGTTGTAAATGGACATATTTTCATGAAATGATCCAAGAAATACGCTGGTGAAATTTGTCCAGTGGTGACTGAACCACCCTGTATGTATATTTTGTAACCCCCTCTACAAGAATCCGCTGTGAGAAGTTTGTTATTTTCGAAAAAGTATCATTTTGTTCCACAGTGTCATACAAATCTTCGGCAATTGATCATCGATATCTGCAATTTTAAGTTGATAATCCACAAATTTTACTGAACTAGTTACAAATAGTGCGCAAAATTGCGCCGCAGTATTGGGAAAACACACAATTCATATATCGCCACAACAAAAGACGTATGTATCTCCATATGTCTCATGAATATATTTCAAGAGTTCAGGTATAAATAAATGTTGAAGGAATTGTAGAACAAAAGGGGAATTCATGCCTATTAATTTGAACTGTTGGAATTTTTTCATTAGATTTTCCTTTCATTGCAGGAGCAACCTACACAATACCAGAAACAAATGCGTGTTTGATTTTCACTGCCACTGTGTTTTTCACTTTTCTTTTCATACAACCACAAATACACAAAAATCAACCAGGAAACCAACGAACCGAAAATACCAACCCCTGCCGGATTCCCTCCCCTCTCCCAACTCACATTACACAATGATTGAGGGAAAATAAGTTTTTCATAAAGACGACCCTAAGAAGAAAACTGGCAAGGCGTAACAATGCCATGCAACATTTCACCTTTTTTATTTCATCGGTTTTTTATTGTTGTGTTGCAAGCAACAATTTGATTATGTGTCATGGTAATTCATTCATATGTAAATGAAGGATTCAGGGAAAGAACTAAGGATACTACTCTACCCTAACAGACCATAGCAAACATCTGAGACGACGCCACACAATAGTTATATTAGTACAAAACATATCTTTTCTTACGTTCCTTACATGTGGCCCTTAAGCATTTTAACCAGACTACCACCATCACCTATAGAACTTATTCATTACCTACTTGCCGGTTTACTGTGTAATTTTTCTTAAGACCTGTGTTGTTAGACGAAGTCATCTCCGGAGATCTGGAAGGGAAATTAAACATGAATTTATAAACCCACTTTAACAAAGACTTCTTGTACGACTGAGTGCATTCCTTGATCCTTGTTAAATGTTTTATACTTTATAATTTTTGACAATGTTAAAAAAGAAGGCGGCGAAACTTTTTGCTAGGCATTTGTTGTTAATATTACATATCAAACGTTTCTTTGTGCATTAAATCATTTATGTGATAGCGGTTTCAAGGATCTTCTACCTGTCGTTTTCTGCACAGATAAGCTTCGAAGGACGGATGGGTAATTATCTTATCGAAGTTTGATTCCTCTGAATTTAAAGCAGGGAGCTCAAACCTGAAACCGGTTAACTTGTTTCAAGTAAAAGCTGTCCTGCCGGTTTTTTGAATAGGCCGGTTTGACTGGTTGGCTTGTTTCGGTTAGCCTGTTATTTTCCCCACTGTCTGAATTTCGACGACATTCGAATTTCGTTTTCCCCCAAAATCAAAAACATTTAAGGAAAATGTCATATTAAAAGTCGGTATTCGCAGCACATTACACAGAAACCAGGTTACTAATCTAAAATGTAGATTACATTTCTGTAATATATTCTCCCAAACAATTTCTGCAGGAGCCATGTATTTGTTTGGAACACACTCCAAATATTCATATATTTGCAAGTCCTAAACTCACTTATTATTAAAAATAAACTTTAGCATGTTTATTTGCGAGTATGCACACCTTTACGTGGAACCATGTGCGCCTTTCATTCCCATCATCCATATTCTTACGTAGAAGCATTCTTCCTTCTCAAAGGTTCCAATCCAACGCTTGACGACTGAATGTATGAAACTAAAACGCAACAAATCAGGCAAAATAAGAAACACCCAATTCATTTACACACTCATTCAGGTATATTTACGAATGACGGACTGTAAGAATACTGTAAAAATATAGTTGTTCACTTACAATAACATTAACTTAGGCTGACAATATTCCCTCCTTGTCCCTCTTTTATTATTTTGCTCTCGATAGAGCAAAGCGGCAAAAAATAAAGTAAACAGTGCATTACACACAGGCGTGTTTGCATGACAAACATAGCTATGTTTGTCTAACAAACACATTTATTATAACATATTAATCATTGTGTTTCAAACATGTAATATTGAATAACAAACACAATGTGTTTGGGCACAAGTATACTATATATGCGACAAGCACCAAACACACGTTGTATTTGCATACAAACAAGAAAATATAGAGATTTTTCAGCGTCAATCAATGCAACAATTGTAATTCTTCAAATACAACAAATATGAAGAACATGACTACACGCTGAAAAATTTGTATTTTTTATTGTTTGAATGTAAACCTAACGTGTGTGTAGCTTGTCACAAATGTAGTATACATGTGTCCAAACACATTTTGCTATTCAATATTACATGTTGAAGACACAATGGTTAACACGTATATGTTTTAGTGTCGCAAATATGGTTTTGTTGGTTGAAAACTACTGAAAACGAAAACGTTACAGGCAACAAAGGAAAAAATACACCAGACCTTCAATTCATAAAAGCAATGCCTGCAAACATATATATGTTTCCTGCAGTATGTTGCTGGTGCCAGGTTTGTTTCAGCGTCTTGAAAATCTATTGCGATTTGAAAGTAGTGGCCACATTATATCGAATGCAAGGTAGATACAAAACATATTGCTGTGTCGTATCTCTCTGGTGTACCCGCTCTCGCAAATATTCAAAACGAGACCATGTGAGAGTGAGTCAAACCACATTAGGTAAATTCCCTCGTCAAGTGAGAAATCATTATCCTGCCACCATTACGCATTAAATTTGGATTAAATAAAAATGTAGTTGAAACATTAAGCACAGAAGTTAACTCGTTTGCTGATTTGATAACCTAAGTCAAAAATCGGCAATCCAAACAATCAAGGAAGCAGTTTCTGATGGTCCAGAAATAACGCAACTGCTAAAAGATGAAAAATTTCACACATGTTTGTTATCGCATGAGAGAGCAGCTTGAATGTCACATGAGCTTTTCATTTCTAATTTCATTGAGAATCATAAAACCCTGCAGTATATCTGCGGTCACAAACAATAACAGCCTAAGTCGATTCTAGAATTTTTCAGGGAGAGCAGTTTAAAGTTGAATATCTTTACTGGAAATCAGGAGTCGGAGTTTTTGTGAGAACTTTGTTACAGATAACAAGGAAACGAATTCTTTTACTTACTTCTTAACAAAAAAGAGTTGCTTATTTGAGCACGGTTACTTCTCAAATTTTTTTTTCAATTTCGTCCTAACTTGAGTTAGGCGGTTATTGTTTGTGACCACATATATAAAGGGTGGGTCATGTAAAATTTGGAATTTAATTTCGCTTTAAATAAAATACTAATAAACATTTTTCCAATGTTACGCTTTTATTGACAAAGTCCATAATTGGCATTTATGAACGAAACACAACGTCGTTCAAATGCGATTCACAGATTGCCTTACAGTAACTCATTCGATCTATCCAAGTTTTTAGTAGATTATTTATACCTCTATCTCGTGAACGATAGGATCGATTTCGTGTTTTAAGGCCTCGATGGACTTGGAATTGTTTGCGTGTCACTTATTTATCACGGCGCTACAGAGCTAATAACGAGGTCAAATCGCAGGTGCGAGATGACCAATGGACTTCCGGGATACGGCTGATTATGATGTTTTCGAGCCCAGTGCGCAAACGATCTATTGTGACGCTGGCAGTGTTGCACGTATCGCCGTCCTGTTGAAACCATGTTTCATCTATTTCGTCCTCTTCTACCTTCGGGAACAGAATATCGCTGTGCATAGGTCGGCTAAAAAGCGCACCAAACAGCAGTCACTCTTTGTGGATGCATCGGCTTCTCCTCGACAACGTGTGGATTTTCCGAGCTCCAACTGCGACAATTTTGTTTGTTAACGTAAACCCCGAGAGGATAATGAGCTTCTTCGGAAAATATGATTATTCGACAAATCGCGCCCTTAGACCAATAATGGTCTAAGTGCACCAAAGTTTGATTTGAGAAAAACAAGATTGAATGTTTGTGATTAACCAAATTAGTATGGAAAAATATGTACTTAGAAGTTTGTTGTGTAGGGTAACTTGTAAAAAGTAAGAGATATCTTCATGGTAATACGAGTAATCGAAAGGTCATACCTTGTTGTTCTTATGTCGCTCATCTTTAACCAAGTGATCTTCAGCCCATTCGGCGAAGCGAATACGCATCTGATGGTCACGGAGTTTCCGTTCATGGAGTAATTCGACTTTATAAGCCTTCATACCGAGGTCTTTAAGAAAATATTCAATTTCTGTGAACAGTGGCGAGTTGATGTTGCTGTCTCTTCGAACACACTTTCAGCTACAGCGGCAATTTTTTCCACTGAACGTACTGGACGAGCACGTACACGACTTTTCTTGTCCCGGATTGATGAACTCGCTTCAAACACAAATTCACAAACTGCATTGATGGCACTCTATTATTTCTATCTAATTTATTTCGCAGATTTCTTACAGTTTTAATTGAATACAGAACTTTGGAAGAAAGTTCTTAATATTTCCCAATTTTTATAACGAAGTTCCTTATCGCACGTTGCGGGATGGGGGCTAAATGAAAAAATTTCAAACAACTTTTGTTGAACTACTTTATTACAACCCATTAGTGTCAACTATATTGGGTGATTTTGGTTTGGTTTAATGGGAAGTTTCCTAGATGGAGCCTGTTTATTACATATTGCATTTTTGCACCCAATAAAAGGTAAATTTAGAAAATCCAAAGTGAAAGACTGGCAAATCCATGAAATACAACCCTGAGCATGGAATTACATTTGGTAGCACACTTACTCTTACACTCGTACTTTTGGTTTGGTTTGTGTCTAGACTTACATATATAATATTGTCAAAATATTGTCAAATTAGAAAAACTGTCATTAACGTACAGTAAAACAAAATAAAAAAAATTACATGAGGTGTCAGGGGACACCCGGTTGGTACGAAGTTCCTTTAGCTATATATTATGTACCAGTTAGTTCCAACACGCCTAAGGCGGCCGTTGAAAAATAAAAAAACAAAATAAATGGTTTCCCACTATATCTCTAGAAGGAATCGGGGAGAGCTTCTCACAACCAGTGAGCTGTGCGCTTTCTAGTTTTATACTCACTGATTGGGACCTACACTTTTACACCGGCTCCAAACGGTATTTTTGAGAAGCATTTTCATGGCTATATACTCAATAGTGTCGCCGTCATTATGCGAGGTGACCGCCGTCGAAAGAAATTTTAAGGTGGTCAGAGCAGGGATCGAACCCAGGATCTCAAGTACAGTTGAAAAACACGATAATTTAAATGTATCTTTTAGAAAATATACTTTTTATAAAATGATAAACTTTTTTTAAGAATTTTTGTTTTTATAGAATGTATATTTTTTTAAGTATATTTTTAGGTCTTTTTTGTAAGAATATATATTATATTTTCCCGAAAAGATCCTTTTTTAAAGAGAGGTACTTCTTTTATTAAAAGCTAATGTTTTTTTTACAGAATATATACTATTTTTATGAAGAAGTACTTTCTGGAGGAAAAAGCCATATAAGTACAAATTTTTTTTACAAAGAAGTACTTTTTTAAGAGCAGGTACTTTTTAAAGAAGTGGTAGTCTTCTTAGGAAAAGGTTATTCTTTAAGAAAATTTTCTTATTTTTAGAAAGGCTACATATTTCAAGAAATAAAAGAAAAGGTATTATTTTACTTTTAAGAAAATTTACTTTTAGGAAAATGAATTTTTGTCGGATAAAAGGTTTTTTTTAAATGTACTTTTTGAAGAAAAGTTTTTTTTTAAGAAATGGGATCTTTTTTTAGAATTGTTCCTTATTACATTTTTAAGAGTAGGTACTTATCTCAACGAAAGTTATTTTGTTTCACAAAAAAGGTACTCTTTCAAGAAAATTTAGTTTTTTAAGAAACGGCAAATTGTTGTAAGAAAATGTACTTTTTTAGAAAAGGTACTTATTTTAAAATAAATTACTTTTTTTTAAGAAAAGGTACTTAAGGGTATGAAAATTTACTTTTTTAAGCAAAGGTACTTCTTTAAGATAACTTATTATTTTTAAGAAGTGGTACCTTGTTTAAGAAAATGAATAGACATCTTTTTGAGAAAATTTACTTTTTACTTTTTTTTTTGTTTTTTTTTAAATCTTTCACTTTGGCTTGTCTAAACTTACTTTTTATTGGATTCAAAATTACAATATATACTAAATATTGGTTATAGGCTCCACCTTTAAAACTTCCCATTAAACAAGAAATTTTCCTACATGTATTAGTCTAGACACAAACCAAAGCAAAACTACCCAATATAGCAAAACTACCCAATATAGTTGATAATACTGGGTTGCAGCGTAATAGCGTTAAAATTAAAAAAAAGTTTTTTAATTTTTTTTTGCACCTATCCCCCAACATGCGGTAAGGAACTTCGTGCCAAAAATTTAAAAAAAACGTTGTCAAAAACGTTTTTTTTATTTTCGATAATAGTGTGCTGTGTGTAAATTTTATGTAGCAGACATACACTTTTAATTTTTTGTAAACTAGTGTTATTGGAATAATGAATAAAATTATTCAAATATGTACGGCCACATTAAAAATAATTTATTACTCATAGTTTTATTAAATAAGAATTTGGAGTCTACGATTAACTGATTAATCACCATAGCAATTAATCAAAATGGTAATTAACCTATTAATTCGATAGTGTTTAATTGCTTCTATTGATACTACAAAAAAAATATAATAAAAAAATATGACAGCGGTGGGATTCGAACCCACGCCCTTTCGGACTGGTGCCTAAAACCAGCGCCTTAGACCGCTCGGCCACGCTGCCTTGTTGTGCATCAATTCTCAAGTCGTTGTCATATATACAAAAGAATTTTCATGTCTTCTTATACACAATATCAGCTTTAATACTCAATGTTTTCAATTTATTTATTATTTTTGAAAAGACATTTGAAACTAGCTAGAAACTATTACTAAGTAGTACTCGAATGACATGGGGGGAAAAAACAATTGGTCAATGAGTCATAATTTTTATTGATGGAATTTAAACTTATGATATACGTACACAGATTATACATATTAGGAAACTAAAGATTTGTATACAAATGCTTTGGATTTTCTAAACAACTAATATCCAAATCAACATTATCAATTAACTAAACGCTTGATTCCATGAAGTGAGTTTGACGAACCTTACCTGTTCATTTGACATACCTTCTATTTTACCTTGTTACTGGTATTATTGGATGAAGTCGTATTAAAGCCGCCTTCAGAATCCTTTCACCCATCCCTCACCCTTCATGCAGGATTGTTTGAACAATAGAAACTCCGTTGTAATGAAATCAAACATACTTAAACCTTCTTAACGTATCCTTCTGTACATTCAAAATGTTGTATAATATCAAGTTTTACACAAAAGTGTGTGAGTTTCTTTAAGAAATTAATCTTCGTCCTCTTGTAAGGTAATCCCAGCATCCACATGTATACGCTGTGTTCGTTCGTCATTTCGTACATATCCCTGTGATATCCTTTTACATATCCTTGTATTCTTTGGTTCACAATGTCTGCGGAGCATATCAAATGTGAAGTTTGTAATTTACGTATAGGAAAATAAAGACTGTTGTGCTTAATAACCCGCGAATTGCCATAAAATATTTTATAGCTCTCGTATATGGTTTGTATCGAATTTCTTGTTAATGTACGATTTTTATTGTATGTAGTTTGGTTTATCCCTTTGTTTTTCATGTCCCTTTATGTCCTGTTTATGGCAGTTTGCATTTAATGTATTCGTCGGTTTGTATAAATCCTTGCAATTTATACGTCGCACATTTTATATATCCAGTTGTTGATTCTCTAGGGGAATTCTATAATGGAGATTTGAATGGAATCCTCAAATTGTAAAGTAAGTATTTTATTTATACTCGTGTGTATTAACTTATATATTGATTTGTTGATAATGTGATTAATTAATTAATTCAATAACTTAAAAGTAGACTTACTACACCAAAATTCACATAATTTGTTCTTCGCCCTACGGAGATGATGATGAATTTCATCCTTGGCTTTTTCACATTTTGCATAATTTTATGAACTTTTAAAGTAACACACTGAAAGAATAACGCTTCATCGCATGGATGAAACATTTTCGTTAATGTTTTTAAGTTGCTATAATGAAAAGTCTCGTATACCCCACAATTTGGTAGTCGGTGCAACAGAAAATGTCATACATGACAAATTTTTCATTTCGTTGCTGGAACAATTTCATTTTCGTTCTTGCAACAATTTTATTTCATTTCAATTTTGTAGAAAACTGGGTAAAACATTAAAAAACGTAAGTGCATGAGCTTTCAACTACTGATATTAGGATTATATGAAGCATCTTCATTACTGAAATGAACAAATTCATTGCAGCAACGAACCAAATTCGTTGGTATAATGATTCAAATTCAAACCACACTTTCGTCGCAGTGACGAACAATTTGCAGTTGATGAACACATTTTCGTAGCGGGTATGAAACTGTACGTTAGCTCACTTTCGATGACAAAAGTTGTTGGGGTGATTAACATTTTCATCCATGTGACGATGCTTTTCCGTTCAGAGCACATACTCATATGTGACCTCGTCTACGGCAAGCTACCTATTGGCGGAAGAATGGATTTCCGTTTTTTTGATCTAATTTTATAGAAAATTTAAAGTTCTTTTCAATAAAACAAACCCCCGACCCCAAAATTCATTTATTTTGCTTCAAATTGGATTCGAAGTTTGAAAGAAATGTTGGCGCTCAAAAATTAACTTCGTAGGGGAATTTCACCTGAATAAACTACGAAAATAAAAAATGGTTTCCCAGTACATCCCATGGAGGGATTAGGGAGAACTTTTCACAACCAGTGAGTTGTGCGCGTTCTAGTTGTGCACTCACTGATAGGGACCTACAGTTTTACGCCGGTTCCGAGCGATATTTAGAGAAGCTTTTTCATGGCGAAATACTTGATAGTGTCGCTGTCACTAACCGAGGTAACCGCCGTCGAAAGGAATTTAAGGTGGTCAGAGCAGGGATCGATCCCACGTTCTCATGCACAAGAGCCGCGCACACTACCATTGCACCACCGACAACCACAAACGACGGCTAGAAACTACGAAAATATTTCTTATAAAAGCAAAACTATACATAGGGTAAGTTTGCTGAGAGGTAGACAGTCAACGGCAAGAGGTGGAAGTGAAAACACGTAATCTTTAACAGCTGTTTTCTCGAAAAGTTGGAAAAGTCTGACCATACGTGCCATTCCGTTGACCAGGTCACATATATACATTTGTTTCGATTGCCATTCTGTTACGTGCCACTTCTCTGTACTTACAGTAGGATTGGTCCTCCGGCAGCTAGCGGTAACTCAGGAAGTTCCAACCCGTTCCAATCCTAATCCACTGTGGCCGAACACGAAATTGAAATAGACATAGTACTCTTGAAACTAAAACTTGAATCTACTCTACATATACTCGTAAAAACAAGAGGACTTGGTGCTATGTCCCCGCACTGCCCGCCCTTCCTTGATTCAAATTTCCGCGACTATATTACTTTGAATCCCGAAAAGTCGGAATAAAATGCTCTTTAAGACATATTACCTAGCTTCATTTGTATGCAGCCTGAAAAATCTGTCTTCGTTTTTTTCATGCAAATATATCGTGTTTGTAGCTTGTCGCAAATATAGTACACTTGTGTCCAAACACATTGTGTTTTCTATTCAATATTACATTTTGGAGACGCAATGATTTACATGTTATAATACAAGTTATTGTGACTTAATTACGGGGTTGTTTGTCGAAAACTGCTGAAATCAAAAATATGACAGGCAGCAAAAAACTGAAGATCTTGAATTCACGAAAACTACACTCGCACGTAAGTTTAGGGATGTTGAAACATATACATGGTTCCTGCATAATGCTACAGGCGCCTTGGTTTACAGCGTGTGGGACCACACAAAAAATTGTGAATACTCAGATTAGAAAAAAGTTCCTGTCCTTGTAAGCTTGTAGTTTGAACTTCTCATACATTAACTAACGTTCATATAGGATGATTCAATTGTAATGCAGATCTTTGACAGCAACTAGTTGTGATATATTAATGCTTTTCTTAGTTTTGTAACGAAGTTCCTTATCGTACGTTGCGGGATGGGGGCTAAATGAAAAAAAATTAAACAACTTTTGCTTTAACACTATTATGCTACATCCTACTATTATCAACTATATTGTTTACTTTTGCTTTGTTTTGTGTCTAGACTGACTAGATGTCTCACATATGTTGTGAAATTTCTTGTTTAATGGGAAGTTTTTTAGGTGGAGCCTGTAACCAATATTTATGTAATATATATTGTAGTTTTGGACCCAATAGAGAGTAAATTTAGAAAAGCCAAAGTAAAAGATTTTAAAATAACAACATTTTATAAAATAGGTGCATTTTCTTAAAAAAATAAGTTTTCTCAAAAAAATGCCTTTTCATATTCTTAAAAGAAGTATCTTTTCTTAAAAATAATACTTTATCTTAAAGAAGTACCTTTGCTTAAAAAATTACATTTTCTTACATAAAGTACCTTTGCTTAAACAAAAGTAATTTGTTTTAAAATATGTAAATTTTCTTACAACAAATTGCCTTTTCTTAAAAACTACCTTTTTTTTAAAGAGTACACTTTTTGTGAAACAACATAACTTTTCTTGAGATAAGTACCTACCTTTAAATACGTACCTACATTTAAATATGTACCTATTCTTGAAAAAGGACCAATTGTAAAAAAAATTCCCATTTCTTAAAAATATAAGTTTTTTCTTCAAAAAAATACCTTCTCCTAAAAAAAATTAATTTTTTAACAAAAATTCCTTTTCTTAAAAGTACCTTTTCTTAAAAATAAAATAATACCTTTTCTTTTCTTGAGATAAGAAGCCTTTCTGAAAATAATTAAATTTTCTTAAAAAAATAACCTTTTCCTAAAAAGGGTACCACCTCCTTAAAAGTACCTGTTCTTAAAAAAAGTACTTCCTTGGGGAAAAAAATCATACTCTTATGGGTTTTTCTTACAGAAAGTAATTCTTCTTAGTAATTATTCTTATTAAATTGAACTTTTTAATATTAGCTTTTAATAAAACTAGAACGCCTCTTTAAAAAATTACCTTTTCGGGAAAATATAATACGTATTCTTACAAAAAGGGCCAAAAATATGCTTTTTTATTTAACAAAATACATTCTATGGAAAAAAAAAGTTTATCATTTTACAAAAAGTATCTTTTCTTAAAGAGCGCCTTAGACGTGTTGGAACTAACTAGTACACAATATATAGCGAAAGGTACTTCGTTCCAACCGGGTGCCTCCTGGCACCTGATGTGATTGTTTTTTCACACAAGCGTGGTACTGCATGCGTTGGCAAACTTAGATATGGAGCGATACTCAATTGAACAATGCGTAAAATAGGTACAAACGTTTTAGGAAAATGGTCGTTCATTTTACGCATTGCCTGAATTTTTCGGTCAGCATAACCGGCGAAATGGGCCAACAATCAGCCGCAGAAGTTCGAAGAAACTGGACCTGGGCAACAAGTGACAACATCCGTCCGTTGCTTACATGCTGAAACAAACGGCACGAGCAACATATTGCAGGAACTATGTATATTTTAGTAAGCATTGTTTTCTTAAATTGAAGATGCGATTTTGTTTTCAGCAGGTTCCAACACACAAATCTACTCGTAGGTCATAAAAACATATATTATAACCTACTAATGATTGTATCTTCAACATGTAATGTTGAAAAGCAAACACAATGTGTTTGGACACATATACTGTATTTGCAACAAGCTACAAACACGATATATTTGCATCAAAACAACTACTATAACAGATTTGTCAGTGTGTTCGGCCTAAAATATTACTGCAGTCAAACACAGTGTAGACCAGACCGCGATAACCCCAGTTTTTCGTCGTACACAGCAATTGAACCTTTCCTGGAGCACCATTCGGCAGGTTTTAACAAAAGATCTATGTTTGCAACATTTTACGTGCTACAACATTCAATTGATACATGAACTGCACAAGACGTCTCGAATGGCCATTCAAGACATTTGTTTTTTTTAGGATATGTCCCGTAACGTAGTTGTGACAACCAAATACTTCAGTGTTCTCAAAAACAGCATTCGTATATGAGTGTGAAGCTATAAAGCACAAAAACACAATACTACTACTTCTACTTCGCTTCACATCGCCTTGTGTTATTGTACCGAAGTCGTTGGTTCTTGCAACTTCGGTATAGTATATGTCTTGAAAAAGGCAAATGTCTTGACTCACCATTCAATACGTCTTGTGCAGGTGCCTAATAGTAACCAATTGGATGCTTGAACAACAAACAGTTGATGCTGAATTTTCAAAAACAAAACCATCATGAGTGATGAGGCACATTTTCACCTAAACGGTTACGGCTAACAAACAAAACTGCCGTATTTGTGGTACAGAAAATGCAAATCTTAATAATAAAAAAAAAATATGCACCCACATCGAGTTATTGTTTTATGTGGTTTTTGGACTGGCGGAGTCGTCGGACCGTACCTCTTCGAAAATGATGTCGCTAACACTATTACCGTGAACGGTGCACTTTTTCCTGACATGATAACAATTTTTTTATGGGTTGAATTAGATGATATGGACTTAGACAATATGTGGTTTCAGCAGGGCGGTGCCACTTGCCACACAACGTATGAAACATTAGCACTATTGCAAACGAAGTTCCCAGTATGCATTATGTCACGAAATAAAATAAATAAATGATTTCCCATTACATCCCATGAAGGGACCGGGGAGAACTTCTCACAATCACTGAGCTGTGCGCTTTCCAGTTTTCCTACAGTTTTACACCGATTCCGAACGGTATTTTAAGAAGCTTTTTCATGGCTATATACTCGATAGTGTCGCCGTCACTATGCGAGGTGATCGCCGCCGAAAGAAATTTTTTTTTAAGGTGGTCAGAGCAGGGTTCGAACCCAGGATCTCAAGTACAAGAGCCGCGCACACTAACCATTAGTTATATGCCATAGACTAAACAACAATTTTGGCGTGTTTTATTTGCACAAGAAAATCTGCACCCTTATTGACTCACCCGTATGAAAATATAGTCTGTTTTATGTCCTTTCCTAAAATATTGCGTTTCTATCTTTGCCCAATAATAAGCTAAAGGTCATTGTTCATAAATCAGGGCTTTCTTATATTAAAAATACAACGTCTTTTTGGATTCGTCGATTGGTGCAAGGAAATATTGAAAAAGTGCAATGGTGGTTCTTCAATCAATAACTAGAAGGTCACAACAGGAGGCGAATCATGCATCTATGCATATGAACCTGAGACTACACAGCAATCGACTCTAAGGGTCTTCCAAGATGAGCCAAGTCCAAAAAAAAAGTTATTCGTGCACGAAACTCTGCAGAAGCAGTTCACTTCGGCGTAACTGGCCATGTTGTAGTAGATCCATTAGAGCACTCTGGTCAATTCGGAATGGTACACAACAATTTATTTGCCGAAAGTTTTTGGTGAACTAAGGAAATCAAAACCTCAAAAGATCGGCTTAAACAAACGCGTATTTTACCAGCAAAAACATTAATGTTATAAGTTATCCGCCTTACAGCCCCGATTTGACACTTTATGGCAAAAATTGCTTCCCATTACATTCCATGAAGGTATTGAGGAGAGCTTCCCACAACTATTGAGCTGTGGGCTCTCTAGTTTTACACACTGAAAAATGTGTCTCTTTTTGTTGTTTTGATGCAAATATAACGTGTTTGTATCTTGTCCCAAATATGTATATGTATGTAGTATCCTTGTGTCCAAACGCAATGTGTTTGCTATTCAATAGAACATATTTGGAACACAATGATTAATAGGTTATAATATATGTATTTGGCACCCAAATGTGGCTTTGCTTGTTGAAAACTGCCGAATACAAAAACGTAACAGACAATAAACAAACAAAACGCACCATATCTTCTATTCACGAAAACAATGCTTGCAAACATGTACATGGTTCCTGCAATATGTTTCTGGGTCCGTTATTTTTGAGTGTGTGGTTGGGACCTACATAGTGTATACAAAAAACCGGTTTTTCAAAAATGTTGGTTTTCGGTTTCTTCCAATATTCCGATTTTGGCAAAACCGGTGTTCGGTTAAACCGAGGTGTAGAAACCGGTTAATAACCGTTTTAGGTTTTTGTGACAAAATAGACAACTATGCGTTTTATAAACATTGTTTTTTTTTCTTCGTCTCTTTGAATTTTGGTATCGGCAATCGAGTACATAGCCATGAAATTGCTTGACAAGATACCGTTCAGAACCGGTGTAAAACTGCAGGTCCCAATCAAAGTGTGTGAGCCTATTCCTTCATGGGATGTCATGGACTAAATTTGAAATTTTTCAAAGGACTCTGGATTGTTTGCGTAACACTTATATTTTACGGCGCTTCAGAGATAATAGTCTAACGGGTTCAAATCGCCAATGGACTTCCAGGTTTCGGCTGATTACGAGGTTTGCGAACACAGTGCGTACACAGTCGCCCTGTTTTCAACTTTTGGGAACAAAAAATCATTGAGCATGGCACGATAACGCTCGTCATTGACGGTTGTGGCGGCTCCTTGCTCATTTTCGAAGAAAATTGGGTCTATGATGCCGCCTGGCCAAAAACCGTGGATGCATCGGATTCTCCTCGACGACGTGTGGATATTCCGAGCCCCAAATGCGACAATTTTGTTTGCTAACGTAATCCCTGAGGTGAAAATGAGCTTCATTGGGAAACATGATTTATCCGTAAAACGCTCAAAATTTTGGGAAAGGAAGTGCGAGAAATGTTCAGTTCTGCGAATGGTGGCGAGTTGATGTTGACGGCTGTTCAAACACACTTTAAGCTAAAGCGGCAATAATTTCCACTGAACACACAGGACGAGCACGTACACGAGTAGTTTTATTCATGTGTTGACGGTAATCAATTTCAGTCGAATTTTGTTCGTAGATTTCTGGCAGTTTGAGATGAAGACTCAGAACTTTGGAAGAAAGTTTTTAATATTTTCCAATATCTTTTAGAGCGTAAATCGACCCATTTTGAAAATGTCTAGCCTTTAACAAATAATCTGTCACTTCGTGGATTTGAAATAGGTCATCTGCTTCGACATACTGGGAGGTACAAGTTCCAAATTTTACATGTCCCACCCCTTCTCATACACATTTGATTTAACCATTTAGGCAAAATCATCGTTGTGTAAATATTCCTTTGGACGTTTTGTACTTCTTTTTTGAAAGTGAATACTGTTTTTTATGCATTTCAGCTAACCTATAACCACCTGTATTGTCATTACATCCAGAACTTAGATCTAAATCGGAGTTGGCAGATATGACATTTTTACTAATACTAAATTTTCACCATACACTCTATTTTAGATGTCAGTTTTTGTTGAATTTTCTGTATTTTTTTGTGTGTATATTGTGACATTGACTAACAAAGCATTGCAAACAGAATATACAGTCATTGATCCCACCTTCTATCACTCTTTAAATGGCTACGGTTCCAGAAAAAATTCATAAACTATTCTCCATTAATTCAATGGGAATTGTTCATTATCTGTATGAAACATCTGAAGGTTATTCTTAATATTTACTACAAATAAATGAAATGCTAGCCTAATGGAAATGGTGAAAAAATGTTCATGGACCCATTGCATCCTTGCCTACTTCATTATAAATTTGAAATTGTAACACATTAGAAGTACATATATAGGAATTAAATTGTAAAATCCTTTGTCAAAAAGTAATCTTTCATTACACCGCAACTGTACCCATCACATTGAGATGATCTAATTAGGTCTCATTCATATTCACAAGTATAATTCAAGTAAATTGAAAACCTGTTTGCCGTACAATTTGCCACACCTTGTACTGTTTACACTTCAAAACTCACAACCCTTTCTACCCTACTATGTGTAAATACACCAACATATTCGTTTGGTATTTCAAAATATCCTCAAGCTAAAGTCGAAATGTAAACACTCTATGTTTTCTCACAAAACATTATACGTCTATATTAAAAAATAAAAAAGTTAATTGAACAAATTTGCATAACGTTCTAATTATACACGAGCATTTGTTCAAATTAGAATTGAAAAAAACCTGAAAGAGTTGTGGCATAAAACAAACATTCACGGAGGAGGGTGAGGATGAGGTAAACGAAATTATATGTTTACCGTTTATTCAGCAACATATGTCGAAATTAAAGATTTGATTAATCAGAAACCCTCAACCACATCAATGAGGAACAAGTATGTCACCGGATGTGCTGTAATTCCTTTGATATTCAAAGTAAAGCAAAGGAGTTGAACGAATAATATTACGGCCGATTACTATTTACATAGTATTAATGTTGTCCAGATGTTGTTAGAAGTTGATGACAGTTACTTGCTTAAAGACGCAATTGTTGGAACATTCTCAGGATAGGTCGACATTCTACAGGACTTTTATTGTGTGCTTGCACATCTCAAGTTTGTTTAGCGTTTACTATTACCTAGGATCCTTGTATTTGCACTCGGAAAAACAAACGGCCGCTGTAACATTATGCAGGAAACATGAATATGTTTGGAACAAGAATAATTTTCATTGCAAATCTGCGGCATTTTTGTTTCTTTGTTGTCTGTCACGTTTTTGTTATTAGCAGTTTTCAACTGACAAAGCCGTATTTGGGTCACAAAAGCATATATTATAGGGGTGTTTTTTTCGTAACCTATATAAGTTAACATCAATTGTAACCATAGAGTAAATATGGGTAGAGAAAATCTTTCACTCACCAAATTTCTGACATTTGTCCTCGTGTGATGTATACGTTTGATGTTGAAAAGAATTGCTTTACTAATACCAGATAGAGGCAATGGTTCAAAACAACGAACAAAATAACAACAACGGCATTTCGTTTTGTGTGTTAAAATTAATGTGTTAAATACAACACAAATGTATGCTAACAATAACAGTCAATAAAAAAGTTTAAAACACATTTAAATTTCACAGTTTTTCACCAAAATGGCATGAAAAATTAAAGCAAGAAGTTATTGTAATTCCACCTGGTGTATATCACTTTTCGTCAAACATCTCTCTATCACACCGACCGCATCACGAAGAGTGTGAAAGGAAACGTCAGATGAGACAAATGGCGGCTCTACTATAAATTTACTCTATGATTGTAACGAAAAAAACGCATACACGTTGAGTATAATCAACTTGGCTTCATCAGATAATTATTTATTTTTATTTGTCAATTTGTTTATTTAAAAGTCAAAGAGAAAATAAAATTCTAAAGAATACAGTGTAATATATGAGGTGGTTATACTGCATCGGCACTACAATCGACTTTTTCTCATTTGATATAGCAGTGAATTATTGCATTGAAAAATAGATGTTTGGTTAAACGAAATCTCCAAAAACGGGGTTACGATTGCCACATTGGGGTATCGCTCTATTCAATAATGAATTAGGCATCGAAAACGAACGCTGAGCTAGCCGCGTGCTCTTCTTTATGTAGGCTTCTTCCCCACTCTTACGGTTTAAATGAATAAAACGAGGAGCTCGGGAACAGATCTCGTACCGCAAGCGAGTTATAGAAAGCTACTGTGTAGTGGTATCAGAAATTGGCTCCAGGCAATAAATGTGGATCGAATTATTCACCATAATTTGTTCGAAAAGTACATAAAATTTCCCACAAAGTACATCAAATGTACCAGAAACTACATGCTTATACAATATATATTTAACGTAGCATGTTCCTCTAAATTGCATATATTGTAAAATTCATATGAAAATTTACCACAAGTACAAAAAGTCAATTGTGCTAAACACAAGTACTTAAAGTGTAGTAAAATTACTAAAATGCGTATCAAAAGACATTCGGGTACCAAATGTGTACCAAAAAGTATATCATAACATTGCATAAGGTGCAGTAAGCAGAGGGAACCGAAGGCGTTCTTGCGAGTCATGGGAAGATATCGGTTATACTAGATATATTTTGAGAATCGAAGCATTCCTCGGCTTTATTTGGACACTTCACTTCCTTGAGGTTTTGCTTTAGTAGTTGTTTGTCTCCAGTATTGTCTTGGAATTATTCTTCTTGAAGAAGACAAAATCATAATATTTTATTCAACTTTTTACAAATTTTGATTAAAAAATTAACTACCCCTAATATTTACATCATAATTATCGAAACGTCGTGGAAATATAAGAAATGGAATGATATAAATTTTGTATTTTGCATACAACACACTCGAACTTGGTTACACTTTTATCGGGGTTATTCTCAACTTCTAAATTTATACATGTTAACGTGCAGGCTGTCATTTTGTATGACTTATCGTGTATAAGTTACGAAGAAAACGCCCCTATTATAACTAGTGTATTCAAAACCCGTATATTTTCGGCTTCTTCGAATATTCGTATTTTGGCGAAACCGGTTTTCGGTTAAACCGAGGTGTAGAAACCGGTTAAAACCCGGTTTCGGTTTTTATGACAAAGTGGAAAACTATGCGTTTTACAAACATCATGTAGTTTTAATTCGTCTCTTTGAATTTTGAGATCAAGTAAATAGCCATGAACATTCTTGTCAAAATATCGTTCGAAAACTGTGTGAAACTTCAGGTCCCGATCAGAGTGTGTAAGCGTATACCTTCATGGGGTATAATGGGAAATTAAAGGCTGTGCCATGTAAAATTTGGAATCTAATTTCTTACTTACTTACTTATCCGGTCATGAACAACCCCGAGGGGTCAGGGACCTTACAAAACGTAGATAACATATTTCGCCAACCAGTTCGATCTTTTGCCTTATCTCTTCAGTTGGCAATACCAAGTGTACGCAGGGATTCGTCAACCTGATCCCTCCAACGGAGTCTTGGTCTTCCTATTTTTCTTCTTCCTTCGAGTTCGGAGTGTCGAAAACCCTTCGTGCTGGTTCGTGTTCATCCATTCTACTGACATGGCCTAGCCAGCGCAATCGCGTTATTTTGATCCGCTTAACTATGTCAATGTCAGGATATAGCTCATACAGCTCATGGTTCGTGCGTTGCCGATAGTCGCCGTTGTGCACTATAGGGCCATACATTTTTCGGAGTATTTTGCTCTCGAAGACTCCTACAGATGTTTCATCTGCTGGCGATAAGACCCAGGATTCTGCGCCATAAAGCAAGACAGGTTGTATGAGAATAGTTGGATTTTTGTTACTCGAGAGAGGGCTTTATCGCTAAAGTGCTTGCTTAGCCCCAAATAACATCGATACGCAAGCACAATTCTCGGCTTGATCTCAAGGCTGACGTTGTAATTTTCATTTACGGCAGATCCGAGATATATAAATTCGTCCACCACCTCGAACGATTATCAACGTTCACGCTTTGGTCTAATCGCGTGGTGGCCCTGCTCGTTGAGACAACTAATTTTATCTTATCCTTATTTACCGTCAGACCCACTTTTCCTGACTCCTTCTCAATTCTCCAAAACACCTCTAACACTTCTCTAACTGTGCCTCCAATGATATCTATATGATCAGCATACGCGAGCAGCATGTGACTTTCGCTGTTGATGGTTTTATTCATGTTGGCAGCAGCTTTTCTCAGAATAATCTCTATTAAGATGTTTAAGAGATCGCATGATAGGGTTTCACCTTGTCTGAGCCCTCGCTTAGTTCCGAAAGGTTCTGTAAGATCCTTACCAACTTTCACTGCGGATTTGGTGTTCGTCGGGGTCATCCTCCAAAGACGTATGAGCTTTGCAGGAATACCAAGCTGAGACATTGCTTCGTAGAGTTTGCCCCGTATCGGGCTATCGAAGGCAGCCGTGTAATGGTAGGTTTTTTTTTCGTGGGTCTTCTCCAGGATTTGGCGTAGCATGAAAATCTGGTCAGTTGTCGATTTTCCAGGCCTAAAGCCACACTGGTATGGTCCAATCAGGTGAGCGATAATTGGTTTTAGTCTTTCGCACATTATGCTTGATATAACCTTATATTTAATTTCGCTTCAAAAAAAAAAAATACTATAGAAGTTTTTTCAAAATTATGATTTTATTGGTATGGACCATTATTGATATTTATGACTAAATACAACATCGTTCAAGCGGCTCCATGACTTGCTTTACAGTTCGTCAGTCTATCTACACAATTTGGCAGTACATTATCGATTGTTTGGACCCCTACTTCGTGCTTTAAGGTCTCAAAGGATTTGGGATTGTTTGCGTAACACTTATGGCGATTTCGTTTCTGAAAAAAATTCAAAATTTTTTCTGTCCGTTACCCTAAAAGCGCCTTTTTGTGTTCATTTTTCAATAAAAGTGCCACTCTACTTCAAGGTATTGTGTTCTTTTCTCAGAAGGTTGCACTCAAAAAGTGCAAAAAAATTGGCTGCATTGGCTGACTTTCTGTCATTTGGTGTGTCCTCTTTGTACTCGCTAAACGAAATTTTCTACCCTTTGTGTGGGGCGCTAAGTTACTTTAAGCTGCTTTAGTTAAAATCGCTTAACTTCTCAAAAAAAGTGCTTGAACCACTAGTTTAGCGGGAATAACAAAAAATGCCATTAGTTTTGGAAAATTTTCGACCAGTTTGTACGAAGAGTCGCTTAAAATTGTTTAATATCGCTTAGGTATCCATATAGACTAGTCGAATATGTTAGATATATGGGAAGAATACAATTATTAGAAAATGCAAACTTTCTATGTTCGTTCCTCACCCCAGAAATCAACAACTTTGAAGGGTTGATGGCAACATTTTCAAAATGTCGCCTCATACAAAGGCAACATCATTTTTTAGAAACGTAATCACCGTTATATTTCACAGCGCTCCAGAGATAATAGTCCAACGGGTTTAAATCGGTCAATGGACATCAGAGTTTGGCTGAGTGCGCAAAAGATCGATTGTGTTGCACGTAGTGCCGCCCTGTCTTCAACTTTTGGGAAAATCGGTGATCATGGCATCATAACGCTCACTATAAATGGTTACGGCGGCTCGTTGCTCATTGTCGAAGATAAAAGGGCCTATGATGCCGCCATTCCAAAATCGAACCCAATCGTTGTGGATGCGTCGGTTTTTCCTCGACGACATGTGGATTTTCAGAGCCCCAAATGCGACAAATAATTTGTTGAAAAAGTCTATTGTGCCTGCCTAATGGGGCCAGTAACCATAGTGAGCTGTGAAAAAGGCTTAAGGTTTGTAATTTTTCGTAGTTATATCAGTTGTGTAAAAACCGAAAGAACCGGATTAACGGCTTGAAATAACCGGTGAAACCGGTTTTTCGAAAAGATCAATTTTCAGAAAACCGACATATGGTTATCCGGCCGGAATTCGGTTAACCGGTTTCGGGTTTGAATACACTGATTATAACATATTAAGCATTGTGTCTCCAAAATATAATTTTGAAGTGCAAACAAGATGTATTTGGCCACAGTCACATTCAAATTTCGACAAGGTGCAAACACGATATATTTGCATAATACAGATATTTCAGTATGTTACTCCTGACAATTAATCTCCCTATATCCAACACAATATTTGTTCCCTTCGAAATCAAAATTTTAAAATACTTCAATAAATAAATGGATTCCCATTACATCCCATGAAGGGACAGGGTAGAGCTTCTCACAATCACTAAGCTGTGCGCTACAGTTTTACACCGATTCCGAACTGTATTTTGAGAAGCTTTTTCATGGCTATATACTCGATAGTGTCGCCATCACTATGCGAGAAATTGTTAGAGCAGGGTTCGAACCCAGGATCTCATGTACAAGAGGCGCGCACACTAACCATTGCATTTAATACTTCAGCTGGTATTAAATGTTCGTTGCTTCGAGAGTAACTGTACATTCTATCACATATCACAAACGTATGTATCGCACTTCTGCAGTGGTCACATTTGCACTTTTTTGAAAGTTGTAGCAAATTCATTCTTATTATTTGATTCACTGCAAGAGCCACAATGTGAAGCACATTTACAGTAATCATATTTTCATTGCTCCGCCGGTTCCGATTTTTCATGGCTAAATACTCGATAGTGTCGAAATTTAAGGTGGTCGGAGCAGGGATCGAACCCACGTTCTCATGCACAAAAGCCGTGCACACTACCATTGCACCACCGATGAAATATCCTAAACCCATTAAATACATTGAGGCAAAGAGACAAACGCATTCACTTAAACCCAGCAATAAACAATGGTTTCCCACTACATCCCATGAAGGGATTGGGGATATCTTGTAACAACCAGTGAGATGTGCGTTTTCTAAAAATTGTACCAGTACCAAATGGTATTTTGAGAACCTTTTTCATGGCTAAATACTCGATAGAGTCGCCGTCACTAAGTGAGGTGCCCGCCGTCGAAAGAATGTAAGGTGGTCAGAACAAGGATCGAAACCACGTTTTCATATACTATCGGCGCGCTCACCACCAGCTATACGTTCACCAATACTCTCCATCATTGTATCTGCCTACACATATATGCAACCATTTCCACTGTACAAGATGAGAGGCATATATTTCCTAAACCGACTATCTCTTATGCAGTAGCGACAACCTCTGATTGAATTGTGACAACTGGTAATGCGGTTGCGACAACCTTTAATTTAGTTGCTATAACCTGTAATTCGGTTGTGGCAACCTCTAATTCGGTGTTGGCAACCTCCAATTCGGTTGTGATGACTTCTAGTGTGCTTTTGACTACCACTAAGTTCAGTTGTGGCCAACTCTAAATTCGGTCACGGTTTATTCGGTTGTTTCAAACGAATATTCTGTGGTTGCACACACCTATAAATACGAACGAATATCACAGTCATCGCACAAAAAACAGCGATTTGCCAAAAGAATTTCAATTGCACACATGAAGTTCCTCTTCTGTCGCGAGTTTTCATAACATACTGACTTTTTTTTTGCTGTATTCAAATATTTTATAAAATACATTTTAAAATTACAATTTTCTTAATTCATGCAAGCTCAAGGTCTTTTCAAATAATATAAAGCTTATTTATTAGCTTTATATTACTTTCAAAAAAGTCGAGGATAAAAATGTTCCAATGATACCAAGGCTGTCTGTATAGCTATTTCGGATCTTGCCAAGATCTATCAACAGACGTTTTTGGTATGTTTTCGGTGAATTCATCAAAAATATATATCTAGAAACACTCGTCATATTAATGAGAATTCCTTTATACACACGTTTGAAGAATACCAAACACTAACATTGGAAAACTTTCATGCACAACTCTTTTTTATCATGTCGAAAAACCACTGGTTTGAAAAGGTCTTGAGCTTGGATGAATTTAAAAAATTGGAAGTTTAGAAAACAGACCGAATAAAAACTCCCGCAAGGGAAATGATGAAAATACATTTTAATACAAAATATAATTATTTTTATGATAAATAATCAATATTCTTCGAGCTTGAGGTCAGATTTGCTGTTGTTATATTTATTTTCCTCGATATTTCGCTACTCCTTTGTGTAGCATCATCAGGAGATATAAACAATATTTAACCCTAGAACGTCAGCCCTATTTTGTGTACACTAACGTCATCCTTCGTCATTAGGACTACGAGCTATTTTAAGATGCCATAAAGACTATCTTGAGCAAAACTTGGAACCAAAATGAATGATATTTTTTTTATTTAATTTATTTTTAATTAATATTCAATAAAAAAGGAGATTGCAGTCGACTAACGCTACACGAAAAATGAGGTCAACGCACTAGAAGTTAAGCTCGAAACTAAAATCGCTCGTTGTCGTTTTGGCGAAGGATGACGGTGCAGGGTTAACAATTAAAACAAAACAAAATTAACAATTGTGAAAAAATTATATTATTAATTTTGTTTTGTTTTAATTGTTAAATATTGTTTATATCTCCTGATGATGCCATACAAAGGAGTAGCGAAATATCGAGGAAAATAAATACAAGAACAGCAAATCTGACCTCAAGCTCGAAGAATATTGATTATTTATTGATAAGGAAAAGGTCGAACAACAGAATAAAAATATTTTTATGATATTGAAAATAGTTTTTATGAATTTTTTGTGAAAATGTGTTTGCCTACTTGATATTATTGCAAAATAATACAATTCAATTGCTAATGGATCTGAAAATAATTTTTAGCAAGAACTCCAAGCTATTAAAATTGACACTTGTGTTTTGTCGCAAATATTCCCAAACTCAAGTGGATGATTGTCAAAAGACAAGTGTAATAAGGATATTCACACTAACACAAATATATTTTATAGGGATTATGTTGCACAAGATAAGGGAGGAGCTGAGTGGTTATCTAGCGACGCGTCTAAAGATTTGCAAAAGTGTGAAATCATGTTTGTATTTAGGTTATTTATTCTTCAAGTGGATAGAATTAAGTAAATACTTGTGAAGAACAACAACCAACAAATTTGGCAAAAAGCAAAAAGGTTTTTGCAACAAAAACATGAAACACATGAAATTCCAAAAGGATAAATGTATCCATTAGGTGGTAAGTAACATTTACCATTCAAGTGTATTCAACTGCTGTTGACAGATTTAAAAGCTAAGGAGTCTGTTGGCAAAGTTAACTGACACAACCTGATGGAAAGTACATGAGCAACCCCATGTGTGAAGTTTCACATTTTGTTTTGTATCTTAAAGTAATTATGGTGCAATTTACTACCATGTGAAGCGGTAAAACCAGGGGTAAACAAGAGATTTTCACAGCATGATCCAAAACGGAAATGTAAGTCCGCACAGTGTACGCTTTTGCGTGTATTGGAGAGAAATTTTAAAATATTACCAATTCATGCATATTCAACTATAACTCACAAAACATGTTGCAGTTTATTGCATTGTAAAACACATCGAAAAAAAAGACCCGTGTCTCCCAGTTTTGCCCAAAGTCATGCACTTTTTTTATGGGCCCCCAAAAATTTGGGGCCTCGGTGTCATTTTTGCAAAAAAGTGATCATTTTGTCGATCATTTTTTTTTGTTTTTTTTTGACACCCTCATTTTTTGCAAACCGGTCGAAATTTTGATTTACTCTCTGAGGGAGTTGTAGCTCTTGTCATGGAGAACAAAGAATAATTCCTAGGAAGTTCGTTTGTTCTAGAAAGTTGTTTATTGCGTTCTAAGGTACATATTTGTTGTTGATTGTTTCCTTGAATTTTCAGCGGTTTGTTACCTATGGACCTGAACAGGGAAAAAAGGTAAAAATCGAATTTTTAAAGAGATTTTGACCTTGAAGATGAAGTTTTTTGATTTTATACGTACACAATTGTTGTTCTTTATGACAAGAGCTATAACTTTCCCTCAGAGAATAAGTCAAAATTCCGAACGGTTTGACTTCATTTTGCTCCATTACCCATTGAATGAATTGCCCGTGCTTTACATGGTCTGCTGGTTTGAGATCCTGAGTTAGCTGAATTTTGTACGCATGAAGGTGGAGGTGCTTCGTAAAATTTAAAGCTGTTAAGATCGATTCCGAATTTTTCGGCGACACTCTCGTTTACAGCAGCAATGTTTACAGGGGACCGACCGATACGTTGACACACAAGAGTCGTACTGTCCATAACCGAACCAGTTTCTTCAAATTTGTTGAACACTCTTCGATTGGTTACACATTAGGTGCACTTTCCCGACTGAAAATTCATCGAAGTGGGCATAACTTCCAAATTTTTGTAATAAGTTTTCACAATTATAACGCGTTGTTCTTTCGTAAAGCGTCCCATTTTCTAATAATCGGAATAAACATATGTGACAGCTGCAAAATTTCAGAGTTGCCACTTGCACAAAAGAAAGACACTAAATTTAAAAAGTGTTATCTTACTGAGACACGCTTTATATTTCAAAATTATGATTTTATTTGTAAGATCAATCATTGACATTTATGAATGAAATATAGCATCAAATGGCTTCCACGACTTGGTTTATTTCGATCTACCCAGTTTTTCAGTACACTTGTTTGGGCCTCTATTTCATGAACGACAGTGTCGAATTCTTGTATCTTTCACGGCACCCCAGATATAGCAGCCTAACGGGGTGAAATGGCGGTGAAATCGCAGCTGCGATGAGACCAATGGACTTCCGAGTTTCGGCTTATTATGCGGTTTTAGACCACAGTGCGCAAAAATCAATTGTACCATTGGATATGTGGCACATAGCGCCGTCCTGTTGAAACCATACACCGTCCATGTTATCCTCTTAAACTTTCGGGAACAGAAATGTTTTGAGCATGTCACAATAACACTCGCCTTTGACGGTAACGCCGGTTCGTTACTCATTTTCAAAGAGAAATGGCCCTATGATACCGCCATGTCAAAATCCGCATCAAACAGTCACTCGTTGTGGATGCATCGGCTTCTTCTCGACGATATGTGGATTTTTCGAGCCCCGAATGCAAAAATGTTGTTTGTTAATGTAGCCTCCGACGTGGAAGTGAGCTTCATAGTAAAAGATTATTTTTCGGTAGAAATGGTCATCTTCAACCAAGCGATTTTCAGCCCATTCAGCACAACGAACACGTATCGGATGGTCACGAGTCTTCGGTCCTTGGACAATTTGAACTTTACAAACCTTCTTTATGTAAATTTTTGTGCAAAAAAGTGCCAAAATGTGCAATTGCTGCGAACGGCTGCGAGTTGATGTTGATGGCTGTTCGAGCACATTTTCTGCTACAGCCCTTTGTCCAATAAGGCCCGAGTCGACGAACTCGCTGCAAAAAATTTGAGTTGAAAACTCAAAACTTTGGGAGAAAGTTTTTAATATTTCCTAATTTTCTTCAAGCATAAAACGTCTCGTTACGTAAATTTTTAACTTTTAACTAATAATCTATTACTTCATGAAAGTCCACATTTCCACATTATACATGGCCCACCCTTTTCAAGAGGCTCATACGCAAATCATTACGTCACGTACGCACGGTGAAAAAAGAGGCTGGAACCATGTATATGCTGGAACCATGTATATGTTTGGAACACACTTCAAACATTTATATGCTTGCAAGTCCAAAACTCAGGTGTACGTAAATACAAACATTAGCATTTTTACTGCCAAATATGTATCCTATTACGTGGAAACATACGCGTGCTTCATCCCAAACATCCATATACTTACGTGGAAGCATTGGCGTGTTTCCCCCAAACCTCCATATACTTACGTGGAAACATATGCATATTTTCTCCCAAACATAATAATATTTAGAAACGAATTTTTCTTTCTTTCTTTATTTATTATAATTAATTTTATCAATATATATTCACATTTATTTGTATAAATAATTAATACAAAAAATTAAAAACTTTAAATGATTTATACATTTACTTGCATTGAATGCATTATTTGTTTTGTTTTGAATCTGCTGCTCCGTTGTTTCTCCTTTCTTTGTTGTTTCTCACGTTCTTGCCTTCAGAAGGTTTCAACTATGACGTGGTTATCACCATGTGTTGGTACACAAACAATATACTTATATACAAATCAGGTTCATGCAAGCCGAGCGTCGATTAATTACTTGTGTTTTTTTAATACTTATTTCACAAATGGTTCGCCATTCCAATTTTCTCAGTAAAACTCGGACAGACAAAGGGCTTCATGTTGTCGCCCTTTCCAGTTTCGTTCCTCAAAATCGTTTATCACTTTGGTAGCACACATAAATATATCCGAAACATATACACGAAAACCAAAGCAACGTCATAAACCATTTAACCGTCCGAGCGTTTGTTTATTCTTTTTTCAATGATCAAGCGTTTTTAATATCGTCTGTCCGACGACTGAATACACGAAATTAAAACGAAATACAGTGTATCGCAAAAGTAAGTATACAGCTGTAAACCCTATACATTTTGTTAAAAAACTGCCTATAAGTCATTTAAAACACAACAAAATATTTTTATTCCAAAAAACAAACGAACGAGGGATAAAGCTTGAAACGAACGAAATTGACATCACAAAAGTTAGTATGCAGTACGTATGACATTTTGATTTGTATTAAAGATGCATGTGATTCATTTACCACATTTTAAGAAATCAATATTTAGTAGGGTATCCTCTATATTTTATAATTTCATGACGTCGTGATTGCATTAAATCTACCAATTGTGGGGTCACAGAACTTAGAATTTTCAACAACTATTCTACAGTAAAATTTGTGAGATCATCTCTCCCTTTTATATCCCGTTTTCGTATTTGGCGATCAAGGCGATCCCAAAGGTACTCTATGAGATTGACATCTGCCGATTGAGGAGGAGTTTTAAGTTGTTTTGTGTGATACAACAGCGATTCCTTCACAATGAGAAACGTATGATTCGGATCATTGTCATGTGGAAATATGAAAGTGTTATAATTCTATGGCGCTTTTTTGCAAATTTGTTTCCAGGTTATTAAGGTATAAATACTTGTTCACAATTCCGTTAATAAATACAAGTTTTCCACCCCCGAATTAATACCGAAACGCCACCATGTTTTACAGTATAGTCATGGTTTTTGACTCTATTTCGGAATTGGGCTTTCTCTACACTTTATCACGGCCATCAGATCCATGAAGATTTATTTTTTTCTCACTAGAAATAATAATAGTGTTTCAGAACGTTTTTGGGGTGGTTTATATACCGTTTTGTGAAATTTAGCCTCTTTTGACGGTTTATGTGACTAATAAATCGTTTTTTTCTAACACTTCAGCCACGATATCCAGGTCTGTGCAACAGACGGCGAATAGTTTCCGAAAGGCACGATTTTCCAGCTTCTTTTTCAATTTCTGCTTGTATTTTTGATGCACCTTTCTTTGGGTTTGCCGTAACTTTTCTTACTATAATCTTTTCTTCTTGGCTGTTAAACACTTTCGGGTGATCGAATACGGCTTATTTTTCGTGGAGCCCTCAGACTTAAAGTTTTCTAGTACTTTTTATAGAGTAGCACTACTTTTGTCTATAATGCCGGCAATTTTTCTTAGAGAATTATTGTTTTTGTACAATTTTGTTGTCAGATCCTTCAAATCCTGAGACATTTCTTTGCCTCGATGAGTCTAAGCAGCAAAAATTAATTTTAATTACTCAGACTTATTTTGTGGAGTTTATAGCTTGTACAGATTCGTCTGAATCCATAAAAAGAGAAACTTTCATGATTAAAGTCAATTACCGAATGGATAACCACTTGTCGCATACTAACTTTTGTGACCACAATATTGGAATTTTCTAAGAAATCTCGCCACAAATAGTAACGGGATCATATTGAACGGTTGAAATTATTGTTTTTGTAATGAATATCGTAGCGAGTGTTGACAACTAGTATAGAAATTGGGGTGCGAAAGAACAAAGTACAAAAAAATATCATATTCGTCGTAATTACAAAGTGTATACTTATTTTTGTGTACATCAGTCAAAATAAGAATCACTGAATTCATCTGCAATGTACACGAACATTCAGGAACACTTTTATTCTCTTGCTCTCGAGAGAGCATAAACAGTGAAACAAACACGGCTGTATTTATATCACAAAGACAAATATATTTGGGTCGCAAACACATATTTTATAACATATTAATCATTGTGCCTCAAATATGTAATATTGAATAGCAAACGCAATGCGTTTGGACACAAGTATATTATATTATATTTGCGACAAACTCCAAACACATGTTATATTTGCTTCCATGCAACAAAAAACTTCAGATTTTTCAGCGTGCTGGAAAGTCATTATGTTATACGAAAATTCATCAAAACCAAACGGGATAAGAACGAAATTTGCAGTTTTAAGCAAAACTGTCATAGATGTTGGATTAGAAAACTGGCTTTAACTTTGTCAGTTCCCTTGACTTATTGCGATAACATACATTTGTATTGTTTCTTCTGGAACGGGGCTCCGTCAAAAATCTAAAGGTTCCCATTGTGCACCATCTCTAACATATCTTCACTCTATTACAAAATCATTTAGATCTCAATAGCCTTTAGCTATTAATTTCTGTTGTTAAACTATCATGAAAAATACAACAAAATAGAAGAACAGGGCTCCTGCTTAGGATTTTCCCATTATTCGTCTCCCCTCTTTTTAATCGAAACTGGGTCGGATTGTTTTTCCGGAGACCACATACACGTTTTGTTGCTCTTCCATTCATACAAGGAGATTTCTTTCTAAAGCGGTCCTTTTTGAAATTGTAACATTTGCATATGAAATGTTGTTGTAATTGTTGTTTTTTAAAAAATAAAAACAACAACATTAGCAGCAGCATTAATAATAATATAAATAAAATTAATTGTTTTTCAAAAATAACCAATTTAATAGCAATTTCTCTCCCTTGGCTTTTTGTGATTTTATTTATTGTTCTTCACTTCCCTCCACACAACTTATCCAACTCTCACACTCACTGGCATATCCTTTTGTTTTGCTACATCGAATACGATATGAGAATATTGCAAGGACGGATGATGTTGCTTTGGGTTATTTGCATACGCAGTCCAACACACCGCTACCACCATCAACCAGTGCCTTTTACTGCACCCAAAACCATGCCTCTCATGGTTTCATATGGGATTCCCGCGTGCTTGAGCGTTAATATCCGGATGTTTTTCTTTTTAATAGTGGAAAATTATAGTCATTATTTTCTATTTTGTAAAATTGTCGTTTTGTTTTAAAAGGTTTGAACAAATGTCGCATACGATGTCATGCAGCGATAACTCCTGCGAGGGTCATTAAAACTATAAAATGTTCTAAGAGCTGCTTTGGAATCTTCAGAAAATAGAACAAGTATGTTGGCAACATTTGGTTCTAATGGCCAGTTGACATCAATTATTATGGATCCTGGTGCAAAAAGGCAGCATATTGTCCATTTTCAGATAACTGCTGCTCCAAATGTATGTGAAAATCGCAATATTACATGGAAAAATGCTGCATGCCGACCACTGATGCAGCTAGTTGCAACGTATGCTATTACTGATCAGTAAAACATTAATTAATGGTATAAATCGAATCGGTTATAAAATAGAATCACATTGCTAAACTCACACACTGAACGGAAAACTTTCGTAACAGAAATGGAAATGTCCGTCGCCCCAACAACTTTGGTCATCGAAAGTGAGATAACGTACAGTTTCACTACCGCTACGAAAATGTGTTCATCAAAGCTGGGTTGTTGCGGAAATGAATATGTTTCATTGCAGCCACGAAATTATTTCATTGCTGCAATGATTTTGTTGCATTGCTGCAGCGAATTTATTTCGTTGTTGCAATGAATTTGTTTCGTTGCTGCAATGAACTTATTCCATTGCTACAATGAATTTGTTTCATTGCTGCAATGAATTTGTTTCATTGCTACAATGCATTTGTTTCATTGCTGCAATGAATTTGTCTCATTTCTGCAATGAAACATATTCATTTCTCGATTTTCTTTATACTCCATTCACAAACGACCACACACACATTAACTCACAGAATTTGTTTTTCCCAATAACCATGCTTTGTAAAACTGCTATTAATTATTTTCGGAAGTTTATTATTAAGTCAACTGATTATTCGTTCCAATAACGACTCATTCGTTGTAACAACGAAATTTTTTCTTTAACTATGAATTTTGCCAAACAGCCAAAATAAATCAATAATAAACTCTGAAAAATTAAGATGTAAACCAACAAGCAATAGTATAAATTTCATACATTTACTTTGTTTTGATATTTTACCCGTTTCGCCAAAATTTAAATTAACAGGAACGAAAAATGAATTGTTGCAGCATCGAAGTGAGAAATTGTCAAAGAAATCAGGTATAAAATTTGTCGATGCAGCAACAACCAGTTTGTCGGATGTACGAAATTTTTCATTACAGAAACGTAAAACGTTAACGAATATGAGTTGTAATTTCCTTTATGCTAAGAGATTAAATTTTCTCCGGTTAGTGAAAAAAATTTAAATGCCGCGGGTGGGATTCGAACTCACATTCGCTGGACGATCGTTTCGATGTTTGTGAAGCATTATCTTCAGCAGCGTCTAGCCCGTTAAGCCACTGCGGTGTGTATTCACACTTGTCACTAACCGAAGACATTAATTTTATTTATTTATCCATGCGACGAATCGTTTTTCTTTCAGTGCATACATTGAAACTGAGGTTTGAAAATTTAATTACACAGCTTCTAATTTGATTTGCCGTTTCGAAAGAATCTTAAAGGGATTGGAAGACAACATTATTTTTCGGAGCAAAAATTTTAGAAAATTTTTTAGAAAAATAATCGCAAACTTCACAAAATTTCTAGTTCACCACCTTGCATGGACTGATAGACATTTGATGAATAAAATGACTTCTCTTAAAAAATAGTATATAGATGCATTTGTATTTTTTGGCCATTTAGTGAGTCTTTGTTTTAAACAAGATCAATGAACATTCACAAAAATTAACAGATACTGTGTCGAAATGTAGTCCCAATACTACCTAGTTACGTGGCCTCAAGCAACCCTTAGGAGTTAAGGACAGTCCAAAATGAGGATAACCCACTCGATCTTTAGATCTTTTTCTTCCAGTTGGTAACACCAAGCTATCGCAGGCAATATTCCATCTGGACTTGCCACCGAAGTCTTGGTCCTGGTCATTTCGAAATCCTTGGAGTAACTCTTCGAATACCTTTCGCACTGACACATTCCAATCTGTACTACTGACGTGACCCAGCCAGCGAAATCGCTTTATTTTGATTCGCATAACTACATCGATTTCGGGATACAGCGAGTTTTCTTCTTGGATACGCTCAGGAGTTTCCAGAGTACGTTACATAGAATTTGGATTGAGAGAGAAACGAACACACGCTGAAAAATTTGTATTTTTGTTGTTGTTTTGCTGTAAATATAACGTTTTTGTAGCTAGTCGCAAATATAGCATACTTGTATCCAAACACATTGTGTTTGCTATTTAGTAATACATGTTTGAGACACAGTGATTAATGGGTGATAGTATATGTTTTTGTTACCCTAATGTGGCTTTGTTTGTTGAAAACTGCTGAAAACAAAAACGTGACAGGCAATAAGGGACCAAAAAATCAGCAGATTCTCATTGTCTATGGACGGTGTGGATATTGATGAATCAGACGCTCTTGATGTTCTGGGCATGAAAATACAATGTGATGTCCGTTGGGCAAAACATGTATTTAAAGTGTCGAAAGATGCATTCAAGTGTCTAGGCTTTTTGAAGCGGTGCAAGAAATACTTCACTCCATCTGATCTTCTCAATATCTACACCACCTACATCAGGCCAAAGATGGAGTATAACTCCCATATATGGGCAGGTGCTCCTAGGACCTCTTTGGAGCTTCTCGACCGTGTCCAGAGGAGAGCGACGGTGTTAATAGGGGACAGTAGAGTATCCAACTCTATTGCTCCCTTGAGCATCGTCGAAATGTGGGTTGCGTGTCACTGTTCTATCGATATTTCCACGGTATGTGTTCCTCGGACATCCGTCAACTTATGCCGGACGTGAGGATATTTAGCCGAAGTACGCGGCTTTCCAGGAACTCTCATCCGTTTTTTATCGAGTGGCCGATTGACCGCACTACACACTATAGAGAAAATTAGTTCTTCAGCCGTACAGTCCGTATGTGGAATAAACTTCCGGCTAGTGTATTTCCCACCAATTGTGACATACAAACATTCAAGGCAAATATCAACAGACACTACTCCCTCTTTCCACCCTCTACTACCTCAATTTTCCTTCGCCAACACAATGCACTGCATTTATAGGGGGCATCCCCTGAGTGTTGGTTTGATAAAAAAAAAAAAAAAAATTGATTAAAACAATGCTTGCAAACATATATATGTTTTTGCAATATGTCACTTGGGCCACTTTTTTCAGCGTGTTTGTTGAATGTTTATTTCATTTCACATTTGACATTAAACAAGGACTCCGGAGGGTTATGTTGTAGTTAAACGTTATGTAAGAACGTGTACTTAGGAATTTATCATGATTCTTGAAAACTCTCGTTCGGCCGGCAATTGCATGGATGAACAGGACAGACGTAGAGTACAAGGAAGTCGATGCCGGTGGCTTGAAATGTTACAGGGCTCTTCGGATGTTTTTTTACAAGAGATCGTTGGTTCCAGTTGTAAATGGTGGTATGCAGTGATCAGAGGAGGTAGTCCTTCCTGACTGTCACGTTAGGTAGGCTCAAATTAGCCTTCGTCTGAACAGAGATTTCGGAGTGCGTGGGTAATTACAGGACTGTGTAATACTACACACAGTGTTGCCAGAAGACGTCAAAAAAATTATGCTAAATGCCCAAAAAAATTGTGCAAAATGGAAAGAAATTATGCTAAAAACACCAAAAAAAATTGGGCAAAATGCAAAAACATTTTGCTAAAATTAAAAACTTTAATTTATTATATATTTACCTCTGTGTGTATTATTTAGTACCTACTATAGCGTTTTTAAGCACTATTTTTATTCACAAATTCGTTTAATATTTATAAACAAACACAAACCATTTTGAAATCAGAGATGTGTACTATTTTCCATAAAATTCCATAAAGAGTTTCCGGTTCAAGATCAATTTCTATGAAAAAGTAATTTTATAACAAGAAGAAAATTTTCATAGAATATATTATTAAAAAAACTAATGTGAAACTGATAATTATGGTGGATGGTTGGGAATATAGTTATCATCAGCTCCCTTCTCCACAACTATTTAGGTATATATTATCCCACATTATAGGAATAAACAAATCTCAACTAAGCGAGAATTGTTTAACCTCCTACTTGTGTGAAAACATCGACAATAATACTTTGCCATAACCATCAATATTCACAACATTTATTTCCTATGCCATTGCATAGATGTTGTTGTTTCAAAAAAAAACAACGATTGCCTTGAGATTGGTGTACAGGGTACCGTCTGCGTATTCTTCCATTTTAAGGGAAGGGAGCTGATGATATGCCTTGGTGGGCCTTGAAATACCTATATCTATATCTATATTCCCAACCATCCACCATAATATTAAATTTTACATTATTTTTTTAATAACATATTCTATGGGACTTTACTTTTGTAATATAAGTATTTTTTTCATAGAAATTGATCTTGAACCGGTAAAATTATTAACCAACATAACATCTTAAAAATCGAATAATAAAACTAGAATGGATTCCATAACAACATTAAAATAAAAAATCACTTTGTTTAAAAATTTTTGGTTTAAAAAAGAAGCCCCGATGATTTATCAGAAATTTCTTGTGTAATTTTAAGTCCATTTTTATTTTCGTTTTATATTTGTAACTACACTTAGTAGTAAGTCCTGAAATTTTAATCTGAGAGGCCCATTCCTTTTTAAGAAACAATGCAAAACATACCTACGGGTTTGTGCGTTTCATATTAAATATTTAAAAAAAAATTACTCTATGACAAGGATTTTTCAAAAATTTGTTATCCTCTGTTTATTCACGTTTTTGGCATTAATGAAAAGCTAAATTCCTTTTTTTGATGCAAGTGTACCTCAAGCTTCAGTTTTCTATGATTATTCTGAAAAACGTATCAGTTTTCTTCTCTTTCAAAAGTATGATATAAACTGTTGATGCAGAGTGAAACCCTAACGGTGTAAACGAACATTACAATTTTCATACTTTTGTATTGCATTTCCTTCCGTATTAAATTGGAAGTGACCAAAAACGAATGTACGCTTTACATTGTTTCCAAAAAATTTTCTACACAGGTTTTCACAGTGTTTTGAATTTGTGGAATATATTGTTGTATTTACAGGTTATTATAAAATATAAAAAAACGTCATCTTCGTAAAATTGTAATACATGTAATTTTTCCAAATAATTAAATTATTAGTTTTTAATTTTTTGTTTGCCAGAAAGATTCCGCAATCATCACATCCAAGAGGTTACTATAACAATTTTGCACGAAATGTAATGTAAAAGTGTAACATAAGTTGCTGAAAGGCTGAAAACACAGGATCAGTCAAAAAGTTTTTAGCCCATGAGGCAAGAAAATGTAATGAACATATGTTTCGTTTTTCTCATCCTTTGGTGTGTGTTGGCTCATAAGAAAGAATGTATTGTAACAGACACAAAATATAAACGTGCGGTGTGTGTTTCAGATTCCTAAAAATTCTATATTTATTCAGAAATATACCTGTTACATGTAATTAAAAAGTAAAATACAAAAAAAAATTGATGGAAAATTGTGCAATATGTAAAAAATTATGCTAAACATTTTATGAAAAATATCAAATTGTGGAAAAATTTGGTGAAAATTATGTTAAAAAGCATTTAGCATCATGTTTCAAAACAATTATGCTGACGCCAAAAAAATTATCCCAAAATAGCATTAATTATGCTAAACTGGCAACACTGACACTAAATGCACCGTTAACTTGAGCTAAATGAAGGATAACCATAAGACAAGCTATTGTCAGAATACCAAATCGGATTCCCACAGGCAGGGACCCCGAAGCTGTATACAACCATGGTGACTAAGTGCGAGGGTATTGAGGGCTAAAATTATAGGGCAAAGTCTCGTTAGTATAACATACATGAAAACATGGTTTCCCATTACATCCCATGGAGGAATTGAAGGAGTTTCTCACAACCGATTGGGACCTACACCGGTTCCGAAAAGTATTTTTGGAAAGCTTCTTCATGGCTAAATACTCAATAGCGTCGCCTTCACTAAGCGAGGTGACCGTTGTCGAAAGATATGCAGGGATCGAACCCACGTTCTCATACACAAGACTCGTGCACACTACCATTTCAATACTGACGGCCACAAAATGCAAGGTTAGCGTGAGCTATCGTTTGAATAGTAAATCGGACTCCTTCAGACGGGGTGACTCCCATTGAGTATTCAGGCCTTATAGCTGTTTGCAACCTATTTCAGATTTCCACAGGCAGGGTGGCCTTCCAACGAGTAGTGTAGTGCCTTCATTATTTCAAAATTTCATTTAGCAATGTATATAATATAATTAATTATATTTGTATTCCGTTGTTCGCCTTTTTGATATCAATAAATAATCCATATTCTCCGAGCTTGAGGTCAGATATGCTTTTCTTGTATTTATTTTCCTCTATATTTCGCTACTCCGTTGTGTAACATCATCAGGAGATATAAACAATCAATAAATATTCAAATCAAATAACAATAACGAAAAATTATGTCAATATAAAAACACGTGAAAAAAGTTTTCCCGCCTTTTTTAAAATTTTTTTTGAAGTTACACAAACAAAAATAAGGTACGTAAACAGTTCATATAAATAAGTTCCACTTTGATTTAATTGAAATATTTAACTTCTTCAGAAATTTGTTCCAAGTTTGGTTAATGGTTGTCTATGCTGCCAGGTTTCTCCTTTCAACATGTTTACTGTAGGACACTTTTGAGATCAGTGTCACTTCCAAGTTAGTGTATTAAGTTAAAATTTTAATCTTTTCAATGGAAGTCCCATTTCTCCTTTTTTGATATCCTGCCACTTTTTCTGAAAATCATGATTTCGGACTCGGATATTTTGACTTCTATTTTCCGCGTTTTACAATATTTTTCTAGCTTTATTAGAATTTGTTGTAGGGTGTCAATTTCATTAGACAAGGTGATAATATTATCTGGGTACGATAACATTCGTATGTTCATGTTTCCTAAGCATAATCCTCCGTCCAACTCGTCATGAAGATCATTCAAATATACAGAAAAAAGTAAGGGAAACTGCGGGCACTCCTGCTTCACTCCAGTACTTGTTTTGAAAGAATCCTGTATCTCCATATTCCAGACTTTATGTTGTGACACAAATTCTCTATAAATAGAACCAACTTCGTTGATACGCCGATTGTTTAAAGTTTGTATATTAATACTTACTTTATCAAATGCCGCTTTGAAGTCTACAAAAAATTAATAAATTTTCTTATTTATTGCAACATTTAGATGTAAAGGGTTTTTCAACAGAGACGCTACAAAAGTAAATCGATAGGGACAGCAAACGACGCCATATTTTTTCCCGGTCTTTTGACATTTCTCTTCAGTAAGGTTTGCCATTTCACCATGGAAAGATATACGAGCCAACAACGAGTCGAAATTATTAAAATTTACTACCGAAATTTGGAGTCAGTGGCCTCAACTTTAAGAGCGCTACGTCCAATTTATGGTCGTCATAATCGTCCTACCAGATCAACAATTGAGCGTCTAGTGGAAAAATTTGAATCCACAGGCACAGTACAAAATGTTCCCGTGCCAGTGAGACAAAGAAGTGCCCGTAGTGTCGAGAATATTGCTGCCGCTGAGGCTTCAGTTCAAGAAAGCCCAAATGTGTCTCTCACACGTCGTTCTCAAGCGTTGGGCATCTCTGTGACATCGTTGTGGCGAATTTTGCGAAAAGATCTTGGCCTACATCCTTACAAGATGAAATTGACGCAAGAACTGAAGCCGCTTGACCACCATAAGCGTCGTATGTTCGTGAATTGGGCTGAGCAACAACTTGAAAATGATTCGGATTTTCATCAGAAAAGCATCTTCAGTGATGAGGCTCATTTCTGGCTGAATGGCTTCCTCAATAAGCAAAATATGCGTTATTAGTCAGACAGCAATACGCACGTAATCTATGAGTCATCATTGCATCCCGGCGGCGTCATTGGGCCGTACTTCTTCCGCGATGATCAAGACCGGCACTTTACTGTGAATGCGAATCGCTACCGTTCAATGATAACCGATTTTTTTGGCCCCAATTGGATAGTAAGGACTTGGAGGACTTGTGGTTCCAACAGGACGGCGCCACAAGCCACACAGCGAATGCCACAATCAATTTATTGGAAACCAAGTTTGGTGAACGTGTTATCTCACGAAATGGCCCAGTCGATTGCCCGCCTCGGTCGTGCGATTTGACGCCGTTAGATTATTTTCTGTGGGCCTACGTTAAGTCTATGGTCTATGCCAACAAGCCAGCGACGATTGATGAACTTCGTACGAATATCGAATGTTAAATTGCAGCAGTATCGGCCGATTTATGCTTGAAAACCGTCGAAAATTGGGTTCAGCGTCTGGACTTCTGCAAGCGTGCCCGTGGTGGCCATGCAAAAGAAATCGAGTTTCATACATAATGACATCGAACGTACTTTCACAGGAATAAAGAATTTCATTGGTATCTAAAACCGGTTTTGTTTTATTTAAAAAAACTTTTGTAGTGCTCTTATTGAAAAACCCTTTACTATTGACGATAGATTGTAAATGTTGTCGACTGTGAAAAAATTTGGAACGCTTCACGATTTTGCGTGTCATCCTTGCGCAGAAGCCATGCTTCTCTCCTCTGTATCGTTCTAATTTTAGTGTATATTCTGCCGAAGCAAGAACGAGCATAATGAGGGCTAAAACTACAAGGCAAAGTATCATTCAATAAGAAATAGGATTACCACATTCAGTGTCCCTACTCGATTATACAAGCAGGATAATCACAGGACCTAATACAAGGATAACCATGGCTGGTTAGGATACCAAACCAGATTCGAGTGTACAGAAGTTATCGCTGTCTTGACACTAGTTCGGATTCCCATTGGCAGGGTGTCCCGAACGAGTACACATGCAGCCTCACTTTCTGTTTTTGGTGTGTCGCCAGCGTGCGATGTGACCCAGAATTCTGCACCATACAGCAAGACTGGTTGTCCAAGAATCTAACAGAGTTGTATCTTTTTCCCGAGAGAGGTTCTTATCTCTGAAGTGTGCTTCCTTAGCTTGAAATAACACCTGTCTCCAAGTACAAGGTAAAGAAATTCGTCTACTACCTCGAAATTATAATGGTTCTAAACGTTCACCCTTTCCTCCAAACATGTGAATGGTCCGATTGTCGAAACCATCAATTTTCTCTTGTCCTCGTTTACTGCCAAACCAACTTTTACTGATTCCTTGTCAATTTCCGAAAATACTGCAGTTACTTTCTTCCAGAATTCGTCTAATGATGTCTAATCATCAGCATACGCGAGCAGCATGTGGCTTTTTTTGCTGATAGCTTTATTCGTGTTCCATGCAGCTTTTCTCATAATGATCTCCATTAAACTGTTGAAGAGGCCACACGATAGGGTGTCTCCCTGCAAGAGGCTTCACCTCATACTAAATTGTTCGGTAAGATCTTTCCCTACCTGTACTGAGGATTTCGTGTCGATCAGTGGCATTCTAGGAAGGCGGGTCAGCTTACCGGGAATATTAAGCTACGCCAAAGATTCGTATAGTATTCCTCGAATCGGGCTTTCAAACACAGCCTTATAATCTACAAACAGATTAAAGGTATTGATTTTTATGGATTTTTTCGGGATTGTTTCCGGATTGCTTTATTCTTTCGCACTTTGCGCTCGAGAGGATATTGTATGCAACAGATAAAAGTTTTATTCCTCGATAAGCTGATACTTAAATTCTGGGTCATAGCCACCTCATCGCCGCTCTGCTGACAGTCAATAAGCGCCTGGGCGTTTTTTTCGATTTTATACCAGGAATCAGCTGTTCTGATCTCGTCGTAATTAGGAAGGGGCCATTTCACACCAACAGTTTCTATTTGGATTCTTCTGACACAAGGAATGCTTACTTATATTTACAGACGGCAGACCCTCGGCCGTAGCCATTACTTCGCCTTTATACTTTTGATTTTTTTTTTTTGTTGTTTGAATGCAAACATAATGTGTTTGCAGGTTGTCACAAATATAGTATACTTGTGTGTTTACTATTCACTATTACATGTTGGTGACACAATATTATGTTATAATATATATCATATATTTGTTTCATGTAATATATGTTCTTTGTTCTTTTGAAAACTTCTGAAAACAAAAACGAGACTGACAACAAAATAACAAACAAAAAACAGCATATCTTCAAATCATGAAAACAATTCTTGTAAACATATATATGGTTTCTGCAATATATTGCAGGGGCGTTTCTACAGCGAGCTCTCCGCTTTGTCATTGCATTTTTTCGCTTAAATAGCAAGTCTATCTCTCTCCTTTTTTCCAAATACCACTCTGCCACAGCTCGCGTTGCGACTGACTGAAGCATTGCCACACGCGCAGTGTTCTTTGTATAAGTTACCATGCGAGTCTCGTCCTAGTACCATGGATTACCTTAAGATGGATTTTCACAACATAGCATAGCATAGTTTTTGCTTAATTTTTTATAGAATCGTGAATGTGATTCCACTGCGATTCAGAATCATCAGGAGAGGTTTGAGTCCAGCGCTAATAATAGAGTGAGTTGAGTAGCTACCTCTGATAATAGCAGCCCTACAAAGTCCAGCTTTCTCTGTGACTGGCTACCAACGATTATCGATCTTATATATTTGTTTATAGTTGAAGTTCAAAGTTACTCCCCTGGTAAGTCGTTTACTATGTCATGACTATATTATTTGTACTATTATCTATTTCGTAGTAATATCCATCGTATTTTATTTACTGCCAATGCACATAGATGTAACATGAGAAGTAGTTAAAAATTTCTTTGGATTGGGTTACACTCGTTGAAGTATAAAAAAAAGAATCCAATGGATTTGTTCTTGTTCACCAATATTGTGTCAATATCAATAAAAGTGTCTGTTAGGGATGGCAATGTATTTTGACATAATAAAAACAACAATAAATGCGGCACACATACACTCGAAGGCACTAAGGATATTTAGACATTTCAGCCAACAACAACAATGTTATATTTGCACAACGTATCCTGAATAACATCAGATGTTTGTGTATCGATGTGTGTAATCAAAATAATACAAATAAAATCAAACATTTTGTTTCAGGTCACCCTACAACTGAACGTGGGTGTTGGTAGTAGACACACAAATAAAAATATAATTACACGCAAACGAAATCTCTGATAACTATACTTCGTTTCGGGAAAGTAGTTGCCACAAACGAATATTTCTTAAACCAATCATGTCATTTTCTTTATGGTAGCTAAATCAAATCGTTTACGGGAACCGAAAAAAGTTTGCGTCAATCAATATATGGTAACTCTAAACTGAAAAACCACATATTTCGAAGAAATGAAAAACGTTTCCATGAACCGTTGTTGCAGTTACTGCAATCGAGTTATAGTAACCGCATACTAACAACCACAACTTTTTCGAGAAACATATAATTCTTGCGACAAGTTAATTTTTTCGTTTAACGCAAACGAATTTAACGCATGAAACCGTATCAAAATTGCCGGTAGCTCGGTGATTTTCAACGAGAATTTGCTGGAACTTAAACACACGTACACACATGTTATACCTTCCTCTATGAATATATGTATTTTATTGAATTTAAGATACAAATTTACTGTAAAACTCTTAACATTAAGATTTGTCTGTTTGCTTTTATTGACAAAATCCAGAATCACAATCTTATATGTGAATTTGTATAAACTGGTTCTCTCCAAGGATAGAAAAGCATTTCATGAGAGTGATCACCTTTGAGTCTGTGCCCGTATGTATTCACTTGCAAAAGACAATTTTGGAGTAGATTAAAGTTCGTTTACAACAAGGAATCGCCTTTTACGATAACAGATTTTATTTGTGGAAAAAGTATAAACTTTTTGCGGTCAACCATGGAAACTTGTATCAGCTTACTTAGGTGGTACCAAACAGCCATGGAAGGGGCTTTATAAATCAAAAATAACATACATTCTCCATTCGGCTTTGCTGTTTAGTTTTTTTTTTAGTCCAGTAACACCAAGCTCTCGAACACAGTCTTCTACCTGGGCTTTCCATCGTAGTGTCTCTCGCCCCATTTTTCGATATATTTCGAGTACGTTTTCGAAAACTTTTAGTGCTAGTTCATTTTAATCCATTCTACTGGCAAAGCCTACACGCTGAAACAAACGGCCTCTGTAACATATTCTCGCAAACACATTCTGCAGGAACCATGTATATGTTTGGAACACACTTCAAACATTTATATGTTTGCAAATCCCAAACTCAGATGTATTTAAATCCAAACATTAGCATGTTTACTGACAAATATGTATGCTATTACGTTCAAACGTATACGTGCTTCATCGTAAACATTCATATATTTACGTGGAAGCATTCGCGTGTTTCCCCCACTACTACTTACGTAGAAACATATGCGTATTTTCTCCCAAACATAATAATATTATATAGAAACAAATTTTCCTTTCTTTCTTTATTTATTATAATTAATTTTATCAATATATATACACATTTACTTATATAAATAACTAATACAAAATATTAAAAGATTTAAATGATTTTTACATTTACTTGCATTGAATGCATTATTTGTTTTGTTTTGAATCTGCTGCTCTCTTGTTTCTTCTTTCTTTGTTGTCTCTCACGATGTTGTCTTCAGAAGTTTTCAACTATTCGTTGGTTATCACTATGCGTTGGCATACCAACAATATACTTATGTACAACTCTAGTTCATGCCAGACAAGCGTGTATTAATTTCTTGTGTTTTTTATTCCGATTTGTTCAGTAATGGTTCGGGCAGATTCACGTTGTTGCCCTCGCCGGTTTCTTTTCTATAAATCATTTCTCACTTTGGTAGCACATATAAATATATGCGAAACACATAAAGAAAAACCAAAGCAACATTGCAAACCATTTAACCATCCGAGCATTTGTATATTCTTTTTTCAATGATCAAGCATTTTTAATATCCTCTGTCCGATGTACCATTGATGACTGAATACATGAATTTAAAACGCAATACATTAGCCAAAATAACAAACACTGACTTCATCTGCAATTTACACGCCCATTCAGGAATATTTATGAATCACTCACTGAGAGAGTAATGCAAAAAAACAGATGCACACTTACAAGATATACACACTCGCTGCCCGTCTTTTATTCTCTTGCTCTCTCGAGAGCATAAACAGTGCAACAAACACGGCTGTATTTGTATCATAAACACAGATATATTTGGGTCGCAAACACATATGTTATAACATATTAATCATAGTATCTAAAACATGTAATATTGAATAGCAAACACAATGCGTTTGTGCACAAGTATTTTATATTTCCGACAACACATGTTCAACACATGTTCAATTTGCAGCCAAACAATAAAAACCGACAGATTTTTCAGCGTGTAGTAAGTGATATTGTGATTAGCTTTGCTGCATTGCTGTCACGCCACAGTTTACTTAGAAACAATTTCGGACCAACATTTTTCCATTAATCGATGGCTGGATATTACATGATAAACTCAAACAATTTTTATTTGAATCAATTAAATATTTTATTCAACTGTCAAGGAATGGCATGTTCATGATATTGTGTACAAATTGTTAACTTGCGCAAAATCAGTAAATAATTTTATTGGCGAAACAAATGTTGTAATTGAATAGTATATGCATTTTGGTCTGTGTATGAAACTTGTGGTTCCTACGTCGTTTATAGGCGCCTTTCTCTATTATAGGGTCATACATTTTTCTCTCGAAGACTCCCATTGGGTATCATTAGCATGCGATATTACCCAGGATACGGTGTCATAAAGCGAGACAGGTTATATGGGGGTCTGATAATGTTGGACCTTTGTTTAGAGTGAAGGTGTTATATCTGAAGTGCTTGCTTAGCCCGAAAAAAACACCCGTTTGCTGGCACAATTCTCCGTTTGACTTCCAGGCTGACGTTATTGCTGATGTTCACGGCATAATAAATAATAAAAATTGTAAATAAATTCGTCAACTACCTCGAAGTTATCACGGTTCACCCTTTAATCCAATCAGGTGGAAGCAGGCGCTTGACGAAACAATTAATTTTGCTATCTGGATATCCCCTGATAAACAGAAGAAGAACCAGATTGATCACATGGAAATTGATGGAAGGCACTCTACTAGTGTAATGGACGTATGTATGATTTTATGATCCCTTCCTGGTTACAGCAAAGGTTCGCACGACGCTAAGAAGAGCGACAGTCGTACGAAACAAGACATATAGAAAGCTGAACCTCGGAAAGCTGCAATTACTAGACATAGCTACGGCTTATGCAGCGAAGCGAAATCAGATACTGGTGCAGAAGGCATCCCGCCTAATGGTCCTGAAGCGTAGTTGAAGCACATTTGCCACTCTATGAAAACTGCTGCAGAGACCGTACTTGGTTATGAAAACCCCCTTAAAGACAAACCATGGTACGATGAGGACTTTCGCATGGCAAGTGATGAAAAGAACGAGGCACGTATGGCAACGCTTCAGTCAGTTGCAACGCGAACCACTACAGAGTGGTATACGGAGCAGAGGAGAGAGGAACCCGCTTATTTTATAAAAAAAATCGGTTGTGGAGAAAGCGCGAGAGTGAGCAAATTGAATCTTAGGCGCGTAAATTCTACCGAAAAGTACAAAGCCAAACCAACGGAAATGGGTCAGGGACACCTTCTATCGAAGATAAGGACGGGAATCTTGTCACACATGTGCAGAGTATGTTGGGAATATGGAGAGATCACTTCTCTGCTTTACTTGTCTCAGGAGATTTCAATATATGTGAGGGTGTGAATAACATACTGAACGATGGCGTCGACTGCCCCCATCCTAGCCAAAGCGAAGTTAGAGCTGCAATTTCCCAGGTTGAGAACAACAAATCCACTGGTGCTGATGGACTACCGGCTGAGCTGTTTAAGGCTGGCGGCTATGAGTTGGGAGGTGCATGCATCGCTTTTCTGTGTCCTGATTTCAGAAAAGGCGGGCCGAGTATATGTACAAACTATCGTGGAATAAGCCTTTTATCCACCGTATATAATATCTAGACATATACTCGTACATGCCTACCTATTGTAGCTTTAGCATCCTGTGGTCTGTATTTATGGAAGACGGCCCGAGTATAGGTACCAATTATCGTGGAATAAGCTTTTACCCCTTTGCATACTAGGTCTTCTCAAGTGTAATGTGCGAAAGACTAAAGCCGTTTGTTTCAATCCTGATCCACACCTTATCGCATAACGACAAATTCTGGAGAAATGCCATGAAAAACAAATTGACACCTACTACCTCTGTGTAGATTACAAAGCTGATACGGGGAAAACTAGACTAAACTATGTCGGAGCTAGACACGCCTTTGTAGAATGACACTGACCGACACGACATCTTCAGTAAACATTGGTAAAGATCTGACCGAACTATTTATTACGAGGCGATCTCTTCAACATATTAATTGAGATCATCGTGCAGTCAACACGAATAAAGTATCAGCAGCAAACTGCACATACTGCTAGACACCATTGGGTGAAATCTGCTAGAAGTTATTGCAGTATTCTCGTGAATTGAGAAGGAATCAGCAAAAATGGGTTTGACAGTAAACGAGGATAAGATAAAATTATTGGTTTTGACAAGAAGAACCAAAGGGTGAACCTTGTTATCCGTTATAATTACGAGGCGGTGGATGAATTTATATACCTCAAATTTATTTAAATCAAACAGAGAATTGTGCTTCCAAACAGGTGTTATTTCGGGCTAAACAAGTACTTCAGAAATTATACCCTCTCTCGAGAAACGAAGATCCAACTGTATCAGACACTAATACAACCTGTCTTGGCTTATGTTGCAGAATCCTGGCTCATATTGTATGCTGATGAAACATCAATTGGAGCTTTCGAGAGAAAAATTACATGAAATATTTATGGTTGTATAATTGAAATCGGCGTGAATCGGCAACGGATGAAACACAAGCTGTATAATCTGTATCCCGACATCGACGTAGTTATGCGTATGTCAGTAGAATTGATCAGAAGGAACCAATTCGAAGAGTAGTCGACGACGTTCTCGAAGGACATCGAATAATAAGACGACCACGACTTCGCTGGAGAGCCCAGGTGAAATATTATCTGCGAGAGCTAACACCAAGCAACTGGAGGAGAAAAGTTGAAGATCGGGCTGGTTGACGAAACATGTCATCGTCGTTTTGTAAGACTCTTGACCCCTCTGTGTTGTTTGAGGCCACCTAAGTAACTATAACACCCTATTAGATTGATTAATTTTTACAAAACATTTGCAAAGCGTAATTTTCTGACTATTATACTTATTGTACTCGTATATAGTTTGCGCAGAATCGGACAAGGTATTTTGATACCCCCATACAAAGTGACGAGTGGGTCTTGAAATTTCATCAGACTATTACAACCAATTTAATGAACCAATTTTGAGACAATTTTTTTCTATGCCTGTCTATCAGCCAAGGCACTGTGCGACGCTTTCTCTCAACAAAGTATCAACTCTGCTCGAGATGTGTGTAAAGTTATGAAATTTGTTCGCAAATCGTTGTCATATGAGTTGCCACATTGTAGGAGTGTTTCAAGACGGACTGCTTGCCATAAACATCTACTTATATTTTATTAATCGATTAATCGCTATGATTGGTTCGAGTTAATCGTTAATCGAAAAATTTAATTAGTAAACTGTTCGGTTAATTTTACAGGACGATGAATAATTGATTTTTGAATGGTTACCCTACCTCGTACTGATTAATTGAATGGTTACCCTAGTACTGATGGAAGTTCGATCGATACCAATTCGCATATGTAAATTGCATACAATGTTGATATTTATACGATTGATTACACTGTTGCACTTTTTGGCATGAAATTTTTGTATCATCGTTCTTGTATATTGTATGATTTAGAGGCAAGTATGCTGACTTGATCGGTACCCATGAAATTTCTTTTTAAAGTCAAATTTTTGGAAAAATCCAATTTTAGCAATTCTCAGAATATCGTGGATATTCTGCTTAACTTCAAGGGACTTTAATATTTTTCACTGACAATGTTTGGCAAAATTGTAACCATGGTAAAGCTGAACAACTTCTGTGAACACATTAATACAATGTGAACGTGTCTAGTCACGCTAAATAGCTCATAAATATCACTTTGCATCTTAAAAATTGAAATTTTTTTGTACAGGGTTTTCCAATTAGAGTAATGATTTCTTTAAAAAAACACACTAAATGTGAAGGAAATTTAAATGTTTCTTTTAGTATGGAGTAAAATCGATAGAATTAAGTTCAGAATAAAAAATAAAAAAGTAAATGGTTTCCCATTAGACCCCATGAAGGGACCCCGCAGAACTTCTCACAATCACTGAGCTGTGCGCTTTCCAGTTTTCACTCACTGATTGGGACCTACAGTTTTACACCGATTCCGAACGGTATTTTGAGAAGCTTTTTCATGGCTATATACTCGATAATGTCGCCGTCACTATGCAAGGTGACCCCCGCCGAAAGAAATTTTAGGGTGGTCAGAGCAGGGTTCGAACCCAGGATCTCATGTACAAGAGCCGCGCACACTAACCATTGCACCACCGGAGTAAAAGAAATGAAACGTCCTTCAAATGGCTTCCACGTCTTCTTTTGCAGGAACGAATTCGATGAACCGAATTTTTGAGTACTTTTTCCATTAATCGGGTGTCGTATGTCACGAATAGCACGTTCAATATTGACTTGTAAAGCTTGAAGAGAGTTCGGTTTATTGCTAAAGAGCACAAGAAATAGTCTAATGGTGTTTTTTTTTTTTTTTTTTTTTTTTTTCTTGAAATAATCGAATCTCCAAACTTTTCTTGCAATAATTCGGTTGTTGCACATGCTGTGTGGCACATAGCCCTCGCCTTGTTGGAACCAGATGTTGTCAAGATCAACATCTTCCAATTTCGATCATAATAATTTGGTTATCATCGATCTATACCGCATTCCATTGGCAGTAACGGTGTTACCAGTTTCATTTCGAAAAAAGTAGGGACCGATGATTCCACCAGACCAAAAACCACACCAAACTGTCAGTTTAGATGAATGTAATGGTTGCTCAAGAATAATTTGTGGCTTTTTTTGCACCAGAATCGACAGTTATGTTTATTTACCGCACCACTCAGATGAAAGTGAGCCTCATCGGAGAAGATGATTTTCTTAAAAAAATCGTTATCGTTTTCAGGTTGTTCCAAGAGAAAATCAGCAAATTCTGGACGTTTACGGCAGTCCAATGGCTTCAGTTCTTGTGTTATAACAATTTCATACGGATGTAAGACCAAATCCTTTCTCAAAATCTGCCAGGTTGTGGTTTGAGACAGTCCCAACTGTTGACAACGTCTTGGAATCGATAAATTACGGTCTTCAACAACACTTGCCTGAACGGCAGCAATATTTTCATTACTTCGAGCGGTTCTTTGTCTTATTGACACTTGAACATTATGTAAAGAAAATGTACGCTCGTGATTTGCAACAATTCGATACATAGCGAGCACAGGTGGACGATTATTTCGGCCATAAAATGGCAAAGCGCACGAAAAGTTACAATTAGAGAATGATTATTTTGTTCTTCCGAATATCTCACATTTCTGAATACAAAGAAAAAAAAATGACAGATCATGACATACTACAAATGGCCGAAACGCCAGTTAGAAATCATATCACTCAAATTGGATTTTTTATAAATAGCAACGTCGTATCGTTTAATGGCGTGTTTTTAAGTGGGTAGTTAACTACCGGATTACTTCATCTTAATTCTAAGTTAATTAGAGGTTAACTTTGCATTTTGTTTTTCAGTGGTGAGTTAATGTAAGTCGCCATATTGTCAACTAATATGGCAACCCTTGTATTCTTATTGGAAAAAACGTGTGTTTTAACTTCAAAACTTCAAAACAACAAAGGGGAACAAACAAAATGGAATTATCTAAAATAAGAAATAGATGCATAAAATCGAAGTCATTTTAACAAAAATGTGTAAAAAAAACTATATAGGCGCAACAATTTAACGATCTAGACTCAACGTATGTGTACAAATACGCAAATCTGAAACATCTACATATTTTATACAATCTTCATTTCTCACTTTGACAGTCAGTAATTTGATTGTCAAACTAATATGGTTCTGACTATAAGTTAACCAACTAACATTGGGTGGTTAAATCATAGTTAAACAAAGACTAAAAAACACAATTCGATGTTTAACCACAATTTAACTAAGAAACGAAGATCACCACTGACTGATAAACTGGCCATAAGAGATCTCGTTCGATAAAGTTGTCGTCCAGAAACGGAATTTGAAATTGATTGAATCATCCCATTGGTGTAGGGTAGTTCAGAGTCAAGTACAGTCTTTATTGCCAGTCAACTACGTATGTGAAGCATTTTATTTGTGGATTGGTATAACAACAACAACAATTGAGTAAAAAGGTTGTTGCTTTTACTGGGATATATGTGCTATGTAATTTGTTGTAAATGGGGTTGTCAAAACAATTTGACATGTAGTACTCGCAATCGAACACGCAGTACATTTCCTTTTCAACCCCGTCAATTTCTCCTCTCTTTTTAGGGATTTCCTTCGTTTTTTTTGGGTGAAATTGTAGAATAAATTTAATGAAATTACAATGTGATAATAGATTTTTATATGACTCGTAATGAATGAAGAAATTCTACTCATATGCGTGTGTAATGGAATAAAAAAAAGAGAGTATGTACGACATTTCAGTTGGTTTCTTGTCCTTCTGTTGTATCATAGAGTAACATGAGGGAAATATCAGAACTCGTTTGTAAGAAGAAGAAAAAAACAATCATGTTATTTTTTTTGCTAATAAAAATTGGTTGTTAACATTTTGAAGGTTTATTTGGATAACATTTTCAATGACATGTGTTCCTTGGAGGTATTGATTTTTAGCAATTAGTTAATGGAGAGTTTATTCTTATTTCTTAATAAAGACTCAATATTTGTTATGCGATTTATGTTCTAATTTTGGAATGATTTGGGCGGTAGTAAGGCGTCAAGTTTAATTCTTATTTATTGTTATTGAGTGTCCTCGGGCTAGTGATTGCGACTGTGTACATATTTATATATTTACGAGTAACTATCGCATATATCTCATCCTTGAAATTAACATTGTTTGCAGAACAATATTATCCATCAACTCAAATTATTTTAAAAATTTGATGCTTTGTTTCGGTCTGATGCCGTCCATTCTAAGCGACCATTTTTGCAACGCTACTAGGAATATGTGCACCAAATTTGGAGGCCATATCGATTTGGGTGGATTGGTTGGTTGGTTTACGTGGTTGCTAAAGATACTATTTAGCATCAGTTAGTGTCTTGGGACACCGTTTTGCATACCACATCACTCCGGACAGTCTAATGTACAGTAGTGTGTAGGGATGCCAAATAGGAAATCCCGAAATCCCGAGATTTTTCGGGATTGATGAATCCCGAATCCCGGGATTTTAAGAAGTAAATCCTGGGATTTTTCGGGATTAATATTTTTTTTGAAAAACATAAAACTATAAACAATGACAAAAGTTCAGTGTGGTGTTATTTTGTGAAATAGTCAAAAGGTGCACCTCAAGCAAAATTCAAATTGTGCAAAAAGGGTTGAAAAACCAATGGCGGTCTACAAAAGGTTTAATAAAACATCTTAACGTAAGTTAATTTTAAGTTAAGTTAATTACTCTCCAAAAATTACAAAATTTATTGTGTCGGGTATAACACGTTATTTTAAGCAAAGAGAGTAGAATAACAATATTCATAGTTTCGGAGTTATGCACCCCGACATTTCGGATTGTTTTTCCACTAACGTACCGTGTAATGCTATTGATATCACTTTTTGGTATAAAACAAGTCATAACAAACTCAAAAAATAATGTAGAATTTCTCGATAAGTCGCTTAGTTATCGAGTTATAGGATGTTTACGTTTCTCATACCAAAAATTTAAAAAGTTTTTTAAAATAATTTTTGTTTCTGTTTGAGAAAAGTAAAAAAAAATCGATAATTTTTCTAAATGTCAACATCCGATAACTCGATAACTAAGCGACTTATTAAAAAGTGTTACATTATTTAATGAGTTTGTTTTGAACTGTTTTCTACAAAAAACTGATATCAATGGCTTTACACGATACGTTAAGCCCATAACCCTCTCACATATCAAAAATTTCGGAGCCCATAACTCCGAAACTATGCATTTGCCCCGATTTTGTTATTTAATTTTTTTGCTTAGAATAACGTATTCTACCCTTTTTGTGGTTGTTTGGTGGAGTGTAAGCCGTAAAATAGACCTGATCCCAAAAAAAATTAAAAATAGAATCCCGAAATCCCGGAAAATCCCGCGACCCCAAAAATCCCGGGATTTCGGAAATCCCGAATGCCTGGATGTTTTAAAATCAATCCCGTTTAGCATCCCTAGTAGTGTGTCCCATCAATAAAAAATTTTTCTTTGCTCAAGCTTTATTTGAAAGCTTATATGGTACAGTATCTTTGAGAATTTTTTCAGATTTTTCGGAAGTGGTTTAGAGGTCGCGCAAGTCGAATTTTCCCCCAAAAATCGGGTATTCCGGGTGTGCTTAAAACTCGGTCAATAACCACGATTTTCTTAGTTTGTAAGTCAACATTTTTAAAGCTAAACGTCCAAACTTTTGTTGCTTATTGTAGCTTTGGCAATGATTTTCCTCAATAAGGTGCCACGTATTAAATTTGTTCGTAAGTTTTGGGTAAATTTTGTAATTAACTCTTTATATCTTTTAAAATTCCTATGAAAATTTAAAAAACGAATGATGCACTTTAAAAGACGTATAAATTTCAAACAATTTTGTAGAATTTTTGTAGAATTTTCAGTTACTGTTCAAGAGTTATTCCACTTGAAAACTCTTTGCCCATTGTATGAACCTAATAATATTATAAACTTTTTGTCTTTTTTTGTCGGATTTGCTTTAAACATTGTATTAGTTAAAAAATCTACATGCGCTTAGTAACGACAAAGAATTACAAGCAGCAAAAAAAGGCCCTGCCAACATATTGCAGGAACCATATATATGATTGCTTGCAGACATATATATGTTTCCTGCAATATGTTGCTGGGGTCATTTTTTTCTGCGTGTATCTCTTTGTCGTTATTCAACGCATGTAAATTTTTCCATTAATATAATGTTTAAAGCAAATCCGATGAAAAATTGGCAAACAGATTATAGTATTATTAGTTTCATATTATGGGTAAAGAGTTTTAAAATGGCATAACTCTGGATCAGTAACTGCAAATTCAAAATTTTTTCTTCAAAATTGCTTGGCGTTTAACAGTCTTTTAAAGCTCATCATTAGTTTTTTAAATTTTCATAAAAATTTAAAGCAAATGCGATGCAAAAATGGCAAATACTATTTTTAGGTTCATACACTGTTTAAAAGGCTTTAAAATGATATAACTCTGGAACAGTAACTGCAAATTCACATTTTTTTTGCATGCTTGGAATTTACCCATCTTTTAGAGTGCATCATTAGTTTTTTAAATTTGCACAGTAATTTTAAAAGTTATAAAGCGTTACTAACAAAATTCATCCAAAATTTACAAAAAAATTTAATATGTGGTACCTTATTGAGCAAAATCATTGCCAAAACTGGTGGTTTATGCACATACAATAAAAGTTTGGAAGTTTTGCTTTAAAAAAGTTGACTTATGAACTAAGGAAATCGTGGTTATTGACCGAGTTTTAAGTAAAATTCAAAAGACGTCGGAAATACCCGATTTTTGGGGGAAATTCGCCTTGTGCGACCTCTAAACCTCTTCTTAAAAATCTCAAAAAAATCGCAAACATACTTTACCCTATAAGCTTTCCAATCCAGCTTATAGCTTATATAGTATACCCTAATGTACAGTATCTATTTCCGTTAATCGGAGATGCCTCATTAGATCCCGTAGATCTATCTCGTGTACCTCAGTGAGGTTGTGAACGAAAGGACTACCTATAGGCTTAAGGCGTCTACTCCTTAGAGGCGGACAACTGCAGAGGAGATGATTTGGGTGGATAATTTATTTTGATTAAGTCAGATTAATCACAATTTTTCACACGATATAGAGGGCGGATCAAAAACTCCGTGACATTTCGAACTTCCCTCGTAGTTATATGAAATGCAACACTGCTCCCATCAAGTACCATCTGTTAATAGACTACTGTCAAATTTTAAGCAAGTTCCGTCATTTTCTTTGCGTTTAATAGCTGTTCTAAACATACAACCTCGTGCATTTTTTTAAAATGAAAATAAAGTAAATTTCGAGTGCTCATTAAACAGGATTTTGTGCGAAAAAACCCGTCAATCAAACCAAGGAAAGCTTGATAAATACAATATGGACTCTGCACCATCGATTTCATTGGTAAACAAAAGTGGTTTACTGACTTTCGTTGTGGTCGCACAAGTACAAATGACGCTGAACGTTCTGGACGGCCAATTGAGGTCAATACAAGTTTGAACGCTGTGCTTTAAAAATGTTGACTTACGAAACTAAGAAAATCGTGGTTACTTGAGGTCAATATACCCGAAAATGTCGAAAAAATATACGATATGGTGTTGGCCAATCGAAGAGTAATAGTCCGTGAGATTGTTGACGCCCTAGGCATTATATATGGCAGTGTGTTTTCGATTTTAAATGATCGGTTGCGTTTAAGAGAGCTGTCTGTAAGATGGGTGCCGCGTTTGTTCTCAATCGTGTGACAACTTCGAAGGATTGTTTGGAGTTGTTTAACCGTTTTGTAACTGTATATGAAACACGGATCCATTACAACACTCCGGAGACCAAGCAGCAGTCTAAACAGTGGGTTTCTCCGGGTGAACCGGCTCCGAAGAAGGCCAAGGTAAATGTGTCGGCCAATGAGGTGATGGCAACAGTTTTTGGGATGCACGCGAAATAATCCACATTAATTGCCTTCAAAAGGGAAAACCAATAAACGGCGAATATTATGCCAACTTATTGGACCGATTTAACGAGGACTTAAAAAACAACAACCCCATATGGCCAAGAAAAACGTTATTTTTCATCAAGATAATGCACGGGTGCACATGTGTGTAGTCTCAAAGGCAAAATTCCATGAATTAGGCTACGAATTGGTACATCGTCCGCCATATTCTCCTGATTTTGCCCCCAAGTGACTATTTCTATTTCCAAACCTAAAGAAACCTGGAGAAACGTTGGACTAACGTCCAGTTTTTCACTTGGCAATTATCTTCTCTTTATCTTTAAATTGGACTTAAATCGAAATGTGAGTTTTTCAGTCATGATTTAAAGTACACTTAAAGCACCTGACATGGCCATTTAAGTTGTATTTAAAGAACCCTACACCGACCATATGATTTTAACAGATGTTTGTTGTTGTTTTTAAATTCTAATGAAATTAATTTTGTGAAATTGTGATAAAGTATCAAGAAGAAAAGAAAATGAATTCAAGCGACGAAGAAGATTTGAGTGATGAAGAAATGTAGGGACTGTTGAACGTAACAATATTGCGAAGAAAACGCACAATTAGAGCACATCCAAACCATTTTCACATCTTTTTCGGATGTCCAAAAGGTCCGCTTATAGCGTACTTGAACTCAGTGGCCCATACATCAAAAATCGGAAAACCTGGTAAGTAGCGATAACCAAAGAAAAGACAATTCTAAAGTTAAATACCAATGTCTCAGGTATCGTGAATTAAGCGAGGAGAATATGTTCCTTATAACTTTAAGGGTATCTGCAACAGGTGGAATGTTGCGAACTATTGGTGATGTGTATGGAGTGTCAATACCCTCTAGTACTGGGCACTAGTTGGTACCAGTTGAAATAAGTACCTTTACTTGCTTTGCCAACCCTAAGCAATGCATTTCATCATTTCGTTTTTTGTATGAAATGTCCGCAAAAAGGGTCAATCGCCACCACATCGTTTACCGGGAACTAGTGAATATTGGGCCCCATGAAAAGGGGGGTACACAGGTACCTATACTAGGGGTGGTGATATGAGTACCCAGAAGAACTAGTGAATATTGGGCCCCATGAAAAGGGGGGTACACAGGTAATATCTTTAATATAATTTGAAGTTCAATTTTTATATTATATTATATTAGATATTATTAGTTAGTTTTTATTTATTTAATCATTTTTAATAATTCACAATTGATGTTGCTGCTGTCTTCATTTTCATTTTTGGTTTTGTTGCAGCTGGAGCTTTTCAAGTATGGCTTCTTCTGAAGTTGCAAAGCCTTTCGGAGTTGTGCCTCAGCTGACCCAGTCCCATCGACCAAATTGATTGCATCTGAAAAAAACAAAAGTAATTAATTAATTGATGCCTAACTCCCATCACAATGAATTTAATAATACCTACCACGAAATACTCCACTTTATATTTGCACTTGACTCCTCTAAACTGTACTGATTAAAAGTATTAGCTCAACTGGAAAATTTGTTTTCGATCATTGCGAAAGATCAGCAAGCAAAACGAAAACAAACGGTTCGCTCTGCCAGTGCTCTATATTTTTTTTTCACTCGGTGGTTCGGCATTCGCTTACCATAGGGTCAGTGAGAGTATGTGCGCACACATTTTTTTACTCGGTGGTTCGGAGTTCGCTTACCATAGGGTCAGTAATGTACGGAGCCATGTACGGAGTAGTTAGGTATATAGGTCAAGCATGGCTAATCGACACCTCCAGAACATAGCGCGGCTGGGAAAACAATTCATAACATTTCCAAAAACACCTGAGGAACTTTCGAGAAGTAAGCAAGAATTTTATGTTATAGCTAAATTCCCTCAAGTTGTAGCTGCTCTGGATTGTACTCATGTTAGAATAATATCCCCAGGTAAAATAATGTATTGCGATTATGTGATACGATATGTGTTTTAATATGATTTTTATTATTAGGTGGAGAAGATGCTGAGCTTTACAGAAATCGAAAAGGGTTTTTTATTAGACGTAGTTGCTAGATGGGCGGGGTCCGCCCACGACTCCAATATTTTAAGTAATTCAAGGATTTACACCAGATTTGACAATGGAGAGTTTGGGGATAGTGTTATTGTGGCTGATAGCGGATATCCCAACAAAAAATTTATAATGACTCCCTTATTACAAGTTTCAAATGCAGAGGAAAACTTGTACAACGAGTCACAAATAAGAACTCGCAACTGTGTGGTGAGGAGCTATGGTGTATAGAAAAGACGCTTCCCCATTTTATCACTAGGTGTTCGTTTGAATTTTAAGAAAGTGGAAGATATAATTGTTGCTACTGCAGTTTTACACAACATATGTTGCATAAACAACGAAAACGAAGTTCCGACTTTGCCGGAAAGTTTGGAAACTGCTATAAATTTGGTTAATTGTGTGCCTAATAACCTCATAGTCGGAAATTCAAATAAGAGTTTATTATAATTTCAATAAAACAAATACATTCAATGTGTAAAAAAAACAAAAACTTGATTGAAGTTAAACTTCTTTGCACTAAAATTCAAGGTATAACAAAAACAAAAACTTGATTCAAGTTTAATTTCTTAATACTAAAATTCAACGATACAAAAGTGAAGAGTTGAAAATTTTGAGTTAATTCCCTAGTGGAATTTTATTCGCGATAGGGGTGAATACTGTTGTTTATGGAGCGATCTTTTTTTCTTTTACGATCTTTTTTTGCATTTCTAATCTTCTAATCTGTTTTACGAAGTTCTATGTCCAGCCTTAGTTTTGTCATTTCTAACTCATGAGTTTCTCTGAGAAACTGATGTTTTTCTTTTAAAAACTGTATTTCAATTCCGTTTTTTTTTAGCTTCACCTCTGCCACTTTCGCCCATGTATCCTTCGTCGTCTCTCTCTTTGCTTTTAGAGATCCATCCAAAGGTCTTTTCAGCATCTTTGGAGTGTATTTCTGCCATGATTTGTCGCACGCTGAAATAATAACAAAAATTAATAAGACCACACTATAATTGCGAATCGTAATATTTTACTTACATACATATATTTGGCTCCAATACAACTTCCTCAGCTCCTGTTTCCTGTTTGGCATCCTTGTCTTCTTCGATGCAGTCAATACTATCATCAGCACCATATTCATTATACAAGTACCAATGAAAACAAAAACCAATGAAACCAATCAATGTGTTGATAAACAAATATAATTTCGACTTTAACAAATTAAAATTTACCACAATCGATATCAGCATCGCCATCAAAATTTCACACGTTGACAAGTAGTTGCCCATCCTGGCAAATCTCCAATATGGTATGGTCCATTTTAGTTGCTGTTTTCTATTTTGGGGAGCCGCCACCTGTCCCATATGTTGCCCTCTTATCAGCAGCAAAATTTTGCTTGGAAGCGCTCTTTAAATTTCCGTACTTTGTTTTTAGTACTTTTTGCGAGCGGAAAGTGTGGGAGTACTTGGAATTAAACTCGTTTTCCACATTTTTCCAAGCATTTAATTTTTCTTGGCTGGACACATTATCTGTCTCTTTACATTCTATAATGTGCCGCCACTTTTTTACTGCACTTAGCAGAAATTCCACTTCCGAGCTGGTGAAATTTGGACTTCTTTTGTCCATTTCACTATGTATTCTTAAAAAAACTCACTTATTTTATTTATTTTATTGCCGCTCATTTATTTTTTATATTTATATATATTTATATTTTTTTTTATTTTTCTTCTTCATAATTTCCCAGCTGTTTTTACATGGGATATCAATCATTAATTTTGACATTTGATAGTGTTACCATATTTTAATGCAGAAAGAGAGATCAATTTAACTTTACACTGAAAAACACAATTCATACTTAAAGTCTCTTTAAATTTAAAGTGGAATTAGCTAATTGCGTATTTAAAGTAAAAGTGAAAAACTGGGCATAAGTCTATTGAGCTACACGGAGATTATGTTGAAAAATAATTTATTTATTTGCAAAAAAAAGCTGTGTTTCATTCAAAAAGTCACGGTCTTATTGCTCCGCCTTGTAAAGTCGTACTCCGCTCGAGACTCTTGCACTGTTTTACAGTAATTAAGGCCAAACAATCTCCATTCCGCTTAAGGCCATGACTCACTATCAGATTTATTCTTTGGATATGCCAAAACTTTTGCTTTCGATATTTACTGGTTTTGTCACATTGAACGCAAATCGTTGGATTTAATATGACAGTCTGGTAACATCTTTACACAAGAAACTTCACGCACCAACGTCAGAGCTTAGTATACCTGGTAACCTCAGACACCAAATCCTCATTGAATGTTGGTAAAGATCTTGCCAAAAAATTTAATACTAAGCGCTGTCTCAGTCAAGACGACAGCCTATCGTCCGATCTATTCAACATCTTATTGGGTGTAATATTGAGAAAAGCTGCAAATAACAGAAATAAAACTACATGCATTAAAAATAGACGGCCTTATTCATAAAAAAACAATAAATTAGATCTAAAACATTTATCAGTTATTAAAAGCTTTAAGATTTGGCGAAGGTTTTTTTTAGTACCGTATTCATAAAGAGTATTTTAACTAGGGAACAGATAATTGACTGACAACCCTGTTTTATATATTCTCACAGTGCTTGTGATGTAAAAACAAGATGAACAATAACCGAATGGACGTACGAGTGATCAGAGGAGCTAACATCTTTTCTGGTCACTACATGGTAGCGGCAAAAGTTCGACCAGGATTAAGTACAGTGGAAATCGTACGAAACCAGATGCAGTGAAAGCTAGAGGTAGCCACAGCCTACTCAAGGAAGCTCTCGGAATTTTTTGCACAGAACCCACCCCCTCCGATCCTGAAGCGCAGTGGAAACCCATTTCCGACTCTATAAAAACTGCCGCAACAACCGTACTTGGTTTTGAAAAACCACTTCGCTACAAACCATGGTACGATGAAGAGTGTCACATTGCAAACGATGAAGAGAACGACGCTCCACGTATGTCAATGCTTCAGTCAATTGTAACGCGAGCTTCGCCTGAACGGTATAGGGGAAAAAGAAAGGAGGTAAACCGGCTCTTTAGGCGTAAGAAACGGCAGTGGAGAAAGCGCGACAGTGAGAAACAACTAATTGGTTGCAGCATCAAAATTGTTTCGTCTACTATCAAACACCAAAACTAAATAAATAAAAATAACAAGCAATTCAAAAAATAATAATTACTTAAAAAGCCAAAGTCGATTAAAGCGGGTTCATGTTCTATGTTCGCGCAGTCTAATCATTGCCCCACCGAAGTTGGAATAATTGAATTACATGAAAATTTAGTAGCTTTAAACTGAACGTTTCCTTTTTACCATCTCACTAATTTTTTCGTAACCAAATAAACAAAACTCGGTCAACTGCTTTATTAATTGATTGAGGATGTTGTTTTTCCTTCCTTTATGTAGTCATACGTCAAACATCTGTCACATTTTGTTTTTACTCCTTTTAAGAAGCCACTCCATATTTCATAATTTGTACATATGCGCAGTTGACCACAATAGAAAATTAAAATCGCAAAAAAAAAAACAATAAATGTCAATGTCTTGTATCATCCACCCTTGTAAATATCTGCTATTGTCAAAAAGTCGATTTTATTTTTTTTTACATCCCACAATTAGGTTTTTAAGATAATAGAAAACGCTTTGTTGCTTTATTCAAATATAAAATTTTCCAATCATGTGCGAGGGGATACTCATTACCTTACAAAGTGGGTTAGAAGGCTAATTGCCTTTTAACAATTGTTGAAATTTTCAACTAAAGCTAATTGGATTACAGCGAGGGTGGTTTATCGTTTCATTTGTTAAGGTAATGTATATAATCATGTTTACAAATGAACGCAGATACGCAAAATAGCCCACAAACAAATGTTGGGAAGGTTTTCGAAACCGAATAACTCGATTCAGAATTTCAATGTATAGGTTAATCAGATCTTGATTTTACATATCAGTGCCTTGCAACGAACATTTAAGTCAATTAAAATCCTATAATCTCATTGTTTTATGGATTTGATGAACAAAATACATATTATATACTTACATACAAGGAATTATATGAGATATCTCGGTAACTGAATTTATTTGCTATATATCACACTACAAGCTGTACAGAAAATCTAAAGACACAAGCTAAATTATCAATTCCATATTAATATGACGTTTTGAACTTAATGTGACTCAAATGAAGATCTAAAAATTTTTCGATATTTACGATTTTTTTAAATTTATTCAAGTTCAAGACCTTTTTACTATAAAGCTTATTTATTAGCTTTATATTATTTTCAAATAAGTCGAGCGCACAAAGTGATCCAATGATACCAGGGCTGTCTGTATAGCTATTTCGGATCTTGCCAAGATATTCACCAGCAAACGTTTTTGGTATGCTTTTCGGTGAATTCATCAAAACTATATGTATAGAAACACTCATCATGTTAATGAGAATTCCTTTATACATGCGTTCGAAGAATACCAAGCACTAACATTGGAAACTCTTTCATGCAGAACTCTCTTTTTTTTTGATATGATAGTTGTGCATAAAAGAGTTGTGCCGGAAAGTGTGTCCAATGTTAGTGCACGGTATTCTTCGAACATACACTAAGGTTCACTTATTTAAAGGCACTAAAAATTCCATATTCAGCAGCCGGTATCTTTGACAATTTGTAACCGATTGCAGAATTTTAAAATGAAAATGGAAGCTAGAGATCTTTAGATATAAAAAAAATCATGAGAATAGTGGTTTCTTAACTAAAGAACTTTTTTTGAGCAATTTATAAAAAAAAAGTCAAAAAATGTGCTATTTGTTTTGGTTCACTTGAATAAAGGTACTTTATTATTTTTGTAATATTTTTAAAGTAAGCTATGATTTTTTGTAGGGAGCGTTTGTTTATTCCAATTTATTACATCTTAATCATTTTACGAGTCAAAATGGCAAAACAAAAAATTTTAAATCTTTCGGAAAAAACTAAAATCGATGTTTACCGTTCTGAAGGATATTCTAACCGCGCAATAGCTAAAAAAATTGGACGGAGCCCAACAGTTGTCGAAAATTACATCAATGACCCCGTGGGGTATGGAAAACAATTTTAAAGGAAGAGCTTCAGTGTCTTTATCCACGTATGAGAAAAGAAAACTCATCAGAATTGCTTCTAATTCTGCCTTATCCTTGTCAAAAATAAGAGCTCAAGCTGGAGTGGAAGCGAGCAAGTCATCAGTACGCAGAGTAATTAAGAGCTGTGAGTATTTTAAATACCTGAAATTACAAAAAACGCCGCCACTTAATGCTCCTCGTCGTAAGGAAAAGCGGCTTCAATTTGCAAGACACTACATGGTATGGAATGTGCAGCCAAGAGGTCATGTAAGTGACTGGAGAACCGTTGTATTTACGGATGTGAAGAAGTTTAATTTGGATGGGCCTGATGGGTATAACTATTATTTCCATAATCTGCGCAAAGGCAAGCGTTTTTTGAACCGGCATCACAGCCGAGAGGTTGACGTTATGGTGTGGGGTGCTATTACGTACTATGGTACCATCGATCTCGAATTTCAAAGTGCAAAAATTACTGGTGCAAGCTATAAAACGTTATTGGAATCAGCTTTTCCGAAGTTCAGTGAACTATTTGGTCCCATATCGTGGATATTGCAACAGGATAATGCCCGTATACATAACGCCAGAGTAGTAAAGGCGTTCACTGCGAGCCAAAATGTTAATATTCTTGACTGGCCACCCTAATCGCCAGATCTAAACATTATCGAAAATGTCTGGGATTGGTTATCTCGTAAGGTCTCTGAAAGAGGTAGACAATTTTATGACAAACAGTCACTAATTCAGGCCATTAAGGATGCTTGGAATCAAATTTCGTTGGATTACATAAATTCTCTTTAGCTCTCCATGAAAACCCGTATATTTGAAGTTATTAAAAACAAAGGGGGTTGTATCCGTTACTAATACTTCTTAAATAAAGTACAATAAATTAAAAAAACAAGAAAAAATGTTTTTCATTAAAATTAGTTAGTGGCTTTATTCAAGTGAACCAAAAAATTAGCACATTTTTGGACTTTTTTTTATAAATTGCTCAAAAAAGTTCTATAGTTAAGAAACCACTATTGTAATGATTTTTTTTTATATCTAAAGATGTCCAACTTACATTTCCATTTTAAAATCCTGGAATCGGTTACAAATTGCAAAAGATACTGGCTGCTGAATATGGAATTTGCAGTGCCTTTAAATAAGTGAACCGGAGTGTATGTAGGTACAACTAAAAATAAACTTAAGAGTAGAATTGCGGGACACAAATCGGATCAAAAATATAGACACATCTTAACACAAAAAACAGCATTATCATCACACTGTGCAAACTTAAATAATTTTCCGAACTTTCAAGATATGTCAGTTTTGAATAGGGAAATTAATTATAAACGTAGATTTATGTTAGAAATTTTACAGTAATACGGACTCCAAGAGCGAAGAAAATAAACCTTAATGCAGATATGGATAATATAGCACAGAATTATAGGCATTTAATTAGTAAAATGTAGAACATTTAACCAAAAATTTGTTTGATGTATCATTGAATTTGTCACTACGTAACATTTTTAAAATATCAGGATATAACTTGTAGAATTTACCATAACATATGTATGTACTTTTTTCAACCAAATTATTTTTCTGGCTGTAAATTAGAGAAACTATTTCTACACAAACTTGTTCTGGCTGTAACTTAAAACATTTTTCATATGACAAAAACTGTTTAATTTTGTAATTTTTTGCTACTGTTGTTTTTTCAAATGACAATGAAAACAATTTTGTTTATCAATTCTTTTCGTTTCTAAATAATAATTGTGTTTATCTTCCTGACGATGCCACCCAAAGGGTAGCGAAATATCGAAGAATAAAATTAATTAAAAATACGAGCAGACGCCCGAACAATTTAATTTTTTTAAATAATACGAAAGATCGGATAAATCATCACTTATCATATTTGCTATTAGAATTTTAAGAGTCAGGCGTGGTGTAATATATAGAATAATGTTGGGCTAAACGAGTGGAAATTTAATTCAGTTGTCCTAACAGAATTCATGAGTGTATTTCAAACATTCAAGGCAAATGTCAACAGACACTACTCCCTCTTTCCACCCTCCACTACCGCAATTTTCCTTCGCCAACACAATGCACTGTATTTATAGGGGGCATATCCCCTGAGTATTGGCTTGATAAAAAAAAAAAGTTACAGCAACAGAATTAACGACCAATTCGGTCGTTGCAACGTACTTTAGGCTAAATTTGGTAGTTGCGACCGCATTGATACTAAATTCGATAGTTGTAACAGACTTGACGCCAAATTCGGTTGTTGCCCCTATATTAACACCACATTCGGTTTCAGCATCCACATTTGGTGGTAATTTCGGTTGTTGCAGCCGAATGAATTCCAAATTCGTTTCTTATAACCGAAATTATTGAAAAATGCAGTTTATACAACGAATATAATTCGATAGACAATTGTCACAACACAATCAATTATGATACAAGGTTGCTTCAACCGCATTTCAGTTATGAGGCCTCACATCAATCGTGACAACCTCAATTGGGTGGCGACAGCCAAATTTACGCTTGCTACACCCTCTTTTCAAATAATTAGTTCTCTGAGTGTACGCTCTGTCGACACCTGCTTGTTTGCAATGCAGTCCATGATTTGAACGGGCTTTTGGCGAAATCAAAGACGACACACTGTGGATTAGAATCTTTTTTCATCGGCCAAAATTGATCTATTAATCATTTATGAGTTATGTGAAAACCCGACTGTGAGTCAAGCATTATTCCGAAATATGTCGGAATGTAAGGGAAATCGATAGATTTAAATGAAATACGATTTTAAGATAAATTTTTTTGAATTTGAATTTTGTTGACCGATTTTGTTAGTTTTTGGTTAATGTATGAGAAATTCATACTACAAGCTTACACGTCATTTACATTTTTCGAATTGAAAAAGGTTGGTTTTTTGTTGGAAATAATAGAAAATTCAGTTCAACACTCACTCACTGGCATGACTAGTTTCGAACCCAGAATTGCGGCATCGTTCATCATCAGATGCCTAACTACTGTGCCCGAATTGATACCATCGGTTGATCATCAATCGAATATATACAAACTCAATTCTGCAATTTACATGTGTGAATTAGTATCAATCGAAGATCCTACGTATCAACTCACACTGAAAGGCCTATAATTCCAATAATTTTATTTTTCCAATGTAACATTTGCTATTGTGTGCATTGAAATCGAACAGGTATCGAGTAACAAAAACTTGTTAACACGTCGCCCGTAAGTTCAAACCCTCATTGATTTTTTTTTTGTCAGGAGATATTTCGCATCTTTCTCTGGGTATGTCGGATTCTTTCCGACTAAAAACCACCTCCCTTCGTCATTACCATGCTCCCCGGCGAGACTGCCGTTACATATTTCTACGCAGGGGCTGGATAGCTATCATGCAATCATCATGTGCCCGATTCTAGGTAGCCTACGATTCTTTGTCTTCGCAGCTCCTTGAGTACGATCGAAGTGAAACGTCAGATTATATTCCAGTGATAGGAAACGTATCTTGTTCCATGCCTGAAATATTTTTTCGAACGCGTGGAATAAAAAATGTTCTTGAGGAGCTCGACACAGGTAACTCTCCGGGACCGAATGCAATCCCGGCACTTGTTTTGAGTAAGTGCTCTTTGACGATTGCTCTTCCATTGCGCAACCTATTCAGCCTCTCATACAATGAGGGTGTTTTCCCTACGCGCTGAAAAGTTTCAATGTCCAGTCGATCTCCAAAAAGTGTGAGGCTACTAACCTCGATTACTACGGGATGTAACGGCTCGATTCACACACTACCTCTGAGAAAAATATTCGCTACTTTTAATACCGGCCTTGCTCAGGGCAATAGGGTGATGATCTTGTCAACCCAAAGACAGATTAGAGCTCAACACAAGAAAAATTAAATTAAGTAGCTGAACCTCAAATATCGATAACTTGAAACCGAAAATAAAAAAAAAATTGAGAAGGAGAAGAAGACAAATAAAGTGAAGTATATAACTGGAAGAAGACAAAGATGTAATAGCCTCCTTGTCTGATCTCTACCCACCCTACCATTGTTATCCTCGAACATTCTGTAGGATATCCCATAAATTTATTTAGCTAACTGAGGTCTAAATGTTTCGTGGAACAAATCTATGCTGTACTAGAATTTCATTTTCAAATTAAATAAATATTTTATTTTATAATGCCAATCTTAGTTAAGTTTACAATATTTTTGAACATTAAGGAAACCTGCAATTCTATCATTTCGTAGATGATTAGATACAACAAAAAAAAAATATAATTAATTTATTTGAACGAACTATATTAATATTTGAGCGTATGCGTGCGTGAAATATGTACGTTAAAATTAGAATATTATCAACATTTTGATTATGGAGGATTAGTAGAACATATCTACAACTAAAATAGGCAAATCCATTTTGTGCAACTGTAAGTGCAGTTTATGGAATACTTCCTTTCCACACAAATTGTACAAATCTAAATATACTGTTTAATTTTCTGCTACAAAACTTAGAACTTCTCAATTGAAATTTTCTCTCGTAATAAAAAAATTTCCAGAAGTTTTTGACAGCTTTGCTGTGAAAGTTTTCCAACCCAAAAAAATAAAATCAAACTATTATACGAAAGGTACAATTTCAAAGTACTATACTCATCAGTTTCCATACACGCACGACGTCACACGGCCAATTGCGATATGTTGTACACTTTCAAAAGTTTTGGAGACCATGATAAATTACAATTTGGTGAATTATCTGCAACTTAACTGTCTACTTAGTGATCGATAATGTGGCTTCCGCAAAAACCGTTCTACAGATGATCCAATGGCGTTCCTCACGAAACGGTGCAGTCGGTTTGTACATCGATTGGGTTCGAGTAAAGTGACATTTCTAAAGCGGCTGATAGCGTTTGGCACGAGGCACTTATATCTAAGATTAATGCTTTCGGTTTAGGTAGTAACTTCTCTTGTTTTATTTCGAGCTTTCTATACAAGTTATATACAAGTTGTTATGACGGTGTCTCTTCTGATGAGTATATGATTAATGCGGGGGTAGCCTTTGATCTTTCTCTCTTTGTGATTTTATCAATGACCTTCTTGGCTGGACTGTACTCTTTCGCTGATGCCATTCATATTCGTTCTATCGTCGACCTAATCTTTCCGAGGTGCTGGGAATGGGTTCAAATATTTTGCACCGAACAAAATTTTGAAGTTTTTCTGCTGAATTTCTAGTGTCAACAATTAGAGTACTCTAAATTTTGACAAAGAACCAATTAATGGCATTTGCTTAAATACAAGATGTATTTAGTAAGGTGATCGCTAAAAAATGCTGATTGGTTTTGTTTCCTTCCTTTGGCCAACGAAAATTGTCAAATGTTGTTTAAACAATTGTGTTTGCATTGTTTAAAATGAAAAATATGCAATTTTAAGTAATTTTTCTAATTTTATTTTCATTTTAACTAGTGCTCCAGGTTTGTAATGGGATCCCGGGAACGGGTTTCCCCGTTTCCCGGGAATCCCGGACCGGCGTTTCCGCAGTTTTTAAGCAAACGTCACAAAAATTCGTGGATATGTTCTACTGATGTTATTCTCTAATACTACTAACTCGCGACGCATTTGAAAAAGTATTTTAGAAACGCCGGTCCGGGATAGACGGGAAAACTGCAAATTTCATACGAGTGTATGAAAATAATAGAAATTTCTTCGTTCCCGGACCGGCGTTTGAATAGCGTTCCATCAAATGACATAATTTATAATACAACGAAGTATCTGTTTATGATATCTGCAAAATTTCAAGCCATTCTGTGCATCTTTGCTGAACAAACCGAAGAAAAAATACCGGGAATACCGGGAAAACCGGCAATACCGTTTCCCGGGAAATGAAGAGCACTAATTTTAACCAGCCCACATTAAAACCAAAGTTTGTTACACAACAGCAACAACATCTAGTGCTCCCACCACCTTATTAACTACAACTTGCTAAACAGAGACACAAATTGTTTATTTGTCTTGGTTTTGTCGTTTGTTTTTCACGCGGAAAACACTGAAAACTAAAAAATGTTTTTAAATAAAAACCGTCCAATGGCTGAACTTCAACTTCCTCAACTCTTCTGAAGCCGCAGAAATAAGTGGAACAATTTTTTTTCATTTCGACGTCACCACTGACTGATTTTTGTCTTGTTTTATTCGGCGACTAAATGTCAAAATTTTTTTTATAATCTGTCAAAATTTCATCACATGAATCCGGCGAGCAAAGTGACAAAATTTTATCTTCCATACCAGAATTTATTCACCCAATTTTACCACGAACTAAAAGAGTTCGATCCACCCACAGCTTGAGTGGGGCCAGGCAAACCGTGTCGAATTTAATACACGTAAGTCTCAGTGTTGCAGAATATCACACAAGCACACTGTGGACTCGAATTTGTCATAGACTAATACTTATAGTAATAGTTCTCTTTATAGTAATAGTTGCTTTACTAATACCAGATAGAGGCAATGGTTCAAAACAACGAACAAAATAACAACAACGGCATTTCATTTTGTGTGTTAAAATTATTGTGTTAAATACAACACAAATGTATGCTAACAATAACAGCCAATAAAAAAGTTTCAAACACATTTAAATTTCACAGTTTTTCACCAAAACGACATGAAGAATTAATGTCCGAAGTTATTGTAATTCCACCTGTTGTGTGTCACTTTTCGTCAAACATCTCTCTATCACACCGACCGCATCAAGAAGAGTGTGAAAGGAAACGTCAGATGAGCCAAATATTCTCTCTAGTATGAGATTACTCTATGGAATTTGTTATCGATTTCTATGGGTGGTGAAGATAGTGAAGAATCGGAAACTTTTCATATTCTGGGTATGAAAGTACAGTGTAATATATGCTGGAATAAACATATTTCTAACGTAACGAAATAAGCTTTTCAGTGTTAAGACTTCGGTTGAAAAAAATTGGTTTCATAATTGATTCGGTTGTGTAAACTGAATTACAAATTATATTCCTGCTATCAATTAAATTGTAAATAATTTCGGATGCAACAATGTAAGGTCGCATCAATTCGGTTGCAACAACCGAATTTGACATCAATCGCTTGTAACAACCATTGATTCGGGCACAATCACCAAACTTCGCGTTTATTCGGTTCCAATAACCTTATTTATGGAAAAAGTCGTTGCTGCAACCGAATGTCTAATGAATTTTATTAGCACAACCGAACTCATTCTCAACTCGGTTAGCACAACATAATTCTATACATTTCAAACCTGAAATTTGCAATTATAAAAACAGTTATATTAGAAAATAAAAAGAATGGCAAATTGTTGCTTAGCGGTTTTATCTATTTTTTTTATTTATTTATTTTTTTTAAGAAAGATGAGTAAAAATATTGTTATTATGGATTTAGAGTTGAAAAGCCATATTTTGTGGACAATGCCCATATTTATCGGGGTGGATGCCATCAGTTCTGAAGGGTTTCGTGGTCGGTCGTTTGAGAATGGTTACACAGAACGATTGGGTTTTAGACCTAAATCGGCAGACACGATGCATCATGATTTGGGGCTGCGAAGACTGGGACGTCAAAAAATGTATTTGTTCCCCTAAACATTACACCAAATAAAGTTCATTAATTCCTGGTTTTTTATTTATTTGTAAGAATATATGAAATTAAGGTATCAGTAAAATATTCAAAATTTCTTAGTAATCGCGATTTTAGTTATTAGAAAAAAATAAATTATGATTAGGTTGTAATAATCTTTAAATTCGCTTGTGATAACCTCTAGTTCGGTGAGAACTTATAATTCGGTTTGTGACAACCTCTAAATTTGTTTGTGACAACCTCTAATTGGATTGTGTCAACCTCAAATGCGGTTGTGGCTACTTCTAATGCGGTTGTGACAACCTCTTCCTTGTCAGCGTCATATTGCGTTATTTGACAAAGCCTGTCTCATACACTGATCTAAAACGCAAGAAATCACAACTGACTGATTGTCAGAAAATTTCTCAAATTCCTTCTTATGAAGTCGGGGAAACTAAAGTTTGAGTTTCGAAACAAATGAGATTTCAAAATCATTAGTCAACCATCTCTCAAAACAAAACTAACTCAAATGATAATGATATCACCATTCTATAAGTATAATGTCCTTTCATATTCGCCTTGTATACATAAGTATGAATGCCTGTCTGACTAAGTAAACTGTACTTCTTTCATAACCTTATGCCACCATATCGCACACAAAGCCGTAACGAAGAAACTCACCACTTTTTGTTTGGATGTTTGCTATTCTTGTTTGTGTGCTGCGTAACGATTGTGTACAGTATTCAAGTGCCACCCCTGAAAGTATACTTCAATATACTTTAATACAAAATTATCCAATAACTATAGATATTAAAGGCAACAAGCAACTGAAATTAAATATTCACACACACACAAATAATGGAACAATAAAAATCAAAAATTTTCATATTTGGAATTTTTCTTCAAATTTCCCCTTCCCGAGCACGTGCCATCCTAGAGTGAAACATTCTCGAAATGGCAGGGCAACACATGCAAATCAACAATTTTGGCATACGGGAATCAATGAGGAAGACTTGTAAAGTAATAATTTCAATATTTTCCAAACACTCCAAATAAACGTAGAGTAGGAGGAAAATCGCGCAATAATCATTATAATCGCTGGCATTATCCCACCTTCTGCATCTTGTAGGGTTTCTCGCCGTCTGTCTGCCTGCCTGTGTATTTATCCTGCAATACTTCGTCAGTTATTATCATAGCGAATCTTAACAATAACGTCGTCGTGCTGTCATTATCATCGTCGTCATCACATTGTTGTTATTATGAAAATAATTTTGATTAAACATTAAAAATTTGCATATGTTTCATAATGTTTATGGGAAGGGCACCCCCCACCCTTATAATGTCTATGGGAAGTATCCAAACCCTCGCCCTGATGGAAATCATTTGCAACACGTTGTCGAGATTTTTCTTTTCTCATCTGCCTCCTGTCAGCAATCATGTTGTTGGACAATGCAGAAAGCGTGTGCAAATTATAATTCTGACATTTACCGCGATTTTCTTCGCAACAGCGGTTGTTTGATGCCTTTGTTTGGGAGTTAGTCAATCTTGCAATATCCTTGCATGTTTGTTTTTAATTTACTGGTATTTACTTTTTATTAACTGTAGAAAATAAATTGATAATCACTCACGTAATCCCAACAAAGATGTTATTCGAAACAACTTTGTTGTCAGGTAACTTAATTGCAATATGGAACACGCCACCCACAGCATTTGTGTTGCCATCAACAAAGAGTGTTGGAATATTCTAAGACTGCTATACTAATCTCGCGTTTGTTATTACTAAAGTTAAGATATTACCCTAAATGCCAGCACTGCCCCACCAGAGATCTACCTAGGAAAAAGCCAATTTAATAAACTGAAATATCATCCAAATTTAATAAAATATACCCGAAGTCTAATACCAAACGAAATAACCGCCGAGAAACTTTGTATTGAGGGTTATTTATTTCATTTCACTGTATTTCATGCAGCAATCAAAATAATTTATTCAAAAAAACATTAAATAACTTACCTACTTACCGGTCTCGAACAACCCCGAGGGGTCAGAGACCTTACAAACCGAAGATAACATATTTCGCCCACCAGTTCGATCTAGTCGATCCCTAGTTGGCACTACCAAGAGTACGCAGGGGTTCGACAACCTGTACCGAAATTCTGTAGCTTTTCAATGAGAAAATTCGGTAGTTAACTTGTCAAAATACGGAATATAACTACAATTGTCGTTAAAAGTGATTCTATAAATTATTTGTACCGAATTTTATCGTTCAAATAATCGGTAAATTTCGAAAATTCTCGGTGAGCTAACTACAAAAAAAAACTGTAGGAAAGTCAGACGATATTTGTTAAAAAAAATAAACATTTAGATTTTGAATGAAATTGAGAATGGCGTTCAATATACATTCAACTAAATATGGAATAAAATAAAAATTGTTATCTAAAATGGCATTCCAATACATTGATATGCTATTAGAAAATTGTGTGCATCAAACACGGATGCAGGAAAGAAGAATTCTACGACAAATTGAAGATCCATTCGACTTGAGTAATAGTGAACATGTGGTGTTCTATAGGTTAAACAAGGACCAAGTATACGACGTTTTGGACGCAATCCAACACTGTTTGATTTCCAATAGAATAACTGGAATAACTCCCGATAAGCAGATATTTTTCTTCCTTTATTCAAGCCACACAAAGCCTAACTATGTATATGTTGCTACCAGGTTTTATCTGCAATTCGGTTGTACGCCACGAGCTGCCTGTGGTAGAACAATGGGGAATTTATCTATGCCTACATGATTCATTCATATGGAGCTGCAGTTCCGTAAAAATGGTGATGTACAGGGCCTTCTATAGTGGCGAAGAGCTTTTTGAATTGGTATTAAATGTATTTTTATAAGACTAAAGGGGCGTTTTTTTCGTAACCTATATAAGTTAACATCAACCGTTACGAAAAAAACGCTGGTATATTCAACTTGGCTTCATCCAATAATTTTCCATTTTTATTTGTCAATTTGTTTATTTAGAAGTCAAAACAAAACAAAATACTGAAGAATACAATGTAATACATGGGGTGGTTACTCTGCATTCACATTGCAGCATTCTCATTTCGAGTAAATTAAATACTGATTATTGTATTGAAGAGAAGATGTTTGGTTATACGAGGTCTCCAACTACGAGATTTTGATTGCAATGGTTCAGGAGTTTAATGCCATATTGGGATAAAACACTTTTAAAAAATATAACATGCATGGTAGTAGTTGTGAGATTTATAGCTCATTCAGACTGGCAAATTTTTAAGCGTTTTCATCTTAAAACTCGCATTGAAAACTTGGCCGTTCACACTTTGCTTTTTGACGTTTACGTCGTTTTGGAATTTTTGAATAACAAAAACAACAAATTTCCAAAATGGAAACTGCACACGAAAATTCTAACTTAAAATTAAAAGCCTTTTTCGTTCGCAATAATGTCCAGTTTGTCGTGTGCTAATATTTATTTTTTCGTAAAAACAATTTAATTGTTTCATATTGTATGCTATTATATTTTGTGTTTCATTAAAATGCATTTCTTTAAAATGTTCAGAAATTAAAAATTTTCACTGTCCGTCTTTAAATGCAAACCATAGAATAATACATACATAGATAAACTTTTTCTCTCATCTGACGTTTAATTTCACACTCTTCATCGTAGGTTTATGGAAATGAGCGCAATTTAATTTAAAATTACCTTACGCCAGGTGGAGTTACAAAATATGTTCACTTAACTTTTTCCTGTCGTTTTGGTGTAGAACTGAAAAATTTATATATATTTTCCACTTTTTTGTTGACTTTTATCGTTGGTATACATTTGTATTGTATTTAACACAACTAGTTTGTCACAAAAACACGAAATTCGGTTGTTGTTCCTTTGTGGATCGCTGTATACTATTGCCACTATCTGGTAGTATTGAACCCATGTTTTCCACCATCCCATGTTTACTTTCCATCGTACCTATGACGTTTAATTTATTGAGCGTATAAAAGCTTCTATGGTATGTGTTATTCTATGATGCAAACAAATACTTGTCAGTTCTTCTTCTTTCACTAGTAAACAAATCACCAGGAACTGATTACCACATAGTTGTATTGCTAATTTGAGAGTTTTTGAGCGTGTTTTTGACAAAAATACGCTGTGAACGCGTTTTCATTTTGTATGCCAAAATCTTTATTTTTAGCGAGTTTTTGACCGAAAACAACATTAAACATGTTTTCGGTGTCAGTGTGAATGAGCTTTTAAACATGCTGCTCGGTAGTTGTGAGATTTAAAATCAAAGCCAACATATACGACTCGAGAGAACAAAAATCGAAGGCGGCCCCGAACAAGTCTCGTGCATTAGTTTATAAACATCTCCGCATGCTCTTTTACGTCTCAAACGAGACCGGGAGCAGCCGTGTACCAGAAGCGAGACGTAAAACCCTATTCTGTACAGAGGTAAGAGAAAATGGCGTATTGTAATGAATGTGGATCGGTGTCCTATTTATTTACAAAGTACATAAAATGTACCAGAAACTACATATAACAATTTGTCATAAAGTACATATCAAGTTGCATAAAGTGCAAGAACTCCACCAGAAAGAACATCGATATAGTCAAAAATGTACTAAAACAAGATAAAATATATGAAAAATACATAAGAAGTACCAACAAATTTCATCAATTGTACCATAACCGCATCAGAAATTACTTTAAATGCAGTAAAAGGTGCGCAAACTACACCAATGAAGTACATACAGGTCCTAAAATGTGTACCAAAAAGTACACAAAATGTATCAAATATGTACATAATGTGCAGCAAGTTGACAGATACGAAGGTCTTCTTGTGAATCTTGTCGAGTTATGGTAAGGTATAGGCTAAAATATATATTTGAGGATCGATCGATCTATTCCTCGGCTTCATTCTTCACTTTAGTTCCTTGTAGTTTTACTTTAGTTGTTGTTTGTATCCAGTATTGCCTTAAAATTCTTCTTCTTGAAAAAGAAAAAAACAAATAATATTTTCTACAACTTTTTAAATATTTTGTTAAAAAAAAATAACTATGTACTCCTTATATTTCCATCATAATTTTCGAAACGTCGTGGAAATATAGGAAATGAAATGACATACATTTTATATTTTCCATACAAAAAAGTCAAACTTGGTAACACTTTTATCGGGGTTTTTCTCAAATTCTAAAATTATACATGTTAACGTGCAGGTTTTCATTTTATATGAGTTAAGTATTTTACTAATAACGTTTGCTAGGTGATTCGGGATAACGTCTAGAGCCATGGTTAATGAATCCTTTGCCTGATAAATTTCCCGGTACACCTAGGTTCCTGTATAATGAAGCTCTATGGAAAAGTCGTAATTGTAGAGAGAGGGCATTCGGAGTTATGAAGCCGACGTGACGGTGTCTTTCTAGGCATAAAACATTACAATACAACTCTTTATTTTTTTGAGCTTGCATAGCCCTTCAGAATATTAAAATTCGATAGCGCTGCATATTCTGCTGGAGTGGCTATTGGACCTCTTACTTTTTTCTAAGTATCTATATTATATACATTTTCTTTTTTATTTACATAAATAATAAATACATACAACGATTTCTCCATATTTGTTTGAAAAAGTTTTTATTTATTTCTCTTTGTCAAATGTTTACTACTAAAATTTTTGAAGTTCTCATATTTCCACCGGAAACTAAATAATAGAGAATACAAATATCGGTAAAACAACCGACATTTGTCGCTACTTAATGATATTGTCGTTATCGCTGTCTTCAATAGCTCGAGGAGGGTGAGACACACGGCTGGCAATCAACACGCTTGAGTTCGAGCGCCGGGTCGGGGAAAATTGTTAACGAAAAGTAATTGTACTGAACCCTCGTTGCACTTACAACGTAATTTGAAAATTTTTGTTTTTTTGAGATTCGAACCCAGGACTTTCACCAGCTGCCGTTTTGTAGTCGGACATGCTACCAGCGTGCTAATTTTACTGAATTGAACTGAAACGTCGCGCTAAGGAGCAGCGTTTATCAGCATTTATCAAATCAGGAATACTATCGTACCGTCCAAGGCCAACACAATGTACAAAGCGACGCTGCAGCAACCCATTTTGCAGTACCTTTTACCGTGTAGTTCTGATGGAAATTCTGGTGATTTTACTACTAATTTTACAGAATTCCGGTGCTAAAGTAAATGCAATCGTATAATTAACGAAATTTCCAAAAAAATTATCAAAATAAAATTCTTAAAAATTTTTGAAATTAGAGACAAATTGAACAAGACTGTTACTGGCCTAGAGCGCAAGGGGTGAGAAGAATCACAACTTCGAAACGATCATACGGCAACGTGATTTCAAATCCTGGTTGCGAATATTTACATTGTTTTTAAATGCATGAGAAATTCTGATCTGTGTAGCTCAAAGGAATTGGAAAAAATATTCTACTAAGAAAAATTAAATTTTTCTGAAAATATTCGTGCGATAGTTTTTTACGATCTTAGGCGTGGATTATTGAGACAAGAGTGTCTCAATCAACTTGTTTCGACTTTTGGTGATAAAATACCATCAAAAACCACTGTAAATCGCTGGTACCAGGAGTTCAGTCTCGGACGCTGTTCACTCCAGGATGAATTTCGTGAGGTTTGTCCAACTTCGGCCGTTTAGCCGGAAACCGTCGATGCTGTCCGGAACTGATAAAGCAAGACCGGCAAGTGAGATACCGTGAGATTGAAGCATCCTTGGGCATTGCCATCAGTAGACATTGCATGTTCATTTGGCCGTGAAAAGGATTCGTTCTCGTTGGATCCCACATAATTTGACGAATGCTCAAAAATAGGCTCGTGTAGATTGGAGCAAAGAAATGCGGAAAAAATACAACGGTGGTAACTCAAATGCAGTATATAACATCATCACAAGTGACGAATCATGGATCTATGCATATGAGACAGAAACAACACAGCAATCGACCGTATCGGTCTTTCAATACGAGCTAACTCGAACACAAGTTGTTCGTGGAAGAAGAACGCCGAAGCAAATGATCGAATTGTTTTCGATATAACCGGTCATGTGGCCATAGTGCCTTCAGTGAAATGTAGGACGGTCAATTCTGAGTGGAATACTACCACCTGTTTGCCAACAGTGCTCGAAGAAATAAGGAAAAACAACAAGAGAAGACGGACCATTTAGCATCTGGACAATGCGAGCTCTCACACATCAGCTGAAAAAATGGGCTATTTGAGCCCTCAACTTGTCGAATTGATGGGTCATCTGCCATACAGCCCTGATTTGGCACTCAATGTTGACGCGTCCAAAAACCATGTTTGGGAGGTGTCTCAACCGAAGTGGAATCAGTGCTTCGACAATTGGTTTGAGCACATGTAAAAGTGTATTGATCTTCACGGAGAATATTTTGAAAAACAATAAAACGATTTCCACTGATAAATGATTGTTTTTTTATAGCTGGACTCGCAATATAAAGGGTTTTTCAACAGAGACGCTACAAAAGTAAATCGATAGGGACAGTAAACGACGCCATATTTTTTCCCGCTCTTTTGACATTTCTCTTCAGTAAGGTTTGCCATTTCGTCATGAAAAGATATACGAGCCAACAACGAGTCGAAATTATTAAAATTTACTACCGAAATTTGGAGTCAGTGGCCTCAACTTTAAGAGCTTGATCATCGGAAAATCATCTTCAGCGATGAGGCACATTTCTGGTTGAATGGCTTCGTCAATAAGCAAAATATGCGTTATTGGTCAGACAGCAATCCACACGTAATCCATGAGTCATCATTGCATCCCGAAAAAATTACGGTTTGGTGCGGTTTATGGGCCGGCGGCGTCATTGGGCCGTACTGCTTCCGTGATGATCAAGACCGGCACATTACTGTGAATGCGAATCGCTACCGTTCAATGATAACCGAATATTTTTGGCCCCAATTGGATAATATGGACTTGGAGGACATGTGTTTCCAACAGGACGGCGCAATGAAGGATTTTGACGGCAAAGATACCCTTTTTCGAGTGTCAAATATCAAAAATGTAATGATGCAGTTTTGTTGAGAATTGTTTAATTAAGAGAAATAAATCATTAGTTTTTTTCAACAAATTTTGTTTTTGTACAAAAAAACGCGGCAAAGTCAACAAAATGAAACTCTGCAATAACCTGCCTCAGATTTTCATTCAGTTCCATGGGCTGGAAACATAACTTCTTTTTGTCGTATCGATTTGGAATATGTATATTTGAAAAATATGGTATTTCTACATTAAGTTTTAAGAAAAAATAATTGAATAACAGTAACAGATTAAAATATATTCATGCTTTTATGATGACACTCAAAAAACTAAGTGTTTTTAGTTTTTCTTGGACTAAAAAAAGGTGGTCGTTATCGATCGTTGTGGTCTGGTTGCTAAAATATGAAAGGTGGGAGTGTATTCTTTTGATTTCATAAATAAAATTCCCATAATATTTTATACTGTTGAACAAAGTTATAAATTTTATAAAAAAAAGTGCCACGAAATTTCATTACAAAAATGGATGAAAACACCATATAAAATGGTGTTTACTTTTAGGCATATGTGTTTTAATGCTGTTGATAAAAGAAACGTTAGTTAAAGTTTTTTTTACAGCGGTTGTGTTTTATATATCATATCCCTAAAAGTATGCACTGAGAAATGCTGAAAAATTAATAAATTTCGATAATTTTATAGTACAAATTTGACTTTTATTTGGCATGATTGGTTAATTAAAAAAAAAAACGATAAACTATGGCCCCCTAATTTTTTTTGCAAATATTCAGCTAACATATTGGGCTTTAGTTATTTATATTAATGTAAGTGCTGATTTACATCTACCACAAACTACAAAGAATTATATCTGTGTTTTCGAAAATTTTGAAAAATGAAAATTTGTATATGGGCGTTGGGCGTGGCACTTAAATTTTTAATATAATTGAGGACTCAAATGCAAGGACTGGCAGTAATTTTTATTGACATAGATATGAAAATGAGGAAAATACAACGATTTTTTATTTTACGTTATATAGGAGGTAGGCGTGGTTGTGGGCGGATTTGAACAAAAACTTTTTTTTTTCTAATTTAGCAATATGACAGATGTGTGCGATTCGCCGCACAGTGGGATTTCTTCATACAAGCCGCGGCAAAAATTAGAAGGAATCGAGCTAGGGCTTTGAAATTTCGCACACATCTGTCATATTGCTAAATTAGAAAAAAACAAGTTTTTGTTCAAATCCGCCTACAACCACGCCTACCTCCCATATAACGTAAAATAAAAAATCGTTGTATTTTCCTCATTTTCATATGTATGTCAATAAAAATTACTGTCAGTGCTTGCATTTGAGTCCTCAATTATATTAAAAATTTAGGTGCCACATCCAACGCCCATATACAAATTTTAATTTTTCAAAATTTTCGAAAACACAGATATAATTCTTTGTAGTTTGTTGTAGATGTAAATCAGCACTTACATCTATATAAATAACTAAAGCCTAATATGTTAGCTGAATATTTGCAAAAAAAATTAGGGGGCCATAGTTTACCGTTTTTTTTAATTAACCAATCATTCCAAATAAAAGTCAAAGTTGTACTATGAAATTACGCGAAATTTATTAATTTTTCAGCATTTCTCAGTGCATACTTTTAGGGATATGATATATAAAACACAACCGCTGTAAAAAAACTTTAACTAACGTTTCTATTATCGACAGCATTAAAACACATATGCCTAAAAGTATACACCATTTTATATGGTGTTTTCATCCATTTTTGTAATGAAATTTCGTGGCACTTTTTTTATAAAATTTATTACTTTGTTCAACAGTATAAAATATTATGGGAATTTTATTTATGAAATCAAAAGAATACACTCCCACCCTTCAAATTTTAGCAACCAGACCACAACGATCGATAACGACCACCTTTTTTTAGTCCAAGAAAAACTAAAAACACTTAGTTTTATGAGTGCCATCATAAAAGTATGAAGATATTTTAATCTGTTATTGCTATTCAATTATTTTTTCTTAAAACTTAACCCTTAAATGCATATAGTCTCAGATTTTTGCGAAAATGATATATATAATGAAATCCTATTAAAAAATAATAACTGCGTTTAAATTTTTGAAAAAAAAGTTATTTTGTTTATTTTATGAAGAAAAACTCTTTTAAGATACAATATGCACTCCCCGCTAAAATAACAACACATGAGAAAAACAAATACTGTTTACGATTTGAATAACAAAAGTTTATTTTTTATAAGTTGTATACATATATATATAGACATAAATGAAAAATATTTAATTTTGTTGGTTGTGGTAATTAAAAAAACAGTTTTTATCAGCCGTGAGACATAGATTTAATTCACACTTACTGCAAAACATCTTTGTTTGACCTGTGCAACCTGGCATCTTGCATCTTCCTTTCTTACTTACGAGCGTCCAATGTTGTGTTCCGTCTAGTCTTACATCTTCGGGAGGTGGTACTTGCGAATTCGGCTTTTGTTTTTTTTTCTGGATTTCAGTTTCTATGTTTGGTCGTCGACGAACTGTAGTATGTTTTGATGAATTTTTATAATTGAAAAGTGAATCTGCCACTTCCAATTTGAAATCTATCAATCGTAAATTTTTTGTTTTTGCTTGATCTTGGTTAATTCTTTTGTAAAGAATCCATGCATTGATGCAGGTCATATCTAATAGGTGGTAAAACAATCTGTTTGTCCACTTTCTGCTTTTTAGAGTTATTTTGTGGCGGCTCATGGAACTATCCAATAGATCGACGCCTCCCATATTTTTATTGTAGTCTTTCACAATTTGCGGACAAGAGACCGTTGTCGATTTGTTTTGCTTTTTGTCAAATCTACGAACAAATAAACTTTCATTTGGCGTGATTGAGGAAAAGGGTGGCTTAGTTCCTATATAAGTCGACTCTAAATTGACAATTTTTGTATCCTTCCATGATTCCTCGTTCAAACTTCATCATTGTTTTTTCTTCTGGAAGCTTGCAATTTTTTATCCTATTCCGTCGGATTGTACCAACAGAAAGAATTCCCTGGGTTCTAAGGTGTATAAGTAAAGGAATTGTAGTGTAGTAATTATCAAAGTATAATATGTAGTTTTTAAACTTAGGAACTTCACGAACTAACCTTACTACAATGTTTGCAGATGCTTGCAAATTTGGCTCTTCTGGGCGCATAGCTTCATTTGCTCCGGTATAAATTTCGAACTTGTAAGCATACCCTTTAGTATCACATAACACAAAAAATTTAAATCCCCACTTTTTAGGCTTGTTTGGCAGATATTGTTTCATATAGCTGCTCATTTTTGTCGAACACATTTGTTCATCTACAGACAATCTCGCTAACTTGGAAACAGAACCAAATGTATCATTTAGGGAGTCAACAACCGGCCTAATAAGGTAGAGTCTATCACGTTCCGGATCGTCGCGTGGTAGGTTTTTTTCTTTGTCATTAAAATGTAGATATTGCCTTATTTTTTCGAACTGGTTTACCGTCATTTGCTGCTTTATAACGTCTACTGATCGGTCATTATTGCTTGACCAATAATCTCTGGTATTTGGTAAATTGAAATACGTCATGTAAAACATAACACCAATAAATTTTCGCAACTCCGAAATACTAAAGGAAAACTTTTCATCTAATCCAGCATACCGTAGAGTTTCTTCAACTAAAAGGTTTTCTAAGCTTTCTGGAAATAAATAGCTCCAAACTTGATAAGGAGTTACTAATGATTGAATATCATCACTGAGAGAGCTATCTCCCCGAAAATCTACTTCTTTACTATGAAATTGCAAATTACCTTGTTTCCAGATTGTTTTTTCAAATGCTGAAGATTTAGGATCTACTTTTATGTCTTGAAATTTTGATGGAAATAAATTGAATGTCGAAGAACTTGTCTGAAGCTCTAAAGAATGATCTAGGGAAGCAGAAGGTCCTGGTATAGATTCAGAATTTTCTTTAGAAACAGGAGAGTTAGAAATAACCAAATTAGAAATAACCAAATTTGTGGTAGCACATTTTGTAAGTGCAGGTGACCTAATTTTTTTTGAAGCAGAAATTGGAGTACTGGTTTTAGAAAGGTTTGAAGAAGAACATTTTGCAGTAACAGGAGACAGAACAGAGGTCGTGGACTTGTTATCATCGTTCATTAGGACAATAAACGAGTCATGAATTGAGTCATTCAACTCAAAACTTAGTTCGGTTTCTTCAGAATCGATATTATTATCAATGAGTAACACGTTTTTTGTTTTAGTGGAGCATATTTGTGGAATTTCCCTTTCATCATCACTGCTTTCATCAGTGCTGTCATAAGGAAAATCTTCACTGTTGCAAAGTACTTTGCATATTTCATCATCGGTCATTCTTGTTTTTCTTTGAGTAAAAGCGTTCATAGTTATGATTTATATGTAAATAGAATAACAAAAATTCTGAATAGATAAAAGCAGCCTCACAATCAAATAATTGCACTGAATAAAATTAAATTATTTCCGTGGCAACCAAAGCAACCTCTCGTATCAAACGACTGAGAAAGAATAAAAAAAAACCCAAGTAAGTGCACACAAGAAAAAAAAGCAACCTGTTCAAATGTTTGTGTTTTCAAATACAAACACAATGTACAAAAAAAAAAACAAAGGAATATTTGAAATTAGTGCGGAGTGCATAGTGTATCTTTTAAGATACAACCACTAAAAGTGATTTTGCAACTAAAGTTGGGGTCGCATTTGTTTAAAATTTTATTTATTATTAAAATACATATCACAGAAGGACATATTAATTTTTTGTCTAAATTAAAAATACTATTATTGTTAAAATGTGACTATAAAAATGGCTTTTTCTAAAAATATATGAATTTTAAAATTTTGAGTTTAACGTTATGTAAACCTAATAAGCTAAAAACAATTGATATAAGTATGATTCAATATGATAGAAAATATAGTTCTGAGTAGTTGCTTACAATATTTTTTTAATTTTGTAAAGAAATTAAGGAATTACACTGTTTTTCTGGTTGTATCTTTAAAGATACATCATGCATTTAAGGGTTAATGTAGAAATACCATATTTTTGAAATATACATATTCCAAATCGAAACGACGAAAAGAAGTTATGTTTCCAGCCCATTGAAATGCATGAAAATCTGAGGCAGGTTACTGCAGTTTCATTTTGTTGACTTTGCCGCGTTTTTTTGTACAAAAACAACATTTGTTGAAAAAAACTAATGATTTATTTCTCTTAATTAAACAATTCTCTACAAAACTGCGTCATTACATTTTTGATATTTGACACTCGAAAAAGGGTATTTGTGCCGGCAAATTCTCTCTGTGCGGCGCCACAAGCCACACAGCGAATGCCACAACACAGTGCAACACGAAAAAAAATAACCATATACGGACACCACTACGTGATAAAAGACTAAAAAAAAAAGACCCGTGTCTCCCAATTTTTCCCAAAGTCAGGCACTTTTTTTTATGGGCCGCCAAAGATTTGGGGCCTCGGTATCATTTTCGTAAAAATGTGATCATTTTCTCAGGCTCATATCTTGCAAACCGTTTAGAATTTCGATTTACTCTCTGAGGCAAAGTTGTAGCTCTTGAACAAAACTTGCGAACATATAAAATCAAAAAAACTTCACCTTCCAGATCAAAATCGCAAAAAACTTAAAAAAATTCGATTTTTTTACCTTTTTTCCCGTGTTCAGGTCCATAGGTAGTAAACCGTTCAAAATTCAAGGAAACAATCAACTGCAAAAATTTACCTAAGATCTCAATAAACAAATTTCTAGAACATATAAACTTCCTGGGAATTATTCTTAACACCGTTTTTTAATTTCATTTGTTTTTTATTTACTTCAACATTGAGATACTATGCTATCTATTACAAAAATATTAAAAAAAAGTATTCGTATTATGTTTATAATGTTGATGGCCCTGGACTTGCAAATCGCGCTCTCTTAAGTTGTGGATCCAAATCGTCCGAATCTGACTCTGATTCAGCAATTATGGTGTCCACAGGCACGTTGCTTCCAGACTGCCCTCCATCATCAGCTCTTTCTTCTTCAAATACTTCATTAACATCATACAGGGTGATCTTGTGACTCCACCAACATACCTCTGCAAGCAATGCGTCGAGGTTTTTGCCTTTGTACCGTTTTTCCATGGGAATTGTGGTTTGGTGAAACCGTTCTCCTTGCTCATCGGATTCGGTAGGGAGTTGTTTGATAAAATCGTCAAAATGAAAATGAAGAAAATGCAGCTTTAATGTCATCGATGCGCCGATTATCTCAAAATAATGCAGCATTTGTTTCACCCATTCTCTTGCTTTCGGTTCCGCGTCTCGATCCCCTCCCAAGACACTGGTGCATACACGCTGAAGGTAAATCCATGCCATTGAATGATTTTCATCAAGCGATGAATCAAAGTTGCTCTTGAATAGCTTTCTAATGTAAGGGCCATTAAGTACGCCTGTTAAATGAAAACATAAAATAAAGACAGAAAAGAAAACATTAACATAGTGTAAATAGTACAATTAGGTGAACAAAAATTCGTTTTAAATTTACTACAATACCTTTTTTAATTTTGTCATCGCTACGCTTTGGGAAAACGCTTTTGAAATAGTCGAATGCGTTTGGACAATTTACAACGGCCACTTCGATGAATTTTTTAACAATTCCCAATTTTATGTGGAGCGGTGGCAGCAAGATGTCTTGAGTATTGTCAATTAAAGGTGCATTCTTCAGTCTATGTTGTAGTATTTGTTCATCCACACTTCCTCTTGGCCTCCACGGAATTGATTCAGAGGTGAGCGTGAATCCCAATTACAAAGAAAACAAAAGAATTTTGGGAAGCCGCCCTTATCGATGATCCCTTGCAAAATGTTGATGACCTTCAAATCACAGCAAATCTTCCATTTATTTTCGTAATATTTGATTTTTTCCATTATATCTTTCAATGTTTCATAGCTTTCTTTCATGTTGATACCCATTGCTAGCGGAATGGAAGGTTTTCGGTTCGACACATGCAACAAGACTGCTTTCAAGCTTGAAACAGAACCATCAATAAATAATCTCCACTCACTAGCGATGTAGTTCATTCCCATTTTTACCACCAAAGCTTTTATATCGTTGCAGTAAGCGAACGAATTGTCATCATTTAGAGTGTAGAGCATCTGAAATTCAGCTTGTCGTTTGCGGTACGCCGTAGAGTTAACATTATCATGTGTGAGTTTTCTTTGCTTTAAAAAAGCTGTCAAAAATATTGCAAGTCGATGCTATAATCCCAATATGGCAACAATGATATCCATTTCCATTTGTGTTATTAGTTGTGGTCCATCTCTTCCCTGTTGGGGCTCATAATCGGTATCAAATGGATCTTCATAAGTAACACCACTTGCTGTACTCATTGCTGTAAATTCTGTAGTACGATCTGGAGTTGGCGGCCTTGGTGATACAAAATTTTCAGGTGCAAGCACTGGTAGTGTGGCTGTTGCAGTTGCTTTATAAATTTTGTTCTTCTCAGAATGTCGATTTAGACGACATGTGTAATTTACGCATGCATAGCAACTGGTTGCATCATGATCACCTGGGCGATTAATCCAGTTTACCGGCTTACAATACTTCATAGTATCTCTGCCTCCACTCAACCATGCCATGAGATTATTATAACATTGGCGACACACTGTATTAGGTGTGTAATTTTCACCGGTCAAGTCCACTTCGTCGAAAAACAATGTATATGCTCTTTTGAATTCACTAGTTAAAAGATTATTTTCCTTCTGAAATCTTGTAGATGTTTTTTTTTGTGGTTTGATGACCGCAAACGTAGTAAAATAAATCAATATTTTCACACTGCATATTGAAATTGTCAGTTGCCAATGTTGTGTGCGAATTGTACTGTAGCCACACAGCGAATGCCACAAAAGTTTGGTGAACGTGTTGTCTCACGAAATGGCCCAGTCGATTGGCCGCCTCGGTCGTGCGATTTGACGCCGTTAGATTATTTCCTGGGGGCTACGTCAAGTTTATGATCTATGCCAACAAGCGACGATTGATGAACTTCGTACGAATATCGAACGTGAAATTGCAGCAGTATCGGCCGATTTATGCTTGAAAACCGTCGAAAATTGGGTTCAGCGTCTGGACTTCTGCAAGCGTGCCCGTGGTGGCCATGCAAAAGAAATCGAGTTCCATGCATAATGGTATCGAACGTACTTTCACAGGAATAAAGAAATTCATTGGTATCTAAAACCGGTTTTGTTTTATTTAAAAAATCTTTTGTAGCAATCTCATATTCAATCAAATTGTTTTTAAAAAATTTTAGAAACGTAGGGTTTTGTAAAATCATGTAGAATTTCCCAATAACACCTGCATAGTTTGCTCTATCAAAAGTCCACAGAAATAGTGCAACAAATAGTCACCGTGTTAAAAGACCCATATAATACACAATAAATGACTAAATCAAAAACCGTAAAAATTCAATTCAACCAAATTATTATTGCATCGTAATGAACAACACAAAAAAGCCGAAGAACCGCAAGCCAACAAGATAGCCAGGAAAGTGTGTCCAAAAGTATAACTTGAAATTAACATATGACCGGTCAACAAATACTCGTCTAATTAATCAATGACAGTCAATTCTGTATAACTAAAAGGCGACAGACAACACAATGTCGAATGCCTTGTGCAGACGAATGGTTATTGTTGATTGTCCAGTGGAACTATTAAATACTAAAAAGTTATAATGCGTCCACTCTTGTACCACCTAATGCAAACTAATTTCAATACTTAATCGGCAATTGGGATCACATGCGACACCAAGAGACGTGAGTATAATTTTAAGTTCAAACTCCATATTATGAAGGTGACAAATTGTAATGTTTCAACTTGGTTTGATTTATAAGTTTAGCACCTAAAATTGACCATACGAGTTGGATCAGGAGTAGTTGCCAGATTGGTATAGTTGTTCATTTAATTTATGTTATTGCACGCAAAGGAAAAAACGTTAAGACCTCGTTTAATGCAAACAAGTTTATTTCGCCCCAATAATATTTTGTTTGCTACCTAGTCTCACTGTTAATCGCAAAAGTTGATACTTTTCCCGCAAAGAAATAACTTTCATTGTACTTGTTGTAAACAAACTTTAATTTAGTTTCACGTAATTTACTTTTACTGCAATTAAAGATAATCATTTATTACGAACGATTATCTTTACCTTCTGTTGATGACGACGTGGTAGAAGGTCATTTAATTGAGTTCGAGTTGCTTTTGAAATGTACTCTTTGGTTGGACATAATACCGACAGGAATATAACGGAATGCGTATAAAACATAATTTAGCTGTCATTAGTATTAATCAAACACTATTTAAACTTAGTTTGAAGCATTGGCCTATAGTCTCTATGCCTTCTTTGGTTTCCCATTGTACATCATTTCCATAGTATCTTTTCGATCATCTGTGCCATAGGAACCCCCTGGTTGATATATTTTTGTATTTGGTAAAAAAAAAGCGAAGTAGAAGCGAAGAAGTTGTATTCGGATTATGAGTAAGAAAAATCAACTCAATCAAAAAAACCAATAAAAATAACCAATAAATAATAACCAATATCTATTTCGAGTTTTCTACAGTCCAGTCTTCGTCGCATGATTTAAACATTTTCATTAATGTTTTTACGTTGTCATAGTGAAAAGTGTCGTATATCCGACAATTTGGTAGTCGCTGCAACGAAAAATTTTAAACTTGACGTCTTTGGCAATTTGTCATTTCGTTGCTGCAACAACTAACTTGTTGTTCCTGCAACAATTTTATTTAATTTGAATTTTGTAAAAAAAATGGGTAAAAAATTAAAAAAAAGTAAAGACATGAGTTTTAGACTACTGATATTTGATTTATATCTTACTTTTTTAGTTTATGTTTATTATTTATTTATTTTGGAGGTTTGCCAACATTTTTAGTTGACGAAACCATTTCGTTATTGTAACGAAACTAAGTGATATGATGGTGAGCGTGAGTGGTGGGTCACGTACACATCTTAAATCAGTTCCATTGCAACAATCGAAATAAATAAATTTGTTAAAACAGACTAATTAGTTATATTTAACAGGCTAATTAGTTATACTTAGTAATAATCTTTTATTGTGAAAACTAAATTGTGTGAATTAACGTGTTTTCTGTGGTCGTTTGTGTAACTTGAGAAACTATAAATCATATAGATAAATAAACAGAATGCAAGGAGCAACACAACAGCAAAGAAAGTGACGCATCGATAGCAGAAAAACTACCCCGAAATATATAACTGAACATTTGTGAGTGTGAATGCGGGTGACGGTACATGTCGCAATAAAATGTTCGTGGTTTTGTGTTTTAGACACCCTTTAGATTATGGGTTTCAACCGTGACTTTCACCCAAGAGGGGTAAACAAACCCGCACGAGACGAGTATTTGAGAGGATTTTTGATGTTTCTCTTTACTCTCTTTCGTATTTCTACCATGTTGTTTCACACTCTTACTGCTTTTGAAGGGAGAACATCGTTTGCGTATATTACTTTCTGATTATTTGTATAATATGAATAGAAATAAATCGATAAATATTAAGTAAAATGCGTAGATACAAGAATTCGCGGAGACTTTGATTAATAAATATCAGCAACATGAAAATCAGACATATTTATTTGAAAAATTAATTATTACGAATATAAGTAAAAAAACCCATGGGTGGACCGCAGAGTGTAAATGGTCGTGATTTACGAAGGGTGTTCAAAAGAGAATTTAACGATTAACGCCTGCTGAAGACGCAAAATCTAAAACATGACTTCTTCATAATTCGGTCGCGCCTATTTCGTTGTTTTGGTATTTGGATTCGGAAAAACGAAAGGCATAAATACATTTGTACGAGCAGTCAAGTCAGTCAAAACGAAGAAGTCAAAGAAACAAAGTGTTTCGAAATTTTGACAAATTTGGTTTAAATAAATAAAAGAGCAGTTGAAGAAATTGCATACAGAGCGATCAATGACTTAATGACGGGAAGATTTGGCTCTACAAAACCCTCAACACAACAACAACTGCATGATTTAACAAAACAATGATGTAGTTCTATGTTAAAGGAGAAGAGCATAGGGGAGTAGAGCTACAGGTAAGTACAGACATAGATATGCACATATCTTAAATAAAAATCTTTACTATAAATTCCTCGTATATGTTTTTAATTGCAGGAACTGAATACGACCGCCACAATAACACCCAACCCCTCGACTATCACAATCTTCTCCAGACGAGTGTTTCAATATAGAATGAATATAATCTATTTAGCAAATAGATTTTCGAAAACAAAAATTAAAAAAAATTGTTATCAAAACACCTGCAGTCTAATACTAACAGTATATTTATGTGAAATTGTCAATAAATAATTTCAAACACACTTCAACACATTCATTGCAGCAGCGAAACAAAATCATTGTAGTAATGAAACAAATTCACTGCAACACTGACTCAAATTCGTTGCACCAATGGAATACATTCACAGCAGCAATGAAGCAAATTCCTTGCAAGAACGATACCTATTCATTGCAACAATGAACCAAATTCATTGCAGCAACGAAACAAATTATTTGCAATAATGAAGCAAATTCATTGCAACAACAACTATACTTTCACCACAGTATCGAACAATTTGCAGTTGATGAAAACATTTTCATAGCGGGAATGAAATGTTACGTTAGCTTACTTTCGGTGACAAAAGTTGTTGGGGCGATTAACATTTTCATCCCTGTGTCGATGCTATTCCGTTCAGTGTATACTCAAGCTTTAAAGGCCTATAACTCTGCACAGAAAGTTTTGTCGGTGGTGAAAATTTGGTGTAGATCGGAAATTTGGTGCTAAAGCAAATTTTTTCGTCTATTTGCCGCGGATGCGCCGCTGTATTCTTTCCGTTTAGCATCTCTGGATGTTGCTTCAGGAAGGAAATATAGCATTCCAGTTTTGCCTTTGCGGTGCGCTCAAATTTCCTAAGTAATAATGTATTAATTTTAATTTAATAAAGCATAAATATATTAAATAATTACTATTCATTTTGAGCAGACGACCATATGGTTTTGTTTTGTTTTCTCTGATTTTGACAACCTCTTATTGTGAGGTAAATTATTTGTTACAAGGTGAATTTTCCCAGTCACCGTGTTCCGAGTATTCGAGATACAAGCAATGGTGGCAACTTTGTAACAATCATGTTGTTGCCACGTACACAGAATAGGTGTGTTAGTAAACTATTTAATACTTTAATTCAACTATTAAGTTTTGTTTTTTTTTTAATAATAAATAAGGGAAAACAATCTGGTTACGCCGTTTCTCCAATTCATTACTCATATCAAAATTCGTTACACATTTTGTAAATTTATTTAGTTCGTGCATTATTGCAGCAACAACAAAACGATCAACAATTCACAAAGTGAAAGTGTTAAAACACTTTTGAACTTGACATATGATTTATTTTGACAGTCAGCTGTCAACAACTTGTGTGCACGACAAAAAAAAAAAAAACAACCAACAAAATTGTTAAATTATTCATGTTTATTGACAATAAATACAACAAATTTATTGTTTATCATTATGACTTTGTTTTGTTTGTACCCCAACAATATAGACTATTGTTTTTTCGTGTTATTTACTATTGTCATCATCATTAGTAACAAGACAGCATGGAGTCATTATCGATCACACCTTTAATGATGATGATGTTAAATGATTATTATGGTCATGAAGATGGTTGGATCTTTTGTGGAGAGTGTTAATATTTTATTTTATGTGTTTTGCATCAGTTTAACATATTTTTCAAGTTATCTCCGTGGGATGTGGTTAGTTGACCTTGAACTAAATTTGTTCATTTAGTTTTGTTATTCACCTTCTGTGGATTTGGTGGATTTGTTTTGTTTTTGAAAATAGACACACGGTTGGTACCAAAAATTCGTTGTAATATGTTTTGAAGGTGGCTGTACCTAAACTAGAGCAATAAAGCGCGACGTTGATTGAAGTGTTTATTTGAGGTGGAACTTTTTACGGCAGGGTATTAATATCCGGTGCGGCAACCATTTCTGAGACGGCAATAGAGAGGTAATGCCACGTAGCATTACACAACCGTATAAAATGTATACATAGTGTACACTAACAGAACTAAGTGTTTGAAGACAGGTTTTAGTAAACGCAAATTCGGCTGTTGTTACCGAATAGCGGTTGTCACAACTGAATTGAAGTTGTCTTGACGGAATTTAGTCGCAGCAACTGAAATTCGCTAGAAACAACCTCGTTTCACAATTAATTCGGTTATGAAAACTGTATATAAAAGTAAATTTGGTCTATCAATTACACTTTCAATAAATTCGATCGCATCTACCAAACTTAGAATCAACTCGGTTGGAACAACCGAATATGGCATCAAATCGGTTGCAAACACTGAATTTGGTGGTAATACGGTGGCAGGAATCGTGTTTATTAGAAATGAGGTTGCTTCTGCTGGCACAAACGAATTTATTTTCAATTCGATTTCCACAACATAATTCGATATATTTCGAAACTGAAGTTTACAAGGGTACAGACAATTATTATACTAAAAAGGACGTAGAATTTTTCACGTTGCGGTTTTAACACGAATTGTTATTAACAAATAATAATTACGGATTATAAAACACTTTATTTCATATTTCTCAGCAAATGCCACCAGTTCTCAAACATTTCAAGGTCCGTCGTTTGAAATGTACTGATAAGTACGCCAAATGAAGGTCGAATACCATTATCTTTATGTACAACTCTTGAATGGATTGGTTTACAACCTAAATCGACAGAAGCAGCAGGCTGTCACTTAAAAGCTTAATTTGTACAATTAACATGTACGACTAATTTGTTTCCCTAAATATTCGGTGGTGCAATGGTAGTGTGCGCAGCTCTTGTGCATGAGAACGGGGTTCGATCCCTGCTCTGACCACTTTAAATTTCTTTTCGATTGTATTTAAATATTACCCCATATAAAGTGCGTTACTTGCTTGTTTTGTACAGGGTGGCGCACCAATTGTGATACAATATGAAATTCAAATAACTATTTGTTTCATCAATGTATTTCATTAAATTTTTTTTACTGTATAGAAAATTCAATTTTATTTCAAAGCCTTTTCACACTAGGCCACATCATCCATCTGTTAACATTTCCCATACAAATTTGACACTTTGTGAGCCCAACATCTTTCAATATATTTGTTCCTATCTCAATACGTTTCGCCCCACATCATGCGATAATTTTGAGTCCATCACTAGTAAAAAATTTAATTTCTAGAAAAACTAACGGAAATTCAAACAACAAAACAAAAGATGTATTTATGGCAGGTGGTAGCGGCAGAACAGCTATTTTAAATGTTTTCAAATCGTTGCCGCAACTGACTGCTAAATTCATATGTATTTCTTTTTTGTACTCTTGTGTACTTGTATTGCAATTGTTACCAAATTTGCTTTGAATTTGGCAGTGGAATGACACCAAATAGATATAGAACAGCTATTGTCTGTCGTTGTCACAATAACACCACCTAATATAAATACATCTTGAGGGAATAAATGTAGGAAAAAGCCATTATAATAAATATGAAATGTTAAAAAATAAACGTTTGACGAATTTTATTCTCCATTCTTCGGACTCCTGGGCCCCAATAGACTATACAATATAAAGGGTTTTTCAACAGAGACGCTACAAAAGTAAATCGATAGGGACAGCAAACGACGGCATAAATTTTCCCGCTCTTTTGACATTTCTCTTCAGTAAGGTTTGCCATTTCAATATGGAAAGATATACGTGCCAACAACGAGTCGAAATTATTAAAATTTACTACCGAAATTTGGAGTCAGTGGCCTCAACTTTAAGAGCGCTACGTCCAATTTATGGTCGTCATAATCGTCCTACCAGATCACCAATTGAGCGTCTAGTGGAAAAATATGAATCCTCAGGCACAGTACAAAATGTTCCCGTGCCAGTGAGACAAAGACGTGCTCGTAGTGTCGAGAATATTGCTGCCGCTGAGGCTTCAGTTCAAGAAAGCCCAAACGTGTCTCTCACACGTCGTTCTCTAGCGTTGGGCATCTCTGTGACGTCGTTGTGGCGAATTTTGCGGAAAGATCTTGGCCTACATCCTTACAAGATCAAATTGACGTAAGAACTGAAGCCGCTTGACCACCGTAAGCGTGGTATGTTCGTGAATTGGGCTGAGCAACAACTTAAAAATGATTCGGATTTTCGTCTCATAAAATCATATTCAGCGATTAGGCTCATTTCTGGCTGAATGGCTTCGTCAATAAGCAAAATATGCGTTATTGGTCAAACAGCAAGCCACACGTAATCCATGAGTCATCATTGCATCCCGAAAAAATTACGGTTTGGTGCGGTTTATGGGCCGGCGGCGTCATTGGGCCGTACTTCTTCCGTGATGATCAAGACCGGCACATTACTGTGAATGCGAATCGCTACCGTTCAATGATAACCGAATATTTTTGGCCCCAATTGGATAATATGGACTTGGAGGACATGTGGTTCCAACAGGACGGCGCCACAAGCCACACAGCGAATGCCACAATAAATTTATTGGAAACCAAGTTTGGTGAACGTGTTATCTCACGAAATGGCCCAGTCGATTGGCCGCCTCGGTCATGCGATTTGACGCCGTTAGATTATTTCCTGTGGGGCTACGTCAAATCTATGGTCTATGCCAACAAGCCAGCGACGATTGATGAACTTCGTACGAATATCGAACGTGAAATTGAATTAAAACGTGAATTGAAAACCATCGAAAATTGGGTTCAGCGTCTGGACATCTGCAATCGTGCCCGTGGAGGACATGCAAAAGAAATCGAGCTCCATACATAATGGCATCGAACATACTTTCACAGGAATAAAGAATTTCATTGGTATCTACAACCGGTTTTGTTTTATTTAAAAAAACTTTTGTAGGGCTCTTATTGAAAAACCCGTTATAAACAATATTTCCTAAACCATTTTAATTCCGTTTATTTTTGATCACAATTTCATAAATGAATATTAGAAATATGTATTAATAAATGAATAATTTCATAAATATAAATTCATAAATGAATATTAGAAGATGACAGTTGGAAGATGTAAGATGTTGCAAATTTGAATGCATTTTTAATTTTTTCCACATCTTCCATGCGATCCCCCAACTTGTACGCTAGTGTGAAAAGGCTACTTGCTATACAACTACGTAATTGGTTTTGAAGATGATGGACCATAAATGATCTCCATGCTCATCCACGCATATGCGCCACATGATCAGAAAACTATTCATTGCGGACTGAAGGGTTGTAACTTCAATTCAGTAAAATTGCTCGGTTACGTTTTGTCCACCTCTTGGTTGAACTGGCCCCTTAAAAATAAACTAAGGTGCAGTCTGGTCCGGCGTACTTGGTGGCCAGCGGAAAGTGGAGTGTCTGTATATTAATTTGTTTGTAAATTTTGGTTGAAGGTCCGCAATAACCGGCCTGGCTATGTGTGTAGTTGCTCCATCTTACTGGAACCAGATGCCGTTGAAACGGATACGTCTTCGAGGGCAATTATGGGTAAAGAAAATCCTCCAACATCATTAAATAACGTTCCCATTGGCATTTTCACAATTTTCTTCAAAATTGCGCACCATATAGTGTATTCCGTCTCATGGAGTATTTCTGGATTAGATTCACTTCATACGATATACAGCAATTTTGCTCGTTTATATTGCCATTTAGATCAAAATAGGCCTCATCAGAAGCACTTAGCGAGAACTTAACGACGAAATTCATTTTCGCTAAGTTTAAACAAATTTTTTCGACACCTTTTACCATTTTCAACCATTTTTCGTATTTTTCAATAAATTACTTAAATAGCCCTTTTATTTTCAACTTAGGAAATGAAAATCGGTTGCTTCTAATCAAAACACGACTATTGTTACCCACCTCATAATGGTCCATCTACTCGGCGGAGTGCCGCCAAACTCCCGCCTAAATTCCCATTGGACGGAATGAAGGAGTGCAAAGCATGGTATCGTTTCACTATCCAAATCACCTTTTCTGTATCCCAAGCATTCATTTTAATAAATCTAAATAGTAGCCTGCAAAATGTAAAAATGAATAAGCCCACTACTCACGCAGAAAGAAGTTATTTCGTTTTATTGTTGAAGCAAAATTCGCGCGCTGCCCTGTATTCTTTCGAGAAAATCGTTAATTAAATTATGAATAAAAACGTCACCATTTCTCACTTAATGCGTTTTTAATTAATAGAAAAAGTTTTGATTAGGTTTAATAACCTGAATTGGATGAAACCCTCTAATGCGGTTGTGAAAACCTCTAATGCGGGTGCGACAACTGTTAATACAGTAGTGGCAACCTATAATGCGGTGTTTAGAACCTCCGATGCGGACAAACTCTAATACGACTGTGACAACTTCTAATTCGGTTGAGAGGATCGCTAGTGTGGTTGTGACATGCTGTAAGTTCGGTTGTGGCAACCTTTTAATTAGTTTATGGCTACTTCGTTTGTCTCAACCGAATTTTTCTTAACTCATGATGGCATATATATACAAATGACCATTTTTAAGATACAAAGTGGTGTTTATGTGCTTGACACGTTCAGATTGTATTACTATGTCCACAGATTTTGTTGAGCTCATGAAATGTTACATAAAACTGTACACAAACGTAGATGAACTGTACACAAAAGTACAAAAGTAGTGTACAAAGTTCCAAAAATTGTGCACATATGTACAGAAAGTGTATATGAAATAACATAAATTATGAGTGCACGTAAAAGTACTAGAAGTATACATAAAACCATAAAAAGTGTACAGGTTATCAAAAGTGTATCAAAGTTAACATTAAAGTTCAGAGTGTACACAAATTACAAAAAGTGTACACGAATGAACGAAATTGCCCAAAAAATATCACGTTAAATATGTACAAAGCCTGGTAAACACATTAAAGCAATCAAACTAACCCACTTATATAAAGCCACACTTTTTCAATTTCACTATTACATTCCGACATAGTAACTCTGTCACTGTACAAAACGAAAGGCAGCAATTTCATTACGATATCAGTGAAGGAAGTCAGAGGCAGACATAATCAGAAGAAAAATCCGCTACCTAATAAGACGCCAAAACCATCATACAAATATTGAAAATCAATGATTTCTTATTACATCCCAAGCAGAGATAGGTGAGAGCTTGTAACAATCATTGATCTGTGCGCTTTCTAGTTTTAGACTCACTGATTGGAATCTGCAGCTTTACATTGGTTCCCAACAGTTGTTCGCGAAATCCCTGTTATCGAAAGAAATGTAAGGTGCTCAGAGCAGGGATCAAACAACGTCCTCATGCACAAGAATCGCGCACACTAACCATTGCACAATCGGCACATGTTTAACCGAACAAAGGAGCGAAATGCATCAATAATAATACATAAATAGCCTTTTCCTCGATCTCGAACCAAAGTTTTCGTTTGTGTTTTAGTCGAAGGAAAGTTGATTTGGGTTCCACAATCTTGGCATTTCAAGTCGAATTAAAACATAAAAATATTAAACATAATTAAATTTTAAATTAAAATTAAAACATAAAAATATAAAAATATCTGGGAACAGGCCAAAGGTTTTACTTCTATCGGTTTCTTTACCACAAATTTATCTTAATTTTTCGAAGCATAGTAGAGAAAAGGCAATATTAAATTACAACTTTACAACTAGTTGTAAATTTATCACATTTTTATTTGTATATTTTTCGCAATTATCTTCAAATTGACTTAATAAATAACTAACTAAAGTAACTAAAAATATATAAATGATTAAATCAAAATATTTACAAACAGGTGGGGATTTCCAAACTCTTAATTGGAATTGATTAGTTTAAGCGACATTAAGCGCCTGCTAGTTAAACTTAAACAATCACACAGACTTCTGTTATGTCAACAGAAATTGCAATATTGATCTAGGGCATTTTTTTTTATTGAAAGTGTAAATATTAAATTTAATTGTTGTTCAAAAAACAAACATTAAACTAATTATACTATCTTAACAAAACTAATTAAATAGATAAAACAATACTTTGTCATTTGTTTTTATAACAATATTTTTCAACAATTTGTATTTCGACTGAAAATAATAAACTATTTGTACAATTTAGCAAAAGACTTGGGAAAAATGGGAACACAGCGAGTAAATTTCTTTCCAGAAATGCATCTTCCTTTCAATTTCGTGCATGTCATTGTTCTATTGTAGTTCGGATCCAATCTGTGTAGTCTGCCACATTGGTGTACACAGCCGGATGTCCCGCAAGGCCACACTGTGTAAAGCCATAGCTCACAATGCCGTATGTCACCCATCTGGAGTGTTTGCGATCGAAAAACATTAGGGGCCCACCACTGTCACCGGCGCAAGTGTCTTTGGCAAACTCTCCACCAGCACACAGCTGCTTCGGGCCCAGCTGTATGCCATACAATTGCAAGACCTTGGAGCAATTCTCCCTACTCATCAAGGGAATGCGTAACTTCAACTTAATGGGACTCGGTATATTGATGAAATATTTGTTAACTAAAAATCAAATTGATTGAAGAAAAAATGTATTATAAACATGTCACCATCATTGTCATAAACTCACACAAATCGGTTCGACCCCATCCTGAAACGGAAAACATTTGGCCCTTCTCGAATGGACTATCCTCGGTCTTGTTTGGCAAACAAATGGGCATAACAAAGTGTGTAAACGATACCGGCTGTTTCAGTCTTATCACAGCGATGTCATTGAACTTATTAAACGCCAGATCTTTGTAGTCAGGATGTACGAAAATCTCTTCAATTGCCATATCCATAGCGGCATCAGCACAACTCAAGTAATTTGGCTCTTCTATGCAATCCGGTTCAGTTTTGACATTAAATTCCCCCAAACGTATATGTTTCCTGCAAAGAAATTTGGAAGAAAGATAAACATAATTAGATAAAGTGACTCCGGAATATGGTCGTGCACTATACCCCTTACAATCCCTTTTTCTCGCGATAGCCTTCGCCGTAAACGCAATGGGCTGCGGTTAGTACATGGCGGTCATCGATTAGGGCACCACTGCAGCCATACTCATCTGAAATTAGAACAAATTGCTTATTGGCAAATAATACAGAAACATGGAAAATAATAGAGAATATGATGTGTATAATATGAAACGTTCAAAAGCCAAATCGATTAACTTCCGTAGTCCAATATGCAGCTGACAAAGTAGTCCAAAATGCAGCTGACAAAGTATGGCGCGCCTAATTAGAGCAGTGTTAATATATTACAACATTTTCTCTTATTTTTTAGAACGACGTTGCTCATCGCACGTTGTGGGATGGAGGCTAAATGAAAAAAAATTAAACAACTTTTGTTTTAACACTATTATGCTACAACCCACTATTATCAACTCTATTTTTTGTCTTTGTGTTTGTGTCTAGACTAACGGCTGAATACACCGGAACGCCTTTTTAATCTAAAAACTTCCACCGAACAAAAACTGTAGGAACTTCTGTGGTCGCAGATGCCAAAACCATTCGAATGTCTGAGGACTCTCAACTCCGAATCGTTGCTAAACCGGAGAAAGAACTAATTTATTTGGTCATAGACAGTGGTGCCATGGCTTTGCTATTAGATGACCATCAGATATTCCTGTTTAAGTTACGTGTTGTACTCTTGTTTTAAAGTGATATTTTCGTTGAAAATAATTTTTCTTTTAATATGAAATTTTAAAATTTGAGTGTCATATTTTTTACTTTTTATGGGAACCAAAAAAAATTTCAACGACACCTAGAAAATTACCCATTACACTTGTGCTGCATCTATTAGTTTACTTTATCTATGGTACAGGTATATAGTTTTGAACCCAATAAAAACTAAATTTTGAAAGGCCAAAATGAAAGAGGTTTAAAAAAAGAACATTTTCTTAAAAAAAGTAAATTTCTCAAAAAAAATACCTATTCATATTCTTAAACAAAGCACATTTTCTTACAAAAAATACCTTTTCTTAAAGAAGTATCATTGCTTAAAAAAAGGAAATTTTCTTACAAAAAGTACCTTCTCTTAAAAAAAGTATTTTTTTTAATAAGTGCCTTTTCTTCAAAAAAATACATTTTCTTACAACAAATTGCCTTTTCTTAAGAAAACTAAATTTTTTTAAAGAGTACCTTTTGTGTGAAATAAAAATGACTTTTCTTGAGATAAGTACCTAAGTTCTCTTAAAAATTTACCTATTCTTGAAAAAAATACCAATTCTAAACAAATACCTATTCTTAACAAAAACCCTTTTCTTAAAAAATAATATTTATATTTTAAAAATACCTTTTCTTACAAAAATTCCTTTTCTTAAAAGTACCTTTTCTTAAAAATTAAATAATTCCTTTTCTTGAGATAAGTAGCCTTTCTGAAAATAAGTGCCGTTTCTTAAAAAATATCCTTTTCGTAAAAAGAGGACCACTTCTTGAAAAAGTACCTGCTCTTAAAAAAAGTACTTCTTTGAAGAAAAAAAATCATACTCTTATGCGTTTTTCTAACAGAAAGTACTTCTTCTTAAAAATGGTACATTTTCTTTAAAAAAATATTAGCTTTTAGTAAAAGAATCACCTCTCTTTAAAAAAGGAAAACATAATACATATTCTTACAAAAAGGACCTAAAAATATACTTAAAAAAAATACATTCTATAAAAAAAAAAATTTTAAAAAAATTTATCATTTTACAAAAGTATCTTTTCTTAAAGATCCATTTGTGTTGGAACTAACTAGTACATACTATATAGCGAAAGGAACTTCATTCCAACCGGGTGTCCCCTGACACCTCATGTAATTTTTTTCTCTCTGGTCTGGTCTAGCTGGGCTCTTGTCTGCCGAGAGATGGTTGGGTTCTTTAACTGTTTGCTGAGCCCAAAATAGTATTTATTTGCAAGCACAATGTTCCTATTTATCTCCAGGCTGACGTACACGCTGAAAAATAATGGTCCCAGCAACATATCACCTTTTTGTTACACGGTACCTGTTCCATTTCTATGACCACATTAGCTCCGTTACTTTACTTTTTGGGTAAAGTTCGGGTAATTAAGAGTAAAAACACAATTCTCTCTTAACTACTCAAATGTACCAAAAAGTAAAGAAACGCTAAAATCCACTTTTCTTACCCGAAAACAAATGTGAAAACACACAACATATGCTTGACAACAAATCTTGCTTATCATGTTCATTTTCACTGTTCATTTGCACATTTTCCATCTTCTCTAAATAAGCACTCCCAAAGCAATCACTATTCAAATTAATGAAATTGTAAATTTAATAAATTTTTTCACATGTGTTATTTTTTTCACAAATAATACATATGTTTTTATGTTGACGTTTGGTACTTTGCCCAAACTTACCCATACGATACACAAGTTCACACAATTTTCGTTGCTCTCTCGCTATCTCATTTTTATATACGTATAACTACGTCATTATTGTCTTTGCTCTGAGAGTGCTCCGCACCATAGAATAATACATCCATAGATACATTTATTCTCTCATCTGACGTTTCATTTCACACTGTTCGTCGTAGGTTTGTCGAAAAGAGAGAAATTCGACAAAAATTAACTTACAGCAGGTAGAGGTACAAGAACCGTTTACTTAACTTTTTCATTTTGTTTTCGTATAGAACTGTGAAATGTAAATGCATTTTCCACTTGTTTGTTGTCTTTTATTGTTGGTAAACATTTGTATTGAATTTAACACAACTATTTTGCCACAAAAACACGAAATGCGGTTGTTGTTCCTTTTGTTGGACGAGGTTTACTATTGCCTCTATCTTGTATTATTGAACCCATGCTTTCCACCATCTTGCAACCATACCTATGACATTAAAAATATGGAGAGCATAAATTACTCTATCGTAAATTTCTCTATGTCAAAAACAAAGCTTAATACAAAAGAGTAAAATCTAATTTATGAGATGGTTTTTCTGCATTGTCATGGATTCCCCGGATTTCCCATTTGGAAATTTCGAGTAAATTAAATTCTGATTATTGTATTGAAAAAGATATGTTTGGTTTAACGAAATCTCGAAATACGACACTTCGATTGTAATGGTTCAGGACGTTAATGCTATAGTGGGATAAAACACTAGTTACAAATAAATCACGCATCATAAACGCGCGCTGTCAGTCCGCCCGGTCGCAACTGTTCGGGGGTTGTGGGATGTAAAAACAAAGCCAACATATACGGCTCGAGTGCGCGGGCAAAAAAACCAGGCGTACCTTAGTAAGCCGCGTACGAGGAGCTCGGGAGCAGCTCATGTGCTGGAAGAGATGTAAAACGTTATTGTGTAGAGGGCAAAGTGACGTCAAGTAATGAATGTGGATCGGTGTGTTATTTATTCACCAAGTACCAGGAACAACATACAACATTTATTACAACGTTCATTAATGCCATTGGACTATGGAACTCCTTACCTACACATATACGACTCATTAATAATGCTGGCAGTTTTAAAATATCTCTTATTGAACTACTAAAATCCCAAATTTAATTTTATATTATGCGTGTTTTGGTTACACCGCTTACTTAGATTATCGCTTATTTTGTAAGGGGAGCTAAGCGATATTAAGCGGCACTTGAAGTTACCGCTTCCATTTCAGTTCTAGGCAGGCATAAAGCTACCAGTCGGAAAAAAATCAGAACAACTGTATGGGATATCGTTGATCAGAAGAATATACCATTTGCAAGAATAACTACAAACCATGCGTTAGAGCAAGACGATTATATGTATTTCCGGTTGAAAAAGGCAGAAAGTTGCCAGCATTAAAAAATCAGAAAAACAGTGTTGGATATCGTCATTGTGAGCCAAAGACAAGGAGAATAATATACACATATTAAAGAATAACTACAAACCATGCATTAGAGCAAGACGATTATATATATTATATTAAAATATCGCTAGTTTAACGTTTTGTTTACTAGCAAGAAAGCGATAATCGCTATCTTGTAACGAAAATACGTTAGTGTGTAAAACTTGTCTATTAAATTTTTAATTTTGTGGCCTGGTAACACCAAATTGAACAAAGTACACATGCGTATAGACAGCTACATTCATTGACAGATTCCATTGACAATTTAATTAATTTATGTCATCGTTCATTGAATTCAGTGTACTTTGTTTATTATGTTTGCTGGAAAATATGGAAAGTACATGTTGTTATTTCCAGGTCGGATCTCACTTAAAATTCATAGTTATGAGAAACATACAAATAAGTGGGCCTACAAGAAATTGCAGGTGACTGCAGGCTGAAAAGACTATTGTATTAGTTAGTTCACATGCTGATAGTTCATAAGAAAAATAAAACCCAATCCCTGCGTTACCCCAACATTTTATATTAAATTTTTTTCAGAAAATGCTGCTGGAATATCGTACTTGGAGTTATTTCCAGAATGGTTCAAAAATTTAACTAGGGTTGAAATTGGTCAAAGGTTTCGTTTAACTAGGGTTACAATTGAGGAGAATTTTATTATTTTCTCTACATTATAATAAGGCCAATGTTTGCCTTATGATGAATTAGAGTACCACCTGTATGCAATACAACAGCAGTTATTCGATTTATATGCTAAATGTTGTGTTGTAAAGGATATTTTGGGACATAACTCAGGAAAATGAACTCAGATTAGTACAAATAATACCAAAATACGAAAGAGAATTTTTATCACCTTTTTAGCCTTCCTTTAACATGAGGATTAGAAGGCATGGCGGTATGAGTTTGAACATGGGAATTTTTGGCAGTTGATACGTGAGAGTTGACACGTGAATTTCATTGAACGGGCTCATTAATTGTTCCGCCACTAATGTTATTTTTGTTATCGGATCTTCGAATAGACAGGCACTGGGTCTGAAGAATTTGATTATAATTGGCTGGGTGATTTCTATTACAGAGGGCATATTTAACTTGGGTTTCCCAATTTTTTCGTTAACAGTTCTTTGAAAGCTGATTTTCTGCACATTTTATGCATTTTGGCCTTCTCTTGCTGAACGATTTGGTGTGATCATATTGCTCGCAGTTTGTACACTGAGGAGTAGTCTTTTTCAGTCTTTTCAGTTTCGCATACAATGCGACAGTACATAAGAGATTTGATGGAGCATATTTCTTTATTGCTGGATTTCAACGTGAGATCAACTTCGAATAGTTGAAGGGATTCCTTTGTTCCTCTTCTGCGAATATTCCAAATATTGGTCACTCCATGGGCGAGTTCATAAAGCTCATTGTTTAAATCTTCTATGTCTACTGAAGGGTGCATATTTCTGAGTACAACTTTAAAGGGACGTTTTTCCATGAGTTTGTAAGCAACGAACTGTGTTATTTTTTTCAAGCTCGGCTAAAATCTTTTTATAGATCTCTGGATTTTTGGGAATAATTTCCACCTGCTGGTTTCTCAGGCTCCTAAGATCAAACTGATCTTTTGCTATTTCATGTAATAATGAAATGAGAGGCTGAATGTTGTAGACATTATCCAAAAATGTAGAAGGTGGTTTACAAAAACGTTCACCATTGGGTATATTTCGACCATCAAATTCGTGGAGAAGGGCCAGTATGGAGACATTTTATGCTGTTCCATTTTCATTACCTGGGCTGTTTCTGGTCTTTTTTTTTGTATGAAACAGTTTGCCATTGTCTTTCCGGTGGTGGCTCTAAATGGCCTACTTCGCCATTTAGCTTTTGTTCATCAGTTTCGTATGTTTCTGAACGAGAATTAGCCAGAGGTTCACACTGAGATTGGTGTGAATATTGAAATAGGGGACGTGATTGATGTGGAGCTATAGGATTTTGAGACATTGGTTGACAGTTTAACACTTTTAGGAAGTCTTGGCTATGTCATCATATAGCTAATTTTTCAAAAAATCTCATTTGATTTGCAAGTTAGCTTTCTGTTTCGCAAAATCATCTACAAATATATTTATTTTATACAGTTGACGGAATATTTATGTTACATACAGCAAAATGGGGAAGACAAAATATGCATGATTAAGATTTCACAACGACGTGGTGAAAAGAAAATGCTTTGTCAAAATTTGAAAATATTTTTTTCTATATATTGGCATTTCCACAGAAAGGTCAACCTTTTGCCACACCACGTCACTCTCGATAATTACTTATATTTTAGGACCAGTTTGTTTGATTGTGTTATTTTATTTTAATAAATATGTAGTTACTTACATTCTGTATTTGGGAAAAGAATAGAAAACAATCGAACCACTTACTTACTTATCCGGTCTCGGACGGGGGGTCAGGGACCTTACAAAACGAAGATACCATATTTCGCCAACCAGTTCGATCTTTTGCTTTATCTCTCCAGTTGGCAATACCAAGTGTACGCAGGGATTCGTCAACCTGATCCCTCCAGCGGAGTCTTGGTCTTTCTATTTTTCGTCTTCCTTCGAGTTCGGTTTCGAAAAGCCTTCGCGCTGGTTCATCTTCATCCATTCTACTGACATGGCCTAGCCAGCGCAATCGCGTTATCTTGATCCGCTTAACTATGTCAATGTCAGGATAAAGCTCATACAGCTCATGATTCATGCGTCGCCGATACTCGCCGTTGTGCACTATAGGGCCATAAATTTTTCGGAGTATTTTTCTCTCGAAGACTCCTACAGATGTTTCGTCTGCTTGCGATAGGACCCAGGATTCTGCGCCATAAAGCAAGACAGGTTGAATGAGAGTCTGGTACAGCTGGACTTTTGTTACTCGAGAGAGGGCTTTATCTCTAAAGTGCTTGCTTAGCCCAAAATAACATCTATTCGCAAGCACAATTCTCCGTTTGATCTCAAGGCTGACGTTGTTGTTTTTGTTCACGGCAGATCCGAGGTATATAAATTCGTCCACTACCTCGAAGTTATAACGGTTATCAACGTTCACGCTTTGGTCTAATCGCGTGGAGGCCCTGTTCGTTGAAACCATTAATTTTGTCTTGTCCTCATTCACCGTCAGACCCACTTTTGCTGACTCCTTCTCAATTCTCGAAAAAACCGCAGTAACTTCTCTAATTGTGCGCCCAATGATATCTATATCATCAGCATACGCGAGCAGCATGTGACTTTTGCTGCTGATGGTTTTATTCATATTGACTGCAGCTTTTCTCATAATGATCTCCATTAAGATGTTAAAGAGATCGCACGATAGGGTGTCGCCTTGCCTGAGGCCTCGCTTAGTTTCGAAAGGTTCAGTTTGATCCTTATCAACTTTCACTGCGGATTTGGTGTTCGTCAAGGTCATCCTGCAAAGGCGTATGAGTTTTGCAGGAATACCAAGCTCAGACATTGCTTCATAGAGTTTCTCCCGTATCGGACTATCGAAGGCTGCTTTATAATCGATAAATATCGAACCACATGGTCATAAAATATAACCAAATAACGAGGGTGACGTGATATGACATAGGGTGGCACTTTCTATGGAAATGCCCATATGTCGTCGTATGAGCCCCATATTGTCGAAAAAAAATATTTTTTTTTTCGAAAATGTTCTAGGAACCGAGACTTCTACAGCCGGTGGGGGACAATAAGTACCCTCGTATAAATAAAAAGTTTGACATTCAAGTAACCACCTCTTTAATACGCTTCGTTTGAGACCCCCACCACATTTGAAATTCCTAAAAAGCCTTTTTCAGTACACCTTATTGTACAAGGTGGCGCAAAAGTAAACTTCCGATGTTTTTTGGCTGTAATTTAAAAATAAAATGAAAAACTTTGATTCTTCTTGTGGATTATTTTTATTTGGTATTTTAGTTTTTTTTACATCAAGTCGACAATATGATGTCATGTAAATGGCCGCCGCCACAGTTGATTGTCATTTGAGCCCTTTTTATGGCATTTTGACTCCTCCAGCGAAAACAGCACACCATACAATGACTTTGGGCGGGTGTAATGGCTCTTCCTGGGTTACACGCGGATTTTCAGTGCCCCAGAAGCGTAAATTTTGCTTATTTACGTACCCGCTAAGATGGGAATGGGCCTCATCACTCATGATTATTTTTGATGAAAAATCATCTTCCTCTTGGTGGTGATTAAGGATGGCTTGAGCGTATGTTAGACGCGATTGGCGGTCAGCAGCTAACAGCTGATGCACCGTCTGGACTTTGTACGGAAACATCTTCAAATCTTGTACCAAAATTCGCTGTAAAGACCGTCGACTGATACCCATTTGCGTGGCACGTCGTCTGGTCGATGTCGACGGCGCTTCCATGATATCCTCGGCTACAGCAGCAATATTCTTTGCAGAACGGCTACTCCGGGGTCTACCACGCCTGGCAGCATCTCGTGTTGTGCCAGTCTCTTCGAGGCGAGCGGCTAAACGTCGCAGTGTTTCACCAGTAGGCATTGGAAATCTGCGACGAAATTCACGTTGTGCCAAAGTCACCGACCGATTATTGGTGAAATAAATAGTCAGCAATATTCCGCGTTCTGGAGCAGTGTAGCGTAACATTGTTTATTAACGTGTATTTCGCATGTGTTTACTACACAAATGTCAAAACAGAACTGACATTAGGGGCCAATCGCAAAATTTATAGCATTTTCTGATAGGAGGATTACTTTTGCGCCACCTTGTACTACATGGACAACATTGTCATATATAAAAGTTGATTGCTATGAAAGTATAAATACAAATACCTGGGAGAAATCAGATGTAAACAACAGACATTACACTTATTTTGGTATTGTTATGTTTTGTTTTTGCACTTTAACTACTTGAGATTAGCACATGAATAAATTGACCACTAAAAATTCATCAAGAGAATAAGTCCTCAAGGGATATACGGCACTATTTGGAGGGTTTATCTGAATTTTTTTTTAAATTTATTCAGAGCGCAAATTAAAGACGACCGTCACTCATAAATACACTGAGAGAATCGGGTCATATGAGTTACAACAATAAAAAGTAAAATGTGCAAACTTTTGGTGACATCATAATTTTTGATGTTAAATTGTTGTTAAAATTTTTCATACACCATATTCAGTATTTATCCAAATCCCAAGAGTCATATCTGGTTACTGAATATTACCAACAATTCATTCACTAAGGAATATTATTTAAAGAACAAATATTAAATATTTCCAAAAGACTGGGTTAAAATGTTCCATTCATTTAAACAAAACCACGAGAATTGATGAATCAGCCAAATATTATTCTTGAATTTTTTAGCAGACTCTTTCTTACTGCCTGTTCCTCGATCTTGAAAGTATCGTGTCATTTCAAGTCAAATGAAAATAAAAAAATTGTCAAAACTTGTCGAAAGAAAATGTCGATTTAAGGAACACAATTTGAGGCGAATGTCAGTGACAGGCTTACGTTTGCTAAGCGTTTCATTCGTGCTCGTGCTTTCATTAATATTGAATGAATTTCATTGATCAATATGTCAAATGTCTATTGAATTCGAATTAAAGTTTGTATTAGTCTCTTGTTCGCAATGGCAATTAAAAACTTTTGAATTTGGATTTGCTCAGGCAATGCAAATTCAGGTTGTGGAATTGGATGCCAATTGTAATGAAATATGGCAATGCTTTTAATTATTTCACATTTGTTTGACTGCTGGCAATTCTGTCTTTAAAGTAGTTTATATGTAGAGGTTTTTGCGTTCGATAGGTATTGCATCGTAGTACTTTCAAATCCATAAACCTGTACTGTATAAAATATTTTAAATCCAAAATTGCCAGATATGAAGGAAATGCTTTGAAAATAAGTACAATTGCCAACGGTATTGGAATTTTTTTGAATTTTCATTTCGACAGGTAATTCAAATTAAACTACAAATTATAATTGTCATATAATTAAGTTATTAGAGTTCACAACTGGTAGAAAACTGTGCCAATTTATATCAAAAGCACTTGATACAATGACTTAATTGCATTCACTTCAATAGAAATTGAGTACACATTCCGTACCCAATATCCCATGTAAAAGAGCCGCGCACACTAACCATTGCACCACCGACGGCTTTGACAATATATATAATATATGATAAAGTTATGATTTATCCTACCTTTCGTATTATATTCAAAATTAAAATGTTCGAGCGTTTGGTCGCTTTGTTTTTGAATATAATACGAAAGGTCGGATAAATCATAACTTTTTCATATACATATTATTATACATAATAATAATAATATACCGTCGGTGCGCCAACGAAACGGGTTATGTATAATTTTTGTAAACAATTTTCATTGCACAATTGAAAACCATTTGTATTTATACATACACTCACGCAGCTCCTTCATGATAGTTGCATCGGCTTCGAAGTTTATGGTATTGACAAAGACATAGTTGTAGAACAAATGTTCCAAGAAAATTTTAGTTCTTTTTTGCTTTCCTGAAAAGTTAATAAAAAACACATGCTGTTTTCGTTGGCGCAGCAACGATATGTTGATTAATTTCGTACTGAACTTGATTACTCATGTACTTGAAATAAAGTATTAAATGTTTATTGACTTTATACTCCACTCGCTGCAAAATAACGGCCAGGAAACATGTGTACATTTACAAGCATTGTTTTTTTTTAATTGAAGATCTGCTGCAATTTTGTGTCCATACAGTCTGTCACGTTTTTGTTTTCAGCACACGCAAAGAAAAATCTCGTTCCTCCCAAACGAAATCTCAGATAACTGAAGTTCGTTTGGGGACTGTAGTTGGGACAAACGAACTTCTGTTAAGCCATACATGTCATTTCGTTTGGGAGAACCAAAAAATGTTTGCAGCAAACGAGTTATGAAAAACATAAGCTTTTGAGTTTGCGAGAAACGAAAAACGGTTCCGCCAACTGTTTCCTCGGTTACAGCAACCGAGTTGTAGTTGATCCTAACTAAAATAACGTTTGCAGTAAACGAGTTATGAAAAATTAAAGCTGAAAAAACGTTTGTGATAAACGAAAAACGGTTCCACCAACTGTTCTTTCGGTTGCAGCAACCGAGTTGTAGTTACAGCAACCGAGTTGTATTTGTAGTTACTCTACTCAGATACAGCATTACTTGTACATTAAAATTTATATTTATGGATTCCATAAGATCTTTTTTGTGTAAATTTCCAACTTTTATGATTTTGGTTTTACCCATAAAGTTTGTTTTAAAAAAAGTTTGAATTTTTATCTATCTTTTCCGTGCCTTGCATTCAAATAACAACTAAAAGCGCAGCAAACTACAACGTGTCAGTTGTTCATCCAAGCTATATTGACAAGGCAAAAGCCTTTTATGTGTATGCGTGAGTGTGTATGTCAAACGAGTAGACTGTGTATTGTGTGTGTAAAATTGACGTTTTTCGTCATCTGTGCTCTCATTAGAAAAATGGCTAATTTCAGTTATCGCAAACGGTTTTTAACTTGCGACAAATGTAATTTTGTACGCGCTTAATGCAAACGAGATCTCGTTTGCAACAGCATGATACACATTTGCGATATATGAGTTTATTTGGGAGAACTACATAAACGGTTGCGATTAATAAATTAATACAAATCAATCAAAGTATTGTTGTTGCAACCGAGCAATAAACGTTTTTTTTTCTTTGCGTGCACTTTTCAACAAACAAAATTACATTTGGGTCACAAAAACATATATTATAACCTATTAATCAAAGTGTCTCAAACATGTAATATTGAATAGTCAACAACAAACGACATATTTTTCAGCATGCAGTTGATGGCGTATATAATCGAAAAAATAAATAAATTCTTGATTAATTTTTTACTCAACACAAGTGCACGTTTAATCGAAATATTGTAAAGGTTAATCAAACCTTTACTCAAGCTGATTTGATTGTAAATTTAATTGAATATTCAATTACCGACCTACAATTTATGTACTTGAGTTAACAATTTTCTTCATTAGCTAAAATCCAAATATAAAAGTAATTGACTTCATAAATTTCGTGTTTGATTTGAATATTTGTTTTTTTCCCTGTGCACACATTTGTGGAACTGGAATGTGTTTTAAATCGTATTATCTTGGAACGAGTTAGGATTCTACAATAAGGTCTTACAACTATTTTTAATAAACAATTAATACTTAATTAAATAACATTTTGTAAGCTATCAATCCTAAGAAAATAACTAAATGTCTACTACGCTAGGGTGGAGTGCAAAAGTCAATATTTTTTTTGGAACTGGTACACTTCAATGACTGTGTATAAGGTCTACTAACAATTCTGTAAAATATTTAATTTTTACCAAGTCATCTTGAGCCTACACATTAGGCTTAAAATTTGAAAATTTTTTAAATTTTATACATTTTTTGGAAAGTTTTTTCTAAGTGCTTGAAACAACAAAACCCTTACGGGTAGTCACTAAATAGTTGGACAATGCTTTAAATGAATACATGATTTTTTTAAAATAATTTTAGGCGGTGGTTTAAGTCTGCACATGAGGCTTAAACTAATCCAAATATTCGTAAATTTCTGATATTTTTAACGTTTTTAATTTGTGATATCAGCTTATAATGTTATCCAAACTTGTTTATATAGCTTTCATTAAACAACTCTGCATTGTACAACTCTTCGCTAGTTCATATTAAACTACCTCGGACTCACCTCGGTTAGGTGGTTGCACTTCGTGTCCCACCCATGCCCTCCCATCCACCCGACCATGAGAGCATGTATTTACATCTTTAAGAAAAGGCGTCAACAAGTAAATTGTTTCATTGCGTCATACATATATTGGACGGATATTTCTACCAAACTTTCTAGTTTTGATTAAGCTTTCTCTTTTCTTTTGATCACTGGCCAATTTTGAGGATGCAGTGACTTCTTTGACCGCTCTTTCATGGAAGTGTGTGGTGGGAGTTCAAAATGAGTGCACTCACACCATACATGAGTTTTTTTTTAATTTCCATTGACTTTTAATTTGCATTACTTTATCTAATAAAATGCAAAAGAATTACCATTTTTCGCAATGACAATTTAAAAATTTTGAATTTGCATTTTCTGAGGCAATGCAAATGCAGGTTGTGGAATCGGATGCCAATTGTAATGAAATATGGGAATGATTTTAATTGTTTTGAATTTTTTTGCCTGCTGGCAATAAGTTTTTAAAGTATTTTGTATGTAGAGGTTTGTGGCTTTGATAGGTATTGCCTTGTAGTACTTTCAAATTAAAAAATCTGTACTGTATAAAATATTTGTAAACTAACACGAACGAAATGCTTTGAAAATAATTACAATTGCCAATGGTATTGATTTTTTTAGAGTTGCATTTCGAAGGGTAGTTCAAACGAAACCAAAAATTATAATTCTCATATAATTAATTTGCAGCGGGTATGACTCACACACTATGTTTGCACTTTCGGTTTTCAGTAACCTTTGGAAATCCTGATTTGTCAAATGACTTGTGAGAGGTAGTTCTGTCACTTCCCCATCATTACAAACAATCATATCGACATACTCTGATGCTCTAAAATTTATTTTCGGGATTTTAAACTGTCTTAATTGTTTACTGGCTTGTTCTTTAGATCGAACCTTGATGATGCGTCTTAAAGCCATTTGCTTTATATGATCTCTCTTGTCTACCAACATAGCTATTAGCATGTTTTCATGGTGAGCAAAGTATCAATTTTCTTGGATACATTTGTGTATAATTTTCCGATGCAAATATAACGTCTTTGTAGCTTGTCGCAAAAATAGTATACTTGTGTCCAAACACTTTGTGTTTGCTATTCAATATAACATGTTTGGTACACAATGATTAATAGGTTATAATATATGTATTTGTGACCCAAATGTGGGGTTGTTAGTTGAAAACTGCTGAAAACAAAAACGTGAAAGACAATAAAGAAACAAATAGCAGCAGATCTTCAATTCACGAAAACAATGCTTGCAAACATATACATGGTTCCTGCAATATGTTGCTGGTACCGATATTTTCCAGCGTGTGTTTGCGCTGGGTTTGTAGCTACATATAATCTTAAAATTATATAAGCTGCGGTCAACCATCTGGCATGGGAGAGCTTTCCTTGATTTCTGTTTTCTAATTCTTGAGGTATTTTCCCACTCGAAACAGCTTTAGAAATATCATAAAGGTATTGTTGGTCAGTACTCAACCCACTTTTCATCACCACGATCGATTGTATCAGTAATTGACTCTATGTTCATAAACAGAACTATTTTCGATGCATGTCATGTTGCCAAACTTTGACCGACAGGTCTAAAAAATCCTTTTGGTCCGCTAGTAGATCCATCCAGCTTTTCCTCTAAATGCCGTAAAGGAGTTTCATTTATATGCAATTGGCAAATAACCACTGCAGAGGTCTACCAAGTTTCTGTTCTAGCGAGCGAATTATACTATTATATTTTCCTGTGTTTGTATGGCAGTCATTCCGACATTGGAAGATTGTGGTCAGAAAAGTACTCGACGATAGAATTGGTAATCTCAATGGCTTTCCCAGACAATGAAACTGTGTGAGCGATAAATCTCGATTAAGGCTCCTCTATGAGTGAAATGTGATCTTCTTTCACAGTAGGTTTGTGCATTTTCTCTTGTGTCTTGCGAATACGAAGGATGTCGTCAATTCTATACGCTGAAAATCTGTCTTTTTTTGTTGTTTGGATGCAATTATAACGTGTTTGTAGCATGTCGCAAGTATACTATACTTGCGCCCAAACACGTTGTGTTTGCTATTCAATATAACATGTTTGAAACACAATTATTAATAGGCTAAAACATATGTATTTGAGACCCAAATGTGTTTTTTGCTGAAAACCGCTAAAAACAAATACGAGACAGACCATAAAGAAACAATATGTTGCTGGGGCCGATATTTTTCAGCGTCTACCATCAAAGTATAAGCTGTGCATTTCTACCTTTGGCTCCTTCTTTAGAGCTTCATGGAGAGATTTGATTCGTTCGCGTCTTACTTTACTCCGGTCTACTACAACGGCATTTATAAAATTATCTAAGGAACGAGTGGACATTAGATCGTTTAAGGGCTAAAGCTGCTGTACGCCATATCTACCACGGGAAAACGATGTTATTTTTAGTATTTATGGTAGAAGCAGAGGAAGCGTCGTGAACTGGTTCCTCTAAAACAACCTTCAAATCTTCTGGAATACAATCTGATTCTTAAAGTGGGACAGTTAAGTCTATAGCTTCCTCATTGTCTCTACACAAGCCAATTTCATATCCCTCACAACGTTTCTTAGACCATCTTTCTTCTTCCATAATTTTCGTTGCTATTTTATTTTTAGTTGCTGATGTCGCTTTAATACCAACACGTCCAATTAACATCTTCTAAACAGTTCTTTGATCGGTCAAGAATTTGCGTTCAAGTATTGGAACCTTCTTTACGGAGTCACATTTACAACGTTGAAAATCTTTACATTTATTACATGCAGTAACATCGAACAATGCCTCAACTATATTGTTAAAGTCGGCTAGTTTTTTTTTTTGAAAATGTCCTTATCTTTATCACGTTTGTATGTTTTGCTGAGTGTGTGACCTAAATCAACTTCTTTTTTAATAAATCTGTAATAGTTTTAGAGGTTATGCATGGGATCGAAGCTTTCCCCACATGAAGTTTAACTTGTCACTTGGGCACTTCTAAACAATATTGGGCACTTCTAAACAACATGGGGTTTTGCAATTTTTCTTATCTTTTGCATTGTTCCAAACATAAATGTTGTATTTTACCACATCTCTACGGGAGGCCATTACCTATTATAGGAAGTAAATCCTTGACACAAGTTCTAGGGGATGGCATAACGCAGTGAAAAACGCAAAGCATAGTAATATATGCAAATATAGTGTACTTGTGTCCAAACACATTGTGTGTTGCTACTTAACATTACATATTTGAGACACAAGAATTAATGTGGTATAATGTATGTGTTTGTGATCCAAGTATAGCTATGTTTGTGATACAAACACAGCTGTTTGTGGTGCACTGTTTACTTAAGTTTTTTGTCGCTTTGCTCTGTTGAGCGCAAAATAATAAAATAAGGAAAAGAGGGATTGGTCACAGCCTAAGTTGATGTTATTGTTAGTGTAAGACTATATTTTTGCATTACTCTTTCAGTCTGTGATTCATAAATGTAAATGTGTGTAAATGAATTGAGTGTTTCTTATGTTGGCTCATCTATTGCGCTTTAGTTTCATGCATTCAGTCGTCAATCGTTGGTTTGGGTCCCTTGGGAAGAAAGAATACTTCTACCTAAGAATATGGATGTTGGGGATGAAATAAACACATGGTTCCACGCACATAGAGGTACGTGTGATTACTCGTAAGTAAACAGGCTAAATTTTTTATTTAAGTATAAGTGTGTCCTAGCAAATATATAAATATTTGGAGTGTGTTCCAAACATATACATGCTTTCTGCCGAATTTGTTTGGGAGAATATGTTACAGAGGCCGGGGGTTTTCAGCGTGTAGATATAGTACACCACCTATTACTCTGGCTGCCGAAACCCATCTAACGAAGTCACAGAGGGAAGGGGAAGTGAGAATCAAAGCGCCACGTGTTTAAAAGTCTTTCTAATTTTGAGAAAAGGCTTGTTATAACCATGGATACAGATTCTAAGAACGTGACTTGATGTTAAATACATGCTATTTTAAAATACTACTAATTGTATAAATGATTGTAAAGTGTGCAGACTAGAACCACCGCCTGAAAATATTTTCAAAAATTCTGTATATACTTAAGGTCTTGCTTAACTATTTAGTGACTACACGCTGAAAAATCAGTAGTTTTTTTTTGTTTGGATGCAAATATAAAGTATGTTTGGAGCTTGTCGCAAATATAATATATTTGTGCCCAAACACATTGTTTTTGCTATTCAATTATACATGTTTTAGACACAATGTTTAGTATGTTCTAATATATGTGTTTGCCACCTAAATATATTTATCTATGTTTTTAATACAAATAGAGCTGTGTAACAACTGTTTATGCTCTCTCAATTGTAAGAGAATAAAAGAGGGATAACGAGAGAGTCTCTCTTGTAAGTGTGTATCTGTATTTTTGAATTATTCTCTGATATTACTGCATGTGTGTCTAAATTGTAGATGAAGTCAGTGTTTCTTACTTTGGCTGATGTACTGCGTTTTAGTTTCATGTATTCAGGCGTCAATGGTTCATTGGGCAGAGGATATCAAAAGCGCTTGATTAGTGAAAAAATAATAAACATAGGTTCGGATGATTAAATGGCTTGTGAAGTTACTCAGGTTTTTGTGTAAGTGTTTCGTTTATATGTATGTGGTCTACCAAAGTGAGAAATGATTTTGAGGAAAGAAACTGGTAAGGGCAAACATGTGAAGCCCTTTGTCTGTCCGAATCGGAATGGCGGACCATTTGTGAAATATAATAAAAACCACAAGTAATTAATATACGTTTGACTTGTATGAACTAGAATTGTATATAAGTATATTGTTTGTGTACCAACGCATGGTGATAACCAACGCATAGTTAAAACCTTCTGAAACAAAAAGCGTGAGAGCAAGATTTTAATTTTTTGTATTTGTTAATACTGATTTGATATTTATTTATTAATATCGATAAAATTAATTACAATAAATAATACATATATCTCAAAGAATAATTCGTTTGTAAATATTATTACTTTTGGGAGAAAATAAGCATATGTTTCGCGAATGCTTCCACGTAAGTATTTATATGGATGTTTGGAATGAAAAACGCATATGTATTCACGTAAAAGCATACATGTTTGCCAGTAAAGATGCTGCTGTTTGCATTTAAATACATGTTAGTTTGGGACTTGCAAACGTATGAAAGTTTGAAGTGTTTTAAAAATATATACATGGTTTCTGCAGAATATGATTGGGAGACTATGTTACAGAGGTTGTTTTTTTCAGCTTGTACCCGGTCAGGGTTTGTTTTATTTCAAGTACATAAAAAAATTTCTAAAATTTTATGAAAATTCAAAAATTTTCAAACTTTAAGCCAAATGTGCTGACTCAAGATAACATGATAAAAATTAAATATTTTACAGAATTGTTACTAGGCCTCCGGTCTCCACCCTAGACTAAGCCCTGTACCAATTTGCGCTATTGTCTGTCTCCGTTTCCGTATGTTTTGGTTGCATGAGTAGCATACAAAGTTCCTTAAATAATAAACCGCATTGCTGTTTCTCATTGTAGCTTAGTGACGTCTTGCAATTCAATTTCTCGAAGTCGATTCACAAGAATCACAATAAATTCTTTAAAATATTGACATCACTATCTGTTGCAAAACAGATGTTTAAATATTTGGCATATTCCGCTAGACCGATTTGAAAAATACTGTTGATCTGATATTAAAACATAAAAATGTTTGCATTTTTGTGTTCTGATAAATGAATTTGTTAAATTCAGACAATACATACGACAATGTTGTTGTTCATAAATTTAATAGAATTAAAAATTGAAGGTTATGTATTTTAAGCTGTGTACACAATTTCGTCAGACATTTCTATCAGGAAATTGGCAAAATATAAACAGTTACGATGAATACAGTAAACTTAAGATTTGAATACCAAAAGATTGTTGAACTTGAAGTATTACAGTTGAACCGCTTAATGTTCGAACACTTTTTGTCAATGAACTACGTCAACAGTTATGCAATATTTCCAGAATTTGAGTTTTTAATTTACATTACATTTAAATTTGCTTTACTTAATCCAATGCAAACGTAAAATGAACTCTTCGCAACTACAATTCAAAAATGTACAATGGAAATGCATGCATTTGATACATTGTTTTCAATTTGAATTTAGATTGTACATAATGCATTTTGTATGCACAGGTTTGTGGGTTTGATAGGAGTTTCCTCTCATTCCTTATCAAATTCATAACTCTATGCATTTACAGGGTGTTGTTTATATTCCAGGCCTATGTTTTTTGACTGCCATTTCTGTTTTTTTGACATTTGTCAGTTAGTATTTGACAGCAGTTGATAACAATTTGTTATGGAGCATCTAACGCACCAACAACGTGTTGAATTACTAAAATATTTTGTCTAAGTAGTCGTTCAAGAACGCGAAGTCAACCATTCAGCGTATTGAAGAAATTGGAGAATTAATTGATTGAAAAGAGGTTATAGCAACCGTAAATTCGGTTGTTACCACCGAATTGTGGTTACCACCGAATTGTGGTTACCACAACCGAATTGAGGTTGTCACGACCAAATTTAGTTGTCACAACTGAAATTCGGTTGAAGCAAACTCGTTTCATGATTGATTCGGTCGTGACAACTGAATCTTGAATTATATTCCTTTTGTCAGCCAAATTTTCTAAAATTTCGGTTGAAACAACCTAATTTGGAATTAATTCGGATGCAGCAACCAAAATTGGTACCAAATTTGGTTGGAGTAACCGAACATGGCATCAATTCAGGTACAACAAACGAATTTAGCTTAAATTGGGTTGTCCCCACCGAATTTGGTATCAATTCGCTTGTAACTACCGGAAACTACTAGGTTTTATAGACTGTTTTGGAGAATCTGGTAAACTAGCAGTAAATGGCTTTAGGAGCGACATATTTTTATATTTCCCTAATTTTTGTGAATGCCCCGACAGAAGAGAAAGATGCTGATGCCAAAGACATATTCTATGAGCGCCTAGAGGAAACGTATGACCACTGCCCTGGCCATGAAATTAAGATTGTACTCTCCTAGTGCTAATGTAGGTAGGAATGTGTTTCATTCAACTATTAGCATTTTTAGTCTGCCGTGCCAGAAAACATGGTCATTAGTGGTACAAGATTCCAGCATAACGACATACACAAGGCTACTTGGGTATCCCCGGATCAAAGAACAAAGAACCAAATTCATCACGTTCTAACTGATGAAAGACATTCATCCAGTGTAATGGACGTACGAGTGATCAGAGGAGCTAACATCGATTCTGATCACTACCTAGTAGCAGCAAAGGTTCGCAAAAGATTGACTAGAGCGAAAATCGTACGAAACCAGACGTAGAGAAAGTTAGGCATCGGAAAGCTGCAATTACCAGAGGTAGCTTCGCAATCAACCATGGTACGATGAATAGTGTCGCATTGCAAATGATGAAAAAACCCTGCACGCATGGCAATGCTTCAGTAAATTGCAACGTAGGCTACGACTGAGCGGAATAGGGAGAAAAGAAAGGAGGTAACCCGTCTCTTTATGTGTAAGAAATGGCAGTGGAGAAAGCGCGAGAGCGAGAAAATTGAGACATACAGAAGGAAGAACGAAGCCCGAAGGGCCCCCATCTGCAAAGACAAGGGCGGAAATCTCATCGCAGATGTGCAGAGCATGTTGGGAATATGGAAAGATCATTTCTCCGCGCTATTGGTACCTGAGATATCCAATAATGATGGTACAATACAAGACGAGGTCAGAACAGCTATTGCCCGGCTTAAGAACAACAAAGCCGCAGGTGCCGCTGGATTACCGGCGGAGCTGTACAAAGCTGGCGGCGATAAGCTGATAAGGTGCATGATGCAGCTCATTAGCAAAATTTGGTTAGATGAATGCGTGTCCGGCGATTGGAGATTCAATGTACCATGTGCCATATTTAAAAAGGGGCGACCCGAATCTCTGTGCCAACTACCGTGGAATAAGCATTTTATCCATAGCATATATGGTTCTATCAAGTATAATGTGCAAAAGACTAAACCAATTATCGCTGACTTGATTGGACCATATTAGAGTGGTTTAGGACCGAAAAATCGACACCTGCCCAGATTTTCACGCTACGCCAAATCCTGGAGAAGACCCACGAAAGGCAAATCAACTCCTTTCACCTATTTGTCGATAGCTCGATACAGGGAAACTCTACGAAGCAATGTCTGAGCTTGGTATTCCTACAAAAGAAGAAAGTTGGTAAGGATCTTACCGAACCTTTCGAAACTAAGCGAGGCCTCCGGCAAGGCGATACCCTATCGTGCGATCTCTTTACCATCTTAATTCAGATCATTATGAGAAAAGCTGCAGTCAGTATGAATAGAACCATCAGCAGCAAAAGTCACATGCTGCTTGCGTATGCTGATGATATAGATATTATTGGGCGCTCAGTTACAGTTACTCCGGTGTTTTCGAGAATTGAGAAGGAGTCAGCAAAAGTGGGTCTAAAAGTAAATGAGGATAGGACGAAATTGATGGTTTCAACGAGCATCCGCGCGATTAGACCAAAGCGTGAACGTTGATAAACGTTATAATATCGAGGTCGTGGACGAATTTTTACACCTCGGATCTGCCGTAAACAAAAACAACAACGTCAGCCTTGAGATCAAACGGAGAATTGTGCATGCGAATAGATGTTATTTTGGGCTAAGCGAGCACTTTAGAGATAAAGCACTCTCTCGAGTAACACAAGTCCAGCTATACCACACTCTGATTTATGGCTCAGAATCCCGGTCTTATCGCAAGCAGACGTCACATCTGTAGGAGTCTTCGAGGGATAAATACTCCGAAAATGTATGGCCCTATAGTGCACAAAGGCGAGAATCGGCGACCCATGAACCACAATCTGTATGAGCTTTATCCCGACATTGACAAGTTATGCGGATCAAAATAGCATGATTGCGCTGGCTAGGCCATGTCAGTATAATGCATGAAGACCAACCAGCACGGAGGGTATTCGCAACCGAACTGAAAGGAAGACGAAAAATAGGAAGACCAAGACTTCACTGGAGGGATCAGCGAAAACGAAATATCGCCCAAAAATATTCTAATAAATTCTAAATAAGTATCGGGTTTTTCAATAAGAGCGCTACAAAAGTTTTTTTAAATAAAACAAACCCGGTTTTAGATACCAATGAAATTCTTTATTCCTGTGAAAGTACGTTCGATGCCATTATGTATGGAACTCGATTTCTTTTGCATGGCCACCACGGACACGCTTGCAGAAGTCCAGACGCTGAACCCAATTTCGACGGGTTTCAAGCATAAATCGGACGATACTGCTGCAGTTTCACGTTCGATATTCGTACGAAAATCATCAATCGTCGCTGGCTTGTTGGCATAGACCATAGACTTGAGCCCCACAGGAAATAATCTAACGGCGTCAAATCGCACGACCGAGGCGGCCAATCGACTGGGCCATTTCGTGAGATGACACGTTCAACAAACTTGGTTTCCAATAAATTGATTGTGGCATTCGCTGTGTGGCTTGTGGCGCCGTCCTGTTGGAACCACATATCCTCCAAGTCCATATTATCCAATTGGGGCGAAAAATATTCGGTTATCATTGAACGGTAGCGATTCGCATTCACAGTAATGTGCCGGTCTTGACCATCACGGAAGACGTACGGCCCAATGACGTCGCCGGCCCATAAACCGCACCAAACCGAAATTTTTTCGGGATGCAATGATGACTCATGGATTGCGTGTGGATTGCTGTCTGACCAATAACGCATATTTTGCTTATTGACGAAGCCATTCAGCCAGAAATGAGCCTCATTGCTGACGACCATAAATTGGACGTAGCGCTCTTAAAGTTGAGGCAACTGACTCCAAATGTTGGTAGTAAATTTTAATAATTTCGACTCGTTGTTGGCTCGTATATCTTTCCATGATGAAATGGCAAACTTTACTGAAGAGAAATGTCAAAAGAGCGGGAAAAAAATATGGCGTCGTTTGCTGTCCCTATCGATTTACTTTTGTAGCGTCTCTGTTGAAAAACCCTTTACATATCAACCATATTAACCAACAAAAGAAAGTTTTACAAAATAGAACGACATGTCAGTACATAAGTACCATGGTTGTACAAAGTATAAGAAAACTCAGTCACACTCGGACCCAGCTACGACACGTGAAGTGCTTCGGACAGTATCACCTCATGTCTTGATTGGAATCAGAGAGGTACAAGAATGTGGATACTACAGCCACAGTCATCAAACGTTTACTAAAGTGTTTTCTTTTTATTGCACCCTTTCCCCCCGATTCTTTATGAATGATCTATGATTTTGTTTATAAAACTTATTTAAAATTTATTAAACGTAGGGTTTCATGACTTTTACCTTGCTAATCTAGCTAAAGTGGGTGTTATCACAATACATTCTATTGCCGTTAATAAAAGTAATAGAAATATTGGGCGATTATTCGTACATATTTTTGGGCGGGTTCTAATTCTGAACTTTTGGGCTTTTCTACAAGTACGTGCACTTTTTATTCATTTCTGTACACCTTTTGTATGTTTGTGAAACGCGAAATGTTACCACTACTCCAGCGAAGTGGACTCTAATACAACCTTTGTATGGCAGAATCCGGGACCATATTGCAAGCAGACGGAACAGCAGAACAATCTTATAAAGAAAGATGGTCAGGAAAATATATAAATATAAGTACAATAAACAACGGCAAGTATCGAGGTCATATGAACCATAAGTTGTTTGAACTGTGTCCCGACATCGACGAAGTTAAGGAAATCAAAATAACGCAAAAATGCTGAATAGAGTAATTTGGTAGAATGAATATGGATGGTCCGTCGCGTAAGGTATTCGTATAAAGCCGACAAAAAGGACTACCAAGACTCCGCTAGAATGAACTAGAGAGAATATGCTAAATATCATGCCGGTGGAAGAAATACCTTATCTTCTTTTTGTTGGGCGCCAAGGCGCCCTGAGAAAATGATTTCAATATGAAAAATAGCTAAAAATACCCTAAAGTACTATGAAGTATGAGCAAACGTAATTGTGCCAACCATTTCAAAACACAATTTCTTGAAAACAAAAAATATTTGTTATGTGATAAATTAGGAACTTATGACCTTTTGTGGAAAAAAACGGAGTGTTTTAAGATAAAAGTTGAAATAATTTTTTCCTAGAAAATTTCTATAGTTATGAAATTTTCAAAATATATATATATTCCAAAAAATTTGCCAATTTCAAATTAAATTTTTTCATTCGATAGTTATAATCCAGAATATGAGACGGAATTTGAAAACAAAAAATAAAATTTGTCAACTTTGAGAGTTGGCACTAACTTCGTTCCGATCTTAAACATTGAACAACATCATTTGTTTGGCAGTAAACATGGTTTGGTTGGTCAGTTGTTTTACGACTAAAATTACTTTATTGCGAAATTTAATGAGTTGACAACATTGATAATTTCTTCCTTCAATTTAATTGGGGGAACCATTTTGCTTAGGAAATAATTTTATTGTGGGAAATTTTAACTAAAACTTTTCATCGAGGTTGACGTTGTTGTTTACTGAAATTTCTTCTCTGTCAATTTTTCTTCATTGGCGATTTTAACTCCTTAAATAGGTGGATTCCTTCCCTCTGTCCTGCAACTGACTGACCCATTGTCTTACGTGTGTGACACTCTTCGTCGTACGTCGTGCGAAATTAAACTTGTGCTTTGAGTTCATATGAACTACTAGACTGCTCATTCCTGCATATCCATAAAATATTTTTTTAACAGATAGATACTTAGAGTCACGAGAAATTTATATCTGCAGGTAGTGGTATTTTGTGTTTGTATTCAGATCTTAATTTTTAAATAATTAGGCTCGAGGTCAATTTTGTCGTATATACAGAGCGTTTCAAAAGTGACCACCCTATTGGAAGATGCTCTTATTTTTGCAAATGGCCGCCAATGTCAAATCTCTTTTGACATTTGTGGACTAGACAGATGTCGAATACAAGTAAACAAGCCATGGAGCGATACACTCCCCAAGAACGGAGCGCCCGTTCTGTCGCCGGAAACATGGACCAAACGTCGTGCCTCGCAATTAGCCATCAGCCGGGCGTCCCTATGGCGATTTTTGGTCAAAGACCTGCGCATGTTCCCATACAAAGTTCAGTCCGTGCATCAGCTGCTGCCTGGCGACCGCTAAACGCGTGTAACCTACGCCCAAGCCATCCTCAATCTCGTGGGCGATTTTCCACCAAAATCATTTCCACCTCAGCGGGTACGTGAACAAGCAAAACTAATCCACGAGTGATGTACGAGGAGGCATTACACGCGCTCAAAGTGACTGCATGCTGCGCTGTTCACGCTGGAGGAGTCTTTGGACCATTTTTTTCGAGAACGCCGCTGGTCAATCGACAACAGTGGACGGTACGCACTACAGGGCCATGTTAACCGAGTTTTTCTGCCGCAAATCGACGAATTAGGACTGGAGGACATGTGGTTCCAACAGGCCGGAGTAACTCCACACACTGCGCGATCCACAACCGATATTCTGAAGGCGGCGTTCCCGGGTCGCCTCATCTCTCGTTTTGGCGATTTGTACTGGCCCGCAAGATCGCCAGATTTAACCGTTCCAGACATTTTTGTGGGGTTTTTTGAAGTCCCATGTTTACGTGAACAAATCCGAGAGCCTGGAAGCCCTCAAGGTCAACATTCGACACGAGTGCGAGAATATGTGGCCCGAAGTTCTCGCCGAAGTGATGAAAAATGTCATAAAGCGAGCCCGAATGGTAATCAATTGTGATATCATCTTCTCAACTTAACCAATAAAATTCCTAACGTTCAAATAAACATAATCAAAAAACAGAATCGAAGTTTTTCATTTAGAAAAAAAAAATGAGAGCCAAACAGGTGGAATATTGCCTGCGAGAGCTTGGTGGTACCAACTGGAGGAGAAAAGCTGAAGATCTGGCCGGTTGAAGAAATATGTTATCTTTATTTTGTGAGTCCCTTGACCCGTCTGGGTTGTTTGAGGCCACTAAGTAAGTTCTTGTTTCCTCGTGTATTCTCGAAGAGTTGCAGGCGCTTTGATGTTCATGCGAAGTAGTTAAAACTAACCTCAAACCCTAGAGACATTCCAGTGCATTTATCCAGAAAACCCCAGGTTTTAATTGAATACGGTGAAAAGAAGCATTAAGGATTTTATTAAAACTACACTCTGAATAATCTGTCTTTTATGTTGTTTGGGTGCAAATATAACGTGTTTGTAGCTTGTCGCAAATATACTATACTTGTGCCCAAACACATTGTGTTTGCTATTCAATATAACATGTTTGAGACACAATGATTAATAGGCTATAACATATGTTTTTGATACCCAAATGAGGCGTTGATTTTTAACAAAAAACAACTAAAAAAATGAGACAGACAACTGAGAAACAAAAAAGCACCAGATCTCCAATCCATGAAAATAACGCTTGCAAACATGAGTATGGCTCCTGCAATAAGTTGCAGGGGTCGATATTTTTAAGCGTGTAATTATTTGGTTAGAATAATACACCAATCAGAGTGAACCGGAAGTATCTAAATCGGATGAAACTTGAGCTATTTAACGAACTAGAGTTTTCTTAGTTTAGGCATTATCCTGAGTCTAAAAAATACTTTGGTCTGCGACGAGGTGATTTTGGTTCTCTAACCAGATCATAGTACGAAACTTGTAGAACCAAAAATCATATTCCTAATTATCAGATTATCAACTAAATATTCTTCGAAACTCGCAACACTTACTTGTATTGTATACTAATAAGGCCAACCATGGAAATTCATCCAGCTCTGCTATTTCACCACCGTATATCCGATGAGTCACCTGTTTGCCGCATTCGTTCCACAGATTGAAGCCACCCTCCATGGGTTCCACTGTCTGAATGCGCCGCTTTAGTTTTTTCTTCTTGAAACGTGCGGTAGCATCTTGAAAGCGTCGATATTCAAATTTGGTAAATTTTAAACTGGGATAGCGATAATCCTGGCCATTGGCCGTACAGCACACTAAAGGCTCTAAGGAGCTTCGACTCTCATCGAATGCTATATTTGAAACACACTGAACCTTTTTTAAGAAATTCACCTTTTCCGCCGGTAAGTTTGTCGAGTTTCTCACTTGCAAATATGCCGCGCACTTTCTAATTTCCAGACAAACACCGGGTTTATCTTCATTGGGTATTTCACATGGTATACGTTCACGCGGGGCATTCTCCTCATCATCATCGGTGGCACTACTACTTGACGCGAAGGATATGTCGCTGCCGGAGGAGGACGACGGAAAATCATCTTCATAATCCGCTATAATGGGAAAACGATATTCACCGCTGCACTGACAGTTTACAACTAAATTTACGATCACCGATAATAGTATTGCAAAATAACAATGATTATAAAACATGACGCGTATGTGCCTGGCTGGGTGGGTGTTCGTCTGAGGGAGAGTGGGCGGTTGTTTACGCGTTAAGACCAACTGTTAAACGATCGAATCGAAATGGGATCGTTTATTTGCGGGCAAATAGCAATTGACACAAAAATTATAAACAAAACCAAAACACTTGTGAATTGCCGCTTCTTTGTTTAATTTCGTTCGAAACCCAACGAAAATGAAATTAAAATTCACTTCACTTCACCGTCGAGACAACATAACGCGACAACGTACCGCTCAACTATGACGATCTTCAGTTGAAAGAGACAACTAAACCAACAGCTGTTAATCCCGCACTGCTTAAGCCATGTCAAAATCCAAATCCAGTCATATATACATACGTATGTATGCACAATCACACTCAATACTGGCGTCTTAAGTAGACGATCGAGAAAAGTGCCAAAAAAAATAGTCTCGCCTCGCCACTAACCCCTCGAAACATACACAATTTATGTGACAGGCATTTAAACGACGATCATTCAAGATCACTTTTCCGATCATCAACACGAATAAACGAACAAAAATCGAAAGCAAATGAAGCGGGCTGGTGTTAAGGTCGACTGTGCCGAATATTTCTACACCCTGCTCAATAGTAGGTTATTTAGAAAGACTTCATCCCTTTGCAGGAAAAGTACAACAGAGAAGTGTGGCCATTTCGATATTTCACAACTCCAAACATTGTTTGGATTTCAGTCAATAAATAAGAGATTCAAACTGATGTTTTGCCTTCTCTTGCATATACGGTTGTAGAGTTCGAGTTGCTGTTGTATGTTACCATATGCTTTGACATAAACGAACAGCAATAAAAGAGAATGAATATTTTCGTCCCATGCAACCGACATCAAACACAATTTAGCCGTCATTAGAGATACACTATTTAAACTTAGGTTGCTGGTTGGTTTGCCCATAGAGAAATAGACAAGAGCTGCTATTGTAACATAAAGAAATATAAAGGCTTTTTCAACAGAGCCGCTACAAAAGTAAATCGATAGGGACAGCAAACGACGCCATATTTTTTCCCGCTCTTTCGACATATGTCTTCAGTAAGGTTTGCCATTTCATCATGGAAAGATATACCAGCCAACAACGAGTCGAAATTATTAAAATTTACTACCGACATTTGGAGTCAGTGGCCTCAACTGTAAGAGCGCTACGTCCAATTTGTGGTCGTCAGCGATGAGGCTCATTTCTGGCTGAATGGCTTCGTCAATAAGCAAAATATGCGTTATTGGTCAGACAGCAATCCACACGTAATCCATGAGTCATCATTGCATCCCGCAAAAATTACGGTTTGGTGCGGTTTATGGGGCGGCGGCGTCATTGGGCCGTACTTCTTCCGTGATGATCAAGACCGGCACATTACTGTGAATGCGAATCGCTACCGTTCAATGATAACCGAATATTTTTCGCCCCAATTGGATAATATGGACTTGGAGGACATGTGGTTCCAACAGGACGGCGCCACAAGCCACACAGCGAATGCCACCATCAATTTATTGGAAACCAAGTTTGGTGAACGTGTTATCTCACGAAATGGCCCAGTCGATTGGCCGCCTCGGTCGCGCGATTTGCCGCCGTTAGATTATTTCCTGTGGGGCTACGTCAAGTTTATGGTCTATGACACCAAGCCAGCGACGATTGATGAACTTCGTACGAATATCGAACGTGAAATTGCAGCAGTATCGGCCGATTTATGCTTGAAAACCGTCGAAAATTGGGTTCAGCGTGTGGACTTCTGCAAGCGTGCCCGTGGTGGCCATGCAAAAGAAATCGTGTTCCATACATAATGGCATCGAACGTACTTTCACAGGAATAAAGAATTTCATTGGTATCTAAAACCGGTTTTGTGTTATTTAAAAAAACTTTTGTAGCGCTCTTATTGAAAAACCCGATACAAGAGTTTCCATCCCTCTCTTTACGTTCTCTTGACGACGACGAGGTAGTAGGCCATTTCATCGAGTTCGACTTGCTTTTGTAATTTACTCTTTCGTTAGACATAATACAGACAGAAATAAAAGGGGATGCGTATTTTCGTTCGATGCAAACAACATAAAACATAATTTAGCTATCATTAGTAACAATCAAAGAGTATTTAAACTTAGTTTGCTGTATGGTCTATAATTTCTATGTCTTCTTTGGTCTCTCATTCAACATCATTTCCCTAGTAACTTTTCGATCAGATGTGTCATAGAAACCCCCTGGTTTGCCACAAGTTGCTTATTGCTGTTTCTTGTATCCACTCTTTTGTCTCCTAAATTCCAACTACCATTTCGATTAGCTGTGGCAAGGATACCTCTTGGTTAAACAGTCTATTGGTGCCTCTTAAAAGCTAATAATTTCTTCATAAGTGATTTAAAAACATAAATAAATATTTTCCCACTACATCCCATGAAGGGATAGGGGATAGCTTCTCACAATCACTGAGCTGTGCGCTTTACAGTTTTCACTCACTGATTCGAGCCTACAGTTTTACACCGGTTCCAAACGGTTTTTTGAAAAGCTATTTCACGGCTAATTACTCGACAGTGTCGCCGTCACTAAGCGAGGTGGCCGTCGTCAAAAGAAGTGAAAGGTGGTCAGAGCAGGGATCGAATTCACGCTCTCTCGCACAACAGCCGATCACACTAAATGTTGCACCACCGATGGCCACCATAAGTGATTTACTTCGATCAAATATTTAACGTAGTCACGCACTTGTAAACCATCCATTACACAGCTAATCGACTATGTAGTAGGAAACAGAGAGGGTAGACGGGAGAGCGATAAGCAACCAGAAGCAAACCATGCAGCAAACTAAATTTAAATAGTGTTTGAATGATACTAATGACAGCTAAAATAAGATTTATCGAACGAAAATATGCATTCCCTTTTATTTCTGTTCCAACCAAAGAGTAACCAAAGAGTAAAATTCAACAGCAACTCGAACTCGTCGTCATCGTGAAAGAAACTCTTGTATATTTCTTTATGTTACAATCTGCATATTAGAATACCCTTTGCGGAGTTTAATCATTAAAACAAATCGGTCAACTTGCAACTTATAAACTTGCAATTTATATAAAAATATTTGTTGTGAAGAACCATAGAGTTCAAACCATTTGTCATTGCAGTTTTCCCATTCCTCTTGAGACACCTCCAAAATGTGGATTTTGAACGTTTCAACTGCTTCTTCGGCGCTCGTAAATCGTTGACCATGCAGTTTACCTTAGATATTCGGGAACAAGAAGAAGTTATTGGGTGCCAAATCAGGACTGTACAGAGGATAAGTCATCAATTTGATGTTTTGACTGCTCAAAAAATCACCTGTTTGACGAGATGTGAGAGAGCTCACATTGTCATCATGGAGAATGATTCATCTTTGGCGGTTGGTTTTACGAATTTCTCCGAAGACTTCCGGCAAATAAATGGTCGTGTAACACTCAGAATCGACCGTCCTACGTTGTCAGTGACAGTGACCACATGACCCATTCGGCCGAAGAAACAGACGACCATTTGCTTCTTCCACGAACAAATTTTGTTTTACTTTACTCGTCTTGAAAGACCAACACGGTCGATTGCTGTTTTTTTTTCCGGCTCATAGGCATACTTATATATATCCATGATTCGTTACCTCACACGATTTTATACACGTCTTTTAAAGCACCAAGGTCGAACTTTTTAATCATTTCCTTACACCAATTGACACGAGCCTGTTTTTAAGCGCTTGTCAAATAATGTGGGATCCAACGCGGATAAAACTTTTTTACATCCAAATGTTTATGCAAAATCGAATGTATTGAAGTGGAACTAGTGTACAAGGATGCCTATACCTCACGATATGTCACATGACAATATTGTATTATCAGTTCACGCACTGCATCGATGTTTTGTGGGAGAACAACCGATTTTGGACGACCTTCACCAAATCCATTATGGAGCGAATCGCACCAGCGATTTACAGTATTTTTTATGGTGTTTCATCATCAAAAGTCGAAACAAGTTGATTGAAACACTCTTGTCTCGATAATCCACGCCGAAAATCGTAAAAAATCATCGCGCGAAAAGTTTCACGTGTTAATTTCAATTTTTGGCGGAGATGAATTTGGCAATACATTATAAAAACAAAAACTTGTGCTCGTAAGTGAAAACGTTCTATGTATGTTTATGCTAAAAAATATCAAACTTTCAAATGGAAGTTCCAGTTTGCATCTGGGAACACTAGTATTGCCAGTTCCCGAAATATAAATGGTAACCCTCGTAATAAGTAAGAGTTTCCAGCAATTGTTTTTCGTTCGTTTGAGGTCACCAATGTAATTGCGGATTTGACAGAGTTAGAATTGCTGTTGCAATTGTTAATCTAGTGTGATTGGAATTAATAAAAAATAGTCCATGACTGAGTCAGGAGTAATTACAATCAAAGAGTAATATATATAAGATTCCATTCAGTTGTCTTGCGGGTCACCGAGGTAGTTGGAGATTTTACAGAGTTCGAGTTGCTGTTAGAAGTTGGCCATAAAACGAGTATACATACATATATAAAAGCGAACGCGTATTTTGATTCCGTGCAACTATCGAGTAATAGATAAGAGTTTCCATACCGCTCTTATCGTTCTCTTACGGTCACCGAAGTAGTTGTAAATTTCGTGGAGTTTGAGTTGCTCTTGTATATTACCCTTTGGTTGTACATAAAACGGATGAACATAATTTATCTGTCATTAGTATCAATCAAATCATAGAGTAATATACCAAGAGGCTTCAAACGCTGTTTTTCTTGGATCGGAGATAAAGAAATATATAAAAAAAGTTTGAACATAAATATTGAAAAAACCTTATGCAGAATGAGAAATATTTTTTTAAAATAAATTTGCATTTTAATTGCAATCGCTATAAATTATTTTACTCTAACATGTCATTACATTTTGCTTTATTCCACGACGGAGCAATAGGCAAGAGTTTCTAGCCCTCTCTTTACGTTCTCTCGATGACGACGAGGTAGTGGGCTATTTCATCGAGTTCGAGTTGCTGTTGTATTTTACTCTTTGGTTGGACACAAAATGGACAGAAATGATGCAACCAACATAATTTAGCTGTCATTAGTACCGATCAAACACTATTTAAACTTTGTTTGCTGCATGCCTGCATGTGGCCGTCGGTGGTGCAATGGGTAGTGTGCGCGCCTCTTGTACATGAGATCCTGGGTTCGATCCCTGCTCTGACCACCTTCAAAATTTGTTTCGGCGGCGGTCACCTCGCATAGTGACGGCGACACTATCGATTACTTAGCCATGAAAAAGGTTCTCAAAATACCGTTCGGAATCGGTGTAAAACTGTAGGTCCCAATCAGTGAGTAAAAATTAGAAAGCGCACAGCTCACTGGTTGTGAGAAGCTCTCCCCAATCCCTTCATGGGATGTAATGGGAAACAGTTTTTTTTTTTTTCTGCTGCATGCCTTGCTTCTGGTTGCTTATCGTCCTCTCGCCCATCCACTCTATTCTCTATCATTTTCCTACTACTTAGTCGACCAGCTGTGTCATGGATACCCCCTGATTCCACTCGTTATACCTTTTTCCCCCATTTCATCATTACAAAAACACTTTCAGTTGATGAGTTTTGTATTTTCGGTTCAGTGCACGAAGGAAAATGTGTGAAAAAGACATTGAGCAATCTTAAATACATCCAGTTCTATCGCGATGTCTCTTACTTTATTCTTCATGTTTTTCCAACTCTATGGTTGGTCAGCTTTGGCATAGAAACCCCAGAATCAAATACAATTTAAAATTAGTTTGCTGCATGTTTTGCTTCTGGTTATTTATCGCTTATTTTTCCACTACTCTGTTCGCTATCAAATTCCAACTACCATGTCGATGTACTGTGTCATTGATTACTCCGGAACATATATGATTTAGCGGTCTTTAGTATCAATAAAAACTACTCTAGTCTATTAGTTCTTCGATTAACTCTGCCCTCTATCAATTCTCTAACTGTTACTGCGATCAGCAGTGGCATGGTTACTTCCTGGTGCAAATAAATGTATGTCACGTGAGCGTAAAGGAGTGTGAAAAAATATAAACTCCAACCCAAAATATAAAGTGTTACAAACAAAACGCTAAACTTTATATACTGTCCCAACTCAACTGACGATTGTATTAATACGCTAGAGCGAAAAACAAACCAAAACAAAACCCAATAATCATATGTGCAACACTTTCCTTCTCTTGTCTCTGCCCTTCAATCACGCTCAAACGCAAGCGTTAAAAATACAATCACGGAAAAGTAGTACATCGAACGAACGTCCGTCCAATCATCACGATCGTTAACAAGATCACAACAATCTGTCGTCGTCGTATTTGCATGCGACGACGCCGTTGTTATTACCGGTCATTTACACTGCACAATCTGCATAAGTACGACGACGACTAACTGGTAAATTATGCAATACGACAGCCGACTGCCTGTGGCTGACAGACGAAGAGTACTTGTTTCACACAGCCACACACACACTTGACACAGGCACGCACATTCGGCTCGTTAAGCCATGTTATGTATTTTACTGATCGTATGAGTGATTCATAGTAATAATGTACGAACGTATGGTTGTGCGTCAGCAGTTTCACTTTCATTTGACACGAAAACATATCAGAAATGAGGTCGACTATTACGGAATATTTCAAAGCATATTTTTAGGAGTTTAAGTTTATTTTGATATATCGGTAGATGCGACGCATAACTCCACTTCTTTACACTTGTAGTGAATATTGTTTATGAACAATAACTTGGTGCTACACTGAACCAAACGGAGTTGTTAAATCAACGAAAATCGATGTTAATTTGAAGAAAGTTGATCACTACAATAGACATAACAGCAGCTGTTTGTTGATTTAAAACGAAAAAAGATGAGGTAAATGTGCAGCTGTTATTGAATCGTCAAACCGAAGAAAAATAGTTGAAAAAATAATAATTGATTAATTTTTTGATCTGGCAGCTTATTCGCCTACCACAATGAGGTAAACCAACTTTGTGTTAACTTCTTTTTTCCACTTTTTCTGTCGATTTTTATTTCAGACACTTTCTGTGTTTTTATTTGTAACATTTTTGTATTTGTTCTTATAACAAAAATAACAGTTATAAATCTGCATAGAGCGATATTCATCTGCGAATAATTAGAAGAACTTATTTTTGGGGTTATTTTAATCAGTGTTTGAACGAAACTCCAAAAACCTGTACGTGCGAAGTATAAAAAACTCTGTTCAAAGGACCGTCCCAATAGTAAGTGCTACAGGCATTCTCTGCGATGAAGTGTGTATGCACGTAAACTCTTTATGTTGAGTGTAGCTGTGTTTTTGGAATTACGTACATTTGGACCCACAATGACCTAGTTATAACCAAAGAAAACTATACAAAGTCAGTGCATGAATTCACATTTTAAACTTTTGACTTCAAATATCAGAAACATTTAATAAATTGGACAAACCATTTGGAACCATAATTTTCGATCTCAAATATCTGGAAAATAAGATCAAACCTAGGAAGTAGGTTAGCTCCACCTAAACCGATTCGAGCACAGTGTTATTATTAATTAAGTTAAGTTTTAGATTTTTTAGTCGAATAACCTCTTTACCCTATTGTCTCGCACCAAAAATTGCAACACTGTCCTTGAACTTTAATTCTTGAAGGGAGAGAACTGTTATTACTTATTTTTTATGTATTGAGAAACCATATTTGTTATCTGCGCAATTAGATAGATAAGTTTTCTCTGTGAAATATAAAAAAACCAGTACATAAGTTTCAGTCGGGTGAACCGACTTAATCATACCCTCACCATAAGTCATCCGTTGCGTGGGAGTTCTGTTAAATAAAAATGCCCATACTCAATAGCAGATTGCCATTGCGCTAAATATTATTGAATACCCAAATTAGTTAGTTTTCCTCCGAATATTTACATGCGAGGTACAAAAATGGGCATGGCAAGTTGTTGCCAAAATTTTTATCAGTACCAAATTTTATTAAGATCGGTTAACAATATATTGGAGATATCGAGTCGGCAAACCGGAAATATGCCCAACTTTTGTATGGGAGGTACGAAACTGGGCGTGGCACAATAGGCAATTATTACATATATAGTAGCTTTAGCAAAATATTGCCTAGTACCGAATTTTATTAAGATCGGTTGTAGTTTACGAGAGTTATAGTGTCGATAAATTGGTCATCCGCCCAACTTTTATATGGGAGGTACCAGAATGGATTGGTTCTGTTTTGCGGGACTTCTCGTGCCGAACAACCGGACGGCCAAGCAACTTTTGAATGGGAGGTACCACAATGGGCGTGACAAATCACCCCTATTTTAATCGGTCATTGCCGTTTTATAACGTGAAACCTTATACCAAATTTCATAAAGTTCGGAAGTGTTTCACGTGATTTATCAAATTGAGCTAAATATTGGTCGGATTTTTGGGCTTGTTGGAAAGGTCTTTAAGAGGCCCTTCAGAATCAATAAAAAAAGTAGAAAAAAGTCATATCGCCGAGATACAGAGACCACTGGCTCAGAAGTTGGCAACTTTACTCTACTACCCTACTACCCTCCGACCCCCAATCCGAAAATTTTGAACCCGCTGCCATTTCGCACCCTTGCATTTTCGGACATGGTCCTAGTGTACTTTTCTTCATGAAATGAGCCAAGGAATACGCTGTATATCAATTTTGGGGGACGAGATATGAAATATGATATCAGGCAAATGTCCACCAGTTTGCTCGATACAAACTTTGGCTCTTTTAAGCGCGTTTTCCATAACACCAGGTAATGTTTCTGGTTGTAGGCTCAGTATTCCGTCGCAAATATTCTGCTTTAGCTGCCTAATTGTCTCTGGCTTGTTGACATACACTTTGTCGTTTAAATATCCCCATACAAAAAAGTCGGCCGCAGTTAAATCTGTCGAACAAGGTGGCCAAAAATTTCTCGCAACAAATCCGTAGTTTGCTTTGCTCCATCTTATAGGAACCACAAATTAGTATGCTGCTTCACTATTGGCCACAAAAAGTTGTCAATCATTGTTCTGTAAGAAGCCCCGGAAATCGTTTCTGGCGTTCCATCCTCATTCTAGACAAAATGTGGACCGATAACTTTATCGGGCATAACACCACACCAAACAGTGCATCTGGCTGGTGTGTTGCCCTTGGATTTTCAGAGCCCCACAATCTACCGTTTTGCTTATTGACATAACCGTTTAAATTGAAATGCGCTTCATCCGACTATTCTACTATTGATCTTTGACAAGAATAACAAAATTCGATAATTGTAACACGTTTTTGTGTACTGTATCTATCAATTATAAATTTCCAAGAACTCAATTATAACCTTCAAAAAAGCCTTTTATATTAGAAAACAAAAAAATTGTTCGGGTTTAACATTGGTAGGTCTTATTTGACCCAACCCGTAGAATGTATTTTTTTAAAAAATATATCTTTAGGTAATTTTTGTAAATACGTTATATTTTCCCGAAAAGGTACGTTTTTAAAGAGAGGTACTTCTTGTTTTAAAAGCTAATGTTTTTTTAAGAAAATGTACTATTTTTAAGAAGAAGTACTTTGTGTAAGAAAAAACCATAAGAGTACGACTTTTTTTTTTACAAAGAAGTACCTTTTAAGAACAGGTAAATTTTTTAAGAAGCGGTACTCTTTTTAGGAAAAGGTTATTTTTTAAAGAAAATTTACTTATTTTCAGAGAAAAGAAACTACTATATCTCAAGAAAAGAAAACAAAGGGTAGTATTTTATTTTTAAGAAAAGGAACTTTTAGAAAAACGAATTTTTGTAAGAAACGGTATTCTCTTTGAAAGAGGGTATTTTTTGAAGAAAAGGTTATTTTTTTAAGAAATGGAAATTTGTTTTAGAATTGGTTCTTTTTTCAACAATGGGTAAATTTTCGAGAGTACGTATTTATCTCAAAAAAAGTTATTTTGTTTCACAAAAAAAGTACTCTTTAAAGAAATGGTAATTTTTTAAGAAAATGCAATTTGTTGAAAGAAAATATACGTTTTTAAGAAAAGGTACTTATTTTAAAAAATTATTTTTTTTTAATAAAGTTTACTGTGATTAAGAATATGAATAGGTATTTTTTTTTTGAGAAAATTAACTTTTTTCTATTTTTAAACTTCTGTCACTTTGGCTTTTCTAAATTTACCTTCTATTGGGTTCAAAACTACATTATATACTAACTATTGGTTACAGACTCCACCTAGAAAACTTCCCATTAAACAAGAAATTCCCCAACACATGTTAGTCTAGACACAAACCAAAGCAAAAATACCCAATATGGTTGATAATACTGGGTTGTAGCATAATAGTGTTAAAAAAAGTTGTTTAATTTTTTACTAAATTACTAAATATTCACAAACAAAGAAGTTAAGTATTTGGTGCAGTCAAATTAAATTGCGTTTAATTCAAATTTTCACGTATGGTGGATTTGAGTTTGTGGGGCCCAATTTCAAATATATTTTAGAAAAATTTGAGTTGACCACAATTTAATATGGAGGTCAAACTGTTTTCTGTCTAAGAACATTAAAATGATTTCTCAGACTTTTCTTAGGTGTCAGTTTTAAGACCCTTCCCATTTTTCTTTTGTATTTTGCAGCTAAACATGTTAGTAGTGAGTCCTGAAATTGAAAATGAAACTACTGAGGAAGATCTGTGGCTATATCTGAAATAGCTACACAGTTTGCCAGGCATCATGAGGATGCATTTTGCGATACTTCTTTATTAAACAACTATATCTATATTAATGTAGATATAGAATGGACTTGAACTTGAATAATAAAGTAAAAAAGTACCAACAAAAGCTCAAATAAATAAAAATCATCCCTGATGAACGTAGAACACAACGAAACTGCAGGCAATTGTTATTGCCTTTTAGAATTGTGTTGTCGTTTAGGCAACAAAAAAAATCATCTCTAATAGGGACCGATGGTTCTCTGTAGATGGAAAGAAGTTTGTTGGACATGTTTTCTTGTGTGTTTTGCTTGCGATATTTTTCAAACCCTTGTATAGTGGAAAATTCTCAATAGAGATGAGTTTTCGTTTACATTTAGGTTGATGAATTTTTCAAAAGCACCATTCCAACCAACCGCTGATGAGGATCTGTAGCGAGATCTGAAATAGTTTACGGTTTACCAGGAATCATGAGAATTTATTTTGCAAAACTTCTTCTTTTTCAAAAGACTATATTTCTATTAATAGAGATATGGAATGGTATTCAGCTTGAATAATAAAATAATAAACAAAAAATATATTTTAAAAATTTTGATAGTTTTTTTCACGGCAGCATTTTCAAATCTTAAATCTTTTTTTTTAATTAAATGAAAATACTATCAAATGTATAAGCTAAATATTAGTAAAAGATAATTTTCGTAATATCGGAAAAATACCATTGATCAAGACTTCAAAATGCTGCCGTGAAAAAAAAATAAATGGGTGTTCGAACTCACTTGCGATGTGTTAACACATTTTTGTTACACGATACCTGTTTGATTTCTTTGAACACATTAGCAAACATTGGAAAATAAACAAAAGAATAGTTTTTGTGCTGAAGGCTCTTTTGCTATAGCACTTTCTTTTTTCTTACATCTGCTTTCACATTAGATCTAATATTGTTAAAATATATAAAGCAATATTTAGCTCACTGAAATAATTGTGTTTGTGATGTCATAAACCGAGCGACGACAAATAGTATTGAATAGTACAGAGAAGTTATTGCACTCTTTTTCCGCTCTCATGTAGAGAGTCTGAGTAAACGAGCATAAACGATACTCATTCTCTTTAGTATTCTCTTCTTTAGTACAAAAAACAATACAAAAAGCATAAGTGTTTCGAAAGGCATCAATGTTTCACATCAAAATTATGAATGGATCAAGTTATGAATAAAAGAGAGTAATACGTCTCTTCTTTAGTACAAAAAACAATACAAAAAGCATAAGTGTTTCGAAAGGCATCAATGTTTCACATCAAATTTATGAATGGATCAAGTTATGAATAAAAGAGAGTAATACGTTTTGATCATTCGCCAGATGTCGCCAGTGCTTTTGAGTCATAAAATTCGTGCCATGAGTTCAATACTCTTTGGCGATGATGACTTGGTTCTTGGTACAATTTTCTATTAGGTAGACGCATTAGGAATTCCGTGGTTAAGCTGTGAAAATTAGCTGAATAATGAAAGACACTATGTCACTATGTACACAAAATGTGAAAATTGAATAAGATTATATTACTTGTTACAAAGTCTATGCTATAAATTGAATTTTGTTTCAAATTCTTTGAATTTTCTTAAGAAACAAAAAGAAGCAAAATCAAATTTGACAGGTTACCCACGGAAAAGATGAAAAATCCACAAATCAGCTGGGCTGACGACGTGTTTATCCGATAGATAATTCTACCACGACCTGCTTGTTTGTTCGCTGCCGCTACGTCAATACCATCATACTTATTTCCAAGCAGAGACTATTGTAGTACAACAACCACGTATGTGATGCTAACGCTGTGTGCTGTTTGCATGTGTTCACTTTGATAGATTGCCGTACCCATGCCTATAAATGTTAACACATCAAAAGACTTTATCAAATATATCAAAAATATCTTTTTCTAATTATCCTCATCATGAGGCCCATATGAACCAAAAATATTCTTTTTTACCCCAATACACTAGGAATCGAGAATTCAATGGCCGGTAAGGGACTAAAGATACCCTCGTATAAATAAAAGTTTGACGTTGCCGCAATTTGCTCTTCAATACGCATCTGTTGAGACCTCCCCACATTTTAAATTGCAAAAAATGCGGATTTCTGTACACCCTATTCTACATGTTCCAAATTCAGTTTTGACCAAACGGAAATGGGCACCTTATGCAACTTTTCGAATTTTTTATAAAGTTTATAAATTTTTATATCTTACGAAATAGTTTTATTTTCTAGTTTACATTTGTAACTTATAATTATAAAATATATTTCTCTAAACAATCGAATTTGTCTTAAAAACATTTAAATGAATTGACAATAATTCGATAATAGTTTTTAATGACTGGCGAATATCTAACTACTCTAACTAAACTAAATTAAAAATCAGTTCATTTTTCATACGAAACGAAATTTTCAATTTCAATTCCTTAATTCCTTAATTTCTTATTAATCCAATCAGTGTAGATGCCAACGCGTGCATAGACACCGGGCCAATCCTTCATGCCACATCGACGACCAAATGACACGATACCCTCCAGCACCCAAACACCATCACGATAATGCATGAGAGGAGCACCCGAGTCACCGCGGCAACTGTCTTCATTGGTTGTGCCACCGGCACACAGATGTGTGGGCTCAATGGTCAAACCAAATTTGCTATACTGTTGTTTGCAGAATTTCAGATCTACTAATGGCACACTGACTTTTTGTTTATTCGGACTACTTTTCTGGGACTCCGTAGCTCCCCAGCCGGCCACGGTCATTTTGGTATCAGTCTTTAGATTGAATGGCGTTAAAACCGATGGCAAACAAATGGGCCTAATTGTTTTGGAGTAGCGCACATTACTGTCCAGCCTTAGGAGAGCAATATCGTGCATTGGAGTTTTCTGTTGTTTGTAGTTTTCATGGACAATGCGCTCTTCAATTCTCCAACGTTGATTATCTTCGGAAAATATTGAGTTTTTCGTATAGTCCTGCAGTCCTAGACGAACACCAATTCTAGAAAATATGATTTATTTTAGCGAGTTATTTTAGAAATGTTCATTGATGTGTCAAATAGCTTACAGTTCTCCTTTTTGTTTGACAATTGGTCCCACAAGACAATGAGCGGCGGTTATCACGTAGCGGGATGTTATGAGAGATCCTGCACAGACTGATTCTTTGGTAGGATCTGAAAATAATTAAGGTTTTAATATGTAGACTAACTCATTAAAGGAACGAAGTATAATATAAGAGTTAAATCCCAATTACTCAAACAGAATAGAAGATATCCTAAGACAGACATGTACAAATTGTTTACTATTGAACAACTAATAACTAGTTTTAATATGTGTAGGGCTGTGTAATTTATTAACTCATTACAAACGCATTAGAACAAAAATTGTTGCCCATAGCAGCCCATGAAGGAACTTTAGAGAGCCTCTAAAGCTCACTAGTTTCTAGCGCTTTCTAGATTAAGCTGTATAATTCGGAACGGAGTTTTGAGAAGCCTATTCATTGCAACCACCGTCGGTGGTGCAATGGTTAGTGTGCGGGCCTGTTGTACAGGAGATCCTGGGTTCGATTCCTGCTCCGACCATCTTAAAATTTCTTTCGACGACGGTCACCTCGCTTAGTGACGGCGACACCATCGAGTACTTAGCCATGAAATAGCTTCTCAAAATACCGTTCGGAACCGGTGTAAAACTTTAGGTCCCAATCAGTGAGTATAAAACTATAAAGCGCACAGCTCACTGGTTGTGAGAAGCTCTCCCTAATTCCTTCATGGGATGTAATGGGAAACCATTTATTTATTTATTCATTGCAAATTAATCGAGATTGTCGCCGTCACGAGATGAGCGTCATCGTAAGAAAGGTAAGGTGGTCATTGGAGGGATCGAACCCACGTTCTCGTGTAAAGAGCCGGGCGCACTGTTATTGCACCTCCGATGGTTCGATTACAAAGTTTTATTTTTGAACTTAAGGTATCCAAATAGATGAAGCCAAAATATTCAATAATATTAGGAATCAAAAAAACTATGAAAGTAAAGGGTGATTCATTTAGAGCCACTTTTTCCAGCAGCGATTAATGACAGTACAAACTGTCACGGTATGTTTGTTCAGTATTGTTTGACATTTCATCACTGAATCGTCCGAATCTTCATTGTTTCGGTCTTTGGTCTATGGAAAGCTTGAAGAGAAACCACTGCTTTCGACCAAAATTTTGTTCAGCAATTAGTCCCATTTATGGCTTAATTGCTAAGACAATAAGCAGAGTTCTTGTATTTAAGTTGAAGTGCAACCCGACGAGGTTCAATAGATGACATTACATGCGGATAATACAACAGTTTATTGTAGTTTATGGGCTGCTGGAGTCGTCGGTCCTTATTTCCTAAAAAATTAACGTAACGGAACGTCACTTTCAATGGTGGCCATGATAACGTTTAGGAGAATATCACGCTTACTTAGACCTTGTAGTCCATTGTGATTCCACAGGAACAAAAGTAGAAAGATAAGAGTTTCCTAGTCCCTTCCATTGTACCAGTTTGATTGCTTAACAATCTTCAGAGTTGGCCGATGCTAACATCAGCCAGATTTGCTAACTCCCCAAAGAAATGTTAACCTACTGTAGCCTGCCGCGTTCTGGAGCAGAGCACAGATACAGAAGGTGTTCTATTTACTCCACCTCCTCTTCGTAACTGTCACTTTCAGTCATAACAAGCACGACAAATGAGGCATCCGGTCTCCATAACGACCACTGACCGTTTGAGCATTTCAAATTGAGGTGGAGCCACTTCAGCTTAGAATGCACGGAGTTCCCTTCTAGTGACCACCTTCCGTTAGCTGCCATCAATTTCTCAATAAGAGCTTGCAAGTTGCTAGAGCATGAAAATTACATGCTGAAACATCTGTCTTGTCTTGTTGTTTGGATGGAAATTTAACATTTTGCTGTCTTGTCGCAAATATTGTATACTTGTGTCCAAACATATAGTGTTTGATATTCAACATTATATGTTGGAGATACGATGATTAATAGGTTATAATATATTTTGTTGTGGCCCAAATGCAGCTTTGTTTCTTGTAAACTGCTGAAACTAAAATCGTGAGAGACAACAATGGAACAAAAAAGCAGCAAATCGTCAATTCTTGGCCCAGTGCTTGGGAAAATAAACATGATGCCTGCAATATGTTGCTGAGGCCGTTTTTTCAACGTGTATTCCCCAGTCTAGCAAGTTAAACTGCTTTACAATTCCCTGGAATGTCAGCCAACTATTCAGTAGGGTGTCCCAAACAATTTTTCTTTTTCGATTTTCATGGCTGCTCAAGTTTAATTGCAAAGCTTATAAGGTAAAGTATTTTTGAGATTTTTTCCAGATTTTTCGGAAGAGGGTTAGGGGTCGCGCAAGTCGAAATCACACCAAAAATCGGGTATTGCGGACGTGTTTTGATTTCTACTTAAAACTCGGTCAATGAACACGATTTTTATAGTTTGTAAGTCAGCACTCTCTGACTCCCTGCTCTGACCACTTAAATTTCTTTCGACGGCGGTCACCTCGCTTAGTGACGGCGACACTATCGAGTATTTAGCCATGAAAAAGCTTCTCAAAATACCGTTCGGAATCGGTGTTAAAACTGTAGGTCCCAATCAGTGAGTGAACAATTAGAAAGCGCACAGCTCACTGGTTGTGAGAAGCTCTCCCCAATCCACAGAAATACTTTACCGTATAATCTTTCAAATATAGCTTGAGCAAAAAAAATTTATTGATGGGACCTACCTACTGTTCAGTCATCTCATTTAGAGATCTGCTACAGTTGAGGTCAGTTCTGGAATGAAGGAAGACAGTTTCCAGGGACTTGATGGTAGCTTGACTAGCAGAGAAAATATTTATTGCGACTTTAGTCAGAACATTACCTCTTAGCCAGTCGGCTACTACTCTCATAGCTAAGATTTCTACCTGGCAGACACTACAGTGTTCAGGCTTTTTTTCCCAAGGGAAAATACACCAAAGCCTACTTCATCTTCAAGTTTCGAATCATCTGTATACAAGTTCACGAATGCCTTATTTCCAGGGATGCCACCATTCTACTATGATCTATTAAGTATTAGAGTTGGGTAGTTCATGAAGTACATAGATCATTTAGGGTGACCAGACAGTTCGATATGACGAATACGTTCGTGATTGTTGTATCGGTGCACCTGAAATGAACGAGTTCGAGATCTAGTGAACGAGTTCGAGAACTAATGAACGAGTTCGATACAAGTCTATTAGGTATAAGAGGGTGGTGCTTCTTGTCAAAGAGACAATACCTAAAAGTCGGAGATTGCGTTGAGAAGACACTATTTTCGAAGCTATTTTCTGGCCATAGCGACAATTTCCTAACTCTAACAGCAGTTGCCGTGGCATCCTGCCTAGCCACTAGTACCATGTCCAGTTTTAATACTTTAAATGTATTATGACGTTTACTGCATTTGTCGGTGTCGTTCTCAATACACCAGTGATACGATAAACCAGTCATTCGATAAACTTTATTCAGTATCGTGCAGTAGGTGGATTTTCGCAGAGCCGTCCACCACACGATAAGCATTTTCGTTCTAACTACAGCATTTTCGGTCGAACTACTGCCCTATACATCCAATGAATTATACGCGCATTCTGCCCAAGCGGTTTCCTATTGCCCTTTTGCAGGTATATACACGGTTATAAAGCTGTCTTTTTTCTTGTTTGGGTCCAAAAATATACCGTTTGTTTGGAGCTTGTGACAAATATAGTATACTTTTGTCCAAACACATTGTGTTTGCCATTCCATATTACAAGTTTGAGATACACTGATTATTAGGTTATAACATATATGTTTCTAATCCAAACACAGTTTTGTTTGTAATACAAATACAGCTTTGTTTGTGATACAAAGACAGCCGTGTTTGGTGTATTGTTTACTTAATTTGTTTTGTAGCTATGCTCTGTTGATAGCAAAATAATAGAAACGCAATAAAGCGAAATTGTTTTCAGTCTAAGTTAATGTTATTGCAACTGACCTTTGGCATTATTCTTCCAGTCAGTGATTCAAAAAACTTCCTGAATGCGTGTGTAAATGAATTGAGTGTTTCTTATGTTGATTGATCTGTTGCATTTTAGTTTCATGCCTTTAGTCGTCAATCGTTCGTGTGGCACGAAACACACGAATGCTTCGACGTAAGTATATGGATGTTTGGGATGAAACACGCACATGTCTCTACTTATAAATATGCATCTTGCCAAGAATATATCTAATGTTTGCATTTCAATATAAGTGACTTTAGGACTTGCAAATATTAAAAATATTTTGTGTATGCTCCAAACATATATATGGTTCCTGCTGAATGTGTTGGAGAGAATATGTGCAACAGTGAATCACGCTTTAGTTCAACATACAAGTTTGAAACGGAATAATCGTGACTACAATGGTTTTATTACTAATCTAATAGTTTAGAAATGTCTTACCTGTTTTCGAGTACTCCAGAAATGCCATCCAAGGAAAGTCATAGACATTAGCATCACTGCCCCCATAAATCCGATTGTCAATGAACTCCCCTCCGCATGTTGGCGGCTCTGGTAGCAATGATCTCTTCACTGTAATCACTGGTTGCAATTTTGTTTTCTCTTCTACAGGTTGCGATGGATGTGAGAAAAAATTCCCCTTGAATATTGACTGCAACCATGGAATTCGTATGCCCCATCTTGCTGGCGATTCAGTCGGCTTCTCTGTCGTAGTTCTTGTCGCATCAAAAGCCGTATCACTGGAACAGCAGACAAGTGGGATTCTGCCATAACCTCCGCCGCAAGCTGATGCCAATACAAAGGCGCGTTCACTTTGTGTCAGCACTTGACAATCGTGAATGGAAACACATGTGCCAATGCGTTTATTGGGATTTTCGCAACGTTTATTAGCCAGACCTGAAAGAGAGTGAAGAAGAAGAAGGCATACATGCATACATTAATGATGTGACTTGTGGGTATGATCTTGGGGAAACCCCTTTGAGGAAGTTCACATTGAATTTAAAGTATACGTAACTAATAATGATGATTGACACAGAGACCGGTCTCTGTTAAATGTGTGATTGTTAATTTTTGGACAATAACATACATAAGTATATTTTACACTTCTTTGTGGTTTTTAATTGGCAACATTGTGGTTTCATATTCCAATCTTCTTCACAGTCTTTAAGTTTTATGGTGGACTGTAGCCCTGAATGAAGCAGCTTATGTTGGTTGGGGTCTAAATGTTTTTAATTTTATAAATTGCCCTAGTTAAACTTGTTTCTGACTTCTTGGTTGATTTGCGGTTACTGGAAAGATATACGATATTTTTTAATGTAAACCCCAAAATATTTATAACAACAATAAGGTTGTAGAAATGTATGCAAAAAGACTGCCAATCTAAGGGATTTGATTACGTGTAAAAATTGGCTGATTGTGGGAAAAGTAGAATAAAAATAATGAATTATTTTATAGTTTGTTTGTTGAGATACTTTTATATGTTTGCAATATTTCCGTTTTTTTTTTGGTTCAAATTAAAAACTAGGTTATATAGGAAGGGGTCTTTTTTCGAAAGTAGGTGGTGCAGTGAAAAATGTTTCCTTCGTAATATATATTGAATATTAATCCTATGCAGTTTTCTGCACATTTCAAAGATATTGTCAAAACATTTCTTAAACAGAATTCAGGAAAAATATACTGAAAAAATGATGTAAAATATTCAGCCAAAAGTGAAAAATGGCTCGTACTAAGCAAACTGCCGTGGATTTGTGTTTTGCAGGCGGAAAGTTTTTTTGGGAGAAACATTCGACAAATTTTTGTAAAAAATAACAAAATCTAATTTTGAAACGTCGCATTAGGAAATCGAACGGTGGGTGTCAACTACTACAAAATCAAGTGTTCAAAAGTCGCATGGAAAGACTTAAGACACCAACCCTAAAATCAAAGACTTAAGAGAGAAACTTCACTTTGTCTGAAGGTTTTAAAGCCAAAGTAATGCGGCATCAAAATGGATGACCAAATGAAAAAAGTTATGAAGGATGGGAAGAGACGGGCCGATGACGGTTCTACTGATGAGTCAAACAAAGCAATGATGAGCCACCAAACTGGCGACAAATGTGTATGGCCTAGGGAATACAAATTAAAGCAAATTAAATCTCACGAGTTGAAAAAACGGAATATTTTCAAAACGTACTGGAGAAGATTAATAAGCTCGACCACAGTAGTAGCCGAAAAGCCAGTGGCGGAATCGTACAGAATTACTATAATATATTAACTGATGGCGACGCCGAGTCTCAGATGGACGAGGATATCGCAGAAAATTAAGATGCTGCTGGCACGCCATTGCAGCAGCGCGCAGAGAAAACAAAGGAGCCCAGCAACAAGGTCAACAAAGGTGCACAGCAAATGAGGGGGGTCAAACAAAAGGCCAAGATGAAAACGGAAATGGTAAATATCAAGGCTGCCAATAAAAGGGCTGAACAACCTACACCCAGTATTACGATATAAGATTAATAGTTAACAGTATTTCTCATACACTTAAGCGTAGGAATTGTTATATTAAGACATTTAGTAAGAATCTTACTAATACACAGTTCTTCTCCGTGGAAGACCACGTGAAAATACGAAAATTTGCAGAGGATCAAAAGGTACAGTTTTACACCTTCACCCGAAGATTGACAAACCCGCGTCGGTGTTGTTGAGAGGATTATCAGGAACCTTCGACGAAGGAGAAGTCAAGGAATATATGTACAAATTGGAAATAAATATTAAGTTGCTGGAATTAAGAAACTCGGAGGAAATTCCTGCCTTAAGTACTCCTGGCTGAAGTATTTCTTGAACTGCAGTATATTAGATTCGGATGATTCCGCCGAAATGGATCGACAACTACTAAATGCCGGTCCGGTGTGTGAAGTACGGTGGAAACCATGGCCCGGTGAACTGCCCCATCTCTGCTAAAGACGACACATCCAAGAGCTGATCTTCCCACACCCGGTAACGGGTGAAATGATGACCATATGATCGCATTGGTAGAGAAGGTGCACAGTGGTAGCCACCTCTTCTTCATTAACACTACCACTTAACGCTATATTACACCTTTAATAAGTATTTTAAATTTCAAGATCTCCAATTCAGTTCAATTCAATTCAATTCAAAGCAAATCAATTCAATGCAATTCAATGCAATACATCGTCGGTTGATTATTGTTTTGTCGTATTCGCCATTTATGTCTTTTTCGAGTTGAAATTGTATCTACAGGTTTTTCTGCGTTCTCTTTCCGAATCTGTTCTCAGATTTTTGCTATATATATTATTTCTGTCATGTTTACTCTAATCTGTTTGTATATCACTAAAAATTGCTGGTTGGTAATAGTGGTATAGTTGTGAATATTGGTATCACCCTTTCAAGCAATTGGCGTTTACGCAAAACAATAGTAAGTCAAGGTCATGTCAATTAAATTCAAATCAATTCAACACAATTTATGTCAATTCAATCCAATTAAATCAATTCAATCCAACTCAATTCAATTCCATCCAGATCAGTTCAATTCATTTCGTTTCAATTCAATCAATTCAGTTCAATTCAATTCAATTCAATTCAATTCAATTCAATTCAATTCAATTCAATTCAACTCAATTCAATTCAATTCATTCCAACTCACTTTAATTCAGTTCAATTCAAGTCAACTCTATTCAACTCCACTCAATTGAATATAAATCAATTCATTTAATTTAACTTCTATGCAATTCAATTCAATTGGATTAATTTCAATCCAAATTCAATTTAATTGAATTCATTTCAATTCAGTTCAGCTCAGTGCAGTGCAGTTCCGCTCAGTTCAATTCAATTCAATTCACTTCTATTCACTTATATTCAAGTCCAGTCAATTCAATTCATTTCAATACAATTCAGTTCAGTTCAGTTCAATTCAGTTCAGTTGAATTCAATACAATTAAATTCAAATCATTTCCATCCGATTAAATCAATTCAATCCAACTCAAGTCAATTCAATCCAGATCAGTTCAATTCAATTCACTTCAATTCAAGTCCATACATGTCAAATTCAATTCAAATCGTGTAAATTCAATCCAATTAAATCAATTCAAGTCAATTCAATTCAGTTCAATTTAATTATTTCATTTGAATGCAACTCAAATCAATTCAGTTAAATTCAATTCAATTCATTACAACTCACTTCAATTCAATTGAATTGAATTCAGTACAATACAACTCAATTCAATTCCCTTCAATTGAATTCAAATCAATTTAACTCCAGCTTAATTAAATTCATTTCAGTTAAGCTCAGTTCAGTTCACTTCAGTTCAATTCAATTCAATTAATTTCAATTCAAATCATTTCAATTCAGTTCAATTGAACTCAATTCAATTCAATTCACTTCCATTCAATTCAATTCCAGTCAATTCAATTCAATACAATTCAGTTCAGTTCAGTTCAATACAATTCAATTAAATTCAAATAATTTCAATTCAAGTCAAGTCAGTTGAATTCAATTCAATGAATTTTAATTAAATTTAATTTAATTCGATTCAATTCAATTTAATTCTATTCTATTCAATTCAATAAAATTCAATTCACTTCAATACTATTCAATTCAATTTAAATCAATTCAATTCAAATCAATTCGGTTCAATTCAATTCATTTTAATTTACTTTAATTAGATTCAATTCAATTAAATTCAATTCAATTAAGTTCAATTCAATTCAATTCAATTCAATTCTATTCAATTCAATTCAATTCAATTCAATTCAATTCAATTCAATTCAATTCAATTCGATTCAATTCAACTCAATTCAATTCAATTCAATTCAGTTCAGTTCAGTTCAGTTCAATTCAATTCAATTCCATTCCATTCCATTCCATTCAATTAAATTCAATTCAATTCTCTTCAATCCATTTCAATTCAATTCAACTCAGTTCAATTAAATTCAATTCAGTTCAATTCTGTTTAGTTCAATTCAATTCAATTCAAGTCAAGTCAATTTATTTCATAGCAATCCAATTCAATTTAATTTAATTCAACTCAATCTAATTCTATTCAATTCACTTTAATTCAATTCAATTCAATTCAATTCAACTTAATTAAATTCATTTCAGCTCAGTTCAGTTCAATTCAGTTCAGTTCAGTTCAGTTCAATTCAATTCAATTCAATTAATTTCAATTCAATTCATTTCAATTCAGTTCAATTGAACCCAATTCAATTCAATACAGTTCAGTTCAGTTCAATTCAATATATTTCAATTCACTTCAATTCAATTCCATTGAATTCAATTCAAGTTAATTGAATTCAATACAACTGTTCGATTAAATTCGATTCAATTCAATTCATCTGACTCCAATTTAGTTCAATGCAATTCAATTCAATACTATCAATTTATTCCAACTCTATTCCAATCTAATGTAACATATTCGAATCTAGTATAATTCAGTTAAAATCTTTTTATCTTCATAATAAAAATATTAACTGATGTGTTTCTTTAAAGGGAATTTAAATATTTTAAAATCTGAATACTGGTGTCGCATAATCTGAATATTAATGATCTTTATTTTACGGGCAATTGAAACAAGAGAAAACAATTTTATTTTGTGTTGATTTTGTATTAATTTCTCTACAAAAATTTAAACATATTGTTTTCATGCAAAACGAAACCCTGAAAATTAACCTGGTTCTCCGGTTTTTCCAATCTGTGAAATTATAAAATCGGTTTTCCGAAATACTGATTTTTCGAGTAAACCCAAGAAGTTTTGTTTTGGAACACTCTACTCATGACATATTATAAACTTTAATTGATTCAGGATAAGCATTTACACTTCAAAGGTCATCATACCGATGAAAATGAGAATTTGGTCGCAAAAGGTTTTGAAAATAAAAACACTCAAAAAAATATGTTAGTAAAATATGTCATCAAGGCTGCTCACACAAAATCACATTAGGTTATTAATAACACTTCAGCGGCAATAAATCTTGTAGAGAAAGATATTTAACACTTTCTCCAAAATATTTTACTTAGCAATTACATTACTCAGCTTTTGTTTTGGGAAATGTGAATATGCAATTTCGTGATGCTGCTAATGAACTCACAATTAAGATTAATATGAAGCTGTCTTACTGTTTGTGAAGTTTACTAAAGTTAAGCTGAGTTTGTCCCTGTCCCTGTCCCTCTCAATGTTACTGTAATCTCTAATTTTTTATCGAAATAAAAAGCTAATTATTCAAGTTTACATTCAATCCTGGTTGTCTGCAGTGATTGTAGCACATGCAAATCCAGGTTTATGTCCGCACTGACGATTCAAATTTTTCCACCACGGTCGTTTAATGACTCAAAGGCTCTCAAGAATAACAATCATTTATGCAAATGCGTTATGGTCTAAAGTTGTTGCCGGCGTCTCAAGGAAACGCCACGGTCTCTCATTTTTATTGCAGCACCACAAACGTTCCAGATTTCATTAAAATTCCTGTTTCAAATTGAAACAGTTTCAGATTGAATTGAAACTATTAATTATAATTTCGTGATCACACGTAACCGCAAAAATCACATATAATAGCTGCTTAATATTATTGAGTTTTATTTTAACCGCAATCACTTAGAATTTCATTCTGCGTCATCTGGTGCATGAGTAGATTTATTGTCATTTCCGCTTTTAATTAATTTGTGTTAATTAAAAAAAAAATATTTGAAAAATGTAATACCGATGTTACAATTGTTACAATTATGTTGCAATTATTTTTGTTACAATTATTTTTAAACTCTAAGATATAATTTTGAAACTGTAACTGATTTTTTATGACTCTAATTAACAAATTTTAAAAATTGAAATATTAAGATGCAACTACACCCCGCGAAATAAATATAAAGGCAACACCATTTTTTGGTTTTTCCAAATGGAAGTTTTTTATTTTATATTGTATTAGTCCTTTCGAAATTAAATACTTTTCAGCACAAATACTACGAATATGACTTCTTCAAGATGAAATAAACTAAAATAAACTAATTACTAGTGCGAAATATTTATAAAGGCAAAAGGTTTATTTAAATGTTCTAAAAAGTTTCGTAAGCATCTTGGCATCTTGGTATTCAGTTTATCAACGAATGAATATGCGCGAGATCAGTTATCTTCCATTTTCTGGTATTGCTACTCTTCGTTCCTTGACATTCTCCAACTGGAGTCCTGGGTGGTAAACTTGGGTAGGTAATTAGACCAGAGGTTCTTGATCAGATAGAGATCAGAACTAAGTGTAGGCCAGTCGAGAATTTGTATTATTTCTGGACTCCAGAAACTTTGGAGTTTTCTAAGACCGATTTACTGTTGCGTTGTCCTGCTGGATGATAAACTCTGGAACACAAATTTGCTCTCCAAAATTAACTAAGACGACATCCAATATTCGAATAAAATACTCGGAGTCGTTTTTTGTGTAAACAAAACATATTGGAGTGGTTCCTCTATAACTCATACCTGCCCAAACCATAAAGGAGCCACCGCCAAAATTTGCGGCGCTGACGCATAATTTTGGAAAAATCTCTGAAACGCCAATATTTGTCCGCGCTATCAGGGCCATCCTAATTTAATTTTTTCCATCGGAAAATATTACCGCTCATCCAAAAATGTGTATATTTCAGCGAATTTAAATCTGTCTAATTCGTGTCTTGGCATGGGAAAAAATTTTGCAAACTTTTTCCCATATGACAGTTGCAAGTCGCGTTTCATTATTTGTTGAACACGACGCAACCGTGCTCCCAAGCTCATTTCAGCAATAATTTCCTTATCGCCGAAGTTTTCTTTAATAGCAACCCTCTTGATCTCTCTGTTTTGGCGCTGCTACTGATCAGTGGTGTCCTTTCTGGTCGTTTTGTGTTTCCATTTTGGCCACCTTATTTTATAAAATTGTCAATGGCACAGCTAGATCTTTTCAATCGCCTCGAAATTTCCCGATTCATCGTGATAATCTTAAATTGTTCCCTTTTGTTATTTACTTAGGTACTTTCCTCCAGGTATTCGTTATAAATAAAATTTTTTTAATTTGACCTACGTTAATTTTAAAACAATAAAATAACAACCAATTAAAACTCACTTCTGTTTAAGTTCCTATTTACTACTGTTCGAATTCGGTTTCTTTTTCATATATTTCGCACCAGAAACAGAAAACACAACGTCACTTTTCATTTAACTTGTCAAAGAGATCAAATGGTTACTTTCTCTGACATAATATGCCTAATGACACATTTATGCATTAAAATTCTACACTAACAACCCAGTGCATTGAGAGTACCGACAAAAAATATATTGCCTTTATAATTATTTCGCTGGGTGTAGTAAAAGGTCATAAAATTAAATGGATGGTAAATGTATCAACCGCAAAAATGAATCGCCCAAACTCGGTGTCTTTGATAACCCAAGCGAATTAGTAATTAAGTTTCCAGCGTTCGAGTAAATTACCATGCGCAATATACTATCTGCAATGAAGTGGCGCTCTATATAAAAATTACCCCCTTTAAGGACTGTTGACGATACATATTTCTGCAATAAATCGTTTCGATTTTACCGTTCAAGATTTTTTGGAGTGGCCACCGTTACGTAGCTGCAACAACTCAAATTCCGTTGCTGCAACGAATCCATTAATTAATTATGTTGTCCAATGGAAATAGAATAAATATCTATCAACTCCGACTTTGATGTACATTATTGTGTCCCATCAATGAATTTTTTTTTTGCTCAAGCTTTATTTGAAAGCTTATAGGGTAAAGTATTTTTGAGATTTTTTTCAGATATTTCGGAAGTGGCTTAGAGGAATTTCACTTAAAACTCGGTCAACCACGATTTTTTTAGTTTGTAAGTCAACATTTTTGAAGCTAAACGTCCAAACTTTTATTGTATATATGCACAAACCACCAGTTTTGGCAATGATTTTCCTCAATATGGTACCACGTATTCAATTTTTTCGTAAATATTGTAAATAACGCTTTATATCTTTTAAAATTCTAATATGGCATCACTCTTTTCAATTTATAGCCACCTTTTTATTTTAGCGATTTTTCCAAAATAAATTCTTCCATACGATTTGGACCACTTTATGAAAACCCTTTAGAAACCAGCAGAAATTGGTTTTTTTTTCGATTGGATGCTCCGTTTCCGAGATATAAACATTAGGGCGTTTTACCGACTTTTTGTTTGAAAAATTTTATTTTTAGCGTTTTTTTTAAAAAAAAAAGTGATGCCACATTGGAGACTCCCATTGGTGAAAGCCTCCATTGGAGGTAAAATTTTTATTATTTTTTCGATTGGACGCACCGTATCGAGTTATAGCCACTTGTTTATTTTAGCGATTCTCTGCTATTTGTGCATCGGATTTGCTTTAAATTTCTTTGAAAATTTAAAATACTAATGATGCACTTTAGAAGCTGGGTAAATAAATTTCAAGCAAGTTTGTAAATTTTGAATTTGCTGTTATTGTTCCAGAGATATGCCACTTTAAAACTGTTTAGCCATTGTATGAACCTAATAATATTATAAACTTTTTGTCTTTTTTTGTCGAATTTGCTTTAAACATTGTATTATTGAAAAAATCTGCATGCGCTAAGCAACGACAAGGAATTACACGTAGCAAAAAAATGGCCCCGGCAACATATTGCAGAAACCATGTATATGATTGCTTGCAAACATATATATGTTTCCTGCAATAGCGCAGGTAGATTTTTTCATGACTAGTGTTTAAAGCAAATCCGATGAAAAATTGGCAAATAGTATTATTGGTTTCATGCTATGGGTAAAGAGTTTTAAAATGGCATAACCGTGGAATAGTAACTGCAAATTCAAAAATTTTTCTACAAAATTGCTTGGCACTTATCCGTCTTTTAAAGTGAATCATTAGTGTTTTAAATTTTTATACAAATTTAAAGCAAATTCGTTCCAAGGATGGCAAACAGTTTATAATATTTTTAGGTTCATACAATGGGTAAAAGGCTTTAAAATTGTATAACTCTGGAACAGTAACTGCAAATTAAACAGTTGCTTGGAATTTTTACGTCTTTTAGAATGCATCCTTAGTTTGTTTAAATTTGCATAGAAATTTTAAAAGTTATAAAGCGTTACTACAAAATTTACCCAAAATTTACAAAAAAATTTAATACGTGGTACCTTATTGAGGAAAAGCATTACCAAAACTGGTGGTTTGTGCATATATACAATAAAGGTTCGAACGTTTTGCTTTAAAAATTTTGACTTACAAATTAAGAAAATCGTGGTTATGGACCGAGATTTAAGTAAAATTCAAAAATGTGCGCAATACCGGATTTTTGGGGGAATTCGACTTGTGTGACCTCAAAAACCTCTTGCGAAAAATCTGAAAAAAAAATCTCAAAAATTCTTCACCCTATAAGATTTCCAATCAAGTTTGAGCAACCATGAAAATTGAAAAAGAACAATTTTTTGGGACACCCTAATGTACATTCCGGAACTAATGACAACACAAGTAGTATGTTATCAAAAATGCATAAAACAATAAACATTATTCTAAATCCAAGAATCGACTATTACCCGGTTTCTACTCGATTTAATCGAAAACCGGTTTCGCCCAAATTTTAAAATTCGAAGAAACCGAAACCCTAAATTTCCTAAACCCTGGTTTTTTGAATACACTAGGCGGAAGCCACAATTGTGTAGATTTTGTTCATGACATGCTTGATAGTGTGATTCGTAAGTGTGTTTCTTCAGTGCAGTGTTGTCATATTTTTTATCGAAAAACTGACAATTTCGAAACAAAAAAACACTGCTCCCACAAATGAAATTTAAAAGAAAATAATAATAAAACTATATTTGGGTATTTTTAATTCAATGTCATTGACGAAAAGAACCAAAGGGGTTATTGTTGCGCATTATACAGGGTGGCGCGCGAATCGTGCTACAAAAACAAAACGAAATAACTTTTTTCCGTGTGAGCTACCGGCTTATTTTTTATTTATTTTGAAAGTTTTTGTTTAGATTTATTAATATTAATGCTTGCGATACCGAAACGAGGATTTCGATAGTGCAGCGGCACCATGCTTTCCAGTCCTTCATTTCCGTCCAAAGGAAATTTAGGCGGGAGTTTGCGGCACTCCGCCGACTAGATGGACCATTATGAGATGTGCAAACACATTTGCGGAATCTGGAAGCATCGCAAGATGCCCGTACCATCGATGTACTAGATGGCATCGTCAATTCAGGCAAATCCAACAGTTTCGACTCGAAACGTATGGACACAAATTCCATTTAACAGACGACCATTCCAACGGATAATTTCATGATGACTTAAACTTGTTTCCGTATAATCTCCAAATTAAAAGCAAGTTAAAAAATTATTGAAATGGCCGAAAAACACAACTTGATAAATTTACTGTTTATATCTCATAGGCTCATTTTTATCTAAACGGCAATGAAAGCAAGCCAAATTGCCGTATATGGAGTGATTCTAATCCAAAAACACTCCATGAGACGAAACCACATCCAGTACGAGTCACTGTGAGGTGCGGAGGTGCGCAGTTTCATCACGGTGCATTGTGCGGCCATACTTCTTTGAAGAAAACGGTGTAACAATAACTGTCAATGAAACCCATTAATTAAAGAAGTTGACAGAGAGTTTTTCTCAGAATTGCATCGAAAACGAATTCGTTTCAATAGCATTTGGTTACCCTAAGATGGATCAACTGCACACAAAACCCGACCGGTTATGGCAGACCTCCAACGAAAATTCCCAAACAAATTAATAAACAGAAACTACACATTCCGCTGGGCCCCAAGGTCACCTGCCCTGAGTGCACCTGACGTTTTTTATAGGGTTATGTCAAGCGAAACACAGGAATTTGAATGAATTAAAACAATAATTAAGGCGATCCCGACTTCAAGCCTTCAGGTCGCAATGAATAATTTTCTAATCAGGTGTCGCATTTGCGTGGATGAGCATGGTGGTCATTTACTATCTATCATCTTCAAAACCAATTAGTTCTATAAAATAAAATTGAATTTTCTATACAATAAAAGAAAAATAAAGGAAATGCATTAACTAAAAAAAAATTATTTCAATTTCCTATTGTAGCACAATTGATGCGCCACCCTGAACATGGTTTCTACAATATGTTGCTGGGGGCGATTTTTTCTCAGGGTGTACAACTATTAAGTACGGCAATAATACACAATAAACATGCCTTTATCTAATATCAAGAATAGAAATACATGTATGTTCGACTATATCTTAAATTATTGCACACAAAGCATATGAAAGGCAATTAAACATTTTTTTATTTATACACGCTGAAATATAATCGGCCCCAGCAACATATTGCAGGAACCATGTATATATTGTTGTAATCACTGTTGTCATGAATTGATCCATTGCCGTCTGCCACTTTTTTGTTTCAGCAGTTTTCAACAAAAAAAATTCACACTTGGATCACAAAACAAAATATTATAATTTATTAATCATTGTCTCCAAAATATACTATGTGTTTGGACACAAGTATACCGTGTTTGCCACAAGTTAGAAACACGTTATGTTTGCATCCAAATAACAAAGAAAAATACATGAGGTGTCCGGGGACACCCGATTGGCACGAAGTTCCTTTCGCTATATATTATGTACTAGTCAGTTCCAACACGCCTAAGGCGCCCGTTGATTTTGGCCTCAACCAAACCAAAAAAGTATGACAGTACTTGGACGTGGTATCACAAAACCCCGCTTCGTTTTGCTCCTATACGTAACATTTTTTTTTCAGATTTTGCTTCAATAAAATCAAATCAAATATTATACGACCATTTGAGATCACAATATATGAAATTTTCGGACGTTGATGTATTTGGCAATTTTGTCGAAAGCCTTAAGTTGTACAACTTTAGAGAACATTATTACATTCCTGTGTATTCAAATTTTAAGCGAAAATTTTATAATATTTAATATTTCTGAATTGGTACAATCATTTTGGAACCCAAAATGTAACTTTTGTTCATTAGTATGTTTGGCAATATTGTAAAGTATATTAAGCACTACAACTTTGTAGAAGATATAAATTTGAAATTTGTTTAATATTGAATATATATAAACGCAGCATTTCTATACCAATTATGGAGCTCTAAATATAATTTTTGTTGATTAGCGTATTTAGAAAAGTTATCAAGAAATTTATAAGCTACAATTCTTTTGTTTCAAATTTGTTTCATTTGTGTCACAGTGTAATTTAAATGGATTTTTAAGAAAAGATACTTTTTGTAAAATGATAAACTTTTTTTAAGAAAAATTTTGTTTTTGTTATAGAATGTATTTTTTAAGAAGAAAAGTATATTTTTAGGTCCTTTTTGTAAGAATATGTATTATATTTTCCCGAAAAGGTCTTATTTTAAAGAGAGGTACTTATTTTATTAAAAGCTAATTTTTTTTAAGAAAATGTACTCTTTTTAAGACGAAGTGCTTTTGTATATGATTTTTTTACAAAGAAGTACTGTTTTTAAGAAGAGCTACTTTTTAAGGAAGTGGTACTCTTTTTAGGAAAAGGTAATTTACTTATTTATTTCTTTCCAGAAAGGCTACTTATTTCCAGAAAGGCTACTTATTTCAAGAAAATAAAAGGAAAGTTATTATTCTATTTTTAATAAAGGTACTTTTTAGAAAATAAATTTTTGTAATTAAGGGATGTTTTCAAAGAGAATGCATTTTTTAGAAGAAAAGTTTTTTTACGAAATTGGATTTTTTTAGAATTGGACTTTTTTTTCAAGAATAGGTACATTTTTAAGAGTAGGTACTTATCTCAAGAAAAGTTATTTTGTTCACAAAAAAGGTACTCTTTAATCGAAACGTAATTTTTTAAGAAAGGGCGATTTGTTGTAAGAAAATTTAATTTTTTAAGAAAAGGTACTTATTTTTTAAAAACAACTTTTGTTTTAAGAAACGATGCTTTTTGTTAGAAAAAGTACTATTTTAAGCAAGGTATATTTTTAAGAAACGGTAATTTTTTTAAGAATATGAATAGGTATTTTTTTAAAGAAAATTTACTTTTTTTAAGAAAAGACACTTATTTAAAAAAATGTTCTTTTTTTAAACATCTCTCACTTTGGCTTTTCTAAATTTACTTTTTATTGGGTTCAAAACTACAATATATACCAAATATTGATTACAGGCTCCACCTAGAAAACTTCCCATTAAGCAAGATATTTCCCAACATACTACATATGTTAGTCTAGACACAAACCAAAGCAAGAGTACCCAATATAGTTGATAACATAGATACAGAAAAATAATAGATGATTTTTCGATGTGGCGCTGAGAGCTCTAATTGGGATGTTTTGTTACCAAAAAAAGTAAAAAGAAAATATGACATTTGTGAGAATTTTAAAATTTGGAATTGAAATCAAAAACAAAAGCCATATAAAACGAACAATACCACATGCAACTTAAAATCGAATTTTTGAAGGTTATCGAATTGCAAAGCCATACCGCCACCGTCTATAAAGTAGTTCTTCTTACGGATCAGTCACCATTCGTGATAGGGAGACTTCAGACGCTCAAACAGTTTTAGAATCCGCGGGCGCAGAAGTTGATGAAATTTTTAGGTTGGAAGTTTTTAGAAAACTGACTGAAAACGCGTTCCTACTTGTTGAGACTTTGGGCGGGCTAACGCGCTTTCTGCTAGTCATAACTCTATATTATTTACAAAACCTTTTGCGTAGTAAATTAAATGAAAGCTTGCCACATTTTCCCTTGCTTAATTTTTTTGCACAATATTTCCCACAATACTGAATAAACGTCAATGAGAATTATGGGAAACTTCAATGAAATTGACAGTAATATAGCACTCCACCTAGTGAAAAAAGTTGACAACGGTACCGCTATATCTATTTGTTCCTTTATCTATGATTGATAATACTGGGTTGTAAAATAATATTGTTAAAAAAAAGTTGTTTAATTTTTTTTAATTTTGCCCCCATCCCGCAACGTGCGATAAGGAACTTCGTTCCAATAGGACAGATTGTTCAGCGTGTAGATACGTGGCCGTCGGTGGTGCAATGGTTAGTGTATGCGGCTCTTGTACATGAGATCGTGGGTTCGAACCCTGCACTGACAATTTTACATTTCTTTCGACGACGGTCACCTCGCATAGTGACGGCGACACTATGGAGTATTTAGCCATGAAAAAGCTTATCAAAATACCGTTCGGAACCGGTGTTAAACTGTAGGTCCCATCCAGTGAGTATACAACTAGAAAGCGCACAGCTCACTGGTTGTCAGAAGCTGTCCCTAATTCCTTCGTGGGATCCCATAGGAAATAATTTGTTTATATGTATATAGATAGGCTTCATAAAAAATGTGAAATTTGCAGAGATTTTGATTACGCTCGCCAATGTTGTGCTTTCTTTATTTAAAAAATACATATCGCACTCGATCTATGAAAGAATCGTGACTCAAATGTTTCATATATTCATTTCTGGATTCACAATCCGCTATAACTTCATCTACCTGTTGGCGAGTATTCTCTTATTATTATTTTCACCGGGCAAGTTTTTTTGTTTTTTGACTCTAGCGAAAATTTTTAAATTTTAAAGTTATGGCACTTTTGAAGTTTGTGCGAGACATGGCGTTTGCTTTGTTTTCAACTATTTCTCTTATAGTGGGGTTGGTAGTTTCTTCTTTGTCTTGAAAATAAAACACAACTATTTGCGCCTAAATAACCAGAAACCGCCAACTTCTATAGCACAACGGCCGGCCAATGAACTTTAATAACTAATTCGAATGCTGATTACAATAATTAAAAAAAGTTTCTTGGACTTTCCCCCCATAATTCCATTTAGCTTGTTAGAACTTCAAATATCTGATTAACGTAAATAGTTAAATTATTTAGTTAATTGTTTAACACGCTTCATTTAATAACCATTAGTAGTTAAACGATTTCGTGATTTTAAAGTTTATAACATTAATAATCCCAAAACTATTCAGTTTGGAGTTTTATGAATAAATAAATTATAATTGCCTAACGAAAATTGAAGTTATTATGTCGTGTTTTGTTCTACATTTAATTTTCCAAGATCTTGAGATTATTGCCCAAATATTGATTGAAGTATATTTTAAACTCAATTCAGCGCGGCTGAATTTAAGTAATTAATTAGATTGTTATTGAATTCTTTTGAAATATTTAGAAATTCTCAATTCAGCTCAGCTGAATTTCAAAAATCATTGAAATCACCACTAGTTCTTAGTCTCAACCACAAATTTGATTTCTAATCTTTAGCTACACAGTGTCATTATCAAACAAACAACAAAAATCCAAGCACTTCCGCTTTCGGCGTAGTTTTCCTTTGGATTTTGCTACATGTGTTTCACTCACTTACCGTTTGCATTGGAATAGGTAATACTTTGGCTCTTGGCTATGGTCAGCAACACAACAAAACTAATGACTTTCATTTTAACACTTAAACGCAACATTAGTCACGTCACGTTTCGGGGCTTAACGACTGCAACAGCGGTGTTTATTTTGATTTAATTTGTTTTGAATTAATTTGTTTGTTCTTTATTTTTTTTTGGAATTTTAATTGTTTCAATTGCTCACAAATAAAATGCTGGATCTTAAGTCCCTCTAAAAATTATTTATTATATTGCTACCGGTTTTCGTTTTCTTATTTCATTGGAATAATAATTTGTATATTTTTGGGAATTTATTTTTAAACTTATACGCGTACTCGTATTTTATGGCATTGTTAGAGATATTTGACTTTAAGATTCTTATTACTTTTTAGCGTTCACGACTCTAAATCAATATAAAATTTAACATTTATCACACATCGTTTAACGTCGTTGAAGTCAATCCATTGATGCTTAAAATCAAACTGAAATCGATTTAAGAACTTCAGGTGGCTTTTATATAGATAACTTATTATTAGACTCGCTCTCACATACGCTTAAAGCAGCCAATCAAAGACAACGTGAACGCCACTGCTGCGCAGCGTTGTTGTTTAACGCGGTGAATTACCGATCATTCGGAGTTAGCCGGGAATTCTTGGTAGCTTAAGAACTCATCATTTTTAAATGATGTTTTTGTTAGTTAGATTGATCTGTCTTTAGTCAAGTGTTCAGCAAGTTTAATAATAGGAGATCAGAAAACTATACAAATATATTTTAATTTTATTTTACTTATACCATCTAAGGACCTTTCAATGAAACTTACTAGCCCATTTTAAAGAAATCAACGAAAAATGTTGCCAATGTTGATACTTCAAATGTTCTCAAGATTATCATCAGCACATGTCTCTGGCCGTGATGCAAAAACACATAAGCCAAAAATTTAGGTTTTCTGGATTATTGCAGTACATAAGTCAAAACTAGTTACATTTGTTTTGGCTTTAACAACATCAGTCATGCCAACAGTGTTAGTAAGTTAAAATGATTTGTGCCTGATAACCAAGTAAAAATTGTATTTTATCTGGCTCGTGCGTAACCACTCAAGTCGACTTTTGAAAAATTTTAAAAGTTGACTTATGTAGTTTTACACCCCGGCCAGATATGTCTTTGGTACAAGCTGAAGAATCAGTATTTTTTTGTTTTTTGGATGCAAATACAAAGTGTATAAACGAAGTATAAACGAAGGCTCGGACGGTTAAATGGTTTTTGATATTACTTTGGTTTTGGTGTATGTGTTTCGTATATATGTATGTGTGCTACCAAAGTGAGAAACGATTTTGAGGAAAGAAACTAGAAAGGGCCACAATGTGAAGCCCTTTGTGTGTACGAGCCTTTGTAAAGATAATCGGAACGGCGGATCAGTTGCGGAATAAGTATAATAAAAAAACACAAGTAATTAATCCACGCTTGTCGTGCATGAACTTGCTTTGTATATAAATATCTTGTTTGTGGTCCAACGCATAGTGATAACCAACGCATAGCTGAAACCTTCTGAAAATAAAAACGTGAGACACCACAAAGAAAGGAGAAGCAAAAGAGCAGCAGATTCTCATTTCATAAAAAAAACAAATAATGCATTCAATACAAATAAATGTAAAAAAGGGCCGTTTTAAATCTATTAATTTTTTATATTAAATATTTAAAAATGTGGATTTATACTGTTAAAATTAATTATAATACATATATATTCAAATCGAAGAATAATTCGTTTCTAAATATTATTATATTTGGGAGGAAATTCGCATATGTTTCCACATAAGTATATGTAGGTTTGGGGGAAGCTCGCGAATGCTTCCACCTAAATTTATGGATGTTGGGGATGAAGAACGCATATGTTTCCACGTAAAAGCATACATCTTTGTCAGTAAACATGATACTGTTTGCCCTTAAATACAAGTAAGTTTAAGGCTTGTAAACATATGAATGTTTAAAGTGTGTTCCAAACATATACATGGTTCCTGCAGAATATGTTTGGGAAAATATGTTAGAGAGGCCGTTATTTTTCAGCGTGTAGGTTGTTTTTGTAACCTCATCAAGGAGATATGCATCAAAATTCATGACATTAATCAGGGTTATTCAGTAAGCATATGTAAACAATATTCATGGCTAAACATTTTTGTAAATCAAGATGCTGCGATAGTAGCGTCCCTCTACACTAAACAAAAAAGTCTTCACCTATACAAATAAAAAAATATTTTCCCATTACTTTACATCCATCGAGGACTCCTCACAATCAGTGTGCTGCGCGCCTTCTAGTTTTACACTCACTGATGGGACGTCGGTGATGCAATGGTTGGTGTGCATGCCTCATGTACATGATATCCTGACGGCGACACTATCGAGTATTTTGCCATGAAAAAGATTCTCAAAATACCGTTTGGAATCGGTGTAAAAACTGTAGGTCCCAATCAGTGAGTCAAAAATTAGAAACCACACAGCTCAATGGTTGTGAGATCATGTCTCCAATCCCTTCATGGGATGTAATAGGAAACGGTTTTTTTTAACTGAAGACAAGTTTTTCCAATAAGACTGTACCACATGCCATACAATGCGTCAAAAAATCGACTTATTGAACGATACATTTGGTAAATGTGTTATTTCTCGAACCACCATTGGCCACAGTGGTCGCGCGATTTAACGCCTTTAGATTTCCTTCTCTGGGGTTGTGTGAAGTCGTTCATTTATCCGAACAAACCGGAAACTTTGGACGTCTTCGTAGACAACATTGTGCGAACCACTGCTAAAATACGGTCACATTGCTCGAAAGAGTGGTAACTTCCAGTATGCGCCACATCCGAGCCAGCCGCGGCGCCAACATGCCCCAAATTATATTCCAACGCAAATGGCATAAGTGTATCTTTTTATAAAGTTAATCTTCAGTTTGAAGTTATGTAATCTCATTATGTTAGTTTAATTTAAATTTGTACACATCATAAACAAAACCCTTTGTTTATATATAGGGTATTATGATAATGATAATTCCTCTTATCAAGTTACAAATCGAAGATGCCGCAGTGTAGAGATGTAGATCAATCTATATATAGAGGGCGGATCAATAAGTCCGTAACTTTTCGAACTTCCCTCTTAGTTATATGAAATGCAACACTGCTCTCATCAAGTACCACCTGCTAATAGACTACTGTCAAATTTTGAGCAAGTTCCGTCATTTACTTTGCGTTTAATAGCTGTTCTAAACATACAACCTCGTGCATTTTTTAAAAATGAGAAAAATTGAATTGCGAGTGCTCATTAAACATTATTTTTTGTGAAAAAATCCGTCAATCAAACCAAGGAAAAACTTGATAAATACTATGGGGAGTCATAGAATAATACATACGTAGATAAACTTATTCTCTCATCTGACGTTTCATTTCACACTCTTCATCGTAGGTTTGTGGAAATGAGAGCAATTAAATTTCAAATTTTCTTACACCAGGTGGAGTTACAAAATATGTTCACTTAACTTTTTCCTGTCATTTTGGTGTAGAACTGAAAAATTTATATATATTTTCCACTTTTTTGTTGACTTTTATCGTTGGTATACATTTGTATTGTATTTAACACAACTAGTTTGTCACAAAAACACGAAATTCTGTTGTTGTTCCTTTGTGGATCGCTGTATACTATTGCCACCATCTGGTATTATTGAACCCATATTTTCCACCATCCAGTGTTTACTTTCTTTCCATCGTACCTATGACGTTTAATTTATTGAGCGAATAAAAGCTTCTATGGCATTTATCATTCTATGTGGGGACTCTGCACCATCGATTTCAATGGTAAAAAATTGGTTTACTGACTTTCGTTGTGGTCGCACAAGTACAAATGACGCTGAACGTTCTGGACGGCCAATTGAGGTCAGTCAATACACCCGAAAGTTTCGAAAAAAAATCCATGATATGGTGTTGGCCGATCGAAGAGTAAAAGCGCGTGAGATTGTTGATGCCATAGGCATTTACATATGGCAGTGTGGTTTCGATTTTAAATGATCAGTTGGGTTTATGAAAGCTGTCTGCAATATGGGTGCCGCGTTTGCTCTCAATAGACCATAAACGTGCGGGTGCACACGTGCGTAGTCTCAATGGCAAAATTCCATGAATTTGGGATACGACTTGGTACCTCATCCGCTATATTCTCCGGATTTAGCCGCCAATGACTATTTCCTATTTCCAAACCTAAAGAAATGGCTCGGTGGAAAGGGAATTAGGTTCAACGATGAAATTATTGATCAAACAAATGCCTATTTTATGGACCTCTAAAATTCCTATTTTTTGGAAGGGATACAAAACATTTAGAAACGTTGGGCTAAGTCCATTGAGCTAAAAGGAGATTATATTGCAAAATATTTTTTTTTTTTGCAATAAAAAAACTGTGTTTCATTCAAAAAGTCATGGACTTATTGATCAGCCCTTAGTACACAGTTAGGAACTGGGCTGAAAATTCAGTACGATAAAAGCAGCAAAGGACGGGGATTTTTTTTTAAATTTTATGAAAGAACCGATTGTGTCGTTGTCTGTTTTGTTTCCGTTAACATTTAAATGTCATTAGGAACCTCTTTGTGGATTTTAAAATGTATTTATTTCCACTGATTTCTCTAATTACGTGATTCATTCTCATTATGACAATTTTGGTTTGTGTCCTACAAATTTTTGCACCATTGATTGGCTATACCGTTCATAATTTGTATCGTTTTGGGATTCTTAATCTGCAAGGAATTCTTTATCCGATATACTCATTCATTTTGCCAAATGCTTCTGTCTAATCCATGATTTTTTCAGGTTGTTTTTTTAATTAATCGTAGCTCCTTTGTTGGAGTATAAACAGCGTTGCATATGACAATTTCATGGCCGCATTCCATATAAATTGGTTTCCTCTTATAGTCAGTTGCCACAATGTGCCCCTTTCGACAACTACAATAAAAAAAATACAGCAGACAGTTGTCCCTGGAGGCTGTGTCACAGACACGGCCATTAAGTTTAACGTAGAATACGCCATCCGATAAGACAGAAAACATATATAACAATAAATGATAAATAATACAAGCAAATGAATTTATTTATTTGATAGTTACTTTTGATAATATACATAAGCTTATGGTAGGAAAAATAGGATAAAAATGTTTTTAAATTAAAAGAGTAAGGATAAATGATAAATAACAGACGCAAATCAATTTGATTTATATTTTTTATACTTATATATACAAGTTAAATTCAAATTCACATTTAACATTTTGTTTCACTTAAATACATAAGTAAATATACGAAATTTCAATATTTCATCAATCAAAACAACAGCCGAAGGTTTGTGTCCACACTGAAACAGCAGCATAGTTTGTGTTCACGCTACAAACTCAAACACTCAACCAAACACAACACATATGTTTGAGTGTATGTGTTTAAACAATTTTCATTTGAGAAATTTAAATATTAGGAAGATATCAACCAATATGAAATGTATATCAAACGAAAGATAACATCTTCATTTACCTACAAAAAAATTGTTAAAAAAAGTTATCTCGCCGTTTCCTCATAATCAATGAAATAAAGATTACAACAATAACAATCTGACATGACTCCCTATACCGTAAGGTAAGACGTATTCTACGCCAATATTATGTTCAATTTTTTTAAACTTAATTTAATTTATGTATTTTAATTAATATTTTTATTGAAATAAGTTCTGCGAATGTTGAGAGGGCCGCCCTAATATTAAAAAAGGTTTACCTTATCGAGTCTTCGCATTAGCATTCGAGCGTTGTGTGAAAGCTTTACGCTTTACAATTCAAAATTAATGTTACAACAGCTTTATTGAAGCTTTCGCAAAAAAGCTTTATTACGTTAGCTTACTGTTTGTTTCACTTTTTAATAGATACATGTTGCCAAGCAACATTAGCTTGCTGTTCGTTTCACTTTTTACTAGATACATGTTCCTAAGCAATGTTGAGCAACCAAAAACACTCAACCAAACACCACACATATGTTTGAGTGTATGTGTTTAAACAATTTTCATTTGAGAAATTAAAATACTAGAAATATATCAACCAATATGAAATGTATATCAAACGAAAGATAACATCTTCATTTACCTACAAAAAAAATTTTAAAAAAATTCATCTAGCCGTTTCCTCAAATTCAATGAAATAAAGATTACAACAATAAAAATCTGACATGACTCCTCATACCGTAAGGTAAGACGTATTCTACGTCAAAAAAATAAAAATGTGTTGTCCCTTCCCTTTAGTGTGACATTGACATCATCGCTTCGATTAGATATATCACCTTTTGAATGTTTTTGGGGTGAAATTTTGTGGACCTAACGGTGATGTTTCCTTTCACCGTAAAATGCTTCCGATTTATTTTTTAGGAGTGCAAATACTAAATCACATATCCTGTGAAGATAGCTAACGGTTGTGTAATGCTTAGTCTGCACGACTCTTGCACAAGAGAACGTGGGTTTGATCCATGCTCTGACCACCTTACATTTCTGGCGACGATAGTCACCTTCCTTACTGGCGGGGACACTATCGAGTAACTAATTAGGAGAAGCTCTCCCCTGTTCCTGCATGGAAATAGAAAATAATTATTTCTCTACCTTTTTTAATCACTTTTAAATACTATCTTTGCTTTAATTTCCTTGAATTTCGTAGAAACATTAAAGGAGACTAAAGTGCTGCAACAAATGTTTCTTTCTTAAAATTAAAGCTAATTTTTGTTTTTGTAACAAGTTCAATATGTGGTATAATGTTGTTTTTTTAGGTAAATCCATGATTTGCCGCCTATCTCAGTTAATTGAATTCAATCTTAAAAATGTGAAATCCGTCCCTTGGAAAATAAAATTTTTCTGTCAACATTTTCAGCCTACAGGTTCATGACCACAAAACAAATTCATCACAGTGGTGACGAGGGACCAGGCAATAATCGTAATCTAATCTTTAAATTAAAGTACCAAAAAATAAGAATCGTTAAGCTAATTAATTTGTAAAGAATTGAGAAATATCATGTAATGACTGTTTTAACTTGCGGTTAATAAGTTTGGGATTTTCTATATATCGAATACAGTGCGTATCACAGAAACTTTCCACATTTGCATTAATATACAGCTGACATTACTGCAAAACTACTTGGGTAATTAGTAAGAAGAAAATTTCCAGATTTAAATTCCACTGAACAGAAGTTGAGTGTTGTTACTCACGTTAAGAGTACAAGAGTAGAAACACACATCCAAATATATTATAAAGGAATCACCCTTTCATTTTTCTTAGCGATTGTCGCTTAAAGTGACCAACAAAATTCCCTAATAAGTTCTACGAAAATAACTTAGGTTATATATAAAGGGTGTATTTTTTTTAGCTACATGAGAACTACTGATATCGATAACTATGGTTTCACAGCTGAGAATGTCAAACTGTGTTGGCATTTACATTCGCTAAGGTTTGGCAAGTCATCATGAACCGTTAAACGCTGCAACAACGCTTCCAAATTGTGGAAATTTACTTAAAAAAAAAAAAGCGAAGGTCATGAGCACTTCCTCCATTTTACGGTCAACATAATCGGCCTAGTGAGCAAGCAATGCGTGCAGTTATTGATCGTTTAGAGCGAAGACAATCCTCAAGCATTTTACGAATCGACATTACATAAATTAAAATTGATTGTTTGGTGAGGTTTATATGCTGGCGGCATCATCGGTCCTTATTTCTTCGAAATGGGCAAGGAGCTGCTTTACGGTGAATAGCGGGCGCTCTCGAGCCATGCTGACTGTGAAGTTTTCTTTCCAAAATATTATCAGCTAAATATCAACGACATTTGGTTCCAACAGGACGGTGCAACTTGGCATACAGCGCATAATCGATTTATTGCACAATCAATTTGGTGCCAACTTTATTTCCAGAAGCGGTCCTGGATAACTTTTTATTGAGTTCTGTTAAGGCATCGCTTTATTCCGACAAACCAGAAACTCTTGAAGCATTAGAAGCCAATATTCAATCCACAATTGACGCCATACGGCCAGATTTATTGGAAAAAGTCGCCAACAATTTGACTGATCGAATTGACTACTCGTAGCCGTAGACTACTCGTAGCCGTGGCGGACACATGCCCGAAATCATATTTAAAAAATAAATGTCATGAAATTATGTATCAGATTATAATAAAAACAAATTCATTGCAACAATATTACTGGCTTGTTTTATCATTTTAAGCTCTCATGCAGCTAAAAAAAACACCCGTTACTTAGCTAATCAACGACTAAACAGTAAGTACTACAGTCTTTGGCCAGTGAGAGTCAGAGGTAAAGAAAGACGAGTAGGGAGGCCCACTATGAAATAGTGGGAGGTATACAGCGAACACAAGAACTAATCCCAAATATGAAAAGAGGTTTTACCAACCATTAATTCGGTTGTTGTCATCGAATTTCAGTTACCACATCCGTAATTAGTTTGTTACTGCTTAATTAAGTCCCCACAATTGAAGTTCGGGTGAACCCATCTTTAAAAGGTTGTGGCAATCTCTAATGCAATTGTGACGACTACTAATACGAATGTGATGACCACACACAGACAAGGGATTCGTTGTCACAACAATATTTACAGCCAACTAAAATTTGGCGGTTACTTGGACTATCACAATATTCAGTTGTGATTACCAATAATTGTGTTCCGTGTCACCAAATGTTGTGCATATCACTTGATTTGCAATTCAGTTTTGGTTGCAAGAACCGAAATATTTAGTTGAAGTTAGGAATTTTATAGAAAAATAGCTCCAAAATGAGGCTGTAACCAATATATGTCTCGAGTATGGCCCCAACGTTTTTTTTAACAAATCGCTAAAACTAAAATATTTCGAATAAAAAATCGCTAAAACGTCTTTATGTCTATCAGTCGGAAACGGACCGTTTTTATTCGAAATGTAACCAATTATTCCGTATTTCTAAAGGGTTTCCATAAAGTGGTCCTATTTGTATGGACGATTTAAAAAAAACCACAAAAATAAAATCGCTAAAATCAAAAAAAAAAAATTCTATATCTCGGAAGCGATGCGTCCAATTGCAAAAATAATAATTTTTTTTTAGCTTCAAATGAGGCATCAACGTTTTTTTTAACAAATCGCTAAAACTAAAATATTTCGCATGAAAAATCGCTAAAACGCCATTATGTCTATGATTCGGAAACGGACCGTTTATCCGAAATGTAACCAATTAATCCGGATTTCTAAAGGGTTTCCATAAAGTGGTCCAATTTGTATGGACGAGTTTAAAAAAAAAAAGCCATAAAAAGAAAATCATTAAAATAAAAAATAGCTATAACTCGGAAACGATGCGTCCAAACGTAAAAATAATAAATGTTTTACCTCCAAGGGTTACTTAAACCAATGGATGGGTTTCCTACGACATTTTTTTTTTAAATTCGAAACTAACAATTCTCAAATAAAAAATCGCCAAAACACACAGCGATTTTTTTAAAAGTAAATGATGCCGTATTAAAGACATCCTTTTAAAGAGGTAAAAAATTATTATGTTTGCGATTGGACGCACCGTTTCCGACTTATACCATATTTTTTTTTTGATTTTAGCGATTTTCTTTCTGTGGGTTTTTTTTTTAAATCGTCCATACAAATTGGACCACTTTATTATTTTTTATTTTACCGATTTTCTTATTTTGGAGATTTTTTGAAAAAAATTTCTTCCACTTAATGAAAACAAACCCCTTACAACCCGTCTAACAAAATCCGTTAAACTAACACTTGCCTAATAAAAAATCGCTAAAACACAAATATGTGGTGAGTTAGCGATTGTTTTTACAAATAACTGATACCGTATTAAAGTCTCCTATGGAGTTTCCGAGTTACAACCATTTTTCATTTTAACGATTTTCTTAGTTTGTCAATTTTTTGAAAAATGTTTTTCCATACGATTGGACCACTCTATGAAAACCCCTTACAAATCCGTAAATATTAGTTATTTTGTCGATTGGACACTCCGTTTGCGAGATTTTGGCATAAAATTGTTTTAGCGGTTTTTTATTCGAGAAATTTTAGTTTTAGCGATTTTTTAAGGACATAAGTGATGGCGTATGCAAGACATTCATAGACTATAGCCTCCTGTGGAGGTAACGAAGTTATTATTTTTGCGATTGGACGCCCAGTTTCCGAGTTATAGCCTTTATGTATTTTAACGATTTTCTTAGTTTGACCATTTTTTCAAAAATGTTTTAACGTAGAATACGTTATACGGTAAGGTAGGGGTGTTGATCTGGAGCACAAAATTTTGAGAAAATGTTTGTCACTTTCATTATAAGTTCATAATACTTTATGCAGGCACTGAAGAAAATTCAAGTATGGTCGTAACATATTTAATATGTCTTCTTTTGATTTGTATTTAAATAATCATATTGCTACATATAATTTTTTTGATTCTATAAGTAAATCAAAATTTAACTCCTTCAAATTTTGTATTAATTTTCATATGCTTTGTATTTTATGTATTATAACATCATGTGTAAGAGCAGTACGATTATCTGTGTGTTCATCACAGAACCAGTGTGAGAAAGAGAAGAAGAAGTATAATGACAATGCATGTTTTATGTGAACATTACAGAACCAGTGTTGCCACATGCAGTATTTACACTTGTTTTCAAATGTGCATCGAATTGATATAAAGTGTACCCAAATTTTGTTAAAAACTATCCTAAATTTTTAACATAAAAATTAAAGATAAATTTGATAGATTTAAATCATTTATCAAAAATTATATTTAATTCATATATTTTAATTGCAAAATGACTAACGTATTCTACGTCTGACCTATGCGCCCGTGTTATCTAACACAGGCTTCATATTTTTTTTCCATACGATTGGACCGCTTTATGAAAACCCCTTACAAATCAGTAAAAATTAGTTATTTTTTCGATTGGACACTGCGTTTGCGAGATTTTGGCATAAGATAGTTTTAACGATTTCTGATTCGAGAAATTATAATTTTAGCGATTTTTTTTAATAACAAAAGTGATGCCGTATGCAAGACATCCATAGATGCAATAGGTAAAAAATGTAATATTTTTGCGATTAGACGCACCGTTCCGAGGTATAACCATTTCTCTATTTCAGCAATATTATTATTTTCGCGTTTTTTTTTTTGAAAAAAAAAATTATTCCATACTAGTTGAAACACTATGTAAAAAACTCGTAGAAACCTAAAAAATTATTTATTTTTTCGATTGGTCGCTCCGTTTCCGATATACACACAAATGGGGATGGGTTACCCTGTGTAACCCATTACCCATCAACGTGGGTAATGGATGTGTAATGGATAATCGTGCAGGGTAATTTCCCATCGTCGTGCTTAGTTACCCATTATTTCCCCATACAGTGTGGATAATGATTACCATTCTCCACGGTGATAATGTATGGGTTAGACATGGTGGGGTAACTTGAAAAACTCAGATATAATTTAAAAATATCATATGTATGTTTCAGTTAAATTGTCATCCACAATAATAGTTCCTCCAGACAAGTGTCCAAAATTTTTTGCATGCTTGTGAAGTCGTCAGATTTAACGATTGTGTTTAAAAGAATTTGTGGTAATACTAGTAAACTAAAAAATGCATGCGATTCAGAAACTGGTATGGTGAGATGTACAACTGAGCATATTCGTCTTGTCTACACCAACAAAATATACATGGAGTTTAATGAAAATATTTTGATTTCGTGTAGCAAAATTTATGTCAACCGTTAGTTTTGTCGAAAGCATATCACATTTTGGGTCTATACGGCGTATAATGTGTATATGGTTTTACCTTTTTACTTTTATTACTACTTTACAACCTCATGAGGTCAGATGTCCTAGACATATTAATTAAACAATCAAATTAAACGAATCTCAAGATATTCCTCCGACTGGTTCTATCCTTCACCTTTTCTCGCCACACACAATGCTTATCAGTCACCAGATTCCACTTTCTCGTCCTCGTAGGAGGGCAGCCCATTATTATTCGATGTTGTTACCCTCTGGAAAAATTTTTGCGATTCATTATTCATCACACAAAAAGTCACTTTTAGGGCAAAGGGCAGAAAAAAATGGCTTCTCAGAAACGAAATCACCATTAGTTTAATTATGATATTTTAAAAATATATGAATTTTTTGCATTTATATTAAAATTTGATGCGCTCTACATCATGCATAATTTCTATACTTTTATATTCATAAATCAGTCGTGTCTAAGACGTTAGTTAGTTATGCCAATTGCAAGTTTTTAATGCGAATAACTAGAACATTTCCAGGCGTATTTCGATCGGATCAAGGCATATTATTTTACATTTTCTTGGAACTACTAAACATAAGGAGGCAGCAGAAAAATCGTCAAGTATTAAAACACAAACTGTATTAACAGAGTTCAAGGATCAACAACACTCATTCATCATTTTTCAAAAAGTTTATTAAATATAAATTACCTTCAGTTCCCTCAGGTACCAAAAATGTATTGAAGAATTGAGGACACGGATGTTGAGCAACGACCACATCGTTAATTTCGTTTTTGGAGTGCTGGAAAAGCTTTTTTTTTATTAAATGTCTTACCGCTTGCTGCAGCTAACGCAGGAACAATTTCTGCATTTTGGAGCACATGGCTTAAAGCTGCAGAGTATTATACGAAACCAATTCAGGCATTCGAAATTCCATGATAAAGTCGATATTTTGATTAGAATTCATAATTATCATATATCAGAATTTATTGTCGATGATATCGATAAATTAAAAATAGGTCTTACTGAATAAAAGTTGTATTAACCAATCTGAATATTTCTAAAAACCTCATTCATCTGAAATGGAAGATACAACTAAAAGAAGTACATTATTCGAATTCGTGTTCAAATGTTAGTCACTGTAATTACGATTTAGTTTCTGAAACAAAAACAATTGTTACAAAATTATGTATTCGATATTTCGTAAGAGGCTTTGCTGTCAAAGATAAAATATATTTAAATGTTACACTAAGACTTTTCAGAAAAACTATTATTTTAAACAGAAAGTGAGAAACAAATTTGTGAAAAAACAATAAAGTATATAAATATTATCCACCGAAAAATATGGTAAATATAAATATTGGACATGGGACTGACCTTGGAGGTGGAAAAAAATGATTCCGTCATTGGGCAGTCCAAGCATCTCACTACTTCCACGCAGTATGTCCTGGGCAATGGCTTTATCGGAAACCTCCGTTAGCTAGCTAGAGTGAGAAGGCGAAAAGAATGAGCAGCTGATTGGTAACCAAAAATCCAGTTTCGACACACTGCATTCTGGTCAGCGTCTGATCCATAATCGGTGGCTGAAACATAATCATCTTGGCAGTAGGTAAATTGCAACCCACGTTGGGCAGGGTTTGCCTCCCGCCACCGTTTATATGCAATGAAAATACACAGAAAATATAATAGCCGGAGATATCAATGTCTTATCAAAAAATGCTCACTCTTCTGCTAAAGCAGAATACACCCTCCTGAGGACCCAGATGCGCAGTGGAAGCTCATCTCGCATTCTTTGGAAAGAGCTGAAGTTGGCTATCAAAAACCGCAGAAGGATAAGCCATGGCACGACGAAGAATGTCGCATTGTAACTAATGAAAAAGACGTTGCACGCATGACAACGACACAGTCAGTTACAACGTGTTCTGCGAGTGAGCGGTACAAGAGACTGAGAAGGGAGAAAAACCAACTATTTAGGCGGAAAAAATGGCAGTGGGAGCAGAGGAAAAAATTCGGTTGAGACAGCCGAATAGCCGTAACCGAATTAAGAGGTTGTCACAACCGAATTAGAGGTTGGCACAACCTCATCAGAGGTTGACACAGCCAAATTAGAGGTTGTCACAGCCGAATTAGAGGTTGACACAACATCATTAGAAGTTGACACAACCTAATTGGAGGTTGACACAACCTCATTAGAGGTTGTCACAGCCGAATGAGAGGTTAGCACAACCTCATTAGCAGTTGACTCAACCTCATTAGAGGTTGTCACAACCGAATTAGAGGTTGTTACAACCGAATTTAGATTCTGCCATAAATGAATTATTTTTGAATGAATTAGTTTTTTTTATTATTAAGTGATGATTTATTTTCTTGTATTTTTATAAATGAATTAAAAAACGAGAAAATAAAGTCATATATATGGGGTAATCTATATACATAAGTAGAATAATACATTTAATTTACATGCCTCTTCCAACCTTTATTGAAGTCCCGGCCATCATGGGACACCGCACTAATTCTGACGTGTTGTATCGGTTGCTCTAGGTCCAAAGCCGTTTTGTATCCAGACTACCGTATATATCTGCTGTTGATATCTGCTTAAATAACATCTGCAAAATAAGACGGTTTAATACAAAATATAAGTAAACCTTTTTAAAATAATATTTGATTATAAAATTTGAAACGTCAGATTTTAGATACATAGAATTATATTGTGGTAACCGAATTGAAAATAAATTCGGTTGTACCTATAGAATTCATGAGAAATCCGGTTACAGCAACCGAATTGACGCCAAATTCGGTCGTTGCAACCGAATTAAGGCTAGATTCGGTTATTGCGACCGAATTGAATCAAATTCGATAGTTACAACCGAATTGATGTCAAATTCTGTTACTACAACCGAATTGAGGTTGGTTAAGACCAGATTCGGTTACCCCAACCGAATTAGGTTCCAATTTCGGTTGTTGCATCCGAATTAATTTGAAATTCGGTTGTTTCAACCGAAATTTTAAAAAATGTAGTTGACTGAGCGAATTTAATTTGAAGATTCAGTTGTCACAACCGAATCAATTATGAAACGAGGTTGCTTCAACCGAATTTCGGTTGTGGAGACTAAATTCGGTCATAACAACCTCAATCCGGTTGTGGCAACCTCAATTCGGTTGTGGCAACCTCAATTCGGTTGTGGCAACCTCAATTCGGTGGTAACAGCCGAATTTACGGTTGCTACGACCACTTTTCAAACAATTAGTTCTCTGAGTGTATGCAGGACGAAAATTTTTCCAGAGGGTAACAACATCGAATAATGGGCTGTCCTATAAAAAAATTGCATCCCTGCTTCAAGGGTTTGTATTTGTTTCTGAGAATGTTACACTCAATAAGTGCAAAAATGTTGAATTTACTGCCCTTCAGGGTGTCACGGAGAGAATGTTGCCCGATAAAATGGTTAACATTCTTTTTTTTTTTGTCCTTGCTAAGCAAATATTTCCATCTTTTTGTGGGGCGCTAAGCTAATTTAAGCAACTTTAGTTAAAATCGCTTACCTTCTCACACAAAGTAGTCGACATATAAAGGGTTTGTCAACAGAGACGCTACAAAAGTAAATCGATAGGGACAGCAAACGACGCCATATTTTTTTCCCGCTCTTTTGACATTTCTCTTCAGTAAGGTTTGCCATTTCATCATGGAAAGATATACGAGCCAACAACGAGTCGAGATTATTAAAATTTACTACCGAAATTTGGAGCCAGTGGCATCAACTTTAAGAGCGCTACGTCCAATTTCTGAATTCTGAACTTCATTTCTGGCTGAATGGCTTCGTCAATAAGCAAAATATGCGTCATCAAGCCATGAGTCATCATTGCATCCCGAAAAAATTACGGTTGGGTGCGGTTTATGGGCCGGCGGCGTCATTGGGCCGTACTTCTTCCGTGATGATCAAGACCGGCACATTACTGTGAATGCGAATCGCTACCGTTCAATGATAACCGAATATTTTTGGCCCCAATTGGATAATATGGACTTGGAGGACATGTGGTTCCAACAGGACGGCGCCACAAGCCACACAGCGAATGCCACAATCAATTTATTGGAAACCAAGTTTGGTGAACGTGTTGTCTCAAGAAATGGCCCAGTCGATTGGCCGTCTCGGTCGTGCGATTTGACGCCGTTAGATAATTTCCTGTGGGGCTACGTCAAGTCTATGGTTTATGCCAACAAGCCAGCGACGATTTATGAACATCGTACTAACATCGAACGTGAAATTGCAGCAGTATCGGCCGATTTATACTTGAAAACCGTCGTGAATTGGGTTCAGCGTCTGGACTTCTGCAAACGTGCCCGTGGTGGCCATGCAAAAGAAATCGAGTTCCATACATAATGGTATCGAACGTACTTTCACAGGAAGAAAGAATTTCATTGGTATCTAAATCCGGGTTTGTTTTATTTAAAAAAACTTTTGTAGCGCTCTTATTGACAAACCCGTTAGTTAAGCGGGAATAACAAAAAATACCAGTTGTGTTGGTACTTTAACAACCAGTTTGTATGAAGAATCGCTTATAATGTCTTAATATCGCTTATAGATAAGAGTGTTTACCTGTTTTATCTAAAATTTTTGGATCAGTATCCATTCTACAAAAGCAAACGGAACAGCAAAGTTGTGAGAAACTTTTTCTTTTCTCATCCCAAAAAAGGCACAACTTTGAAGGAGCGATGACAACGTTTTGTAAATGTCGCCTCATAGAAGGGTAACATTATTTTTTAGAAACGAAATCACCATAAGCCTTCGTGAAGTGTTTAGCAAGCAACGGAGCACACTCGTTGATTTATAAAAACCCATATTTTGCATTCAAATTATTAAGTTCGCCGAAACACTGTGAATTAATTGTCCAAATATTATGATTTGCTGGAAGTGTCATTCCTTGGCATGTTTATGATGTCATTTTTCTATTCATGATATAGTGGCTGGCACTCTCTAAGAAATTATGATCAATTACAAATAATGATCAAATTGACTTTTGACGTTATTAAAAATCTATTTTGATAGTTGAATACCAATCGAAAAACTACTTTTTCTTTATATGCAAAACACTGCATAACATCAGAAATTGTTGAAATGAAAACCATCAACATTGTGGCAGACAATTTAATTATAAGCAACATTTTGATTTGATTTATTAACTTCTAATACATTTTCCAAATAGAGATTATGACAAAAAAAAATGTTGGGGGAACAAGAACAAGTTCAGTTTAATGACTTGGATAGATTTAAAGAATTTATCGGCACATGTTTGCTGTTTCAATTAAATTCTTTAGATTACTTTTTATTTTATGTAGAATAATTAGCATAACATACAAGTTCCTGTAATGTTACGCGATAGTGCCGGCCTACCCGCTGTCGTCATGTAATAATACTAACTTAATGTATAAAAATAGCAGAAAACTATCCAGACCGGACCGGAGATTAATGCGCTTACACGAGTGTTGAAAGAATTTGTATTGAAAACACAGCTGCCAATGAACTCGATACCTTACATGAATACTTAATACACAGTCTATTGTAAAATACTTTAAAGACGTTTTCGAAATGAAAACTAAAATTTTAAGCTGTGACGGTAATCTGTTAATGATGACGGTACTCGGATAAATATCAATAATAAAATGTTATAGATAATTTTATAAATTGGTACATTTAAAAAATCTATTCATTTTCACATGATCATATTTTCAAGACTGATTCATCCAATCATTGTCCTATACCTGTAAACCCTTCCGCGTCTCTATTTATTACAAAAATCATCAGATGTATTTAGTATAACTTCGACACAGTAATATCCAACCCGCTGTGAGATTCTCTGTGTGTCAGCTCCAGTTTCAATACAACACAAAATCAAATTCTAAAACAAACAAAAAATTATTTAATTTTATCAAAACATTCCAACATAATCGCAATATTTATTTATCGCAACTGCAACCGTGAATAATTGAAAATTGATTGGTATGTGAAATATTCGACACATAACCTTTAGAAGCAGCAAAATATGAATTGAACTACAAATTGATAATTGGTAGAACTTTAATCAAATATAGATTGCAACATTTTTTCGCAGAATTTCCTTCTTATGATTTCAACAATACATAGGAAACAATTTTAAAATAAACCTATGGAAATGCCATTGAACAAACTTCTTTTCCGCATCTGTGGTTTAAACGACAAAGTTCAGCGAACTCTTCTTTTATTTAAGTATTTAGTTGCCTTCAGCAACAAAAACAAACATAGTATAATCTCAAGAATATTTTCAATTCATGTATTTTTATTATAAATTAAATTGTTTTTATTGCAAACATATGAAAAACATGTTGTATTTGTTACGGTGCGGATTCATGATTTACATATTTTAAATTGTGTATGTGCGTTTGCTTATAGTTTGAAAACGTTGTTGAACTGTGAAATCAATACAGATTGACTTCCAATCCTACTACACATTAATCATCACATACGGCTTAATGTTTACCTATTGATCTACTTAGTTTAAAATGTGTCTTTTCGTAGTTTTCTATGACTTCCGACAGATTTCTATGATTTTGGGGTTTTCTTGTCTGCGGTTTGAGAACCTCTAAAAGGAAACAGTTCATTGAACCTATATTTCTAAGAGACCGCTAAGAGACTTCATTGGATTTATGGTTAGTTAACCAGCAGCCAAGGCAGCGACCCAAAAATCCAAATAAAAACCCCATGATTTACTTGGTCTTATTAATGCAAACAACTTGCAAAAAAACCCCGAAATATAAACTAAACTAAAACATGAAAATAAAAAAAAAACAATGAAATTCAGAGCAAAATGGGTAACAAATCTTTTCTTTTGACAAGGATACCATTGTTGTGTAAATATAATGTTTTTATTTTCCAATGGGACCTGGACCAAATTTTGAATATTTAGAATTACTCCAATCTTACATTTAAATCAGAAAAACCTCAGTATTCTGTTGTGTTTTTGCAAGAATATCCCTGGAAAAAAGTAAGTGTCAGGACATGTTTTGACATAATTTATATACCGTTAGACGTGCCATTTCATATGATTCTAATACTGTATACATTGTCTTTAGCTAAGGTACAAATTTCTCTGGAAAACTAAAACCAAATGCATTTTTGAAAAATGGTCCACCTCTTTCATGTGATACTACTACTGTATACATTGTATACAGTAAAAGTACAAAATTCTTTTAAAAACAAAAAAAATACCTTTTTTTAAAACGGTCCAGCTCACGGGATTTTAATACTAGATACGAAATATTTTGGGAATCATCAGAAAATAAACTTAGGTACTTTTTGAGAGGTGGACAAAAAACACTTTCTTCCTCACCATACAATGGGGCCCACTCTAATTAAGGGTCCGCCAAATTCCTTTTTTTTTGAAAATGCTATAAAAAAAACTACTGAATATTTTCTCAAATTTCTTTTTTTATTTGAAAGTACAATGCTTCCGGTTAATAATGGAAAATAATTTCATTCAAAAGGCTGCCTCGGCTGGCCATGCAGTAGCCTACACGATCGGTCCAATTTTTAAGCACATTATCGATTGTGTGCAGCTGTATTTCACCAATGGCTTCACGAATATTGTCCTTTAAAGCGTCAATTGTCTCTGGCTTGTCGGCGTAACACTTATCGTTGAGGGCACCCCACAAATAATAGTCCAACGGCGTCAAATCGCAGCTCCGAGGTGGCCAAACGACATCAGCTCTGCGGCTGATAATGCGATCTTCAAAAAGAGGGCGCAAAACATCGAGTGTAGCTTCGGCTGTGTGGCAAACAGTGACTCGTTTTGGGTGCATCGGCTTTTCAATGTATGCGTTCGGGTTTTCTGTGCCCCAAATGCGACAATTTTGCTTGTTTACATACCCGCCAAGATCTAAATGAGCTTCATCTGAAAAGATGATTTTTTTTGACAAAATCTGCATCTTCTGTAAGTCGACCGCAGGCCCACTTAGCGAAGCGAAAACGCATTGGATGGTCAGTTGGGTTTAACTCCTGAACCAATTGGACTTTGTATGGCGTCATACCAAGGTGTTTATGCAAAATTCGTCTCAATGATGCCTCCGAAATGTTCAATTGTTGAGAACGACGGTGAATTGATGTTGATGGCGCTTCACGCACACTTTCTGCCACAACAGCAATATTCTCGGGTGTACGCACTATTTTTGGCTTTTCACGCTTTAGTTTATCGATGAGGATGCCAGTTTCTTTCACTTTTCTTTACAAGATAACGAACATACGGAGCTGACTGTGCTTCTCTTCTTCCAAAATCCGTACGCAATTTTCGCACACATTCTGCAACATTACCATGATTTGCAAAGTAATGTCGCAATATTTCCCAGCGTTGTTCAAGCGTATACACAACCATCTTCGTTCAGCGGAAGGATAAAACTAATTATCTGTCAAATCAGACATGAGCTAAGTGTTACCATTCACGAAATAAGCACTAGTTGAAAAAAAGTTAGATGGCGGACCCTTTATATGTTTAAAATCATTGTTTTCATGAATTGAAGACCTGCACCTTTTTTATTTCTTTGCTGTCAATCACGTTTTTGTCTTCAGCAGTCTTTAACAAACAAAGCCATATTTGGGTCACATAAACATGTATTATAACCTATTAATCATTGTGTCTCCAAAATTAAATATTGAATAGCAAACGTAATGTGTTTGGACACAAATATACTACATTTGCGACAAGCTAGAAACTCTCTTACGGTTGCATCCGAACAACAAAGAAATACAGATTTTTCAGCGTGCAGATTTAAATTTTGTGCCGGACAGATACAATTGGATATAATGTTTGCTATAATTAGGTCTCATGAGAGATATAAATAGTTAGGCATGGGCGAGATAAGGTTATATGTAAGCAAATATTTGGTTATATCTACCGCAATGTTCTATATCTTTAAATAGATGTAACCTTATATCGAGCCAGATGTAATTATATGTCACGTAAGATCTAATTTGAAATGAAATTTGAACTAATTAGTCCAAAATAGGTACAGTAAAAGCTCTCATAAGCGGACACTAACCGTCGGCGAAGATTTTGTCCGTTAAGTGGAGATGTCCGTTTAGTAGAGCGGAACACACAATTTTTGAATATTATGTATTTTTTGAATTTATATCTTTTGTAGAAATGTTATTACGTACGTATTGTATTAAAATAGTATTTACAAATTTTTTTAAATTAAGGTGTGTGAAAATAATGTGAGATAGTTTTTTGGTTGAATTTGCTTTCTGTTTCTTTCGACATTTGCTCTTCTAATGACTTTAAATGTTCAAATGCTGTGTCGTCTTGTTCTGCAAATTTCTTTAAACCGCCAATTTGCTCCAAGGCTTCCTTATACGAAGATATTTTTGATATTTTGTATGATACTTTGATCCAAGGTCTGGCATACCGAAGTTATGTTTGGAGTCAAAACATATATTTTCATATATTTTTCAGTTTCATATCTCTAGGATGAGAAGCGGCATTGTCCAAAAACAGAAGAATATTTCTCTTTTGAATTTGAATTTTTCTATCAAATTGTTCCAACCATTCAGGCATAAAAATTTTTTAGTCAACGTTTCGAGACAACGTTTTTAAATGCCCGTGGGCGTGCTGCTTTTCCAATGACCAATAATTGTTCTTTCTCCCCAGCCATGTTGACACAAAATATAATTGTAAGTCACATTTTTCGGTTTTTAAAAGCCAGAGATTTATCTGATAGAGCAGGAAAGAAAAGGCCGCGCCCATCTGCATTATAAAAGTCCTCAGGCATATATCCAGATAACATAGAGGGTAGTTTCTCCAAGGATTCAGTCACATCTGCTTGATTTACGCTTGAAGCTTCTCCTGAGATGCTCTTCAAATGTATGGAATGTCTGTTACGCCATTTTTGCATCGTAATACCCAGTTTTTTCCGCAATATCCTTTGCCTTAAAATAAATAAATAAATGATTTCCCATTACATCCCATGAAGGGACCGGGGACAACTTCTCACAATCACTGAGCTGTGCGCTTTCCAGTTTTCACTCACTGATTTGCCTTAGCTTTTATTATTGGTACAGAGATATAGGAATATTCTGGCTCCGGGCTTTTGAAAACCATTCAAAACACTTTTGATCTATAAGTGCACCTCTGGGTTGCAAAAAAACTCTTCTGCTGGTTTACATTTATTACTTCAGATTGCCATTGCGAGCGTGTCAATTCCTTTTTCTTTGATATCTCTCCGGCTTGAGTTTTTCCAATATTAAACCTTTCGTAACAAGTGTTAATTTTAACAATATCAGTTCCTTAACAACGAAACTTACATACCTCTTCGCTAATTCCCGTACTGATAATCTATCCTCCTCTAAAACGTTTATGGTTTCCATTTTTTCTTTTATTGACAAAACCTTTCTTTGGGGCAACATTGTAAACCTTTAATTCGTAGCACAATTTAACCGAAACAAGTGAAGCTTCAAAACTATTAGAACTAAAAGGGAAATCCAAAACCTTACTTGTACTGCTTCCGCTTTTTATCACCCCTGTGTTATTTTTATTTCTCTAACGATTTTTTCATCTCTTAAGGACGGATTAGTGAATCTGACGTAACGTAACGTACCATACTATAAAGTGCTGAAAGTAATTACGATTGCAAGTAATTCCTTGTACACCCCTAAATCTTCCCAATCCCTTCAAAGCAATATAAATTAAAATTTTATGTGTCTGTTTACAAGATTGGAACTTCAAAACCACGATTTGCCCGCTCAACGGAGCTGTCCGCTCACTGGAGCTGTCCGCGAGGACAGCTTCTACTGTAGTTATAAGTATATAACAGCTTTGAACTAATTTGGTCGTATTAAATATAACCAGTACTCTGTGCGGATGATATCTAATAAGACCTACTAAGATACAATTTTCGGATTAAATTAAATCTAATTAGGTCTTCTAGATCGATTCATACCTACACTGTTTACAGTGTTCACCTTGCCTTTGCAATAACCTTTGTTTGTTTAAGGGAAGAGAGAAAAGAAATCAAAATATATTAAATTAAGTTGGCTATTAGTTGCCTAGGCATTGTGGTATCGGAAGTAAAATATCTGAAATTCTCGAAAGTGTATAATTTATTAATTGTGCTTTTATATTTATAATGTAATATTGTCCGTCAACTTAACCTTAACCTTAACCTTAACCTTAACCTTAACCTTAACCTTAACCTTAACCTTAACCTTAACCTTAACCTTAACCTTAACCTTAACCTTAACCTTAACCTTAACCTTAACCTTAACCTTAACCTTAACCTTAACCTTAACCTTAACCTTAACCTTAACCTTAACCTTAACCTTAACCTTAACCTTAACCTTAACCTTAACCTTAACCTTAACCTTAACCTTAACCTTAACCTTAACCTTAACCTTAACCTTAACCTTAACCTTAACCTTAACCTTAACCTTAACCTTAACCTTAACCTTAACCTTAACCTTAACCTTAACCTTAACCTTAACCTTAACCTTAACCTTAACCTTAACCTTAACCTTAACCTTAACCTTAACCTTAACCTTAACCTTAACCTTAACCTTAACCTTAACCTTAACCTTAACCTTAACCTTAACCTTAACCTTAACCTTAACCTTAACCTTAACCTTAACCTTAACCTTAACCTTAACCTTAACCTTAACCTTAACCTTAACCTTAACCTTAACCTTAACCTTAACCTTAACCTTAACCTTAACCTTAACCTTAACCTTAACCTTAACCTTAACCTTAACCTTAACCTTAACCTTAACCTTAACCTTAACCTTAACCTTAACCTTAACCTTAACCTTAACCTTAACCTTAACCTTAACCTTAACCTTAACCTTAACCTTAACCTTAACCTTAACCTTAACCTTAACCTTAACCTTAACCTTAACCTTAACCTTAACCTTAACCTTAACCTTAACCTTAACCTTAACCTTAACCTTAACCTTAACCTTAACCTTAACCTTAACCTTAACCTTAACCTTAACCTTAACCTTAACCTTAACCTTAACCTTAACCTTAACCTTAACCTTAACCTTAACCTTAACCTTAACCTTAACCTTAACCTTAACCTTAACCTTAACCTTAACCTTAACCTTAACCTTAACCTTAACCTTAACCTTAACCTTAACCTTAACCTTAACCTTAACCTTAACCTTAACCTTAACCTTAACCTTAACCTTAACCTTAACCTTAACCTTAACCTTAACCTTAACCTTAACCTTAACCTTAACCTTAACCTTAACCTTAACCTTAACCTTAACCTTAACCTTAACCTTAACCTTAACCTTAACCTTAACCTTAACCTTAACCTTAACCTTAACCTTAACCTTAACCTTAACCTTAACCTTAACCTTAACCTTAACCTTAACCTTAACCTTAACCTTAACCTTAACCTTAACCTTAACCTTAACCTTAACCTTAACCTTAACCTTAACCTTAACCTTAACCTTAACCTTAACCTTAACCTTAACCTTAACCTTAACCTTAACCTTAACCTTAACCTTAACCTTAACCTTAACCTTAACGTTACAAAACAACTTAATAAAGTTTAAAATAAATTCGTATTTTCGACCCAAAACATGAGATTCAAGGAAAATTCCTTTCGCCATCAAGTGGTTGCCAAAATGCTATCTTAGCAACAGTTTTACAACCCAATGGAAAATTTAAATTGGCGGTTGAAAATCCAGTTTAAAAATGTATTCAATTGTTTCCTCGTTTTAAATCGACCACTCGATAATTGGGGAATCACTTGGTGGCGTTTGGAGCGTGTTATTGGGGTTAACGTGAATAATAACAGAGTTAGTCATCTGCCAAACCGATTTAAATAATAATTTCATATTCTCGCTGAATTTCGCAGAAACTTAATAAAAATTCTTAGAAGACAATTATTCTAATTTTAGATACAAATGTTTTATTTCGTCTATCTCGTTGCTATTTGTTTAAACTTTATGTTCGTAGGTTTTTCAGATACCTTAAATGGAAATGGGGTTTGTCACTATTTAATAAAGCGGATTTTATTTAAACAATTCCTTCCATTCAACTGATATTTAAAAGCAACCGGCGAATCATTATGCGGATATTCGTACAATATGAACAAATTGTTATGATCTCTTGCGGCTGTGGGTCAATCTCCGTTTCAATTTGATTTATATGCGCCAATTGTTTTGTTATAGTTTTTTCCTATTAGTAACAGATTTGAATTCATTCATTCCGGCTTTTATTTAGATTCAATTAATTTGGAATTTACGTTTTGTTATTTTTGAACCAGTATGATTAATGATATTTATATTGACATGACAGTCGATTACAAATATAGAACAATATGTGTTATTAACATTTCAACATGAAGTCTTGATTTCAACAACATTCCCCCCACCTCTACATTTAAATTTACAAATAGTTTCACTAAATACGGGCAGTACTCGTATGTACGTCATCAAAAGTCACACTTTCAAAAACGCAGCGCTTTTGTTAAGACGCCATAATGTTCACATCAAACAAACGTTTTAACGATAACCATTACTTGGCAAACAAAAAAAACAGTCGGCTGTTTCTTAGCCCGTCGTAGTAGTTGTTTTACTTCACTCTGGGTCAATTGAAGTACCCATACTAATTTGAAAAAAAAAATGAATTTTACTAATGAACGCGGTAAAAACCAATCTAAAGTTCATTGAACTTGCTCGGCGATGTAAGCAACAACATGATGAAGTATGGTGAATCATGATAAATATTTTCATTCTTTTCTTTAAGTATATTAAAGTGAAAATTTGGAAATGCATAGGCGATTAAGACCTTTAAGCGGATTGGGGATAATGAAAACTCTTCTTAAAATACGGTTCGGAACCGGTGTAAAACTATAGGACCCAATTAGTGAGTATAAAAATGGAAATTCCACAGCTCACTGCATGTGATAAGCTCCCACAGTCCCTTCATGGGAGGTAAGAGAGAAATTTTTTTTATTGTTTTCCACAAGCGGTTCATATATGAATGATGTCTGAACATATGGATTATAATTAATTTGGCACATTTCATAATTTCGTCTCACTTTTCAATTTCGACGAAAAATTTTAATTCCTTAACTTTATTTTGTACACGCTGAGTAATCTTCCTTTATTGTTGTTGGGTTGCAAATATAAAGTGTTTGTACCTTGTCGCAAATATAGTATACTTGTGTCCAAACATATTGTGTTTCCTATTCAATATTACGTATTCGAGACACAATGATTAATAGGTTATAATACATGTGTTTGTGACCCCAAGCAGATATGTTTGTTGAAAACTACTGAAAACGAAAACGTGACAGAAAACTAAGAAACAAAAAAGCAGCAGATCTTCAATTCACGCTTGCAAACATATAAATGGTTCTTACAGTATATTGCTGGGGCCATTATTTTCAGCTCGTATGAATGCGACAGACGACAAAATGTTTATTATTTATATCCGCCAATTTTACGTCTATGTGATTATACATAAATAAAAACGAATAACAATTGGTTAGATCTCAAATATTTCACAATTTTACTATTTTACTCTTCTTTTTTCTTCAAAGGGCACAATTTTTGTATCCATTGCACCAATGAAAATGTAATGGTTTGCAACGAAGAGCTAACAAAAAATCTTGTATAACATATGTCATTACAACAACGACAAAATTGTTGGATGTACGAAAGTTTGTATTGCAAACATTCAATTGAAAACTTTTCATCTATGCAAAAAAACTGTGTTTCTTTCAGTGTATACGGACTATAAAATTTGTTTTCAATGCTCAATTTCTAAAACGTAAAAATATATATATTGGACTAATATTGAATTTACTCAAGCTTGAAATAAATTATTTTAATTAATTAATTAAAACTTCTTATTCTCTTTCAGGTATGTACAATTTTATTCGTTGGTGAGTTTTGTGTTATAAACTTTTAATATAACTTTAATAAACAATACATCAAGATTTCCTTTTATGAGTTAATTCTGTAGTGATACAAAATTTTTTTTTTATAATATTGAGTATATGTAAAAAATTTTGGATGTACTAATAATTAGGAAAAAAATTAATTAAAATTAATCTAATAACCGTAATATCGACTGTTGCCACCGAATTTCAGTTGCCACAACCGAATTGAGGTTGCCACAACCGAATTGATGTTGCCACGACTACGTTTAGTCCCCACAACTGAAATTCGGTTGAAGCAGCTTCTAATAAGTTGTGACAACGTCTAATGCGTTTATGACAAACTCTAATTCGTTTGTAATAACATATAATGTGGTTGTGATAGCCTCTAAATACGGTTATGGCTAATTCAGTTACTTTTCCTGTGGGTGTTGAACTGTAATTTAAATTTTGGTGGCTGTTTTTGACCACAAAAGCGGACAGCTGAATGTCCATTGAGCGTCTTTCTGCACGGAGAGAAGTTTTCACAGAAATTGGAAAAACACCTGAAATGCCAAATCCTTTTTACAGGAAAACGCAAAACATTAAATTGATGGGTTATACCATGTACAGTTCTTACAAAAGGCGTTTATTTAGAGACTTAATTAAATAAACTGCAGCTGAATTAAATCACCTACAACGAAATTGGTTTTATTTGAGAGATTATTTTTGATATTTTGAATTAAATATTATTTGTAGCATAAGACAGCCGCAGCTGGTTGGGGCGAAATAGTCAATTTTGTCGATAATTTTTTGTAGCATTTGGGGTCATACTCCTGTATCGGTAATTACTCGGCAATTGCTGTTTTCTACGTCACCAAGTATTTCTGGATTATGGCGTTGATTAGCGATTTCACATACCACCACGTATAGAATATAGTGTTTACTCTCACTATCTTAGAGGCCAATTCACAGGTCCAAATCGTAAAACTAGGCGCTAACCTTCAATAAATTAATTTCGGCATGCGCTGTGTTTCATTTTGCGCCAGCTTGTTGAGACGACAGCAATGATGCATCAAGGCGAATAACTTTTTTCTGCAAAAGCTTCCAAAAATTGGATAGATACAGATCCATTTGTTGTGCATGCATGATGATTCGGGTCTTTCTCGGTGCTACGTTCTACGGCAACAATAATAATAGCACGTTGCGGGATGGGGGCTAAATGAGAAAAAATTAAAAAACTTTTGCTTTAACACTATTATACTACAACCCAGTATTACCAACTATATTGGGTAATTTGGGCACTTTTTGTGTCTAGTCTAACATATGTTAAGAAATTTCTTGTTTAATGGGAAGTTTTCTGGGTGGAGCCTGTAACCGATATTTAGTATATATTGTAGGTTTGAACCCAATAAAAAGTACATTCAGAAAAGCCAATGTGAAAGAAGTTTAAAAAAAGAAAATTTTGTTAAATAAGTGCCTTTTCTTAAAAAAAAAGTAAATTTTCTGAAAAAAATACCTATTCGTATTCTGAAACAAAGTACCTTATCATAAAGTAGTACCTTTGCTTAAAAAAAGGAAATTTTCTTACAATAAGTACCTTTTCTTAAAAAACTAAATTTTCTTTAAAGAGTAACTTTTTGTTGAAACAAAATAACTTTTCTTGAGATAAGTACCTACTCTTAAAAATTTACCTGTTCTTGAAAAAAGGACCAATTCTAAAAAAATCCCATTTCTTAAAAAACCCCTTTCTTCCAAAACAAATACCTCCTCTTAAAAAAATATTTTTTCTTCAAAAATTCCCTTTCCTAAAACTACCTTTTCTTAAAAATAAAATAATACCTTTTCTTTTCTTGAGATAAGTAGCCTTTCTGAAAATAGAAATGTGGATTTTTTACAAAAGGCAATTTGTTGTAAGAAAATGTATTTTTTTAAGAAAAGCTACTTATTTAAAAAAAATTATTTTTGTTAAGAACAGGTACTTTTTGTAAGAAAATTTCCGTTTTTAGGCAAATGTACTTCTTTAAGATAAGGTATTTTTTTTAAGAAAAGGTACTTTGTTTAGGAATATGAATAGGTATTTTTTGAGAAAATTTACTTTTTTAAGAAAAACCACAAATGTATGAAAATTTTCTTTTTTTAAACTCCCTTCACTTTTGCCAAATTCACTTTTTATTGGGTTCAAAACTACAATGTATATACTAAATTTACAGGATACCGGCGTCATCTAGAAAACTTCCCATTAAACAAGAAATTTCCCAAAATATGTTACTCTAGACACAAACCAAAACGTAATACCCAATATACTTGATAATATTGGGTTGTAGCATAATATTGTTAAAAAAAAGTTGTTTAATTTGTTTCATTTAGCCCCATCCCGCAACGTGCGAAAAGGAACTTTGTTCCAAAAAATTTTTCTTAAAAATGTTTATCATTTTGCAAAAAGTATCTTTTCTTAAAGATCCATTAAAATTATCATATTTTTCAACGGGCACGTTAGGCGTATTGGAACTAACTAGTAGATAATATAAAGCGAAAGGAACTTGGCTCCAACCGTTTGTCCCATGACACCTCATGTAATTTGTTTTACGTAACAGTTCTCAAAATGGCTGATACGCACTGGAAACAGTAATGCTAACTTAAAGTGGAAAAAACGCAGCCGTTATTTGTTTCTTGACATCAAAAATCAGCAGGATAAGCGTCGGATTATTCAATTAAACCTGCTATTTTGCAGTATCTCGGTTGAAAGGGGAAAAAATAAATAATTGGATCCTCTGAGTAATATAAAATGCAACCACTTCTATAAAAAAACTCTATCTGATAATGCAATTACACCCAACGAATGATTTAGTCACGACCAGATAAATTAAAATTGGTTGTAGAAATTTTGTTGCTGCAAACGAACATTTGTTGAATCAACAATATAATTTCTCTTGAGGTAAAAAAAAAATTGTGTACAAGAATTGAAAGTCATACTATTTGTTTATGTGGTAACTCTATAACCCGTTTTACGGTAAACGACAAAGTTCACATTATCTATTATTTCATTCACCGAAAACGAGTTACAATAACTCCGAATTAAAAAGATCATTTAACGAGAAATCAATAATGTTCGCGACGAAGAGCTCTTTCATTTAACGCTACCAAATTATGTGTGACTAAATATAATTCATTTTGGCCGGAAGTATACCTTGATTAATTTAAGTAATTTATCGAATTTTAAATACAAAATTATTTGTGTACCTACGCTTTCTCTGAAATTGAGGTGAACCCAGAAACTATCACTGTAGGTTGGCGCAACTATTCAGCTTAACGTTAGTCTTACCAATACCCACCCGAGTGACCATTTCGGCTTTAATACTTTAATATCTATTAATTTTTCTCCGATCTTGGGGCAGTTTTGACTAACTGAACAAGTTGTTCGAAAAAAATATGATAACATTTTAATTTTTTTAAATTTTTCAATTTTATTTCGGGGTTTACAATCAATCAAAAGGATAACCCTTTGGTGGGTATTGGCAATCGATTTACTTTTAGTAAGGCGAAGGTTAACATTAGGATTAGCGTCTTTACCATTGTTGCAAGGGGGCAGAATCAATTCAGTGTTTGTACAATTCCAGTGTGCACAAAAACGTATGCGGATCCGTTTCGAACCCGTTATGGTTCCATAAAATCATAAAAACGCGAAATGTGAGTTCTCGCTCTCCGTAAAAATATCAAAAAGCGAATCAGTAAATTTCGATTTGGAGGATCCGTCTCGAACTCATTACGAGTTCGTAAAACATAGAAAACTAAATCAGTAAACTTGCGATTTAACGGATCCAATTCGAACCCGTTACGAGTCCGTAAAACCACCCCAAAAACGAATGAGTGAAATTGTGATTTAGTGGATCCATTTCGAACTCATTACGAGTCCATAAAAATATAAAAAGAGAATAGTGAAATATTTAATGTCGCAGATTCATATCTGAGTTGATAAACAAAATACTAAAACTGAAAAACTTCAGCGGATATAAGATAAAAAATATAGCTCATTAAGTACTTGAATTTTAAATATCTTTTAAATATCAGATCGAATGCGTTTCGAATCCGCAAAAATGTCTAAATGTGGATCCGTCTGGAATCCATTTTATTTACAAAACACAAACCCGAAACGGATTCGAATATGAAGTCTGATGCGAGTTCGAGACGGATCCGAAAAAGTACAAAAAAAGGTCCGTCTATTCGAGTTCATACGCAAGCGGATTCGTTTGTATCTATAACAGATGCATGTTTCGCAAAAAATGTACGAAGCCACGGGTCCGATTGGTATTCGTAACGGACTCATATGGCACAGTGGGGTGTGCCAGTGGGATTGTGTGTTCACGAGAACAGTTCTGTGGAGTTTTCTTAAAATGTTCAGTACTCCAATTCTGAAAGGATAAAATTCTGAAGTCTGAACTCCACTTCGGCAATGTAAAACTACTGAAGTCCAACTTCTACTACCACTCCACTTCGCCAATGTTAAAATTCGGAAGTCTAATTTCTACTCCGACTCCACCTCCGAGTACATCTTTGATAGTATTGTATTTCTTCCTCAGTTCTCAAATTTTTTAGTTAATTTACTAATATGGAGTATTTTACATTACAAGTAAAAAAAAATTTTTCGGAAAGGTTGGGGGGGTTTGCTGGCCCCTGCAAACGGGCCTGCCTAGGCCCCGTACAAAGTTGCATCCGTAACTGGGTCCTAATGTTCTTGGAGGCACGAGTTATCTAAGAATTACTTTAAGTTTACTAAAAATAAATTACATCGCTCTACGCTTCGATATAGCCCCAAAGATAACCACTTTTGAAAATGAGCTCTATCGGTCCAGATTTTAATATAGACCCTATGTAAATGCACCATCCAAGCTTGGTACTAGCGGATTCAGTGGTCACAAATATGACCTAATTTTAGCAAAAATTTGTACATAAACCTTTCTTAGAGCAAAGATAATCACTTTTGAGAATGGGCCACATTGGTCCACGTTTTGATGTAACCAATATACAATATGCCTCTTACATTGGGTCCCGATGTTCTGGAGGCACGCTTGGCCTACGAATTAAGTACAAGTGTGCACAAATTATCTAAATAAATACATTCTAATTTAGCCTCCAACAAATTCCCCCACCAAAATGACTATCAGATCCAGAGGTTACAAATATAATCAATTTGAAAATGGGCTTCATTGGCCCAATGTTTGGTATAGCCAGCATACAAATGTCCCAACCAAACTTGGTACTTATGAGCGAATTTCAACGAAAATTGGTGCATAAGCTCTTGAAGTACTTTTCAAATCGGTTAATATCAGTCGCCTTTGGGTAGAGCCCACCATATAAATTGTACCACCCAGCTTTAGAAAATCGGCACCAGAGTTACAAATAAATTTTAACAGATTTCAATTAAATTTAGTAAATCCTAAGGATGATCGTTTTTGAAGACAGGATATATAGGTCCACGTTTTGTTAAAGCTGCTATAGTGATGTATGGCCTTATACATAAAAAGATATGAGGGGTTTGCGACACGATTTATCATACTAAAAACGTCTCTCAATTCTCTCAGAAGTTTTTGCGAAAAGGCGCGTAGTCTATATAATTTTATTATAAACATTTTCGTCCCATTATTAACACGTAACGAAAACACAAGATGGTGCAGGGTACTATGACATAGGCAGTTGACTATGGCCGATTATAACATTGCAAAGTGCGGCCGGTTGGAAACAACACGGTAATAATATCACAACTTTTAAAGTCTTGTTCTTATCATTTTAGAATGTACCAGAGATTGATATCGGAGGAGTAAGGCTTTCAGAATATTGCATTCAGAGGCACCCTGTGTCAACACAGTTGGTGCCACATGGTGTCAAAGTTGACCACTTTTGAGCTGTTGAAATTTTCAAAGCCTGGTACTTCTACACATATAGGCCAATTGCAAAGATTTTTTACTTTTGAAAATCTTCTATTCAAGGAAAACAAAACACGCTAAGTGTTCCGGAATATATTTTTCCGTTATTAACCCTGCTGTTAGATTAGAAAAAACTTACGAATCTTAGATTGAGGGACCATTTGGTCCATACTGGAATTTTCATCCAAAATAATAATTTTATCTTATCCTTTGTAACTATTTTGGTTCAATAATTTCTAAAGCAAGTATTTGACATATCAAAAACATCTTCTAAATATTTGACATGAATTTACATTCGCTTGGTAATGAAAAAATGTACTATTGACCAAATGGTCCTCTAACCTAAGATTCGTCATTTTGTATTTTTCTCAGTCCTGAATAAAGTTAGAAAATTTAATTTTCGCACATAACATTGTTTTATTAAAAGACCCCATTAGCAGAAAAATTTAGTCAGTATATATCACCGTTCCAAAGTTACAAGGGAAAACAGAAAAAATTTGGACCAAATGGTCCTAATCTAACAGCAGGGTTAAGATACTCTCTATCAACGTTTAAAATTGTCTATTTTCCCACTGACTTTATTCAGTTTTTGGAACGAAGTTCCTTATCGCACGTTGCGGGATGGGGGTTAAATGAAAAAAAATTAAACAACTTTTTTTAACAACTTTATTACAACCCAGTATTATCAACTATATTGAATACCTTTGCTTAGGTTTGTGTCTAGACTAACATATGGTGGGAAATTTCGTGTTTAATGGAAATTTTCTAGGTGGAGCCTGTAACCAATATTTAGAATATATTGTAGTTTTGAACCCAATAAAAAGTAAATTTAGAAAAGCCAATATGTAAGAAGTGCTCTTGCTTATAAAAAGTAAATTTTCTCAAAAAATGTAAATTTTCTTATAAAAAAGTATTTATTTTTAACTAAGTGCCTTTTCTTAAACAAGCATATTTTCTTACAACAACTTGCATTTTCTTAAAAAAATACATCTTCTTTACAGAGTAAATTTTTTATGAAACAAAATAACTTTTCTTGAGATAAGTACCTACTCTTAAAAATGTACCTATTCTTGATAAAAGGACCAATTCTAAAAAAAATTCCCATTTCTTAAAAAAACCCCATTTCTTCAAAAAAGAAATACATTGTCTTACAAAAATTCCTTTTCTTAAAAGTACCTTTTCTTAAAAATAAAATAATACCTTTTCTTTTCTTGAGATAAGAAGCCTTTCTGAAAATAAGTAAGTTTTCTTAAAAGAATAACCTCTTCCTAAAAAGAGTACCACTTTAAAAATTACCTGTTCTTACAAAAATTTCTTCCTTGTGAAAAAAATTCATACTCATGGATTTTTCTTACAAAAAGTACTTCATCTTAAAAATAGTACATTTTCTTAAAAAAAACAGAAGCTTTTAATAAAAGAAGTGTCTGTCTTTAAAAAATGACGGGAAAATGTAATACATATTCTTACAAAAAGGACCTTAAAATAGACTTTTTTTCAAAAAAATACATTCTATAAAAAAATTTCTTACAAAAATGTTTATCCTTTTACAAAAAGTATCTTTACTTAAAGATCCATTTAAACTATGGTATTTTCCAACGGCTGCCTTAGGCGTGTTGGAACCAACTAGTACATAACATATAGCGAAAGGAATTTCCTTCCAACCGGGTGTTCCCTGACACCTCCTGTATTTTTTTGTTAATAACTAGGCCATTTGAGGGAAAATATTATTTCCGAAAACTCCACTAAATTAGGAACACTTCAGCAAAGAATACAAAGCCATTTGGTATTGCCGACTTCTAAAAGTTGGAATTTTTTTCAACCTGTAAAAAACACAATATTTTTCCGAAAAGGTACCACGATTCATTCTGAAGTTTCTATGGGTTTTTCCAAGAAACGTAAACAAATTTTTAAATTTTTCTGAAAAATAAGGCTTTGGCAAATATATTTAATGCAAAACTACAGTCATTTATAAAAGCATCCTACAATCAGCATTCATTGAAAGTGTGCAATTTCTGAACGAAATTTTCAATTTCGATGTTTCGCAAAAATTTCTCTCGGGGTGTTTTATATACTTTTTATTTTTGTTGTAGACTAAAATGCCAAAAAGAAATACATAGATCCTAGGCATAATGTGCTCAAGAAACCTTAATATGTAAAAGTCGAATTTTTGTTAAAGAAATTTTTTAAATATGGATTTTTCAGAGTAGAAGTTTTTTGAATAATTAATTAATAATTTTCTGTCTTTATTTTTTGTTTTCATTTAACAGGCGTACTTAATGGCCCTGACATTAGAAAGCTATTCAAGAGCAACTTTGATTCATCGCTTGATGAAAATCATTCAATGGCATGGATTTACCTTCAGCGTGTATGCACCAGAGTCTTGGGAGGGGATCGAGACGCGGAACCGGAAGCAAGAGAATGGGTGAAACAAATGCTGCATTATTTTGAGATAATCGGCGCATCGATGACATTAAAGCTGCATTTTCTTCATTTTCATTTTGACGATTTTATCAAACAACTCCCTACCGAATCCGATGAGCAAGGAGAACGGTTTCACCAAACCACAATGCCCATGGAAAAACGGTACAAAGGCAAAAACCTCAACGCATTGCTTGCAGAGGTATGTTGGTGGAGTCACAAGATCACCCTGTATGATGTTAATGAAGTATTTGAAGAAGAAAGAGCTGATGATGGAGGGCAGTCTGGAAGCAACGTGCCTGTGGACACCATAATTGCTGAATCAGAGTCAGATTCGGACGATTCGGACGACGATTTGGATCCACAACTTAAGAGAGCGCGATTTGCAAGTCCAGGGCCATCAACATTATAAACATAATACGAATACTTTTTTTTAATATTTTTGTAATAGATAGCATAGTATCTCAATGTTGAAGTAAATAAAAAACAAATGAAATTAAAAAACGGTGTTAAGAATAATTCCCAGGAAGTTTATATGTTCTAGAAATTTGTTTATTGAGATCTTAGGTAAATTTTTGTAGTTTATTGTTTCCTTGAATTTTGAACGGTTTGCTACCTATGGACCTGAACACGGGAAAAGGGTAAAAAAAATCGAATTTTTTTAAGTTTTTTGCGATTTTGATCTGGAAGGTTCTTTATGACAAGATCTACAACTTTGCCTCAGAGAGTAAATCGAAATTCTGAACGGTTTCCAAGATATGAGCCTGAGAAAATGATCACATTTTTACGAAAATGATACAGAGGCCCCAAATCTTTGGCGGCCCATAAAAAAAAAAGTGCATGACTTTGGGAAAAATTGGGAAACACGGGTCTTTTTTTTTAGTCTTTTATCACGTAGTGGTGTCCGTATATGGTTATTTTGCCATGACTTAAAAAATTACACACAGTGTAATATGTAAATAATAATATGTTTCTGAATAATATGTAAATAACTAGTATATGTACGGCATTACAAGAAGTATAGGTGCCACCCGCAAGCCTAACACTTTAACTTGATTTTGCCATCTCTGTACCCTGCCGATTGCATCGTTCAGGAGGATTTTAATTTCTCGAGAAAAAATCCTCCTATTCTAAACAGACAGGGAAAGTATAATAAGGGCGAGAAAATTACGAAGTTTCGAAATCAGCTGTTTTACTTTATGACGTTAGGTTTAGGTTGTTAAATGGAAATCATATACAGCCAAAGTCACGATGTCGAAAGTTAACGTTCGCTTTCTTTCTATGCGACAAACAGCTGATTTGGGAGCCACTAACAAGCGAACGAAAACATATAAAATTCAGTACAAAATCGGACCGCACTTACACCCTCTCCTACAAAATCCAAGCGAACGAAGCCAGTCACTCACTTCCGTTTCAAAAAGCGAGTCACTATCTTTCGACTTGTCGTTCGCATGGTTTTACGTGTGTTTGTGTGGTTGTTGTTCAAAGCAATAATATAAAGTTGACGTTCGCCATTTAATTTCAGAGCGAGAGAGAAGAGTACGAGGAACCAGTATCTGCAGTTGCCGCAAAGTTGGCGTTTTTCTGCTGAAATGGAAATATATTTTAATAACAAATTTATTATAATGACATTATTTTCTGTCCATTGTCTTTCTTCCATTGAATTCTATGTAAATTGTTTTTGTTTCAAGCTTTTATTTGATTTCCAACTATGCGCCAACCAAAAGACAAGTGACTGGTTTTGACATTTTCGTTCGCATAGATGACAGCGAAAATAGTTAGTGGCTTCCGATTTTGCTAACACACAAGCCCACAATAACATTTAAAGCCTGGGATAAGAACGAAAGAGAGTGACTGGCTTTCGTTTGCTTAGGTTTTTTATCGAGATCGTGACTTTGGCTGTTAATTAAAAATTTATAAACAAAATAAGTGAACGTGTACACCGTAGCATTTAGAATGATAACAGAAGAACGACCGGGAGCAGGAGAAGCAATAACAAACGTTTGCAAGGAGACAGGTACGCGATGCGACGAATTCACTTGAGCTCCCGCATACTTTGTAGGTACAATAAGGGAACATATTTACTTTAGCACCAAATGCCCTATTTTTTTCGTTTTTTTGGTCTGATAGGGCATCAAACGCTGACAAAAAAAAAGAAAGAAAAAAGTGAGCTGGTCCATATTTTCCGAAATATAGACCATCAATTTATTAATTAAAGTTTGAAAGCTTGAATGTGTAATCGGGCATAACTTAGCCATTCATTATCCGATCTAGTTGAAATAGGCATCAATACAAATGCCTTTCTAGACTCTATAAATCTGTGTATAAAAACTTTTATTTTTATTAACCCATTAGGGGGCTAATTAAAACAAACGATTTTTGACATCAGTTTTTTGATATAAATTTATTTTTTTCAACAAAATGCCCGATTACACTTCCTTTGATAATAGAAAAGACCTTAACTTTTTTGCAAGGTACAATATTCACCAATAACCCTTCAAAGACCGAAGATATTAAAGTTAAAAGTTAGTATTTCTGTGTTCTAAATCTTTCTGCGTGGCTAAGTAATTGTCTCGTCTGCTGCGAGTCCTACACCCGCTTCGTGGCTTTGGCATAGTATTTTTGTGTTAAATCGCGCAATTTTTTAAAAATATTTTTTTTAATTTTGGTGAAAAAAGTGTCAATTGTATTTCAAAACTTTGAACTTAAATGTCTTCGGTCTTTGAAGGGTTATTGGTGCGAATTATGCATTAAAAAAAGGCTAAAGTTTTGTCTTTTATGCGAGTCTGCCAAAAAATAAGTATAATGGGGCAACTTTTGGAAAAAAAATTATTTTTTATCAAAAAAGTGAGGTTAACAAATAATTTTTTTTTTAATTTCCACCTTTTTGCTCTTTTGTAATGCAGTTATTGATCAAACAAGTGAAAAATGGGGGAAAAATGGTAAAAAAATTTAAATTTTTGCGAGTTTTAAGGCACTGGTTGCACTTTTAGGTTTGTTCCACATTTTTTTCCCTATTCAATATCTACAACTTTGCTTCAGAAACAAAAGAAATATTCCGTACGGTATACCGAGATATAACAGTGTTAAAATATGCTAAGTGCTAAAAATCCACAAATTATTAATGCAGCCAACTTGGCAAAGCGAATGATGCAGAAGTTCTTATTTTCGGGGCTACTTTCACGTGCAATTCTCAGAATTGAGTCCCGAATCAATGACCCGAAAAATGTTGTACTGTGTAAGTGTAGTAGTACCAGGCTTTGGAAATTTCAAAAGCACCAAAATGGTAAAATTTGACACCTTGTAGCACCAACTGTTTCACACCGGTTGCTTCTGAATACATTATACTGACAACCTGGCTCCTCTTCTACAAATGTCTAGTACATTCTAAAATGATCAAACAAATACTTTAAAAGTTGTGATATTATTACCGTTTTTTTTCAATTGCCTCCACTGTGAATTGGGTGCTTCCACCTTCGCACCTGTACATCTTTCGCCCTGACCATTTGTGTTCGTTTATAATAAACGGTTTCCTGAGTTTGCCACCAAAGTTAATTATGACAATTTTGGGGTACATTTAAGTTCGTTTGCAGCAAACGAAAAGACCTGTAATATAAAAATTTTTTCTTTCTGTGTAAAGTATACAGTTGTGCGGATAGCCATGAGATTAAGTAGCAAACGAAATATTTTTGAAGATAAATATATTGTTTTGAGCCAAACGAGCACTAAAATACTATAGAGCCACCAATTCGCTCTTGGGTTTTTGACCGAAGCGAATGGAACGTCTTAAAGTTGGAAGTTTAAACGTCAGGAGAAGAATTTTGTCGCTGACGTTTGATACATAAAACTGAAATTGTGACTGTGAATGTGCAAAATATGTAAATATATGGATATTGTGAAGGCACAAAATTTAAAATGGAGGATTTTTTCGAGGTTGACAGACGTTCGATTCCTCTCTGAAGAAGCATAAAGTGAAATTGTCAGATGAAAGAGTTGGCGCCTGCTGGATATGTTAATATATATGTCAACCCGTTCAAAATTAAGTTAAACTTCTGATTCCTAGATCGAGATTTGCCTTAGAACTACTTAAAATAATGAAAAGTTGAATGACTGGATTTTCCATATTAAAAATTTTCCAATTTGAAATGGAAAGCTCTCACGGTCAAGCTGAAATGCTTTAAATTTTTAACTAATATTCTGTTATTAACATTGAAGTAATAACATGCAAATTGTTGAGCTAATAACGATAAATATGTTTAATATATTAGTTACTCTTATTTTCATAGATTTCTACAAACTTGAACTTATACAACATGTTTACTTATAAATAACAGTAATATTTAATACAGTTTCCATATTCAATCGGTAAATTTGTATTTTTACAATTTACCCAACCGCATTGAAAATCTCGTCTTACAGTATCTAGTGTTACACATAACAATATCACAGTTAATTACTTGGTTAAGATTTAGAAAAACTTGTTACGCTTAATAATCTAATGCTGAACATTATTGTGAATCCATTGAATGTAACTCCTGATACGAGTATAAATGGCCGGTGTTTCGAGACCGCAGCCGCGACCATATGAAACGAGACCTTCTATAAACCAACCGTTATGGGTAGGATGTGCCAGGGAACCACCCGAATCGCCAGAGCAACTATCCTTGCGAAATTCTCCGCCAGCACAGAGTTGTTCCTCAGCCACATTATAGGAGCAGTCGCTATTCTTTACATAGGGTACATTAACCTTGCGCTTTTCAGAAGTAAATTTTACTAAAAAAAATAATTAAGAAAAATATTTAAACAATTCATTTCGTACACAACAATATTTTAAAATCTTACCCGTTCCATTGTGTCCCCACCCGGCCACTGTCAGCCTCATACCTGACTTCAAAGGTGGCAGTGAAGGCATTGCATCCGGTAGACATATTGGTGCCACTGTATCGGTAAACACGATATTTTTATCGGTTCTTATTAGAGCGATATCATGATGATTGTATATTTTGTTCACATTATTATTGAAATTTGGATGCACTATGAGACGTTCGACATTTAAACGTTGGTACGGATCAATACATCCAAAACTATCGCAATCTATAGCTGATTCAGTATTGTGATCGCCAACGCGAAGGGATACCCTGTAAGAAGTTAAAAACTCAATAAGACTTGGGAGTTTACGATCATACCAAAGTTGCTTGACCTACAATCTTCCAATTTTTTCCTCAATTTTTCCCTTTATACAGTGGGCTGCCGTGAGGACGTATCGTTGATTGATAACATTGCCGGAACAAACAGAAACCAAATCACCATTAGCTGGAAGGAAATAATAGAGTTTATTTAAAATTAACCAGGATTGTTTATTTTCCTAAAGAATGTTTTGTATCAGCGTAAGAAGAGCCATTCGTTTTCGATTCGATCTTAAAATTTAAATCGGTAAAGGAGTTTAATTTTAAATTCTTCGAATATTTAAATCTTTTAAACTCCCGAGTTTTATTTTTAGCTCGGAAGACGAATTTTAAATTTGAAAGATTTTAAAATATTGTTCGCTCCCGTGAGTCGAGTCGAGTCGAAATTCCCGAATATTTTTTAATTATTAAATGTATAGGAGAAATGTACATACATATGTCTGTAATAATAGAAAAGCGCGCAACAAAATGTAAAATTTTATGATACGGAAAATTTTTTCGAAAGGATGGGAAATTGTTAAAAATGCGGCAAGTGGGGAAAGTCTTTAAAACGCGAGAAAAGTCGTATTGAATGATTATGAATGTGTTTATCGCTACATTGTTGCAACAACTTAATTTGAGTTGCTGCAACGAACAACAGCAGCAGCAGTATTATCCACTCCTATTGACTTGGTTCATAATAAAAACGAAAATAGAGTAGTAACTACGGCGGAAAGAAGATTTCTCATTCGCAGTAAAAGAAACTGGAAATACAACAAAAATCCAATAGACAAGCGTCAATTGAATCTTGCGGTGAAAGATCTCAAGGAGAAGCTAACCGATCGGAAGAATAAAAATACTAGTATATGCCTCAGAGAACTTGACCCCAATAAAAAAGGAGAGCACTGTGTTTATAATGCCACAAAATATTTAAAGTGACCCTCCAAAAGGAATACTCCTTTAAAGGATGAAAATGGCACCTGGTGTAGATCAGATAAAAGCAAAGCGGAAGCTTTTTCTAAACATCTGGAAACTGTGTTTACACCATTCTCTTCATCTAATGATGACGCTTACATAATGTTATTTCTGGAATCTCCGTGTCAAATAGATCGGCCAATTAAGCATGTTACTCAAAAAGAAGTAAGAGAAGAAATAACCAAACTTGGTAGAGGCAAATCTCCTGGATATGACAAAATCGACACCACTGTTGCGAAATCGCTGCCAATCATCATATTCATACGTTATCCTATTCTTGACTTTATTATTTAATTCGATTTTACTTCAACATTTTCCAACGTAGTGGAAATGTGCTAAGGTTACAATGGTCCTTAAACCAAAGAAAGTAGAAAATTCGTTAGCATCCTATAGGCCAATAAGTTTGTTGCCAACATTTTCAAAAATATTTGAAAGAGTTCTCCTAAAAAGAATGAAGCCAGTTCTTGAGAGTCTTAATATTATTCCTGAATACCAATTTGGATTTCGAAACGTGCATGGGACTCCCGAGCTATGCCATCGTATAATCAAAGTTATGAACGACGCCCTTGAAAATAAAAAATACGGCTCTGCAGTATTTTTGGACATTAGTCAAGCTTTTGATAGAGCTTGGCATTCAGGACTTTTGTATAAATTGAAGTCTGTACTCCCGTCTCCTCTTTTCTTGAAGTCATATCTGGCGGACAGAACATTTTACGTGAACATAAACCAAGAAAACTCTACGATTCGGCATACACTTGCTGGAGTTCCACAAGGCAGTGTTTTGGGACCAACGCTTTATTCAATTTTTACGTCTGATATGCCAATTACCTAAAACATAACTATTGCTACATACGCCGATGATACTAGTTTGAAAGCGTCAGATACATCAGAAGTGGAGACATCTCGGGTTGTGCAGGATGCTCCTAATAACATTGAAAACTGGTTGAAAAGGTGGAGAATAACCATAAATGCGGAAAAATCAGCACATGTCAACTTTACCATGAGAAAAAATGATTGTCTTTCTATTTTCCTAAACGGCACTGAAATACCGAATAGCACACATCTTAAGTACCTAGGTATGCACTTGGACCGACGTTTAACTTGGAAGCATCATATAAAGGCTAAACGTGAACACTTGAAAATAAAAACTAGAAAGATGACTTCGCTGTTGGGACCTTAATCGCAGCTTAATCTGTGCAATAAATTAGTCATTTATAAAGCAATCTTGAAACCCGTTTGGAGTTACGGAATTCAATTATCGGGTACGGCTAGTAACTCCAATATTGAAATTTTGCAGCGCTACCAGTCAAAACCGTTAAGACTTATAACAAATGCCCCTTGGTATATAACAAACAAGGCAATACATAGGGATCTAGACATACCAACTGTTCGTGAAGAAATTATACGATTTAGTACAAAATATTTATATAGCCTTTGTTATCATGATCATCCTTTAGCTGTATCTCGTTTGGATGAAAGCAATGAAACCCGCAGATTAAAAAGAATTCACCCTCTAGACTTACCTTTGAGACATTAGATTAATGTAATTTAAATTTACAATTTAAAATTACAGAAAAAGGTCTTGAGCTTGAATAAATTTGTAAGTTTTAAAAAACAGAACGAATAAAAATTCCTGATTGTAATTTTAGTTTATATTAATGTATACAGGGTGTCCCCTAAACTTTTGTCTAAACTTAAACACGTGATAGCTGAGAACAAAAGCTACAATGTTTGTTCTTACGCCAATTGCCCAGGTGGCTTCGTTTTCGTGATATTCGTGTTTAAAATAATTGCATTTTTGAATGCATTTTCAATAAATGCATAATCTACTTTTTAAATGAAAAAGAAATATCATTGAAAATTGCTTCAAAATTGATTTTAAATCAAATGCGACAGGAAATGACTATTAATACAACTACAACTGAAATAAGAGACCGCTCATCTAAGTGCATAACGCAACAAGGCTCTCATTTTGAAAATTTTCGTTAATTGAAAACATTTTAGAAAAAAATTCGTTTTCATTTCAAACGAAAAAATAAATTAACGCAGCAACGTATGTTATTACTTCATTTTAAAAAATTTGCTTATTGTTAAAAAGACAGATTGCAAATAAAGACAATTGAAAAAAAAAATGTGTAGAAGAAAATCTAAAACTAAATTTAAGCATTAAGTTTGTGAAGAATGAACGTGTTGAAGTAATTTTCTTAAAATAACCACTGGCTCCAGTTTTTTAGCGGATTCAGTTTCTACGCGGTGCAAGAAAAATAATTAAAAACTAAAAATAATGCACTAGGGGAGATTTTTTTGAGGAAGGATGAATTTCAACATTTTGATGAAATAAAGAAGGATTTTAGGGTTTATAATAGTGGTATTCATGTAAACGCGAATCCCGAAAGCTTCGAACACTTGAAAAGCAAACGTCAAAAAAAAACTAAAATGTTGTCATACAAAAAACTACTTGCAAAAATGTCCGACGCTTCGTTCTCGACGTTTGCACAGCAACAGTGACACTAAAACTTTTCCACCATTTGTGCAAGTCGTTTTGTGTGAGAAAAATTTTTGTTTCGACGTTTGCTGTGCAAGTTTGGTTTGCGTTTACAGGAAACAAAACCAGTTTGTAGACGGTGTTTGTTTGAAGGCGAAGACACTTAAAGTTAGCAACACTGATTTCTGTGCCAACCGATTTGGCAGTTTTCGCTTACGTTGGAGTTGGAAATTCGTCAAGAATAGACTCACGCCGGGGGAACGCTTTCAAATTTTTCAAATTTATTTTGAAACTCCTGGGGCAATGCTTGCATTTTGTGGTGAAAGAAACACACTTTGGTTAAACGGTTATGCCAATAAGCAGAATTGGCGCATTTAAATCGATGGTAAACCACAAGGTACTTTCGAAACAGGATTACATTTTAAAAAAAGTCTCCTTTTCGTTCGCTTTATGGACCGGTGGAATCACTAGTCCATATGTCGTCAAAAATTATGAGGCTCGGAACGTTACAGTCAAACATGATTACTATTTTTTTTTTGTGTAAGACATGTGGTTTCATCGGGATGGCGCCACACGCTGAAGAGTCTGTATTTTTTTCTTGTTTGGATGCAAATACAACGTGTGTTTGGAACTTGTCGCCAATATAGTATACTTGTGTCCAAACACCTTATGTTTGCTATTCAATATTACATTTTTGAGACACAATGATTAATATGTTATAATATATGTGTTTGTGATACAAATACAACTGTGTTTGTGCTACAAACACAACCTAAGTTAATGTTATTGTAAGTGTACAGCTATATTTTTGCATTATTCTGTCAGTCCGTGATTCAGTGCATGAATGAGTGTGTAAATGAATTGAGTGTTTCTTGTGGTGGCTGATTTGTTGCGTTTTAGTTTCATGCATTCAGTCATGCAGCAATTTTACAAAGTCGAAAAACTTTAACATAAATAGCTCTGGAACACCATCTTGGTGTAATATAGCCTTTGATGCCCTCGATGTATATGGGGATTGGTTCACTCGTTGGGGCTACAGGTACGATTTTGTTGCACCTTTATAAACTAAAGGTTTCGAAACGACTGGAAATCCAAAATCTAATTCTAATTACGTATTCTAATTACGTTCATTGCTACTGTTATCGGGTTATTAATATTAAACAAATTAATCCCTAGGTGAAAGACAAAAATTTGAAAAAAAAAAAACAAACAAAAAATGTATCACCTAATGGGGTATGAGACACATGTATCAAATGAGTATAATGACACATGTATTGAAGGACATGATAGTCTGAAGTTAGGCTAAGTTTCATTTCGGTAGGTTTGGTCCGCATGTCTAGCATTTTTTAACATCAGACCCTTTCGGGAAAAAGTTTGTAGACCTCTGGGGAAGAGCAAAAATTAGCATGACATGTTACTATCACATGCAAACAATTTCATATGACATAGATTTGGTTAAGGCCCTAAATAATGTTTCGAAAATTGCAGCGTAGTGCAATGCTCTACACTGGAAGAAAAACGTACACGAAAACGATGAATTTGTGCATTGTCCTGATCAATGCATCAATTCCTATCAATTGCCAATTCATCAATTCAAACCTATACCACATTTCATGGGATAAATGTAAACCCTAACATCAACTTTCCTTCAGATTCATCCATCAATTTATTTTAAATGACGCCTGAGTTTGATGCAGACTTGTGCAAATTTATTGCATGTTGTTAATTGCGTTGATGTAAAGTGTTTGCTCATATTTATGAAATTATTTTATATATTTTATGAACTTATGCGGTATTTGCATGAAAACTTTTCACCAATTTGAAGAAAGTTCAGGGTGTCTTTGATAGCTAATCTTAGAAATTTGGTAGCTAATCTTGGACATTTTTTGTTCAATCAGTGTCATTTTTCACACAGAGTATATGTATAGAACATTCGAGTATAGAAAATTCTAAAAATAATCATTGCAGTGTAAATTAGGAGATTACAAAAATTTATAAAACTGATATCAAAAAAATTGAACGATAATGTAAAATGTGAAAAACCATGAATGATCTTTAATTTAAGCAATATTTTCATTGAATCAATGAAATTTAACATCAATCTAATACAAATCAAATACTTTTTCAGTGTACACATATTGTTTGCTTTAACAACAAAATTGACAACTGCATTTAGCGCATAAGACATTCACTTGTTCGTCCATAGCACACGGACTAGAATGTTTGTGCTGCACCATTATCCCTTCTGTCTTTGAACATTCTGATGAAAACGCAATTTTGATCAGCGGAAAGAGCTACTGGGGACTTCAGCAGGCTGATTGTTTATGCATCCATTTTGTGTAATTAATCGTTTTCAGCAGGATTCGTATTAGCTCGCTCGCTCATGCAAAGTTCATCAATCATTCAATGTTGCGATCTGACATATTGAACTTTGGCACTCGGCTGTCGAGCAAGTCATTCCGATTTCTCGACGTTGGAAGAATCGAGCCCAAAACTATCAAAAATTTACGGAAAACTTCGGTTGAAAAAATGCAATTTTGCCATGGCAGACGAACCAGACATATAATTTAAATTGTAAGAAACCTGGATACTAATAAATCAAAAAAACTTACGAAAAATATTGTGTCATGTTTATTATAGCGTATTTCTAAGTAGAAACTCAAAAATGGGCCACATTTCAATTCTGCTATGAGACACACGGTATTCGTTGCTGCAGTCCAATAAGCACAAAGTTAGGTTTGGATACGGTTTGAGTTCGACACATCGGATTACGCTTTTGCCGATTCGATTCGGTCCCGACATGTCAAATTTCGCTCTGTCTCCAATCCGATTCGAATACGGTTTGAGTACGAACACGTCGGAATTCGCCTTCGTTGATCCGATTTGGATTCGATTCGGACCTGACATGTCGGATTTTTCTTTCTCTGATCCGGTTCGGATACAGTTTGAATACGAGCACTTTGGATTTCGCTGATTCGATTCGATTCCGACCCGACATGTCATATTTCGCTTTCTCTAATCGGATTCGGATACAGTTTGAATACGAACACGTTGGATTTCGCTGATCCGATTCGATTCGGACCCGACATGTCATATTTCGCTTTCTCTAATCGGATTCGGATACAGTTGGAATACGAACACGTCGAATTTCGCTTTCGCTGATCCGATTCGGGCCGACATGTCGGATTTCTCTTTCTCTTATCCGATTTGGATACTGGTTGATTACGAACACTTCGGATTTCGCTTCCGCTGATCCGATTCGGATTCGAGTCGGGCCTGACATGTCGAATTTCTCTTTCTCTGATCCAATTCGGCTACGGTTTGAGTCGGACATATCGGATTACGCTTTCGTTGATCCGATTCGATTCGGACCCGACAAGTCATATTTCGCTTTCTCACATCCGATTCGGTACGTACACGTCGAATTTCACTTTTGTTGATCCGGTTTGGGTCCGATATGTCGGATTTCGCATTCGCTGATCCGATTCAGATCCGCTTTCGCTGAAGAAACCAAGAATAAATAACACTAAATTATTTAATTTAAACTATTATATTTGTATCTCTTTTTTTTAAATCCTTTTTTATATCTAGTACATTTTGTTTGCGTTCTCATTTTCCGGTAGAAATTTTAATCCGAAATGATATCGATCGAGGATCCGGTATGATTTACACCTCGGATCCGTTCTCGCTTTGAAATCGCATTCGAGTTGATTTTGAGATCGGTTCCATTCTAGTTTCGAGATCGGATCGGAATCGATGATCTCGAATCGATGTGCTTATTGGGCAGTCAACTATATGCAATGACGCAATAAAACATATTCACCTCCACAACGAAGAATACCAATCACAGCTGTGAAATACATTCGTCGCTGAACTGAAATATTTGCAATACAGTGGCAAAATCCCTTTTATACGAGTATAAAACTGTTTCTAAGCTTACTAACAACGTAGATTATTGTTTTACGAATCTTTTTCTTGCAGTGTAACGAAATATACACAAAATTTAATTTAATTGAACTTCTGAGAATCTAAAAGTGCATTACAGAAACTGTCAGTTAGTGATTAAGTAGCTTTTGGTTTTGTGGGAATTTTCCATAAATCACAACACGTTGTTTGCTTGCATTTTTTTTCACATATTACAATACAATGGAAACATTAGTCTCTAGAATGGACTGCTTCAAAATAGTATTCTGTAAAACAAACCCTTACACTATTTTGTGTCTACATGTATAAGTAGTTAAGACTTACCCCTTTTGTATTCCAAATTAGCTAGCCACGGAAATTCTCCCAATTCCGCCTCCTCGCCGCCATATATCTTGTTTATCACCGAAATGGGTCCACATTCTGGTGGTTTTGGAAACAGGTCAGCATATTGTGTTTGTTCTGGAGGTCTTTGAGTCGTTGTAATGGGTGGTACAACAATTGCATCTTCCTCTTCGCTGGGGAATACAATACGTTGGCCATTTAGTTCGGAACGTTCAACAAACCCCGTATCAATGGAACAACAAACAAAGGGTCGTTGTCCCTGACCATTTTGGCATTCGGACTGGCGGGCAAATCCGTAACCTGGAGACCACTTGCTGCGTATAATACCTAGAATCGTTGAACATTCATAGATGGATATACAATTCCCCAAGCGGCCATTGGGGTTTAAACATCTGTTGGAAGCTGCGCATAAGACAATAGTTTGTTTGTGAATAAATTGGTAACAACGAAACCCCTATGGAAATAACTCTCCTTAATGGAAAACTATTCCAATAGTTTTGTCAGAACTTCTAACAAAAAACAATTTAAGACGCCAATGCTAACGAGGAATCTGAATTACTTATTCATAACAAGTCCAAGATTGGCGGTATCCCCAACACATTTTAGAGTTAATATTGATTTTGGCTGCAATTAAAATTGCTTGAATTCCAATGTGTTCAAATCACTTTTACTACGTATCGAAGTTCCCCGATACCCACCTTCATAGTTGGAAGCTTGACTAATCAATATTAAGCCTGAGATCACTAGAAAAATTACTAAAACTAATTGGGGGTTTAACATGTTTCTTTCGAGTTAATTTGTTTCACGTGCGTTTTCTTATTTTTTATTAAATATACAATATTTTTGCGTTAGATTTCCGTAAGATTTGTTAATATCCAACTGGCTCTGGGGTTAGATTGGAACTGAGATTTATTCTACTATTAGCATTGAATTTTATCACGATCACTATATTTGTATCTAGCTCTCTCTCTCTCTCTCTCTCGGTGTATTTGTTCAGTCTCTTCGTTAGTTGTACTATTATTATTATTGATTTTCAAACAAAATAAGAGAGAATGTATCTTAACCGCCCTCATATGTTGTGAGGCATTTTAGGTTTGTCATTTCATTTGTAACGCCATAACAGTTTGGATACTTTTGAGCTTGATATTCGCACAGTTGTTTGATCCGTAAAACTGGAATTAATATTTTACTATTATAAGTTTTATTCCTTTTAATTTGTGGGCTCAACAGTAGGGAACTGCTGCTTTACAGCGATTCCCAACGGTTAAGCTAAATGACCAAAATTGTTTTTGTTAAAAATTCAGTACATGGGGTTTCTAAATGTCCCTTAACCACAGTAAGTACAACTTACGCTCTCGAGCCGAACAATTCAACTCCTCCTCAATATAAAACTCTCACTCCGAGTTTAAAAAATTAAAATCTCGAGCAAAAAATTATTGTTTATTTGAATCGCTACGGAGCTGAGTTTAATTTTTATTATTCTGGGAGTGAGAGTTATATAGTGAAGAGGAGGCAAATTTTATGAGTCGCGAGTGGAATTTTTTCGAAGTAAGAGGCAATTGCGTCAAAAGTCGATTGGAATGTTGTGGAAGGTGTAGAAAATAATTAATGTGTATCAGACAGAATTATAAAAAGCGGACAAAATCGAATGGATCGATGGGGAATGTAAATATTTTATATGGTGAAAACCTAGAAATAACGAGAAATTTTTTTTTTTTTAGTTAATATAAGTATATGAGAAATTCATCCTACAAGCTCACATTCGTTTGGAATGATTGGGTCTACAGATGGACTAATAACACTGTGAGACATAATTAAATTTTTTCCAAAATGATGGCGTTCTGTCAACGGATTCTGGTAGAAAGGTCAAAAAAATATACGTGTATCGGCGTTTTGCCAGATCTGATCAGAATTTTTTTTAGGGGGTTAAAGTTTTTCCCCCCTGCAACATATCGGCATGCAAAATTGTGTGTTTCTTATTTCTGAGGTACAAAATATGTTCAGAAGTTTTATAGAAAAGATTCAGATAATCATTTTTGTGGAACAAATTAACCTTCTAACTGTCACGTATAACCATCATTTTTACTTTTTTTGAAAACTCGCAAAAAACTTCTCCAAAATGACGGGGGGGGGGTGGTCAAAATGTTCTACAAAAAATTTCGCCATGAAATTTCGCTATACGTGTAGAGTGTCCAAAACTAAAACCGAAAAACCGGGGAAACCGGTTAATCGGTCTTGTTGCTATTAGCCGTGTGCCGGTTTTTTAAAAAACGTAATTTTCGAACAAACCGGAAACCGGTTATTTAATGTCGGTTAACCGGTTAATCAGATTTTACTTAATTTGTGCTAATATCCTTGAAAAAAATTAATAATAAATAATATGATTTTCCAATTTTAGTGAAATTTTGGAATTAAGAAACATGATTTCTAGTTTGAAATATGATCTAAATGACATATCCAAACAATTTTGTTTTCAATATGTTTTTAGGATTTGAATTACAATTAATTAAAAATTAATTAAGAATTAATTAAGCTTTTCAAACACTTTTTCAAAATTAAAATTATTTGATAACTACATGTTTTAAACTCATTTTAAAATTTGAATATGATTTCCGATTTCAGGTTTTCAGGTTAAGCGAATTTGAACAAACCCTTTAAATTTTATATTAACACGCATTCCAAATTGGAATATGATATATATTTTTTAAAATGTGGTGATTTATTCGACCTTTCGTATTATATAAGTAGGTATTTAAAATTAAAATGTTCGAGCGTTAGGTCTATTGAAAATTATTTTATTCTTCAATATTTCGCTACCCATTAGGTAGCATCGTCATGAAAATAAGTACAATTATTAATTAAAAATTTAATTTAAATTTTTAATTTCATAATTAATTTAATTTCATAATTTAATTCCATATTTAATTCATTTTAATTAATAATTGTGTTTATATTACCGACGGTGCTACCCAATGATTAGCGAAATATTGAAGTTTAAAATAATTTAAAATAGTCCTAACGCTCGAACATTTTAATTTTAAATATATAGTTTTTATTTAAAATTAAAACGTAATTAATTAATTACATTTGTGAAATTTTGAGTTTACAACATGAATAAGAATAGAAATAGTCGTTACACAAATGTATTTTAAGTTCTACATATGTAATTTAATTTAAAGCAAAAAATCGAAAAAACCTGTTCAACCGGTTGTTCCAAAATAAAAAACCGAAAACCGGTTGTTTGAAAAAATGATTTTTCGAACAAACCGAAAGCCAGTTTCCAAAAAATATCGGTTTTTTGGACACTCTATATACGTGTCCGAACACTCCAAAAAACACAAATCTTAGCCCAAGTGCTAGATAAAAGATGAAATATGAAAAAATTCATTATATTATGTGGACTATTTATAATGGAAACAGCAAAATGACAAAATTCATTATTAACCCTTAGAAGGCAGTTAGTTTTTGCTTTGCTGCAGACCAAAATTTGGTTAGGACAATGATTGGGGATATATTAAATATAGTCTATGTGGTTAAAAAGGATAAAAAGTTGGTGAAAAAGACTTAGGCTTCAAAATGCAAGAAAAATCTTTTGGAATAATTGCAAGTTTGGTGAACGTGTCATCTCACGAAATGGCCCAGTCGATTGGCCGCCTCGGTCGTGCGATTTGACGCCGTTAGATTATTTCCTGTGGGGCTACGTCAAGTCTATGGTCTATGCCAACAAGCCAGCGACGATTGATGAACTTCGTACGAACATCGAACGTCAAACTGCAGCAGTATCGGCCGATTTATGCTTGAAAACCGTCGATAATTGGGTTCAGCGTCTGGACTTCTGCAAGCGTGCCCGTGGTGGCCATGCAAAAGAAATCGAGCTCCATACATAATGGCATCGAACGTGCTTTCACAGGAATAAAGAATTTCATTGGTATCTAGAACCGGTTTTGTTTTATTTAAAAAAAACTTTTGTAGCGCTCTTATTGAAAAACCCGATATACGTAGTATTTATTATAATTAATTTTAGCACTATAAATCCACCTTTATAAATAATTAATAAAAAATTAACAGACTTGAAACGGTCTTTTGACATTTAATTGCATTGAATGCATTATCTGTTTTTTTATGAAATGAGAATTTGCTGCTCTTTTGCGACTCCTTTCTTTGTTGTCTCTCACGTTTTTTTTTCAAAAGATTTTACGTTGGTACACGAACAATATACTTATATACAAATCTAGTTCATGTAAGACAAGCGTGTATTAATTTCTTGTGTTTTTTTTATTATATTTCACAAATGGTCCGCCATTCCGATATTTTCAGTAGACGCTCGGACAAGAAAAGGGGATTCACGTTGTTGCCCTTTCCTATTTCTTTCCTCAAAATCGTTTCTCACACATAATATATGCGAAACACATACACAAAAACCAAAGCAACATCACAAATCCGAGCATTTGTTTATTCTTCTTTCACTGATCGAGCGATTTTGACATCCTCTGTCAGATGAACCATTGGTGACTAACTACATGAAATTAAAACGCAATACATCACGCACATTCAGGAATATTTATGACTGCCTAACTGAGAGAATAATGCAAAAATACAGATACACAGCTACAAGATATACATACTCGTTTCCCCTTTTATTTTCTTGTTCTCGAGAGAGATAAAACAGTGCAACAAACATGGCTGAAATTGTATCACAAACACAGATATATTGGGGTCGCAAACACATATGTTATAACACATTAATCATTGTGTCTCAAACATGTAATATTGAATCGCAAACACAATGCGTTTGGGCACAAGTATATTATATTTGCAACAAACTCCAAACACATGTTATGTTTGCATCCAAACAAACAAAAATGACAGATTTTTCAGCGTGTACTTTTTGCGAGCTCTTATCGATGTCTTGTAAAGTCCTGTCATATATCTTGGCTATTAAGAGTGTGCCGTGTAAGGTAATTTTTATATGCTGTGACTTCTTATGGATATCCTGAAGTGATAAGGCACCCTATCTCGTGTGAGTCCTTCTTGATGTCCTTTAAAGTCCAGCCTTATATCCTGGCAGTTAAAAGTGTATCGTGAGAGGTCATCCTATATCCTTCCATTTGTTTCCTTGCGAGTCCTTGGGAATATGTTGTGCGCTAGCGAGGTTGTGGCGTGAGTGGTTATGCTACATTCTGCGATCTCTTGTTGATGTCTTGTGAAGTTCTGCCTTACATCTTGGCAATTAAGAGTGTGCCGTGTGAGGTCACTTTAATATCCTGTGACTTCGTGTGAATATTCTATGGGCTGAAGAGAGTGTGCCGTGAGAGGTCACCCTGCATCTTGCTAGTCCTTGTTGATGTCCTGCGAAGTCCTGCCTTATATCCTGACAATTAAGAGTGTGCCTTGAGAAGTCATCCAATATCATTCCTTATGTTATACTTCGAGTCCTTGGTTATGAATGCGTCATGATAGATTACCCTGGATCATGCGAGTCCTGGCGTATATCCTGTAAACAAAGAGAGTGTACCGTGAGAAGTCACTCTATATACAAGGCCTGGGTTTCAGTTTGTCGGGCATTATTATAGGGTTTTTATTTTTTTCACATTCTCGTCTGTTAACGACGTCAATTTTCAAGTTTATAAGTAAATAAACACAAATTAATGCATAACATCGTTACTCTAAGCCACTGAAACGTAATAATACCCGACCACCGGGAGCTTATAATATCCAGAGTAATCTCGTTGTCACAGAGATCCAAATGTTCAACAACCTTGTCACTTTCGTGAGCATGCGTGATACATATGAAATTTAAATATATCCACGTTCCCATCTCTAATTAGCATCTACTTAAAATTATGACAAAAAACGAAACAATGTCATTACATACCATTAGGCTTCGGAGAATCAGTGACCGTCGATGTGCGCTTTCTAGTTATAAACTCACTGATTGACCATAGAGTAAATTCGAATACAGAAACCATTTATCTCATCTGGCGTTTCATTTCACAATCTTCGTCATGGTTTTGTGCAACTAAGAGATGTTCGACGTAAATTGACTTATACGAGGTGGAGTTACTAGAACTATTGAATTAACTTTTTCATATCGTTTTAGTACAGAACTGTGAAATTTAAATGTAGTTTGCACTTTGTTGTTGATGTTTATTGTTGTTATATATTTGTACTGACTGTAACACCTTTATTTTCCCACACAACTACGAAATGTCGTTGGAGTTGTCTTGTTGGATGATTTGTACTAATGCCTTCACCTGCTTTTATAAAGCCCATTCATTCTACCTAGACATATGAAGTTAAAATTATTGAGAGAATAAACTTCTCTACTATGTTTTACTCTATGATTGGGGACTACAGTTTTAGATGGTTTTTTTCATGGTTAATTACTTTGTAGTGTTGGATCACTAAACAATGTGGCCAGTGGCGAAAGAAATGAATGGTGGTCAGAGCAGCGTCGGCAGCCACGTTCTCATGTATAACAGTCGCGCACATTAACCATTCCACCACCGTCGGTCACTTACGATTTATGACAAAACTATTTAAATACGTTTTAGAGAATCGTGTTAGAAAACAATACGCAGAGCGTAACACTGCCACTCATTTATGACTTATTTTTATAGAGCTACTTTTCCATTTTCTTTAAATTGGAGTTTCAAAGTGAATAACACTGTGGAAGTCGAAAGGAAGGTTTTACCCTAATTCAGTTACTAGGAATCGAAATTCATCATTAGTTTTTTGAGTTACAATTATGGTTTCATACAAAATATATGTTGGCTTCACCGACGTACTGTTTTCAACAGTACGCGTACTTTGTTTTGTTCGTTGTACTATTTTCTCCATAACCCCTAACACTGTGGACCACAGGGGATAAAAAAAAACATATACGTGTATCGGCGTTTTGAAAGTTTTCGTCTGAATTCTTTTAAGGGAGGGGGTAAAATTTCCCACCCCCCTCTTTGCACATTCTTATGACGAATCGGCATAGGGAACAACGTTTTTCCTTTCATTTTAGGTGTTGGATGAGTTCAGCAATTTCAGGTAACAAATTACGAGAAACATTTTTGTGGAATACTTTAACCCTCTACCGCCTCAATACGAGTATATGGGTCTTTGTTGTTTTTTTTTTGGGGAAAGGGGTAAAAACACACATCTAAAACTACAGCCCTTTTATAGGTGTGCTTTTTTTTACCCTTTTCCACCAAAAAGACCCATACATTGAGACGTGTCAAAACGTACTACAAAAATATTCCTCATAAAATTCTACTGTAAGTTTCAGGCTCAAAACTCAACTTGAATGCCAAAAATAAGTCAAATCTGGCTAAAATTCATTTTTGTGTGGAAATTTTAGCGCCAATTCGGAATAAGTACGAAATTAACCCTTAAATGGATTTTCAGTTTTGACTTATTTTTGGCATTCAAGTTGACTTTTGAGCTGTGGTGTGTTCAGAAACTTATAATAGCATATTATGAGGAATATTTTTTTTAGTACAATTTAACCCGGAGCGTTTTTACCCTTTTCCAGAAAAAGTACAAAAAGACCCATATATTGAGGTGGTACAGGGTTAAACTATTGCACAAAAGTGATTCCTTTAAATTGTTGGATAAAATTGGTGAACACATACTACACCTAAAATTTGGTTTGCTATACCGATTCATCATAAGAATGTGCAAAAGGGGGAAAATTTCACCCAAGATTTTCAGACATAAACGTACAAAACCTCTCTCTACCCTCTACCAGAATCCGTTGTCAGAACTTTGTTATTTTATAAAATGTTTTATTTTGTTCCAAAGCATAATAAGGTACGCGAAAATACTGTTTTTAAAACATTGTACTTTTTTTGGAGTTTTTTATATTTGTCTTTGGTTCAAACTATAACTAAACAAAGTTTTTTTTATCCAACAATTTTTGTCAGTGTAAAAAAGTAAAATTAAGTGAAATTGCTCAGAGAAATGTAATAAGTGAATATGAATGTGACTAAAGAACTATAGTTATATACTGAAAGGTTTTCTCTTATTTGATTTGTGAACGGACCACTCAAAGAAAGTCGGAAAAGTACTTTTGTGCCGATGTTCTAAATAAAAGAGCCCCAAAAAACTGGATTTAGAGGGTAGATTTGTTGCCTAAAGTTGAAGCCAAAAGCGTTTGAAACCACTTTGATGAAGAAAGTTTACAGGTATAATCAATCAACCAAATAAAAGTTAGTGGCTGTCAAAGTGAGTCAAAATCGAAATTCACATGAAGTTTCAGGGTACACCCGGTTGGAACAAAGTTCCTTTCGCTATATATTACGAGTATGTACTAGTTAGTTCCAACACGCCTAAGGCGCCCGTTGAAAAATACGATAATTTAAATGGATATTTTAGGAAAGGTACTTTTTGTAAAAAGATAAACTTTTTTTAAGAATCTTTTTTTTTTATATATAGAGTGTTTTTTTTTAAGAATTTTTTAAAGAGAGGTACTTCTTTTATTAAAGCTAATGTTTTTTTTAAGAACAGACACTATTTTCAAAAAGAAGTACTTTCTGTAAGAAAAAGCCATAAGAATATAATTTTTTTTTACGCAGAAGTAGTTTTTTAAGAACAGGTACTTTTTAAACAAGTGGTACTCTTTTTAGGAAAGGTTACTTCTTAAGAAAATGTACTTAGTTTCAGAAAGGCTCCATATCTCAACGAAAGAAAAGAAAAGGTATTATTATATTTTTAAGAAAAGGCACTTCTAAGAAAAGTATTTTTTTAAGAAAATTAATTTTTTTAGGCGAAGGTATTTTTTTAAGAAAAGGGTTTTTTAAGAAATGAAAATTTTTTTAGAATTGGTCATTTTTCAAGGACAGTTACATTTTTAAGAGTAGGTAATTTTCTCAAGAAGAGTAATTTTGTTTCACAAAAAAGGTACTCTTTAAATAAAAGGTAGTTATTTAAGAAAAGGCAATCTGTTGTAAGAAAATTTACTTTTTTAAGAAAAGGTACTTATTTTAAAAAGAATTTCTTTGTTAAGAAAAGGTACTTTTTGTAAGAAAATTTACTTTTTTAAGCAAAGTTACTTCTTTAAGATAAGGTATTCTTTTAGGTAAAGGTACTTTGTTTAAGAATATGAATAGGTACTTTTTTTTGAGAAAATTTACATTTTAAATAAAAGTCACTTATTTAAGAAAATTATCCTTTTTAAACTTCTTTCACTTTGGATTTTCTAAATTTACTATTTACGGGGTTCACAACTACAATATATACTAAATGTTGGTTACAGGCTCCACCAAGAAAACTTCCCATTAAACAAGAAATTTTCCAACATATGTGAGACATCTAGTTAGTGTAGACAAAAACCAAAGCAAAAGTAAACAATATAATTGATAATAGTGGGATTAGGGTGGACCTTGTGTCGATATTTTGGTAGATGAGGGCTCTATTCCGTGCCTTTTTGAAAAAAAATGACAATGCCGAAAAAAAAAATTAAAAAAAAAAAACATTAGGGGTTGCGCACGAGCCGAGAAAAAGGTGCACTTTGCCAAAATTAGGGGGGAAATTGCCATAGGTCATCAGGGGTCACCCGTAGGGGGGAAGAATGTATGGCCGACCCCCATTAACTTTTTACCGCCAACATTTTCCCCTAAGACACCCACCCCCTATCTCCTCCCCTTAGGGGGGTCACCATACAAAAATGGAGGTTAGTAGTAGGGGAATGGGGATTCTGGATCATAATTGATGTGTTAATGACATGCTTAATTGCTTTTTTGACACTAATTGCTTTTTTTGTGACATGTTTGACACTAATTGCTTTGTTAGTGACATGCTTAATTGCATTTTTGACATTAATTGGTTTTTAATTGTTTTTTAAATAGGTCAAGTGGATCGTGTTCATGTAAAGTTTGATTTTATTACGTGTCATTGACATGGGTGCCCGAGTTTAATGTTTTTTTTTTTTCAAGTGGTTGAAGTGTGAAGTTGACATGGGTTGAGAGTACAGCTACTAAGAGTTCTGATCGCCCAGGCTTTGAGTACGTCTTAGTGAATATATTTGTATTTTCTATTAAATTTATTTTTCTTGTGTGTATATTTTGTCAAGTGGTTGAAGTGTGAAGTTGACATGGGTTGAGAGTACAGCTACGAAGAGTTTCAGATCGCCCAGGCTTTGAGTACGTCTTAGTGAATATATTTGGGTTTTCTATTACATTTATTTTTCTTGTGTGTAATATTTTTCAAGTGGTTGAAGTGTGAAGTTGACATGGGTTGAGAGAACAGCTACTAAGAGTTTCTGATCGCCCAGGCTTTGAGTACGTCTTAGTGAATATATTTGTTGTGATCGGGGTTTTTTCTATTACATTTATTTTTTCTTGTGTGTAATGTTTTTCAAGTGGTTGAAGTGTGAAGTTGACATGGGTTGAGAGAACAGCTACGAAGAGATTCTGATCACCCAGGCTTTGAGTACGTCTTAGTGAATATATTTGTTTTGATTGGGGTTTTCTATTACATCTATTTTTTCTTGTGTGTAATGATTTTTTCAAGTGGTTGAGGTGTGAAGTTGACATGGGTAGACAGTTCAGCTACTAAGAGTTTCTGTTCGCCCAGGCTTTGAGTACGCCTTAGTGAATATGTTTGGTTGGGTGTTTCTATCCGTCTCTCTGCCAATGTATTATTTCTATGAACCCTTATTAATGTCAAGTGTTCGATGCGTTTTCTTTAGACCGCACTACACATTTTCTCCCTTTGCTTTATACAACACAACACAATACGCGTTGTTCCCCAATAAATACCATGTGGCTCGTTCGTTGAACACTTTACATAAAAAGTATCCTAGTGTGGTTAGAAATATGATCATAGAAACATGAACACTAATTTCCCAATAAAATACGAAACGTTCCTCATCCGTTTGCCTAGTGGTAGTGTAATAAACATTGTCAAGTGGGTTATATCGATCGGGCTGCTTCAGATCGACAAACTATGGTACGTTCCTTATAGCCATTACAAAATTGACTTGTGTATAAATGTCTTCTAATTTCAACGAGAGTTTTTACCATTTAATGTATCGACAAATATAAATGCAATGTGAAGTGGGTTATGTCCGTCGTCCGGGTTCTAATCGGTGAAATACGGCATGTTCTTTAAAGCCGTGGTTCGTTACGCATATGTATTGAAATATACTTCTTGGGTGGTATTAGATGTTTGTAGGAGTGTATTTATCCCTATGTATTCCTATTTGAACGAGTGCTTACACATGTGATATTTCTTAATATTACATTATCCCCGTCCACCAATGAGAAATGAGAGAATGTAAGGAATTATTTGCAATAATCTTTGGTCGCTACTTTGGGTTTGAAATCAGTGTTCGTTTATTCATCGTAAACACAACAGCGTGGTCTTCAACTCCTCTTTTTTTTAAATTTTGTTAAAGTTTAATAGTAATCGTTTTTCACTATTACGTTTATACCGTGCTTACGATAAAAAAAGTTTCTTCCATCATATAAAACTTGTAAGCGCAAAGCTTAAATTAAGATTATCTTCTTGCGAAATATAAAGCTTTATTAACTGAACCCCAAACATTAAAAATTTCCGTGTGGTTAGTGTATAAAATATAAAAATGAGTTCTATTGTACGCAATTGCAATATGTGCACCAAAATTTTCGAAGATGAAGAGTGTTTTAAACAGCATTTGAAAGTACATGAAGCGTGCGTTATGTGTGGGTTTGTTGCGAAAAGCCCTTCGCAATTAAATAGACATAACGCTCTTCATCTACATAATGAATTACTTAATTCACATTCCAATGGAGTACAACAACACCAACTACCGCATGAACAACGCCAATCCCAATTTTTCGGTCAGCAGCAACAACATCAAATCCCACGTCATCAACATCAGTCCCACTATTTTGGTCAGCAGCAACAACAACAACAAGTAGCAGAGCATCCACAACAATATCAGCAAACTAACTATTTCGGACACCAACAATTGCTAGAGAAACATCAAACTAATTATTACGGTCACCAACAGCAAGCTAATTCTTTCCTACACCCAAACCAACAACAACAGTGGTTCCAACCTGAACTCTCGCTACCAACAACATCAAAATCTGTTAAATACGTAACTACTTCAAGTACTCCATTATCATCAGCATCGAGATATCAGCAACGACGTATGCGTCCATATACATTACCTAATGTTGAAGAGAGGGTTTCCAAACCTGATATCCCAAAAGTATTTTGTGAAGACTGCAAAGTTAATATAGAATCTAGGACTTGGTTCAGACATTGTCAGACAAACTCACACAAAAATAACACCGCAAAATCGATTAACGAAAACATCGAAGTACTTACAAGTGGTTTTAATAATCGAATTACACAGTATAGATACTCAGCACGGAGTAACTTTACAAACCTTGATGAATTCCTCTCAAATGACTCCAATTCCATTAAAAAACTGATAAATGATGCTCTGGCAGTGCATAAAGTTTTAAAGTTTAATATGGAACTTGCGGTAGAATACATAAAATTCTCCCAAACTGATCTAATATTAACAATTATATACCACACTACTAAAATGGTGCAACTTACAATGTCTGATGACATTGATGCTGTGATAAAGGATCAAACAGATCTTATAAAAATGAAGATGTCAGAATTCCAGGAGAGAGACTCAGGATGGACACTTCTTAAAATTGAGTGGTTGGACATAAATATAAATAAGTGTGCGTTGATTAGAGGTTCACAATATATACCGACCCCAAAACCACTTCTTGATAGGAATGCGTGTCTCAACATCAAAAATAATGATATTTATTGTTTTAAGTGGTGTTTGATTGCTGCGTTTAACCAAAGAACAATGAGTCATGCGTGCAAACCACATTCCTATAATATAAATAATATATCGTTAGAAAAAATTATATTGGAATGTGGTACAACATTAAATTTTGCCAAAATGAAATTTCCTCTCGAAGTTAGAGAGGTTAAAACATTCGAGGTATATAATGCAGGCATAAGCATAAATGTCTTTGGTTATGACAATGAAAGTCGGAAAGTTATTGGACCGTATTACATCACTAAAGAAGAAAAGGGAACACACATAAACCTGTTGTTGTTGGAAGATGGTGGTAGATCACACTATATTTTAGTAAAGGATATATCAAGGTAATTATATAATATTTGAAAAATATGGAGTTACATTTAGTTTCATAAATGTTTTATTTTCTTTAGGCTGTTACGTAGACAGACATCAGCGCATAAAAGCAAAATGTACTTTTGTAATGTGTGCCTCCACCATACTCATTCGGAAGACCTCATGAGGATCCATAAGAATGAGTGCAGCAGAATTGTGTCCTATATGCCAACCGAAAAGGACTCAATTCTAAAATTTGAAAGCTACTGGCGGCAGATGGATGTTCCGTTTGCTGTGTACGCCGATTTTGAATGCGTACTAGAAGATGTTCTCGTAGATGTAAGTAGTATTAGTAATAGAAAATTCGTGAAGAAACATGTGCCTTCCGGATATAGTTTTAATGTTAAGTGTAGTTTTAATGATAGTTTAGATAAGTTTAAAATCTTTACAACATGTGACCAGAACGTAAATGTTGGAAAACATTTCGTTAATTCACTAGTTGCAGAATGTAGGGAAATTTATAAGCAATATTTAGAAAATACAATGCATATGAGTGTTTTAACCCCCTTAGAGGAAGAACAATTTTCTATTGCGACTTCTTGTCATATTTGCGGTAAAGGTTTAGGTAACGAGACACCCGTTCGAGATCACTGTCGTGTGTCAGGAAGGTATAGAGGACCGGCACACAATTCTTGTAATTCAAATTACCAAGTACCGAAGTTTATTCCAATTTACTTCCACAACTTTTCTTCATACGATTGCCATTTGTTTGTAAAAGATTTGCTAGCTATTGAAGGTGATTCTAAAGTAATTCCTTTAAATAAGGAATTATATATATCGCTGTCACATACAGTAAATGTATATGAAAATAATAAGGATCATAAGGTCGAATTAAGATTTTTAAATACACTACGCTTTATGGCAGCGAGTTTAGACTCCTTAGCTAGCTATTTAACGGAAGATAATTTAGTTTCTGTTCGCAAACACTTCCCCAATTCAAATGAGTTTAGTCTTGTGAAAAGGAAAGGAGTTTTCCCCTATGAATATATCAATAGCTTTCAAAAATTAGAAGAAACCCAGATTCCTCCAATAGAAGCATTTGAAAGTAAGCTATATAATAAGGTATGTAGTCAAGAGGATTATCTTCATGCTCAAGAAGTGTGGAATACATTTAATTGTAAAACTTTACAAGATTATATGGAAATATATTTAAAAACGGATGTGTTATTACTCACGGATGTTTTTGAAAATTTCAGAATGATTTGTAAAGAAATTTACAACTTAGATGCCAGCCATTACTACACAGCTCCTGGACTATCGTGGGATGCAATGCTGAAAATGACCAAAATTGAGTTAAATCTCTTAACTGATATTCATATGTACAACTTTTTTAAAAAGGGTATCCGAGGAGGTTTAACTCAATGTAGTAAAAGGTACACAAAGGCAAACAACAAATATATGAGTGATTTTGATTCTTCTAAACCTTCAGAATACCTCATCTATTTGGATGCCAATAATCTTTATGGTTGGGGAATGTCAGAAAGTCTTCCCTACGATGGTTTTAAATGGGTTGAAAACATTAGTCTCCTACCTAACGTCAATACTATTCCTTATGATTCAACCATTGGATACATATATGAGGTTGACTTGGAGTATCCCAACTATATACATAACGCACATAATGATTTACCATTTTGTGCTGAAAATAAAATAGTTGGGAACACAAAACATAAAAAACTTATTGCCGATCTTTCCAGTAAAAGTAATTATGTAATACACTATAGAGTATTACAGCAGTGTATAGAAAATGGATTGATTTTAAAAAAAGTTCATCGTGTTTTGTCGTTTAAACAATCTCCTTGGTTAAAAACATATATTGATTTAAACACACATCATAGGACAGTAGCTAAAAATAGTTTTGAAAGAAATTTTTTTAAACTCCTGAACAATGCGGTTTATGGCAAAACAATGGAGAATATTGACAATAGGAAGGATGTGAAATTAGTAACCAAATGGGAGACAACAAATAAAAACCATTTAGGAGCGGAGGCTTTGATTGCAAAACCCAACTTTCATAGCATATCAAAATTTACTGATAATTTATGGGCAATACAGATGAACAGAACTAAGTCCAAGTACAATAAGCCGATCTACTTAGGGTTTTGTGTGCTCGAAATGTCCAAATGGAAAATGTATGATTTCCATTACGGGTATATGAAACCTAAGTTCAATGACAATCTAACGTTAAACTATATGGACACAGATTCTTTCATTTATTCCATAACAACAAACGATTTTTACCAGGATATTAAATTCGATATAACATCGAAGTTTGATACATTCGATTATCCAGAGAATAATATATTCAATTTCCCCCGGTTGAATAAAAAAGTTCTAGGTATGATGAAGGATGAAAATTCTGGAAAAATTATGAAAGAATTTGTTGGGTTAGGTCCTAAAGTCTACTCCTTTACCGTAGAAAATGACGAAGAGGTAAAAAAAGCAAAGGGGGTTAAAAAATGTGTTATAATGCAATACACAATAGAAAATTATAAGCATTGTCTATTTAATAAGGAAATTTCAAGTGATTCTATGTATACATTTACTTCTAAATTACATAATATTCTCACAGAAAAAGTTCACAAGGTTACACTAAGTCCAACAGATACTAAACGTAAAATTAGAAGTAATGGAATTAATACATATGCATGGAATCACTTTGAGATTGAGGAAAATGATAATCTCAACTCAGAATTAGATTTGCTTATAAGAGACATCGAATTTTATAACGATAATTTCATGGACTGACGTTTAAATTATTATTGAGAATTTTTAAGTTTAAGGCCATTTGTTATTTACTAATATATTTATTTAGGAATATTTCTATTTATTTCCTTATCTATTTATTTATTCGTTTATTTTCTTTATTTATTATAATTTAAATTAAATTTTTATTTAAGACTGTAAATAAAAAGTAAATAATACAAAACAGATTAAAATAAATAAAACACAATATCTTTATATTAAAACATACAGTTTATTCGTCTTTAATTTTAGATTATAGAAAAGGTGTAAGTATCAAAATATATACTTATATTTACAGACTATATTATTTAATGAATTTTGCGTACAATTCCAGTTAAAGGTGTGTATTCAATTAAGCGATCATGAAGAATTAAACAATATGCAGATGTGTTTCTAGGAATGGGTTCACCGGTCTCAAATTGAATGTTTACATCTATAGGCCCACTCTTAATCATCTCATTTTGATGACTTACATCAATCACAGTAATTGGGACGTCTTTGAATTTTTCACATGAAAGTAGCGGTTGAGGTTCTTTCATATAGTAGTTCTGTTGAAATTGTGCATACATATCGTATAGAATAGCATAGCGATTATCCCCAAACTTCAAATTTAAATCATCGTAAGGATAAGTATCTGAATTCAAATGTACTTTTATATTCGCCAAATGAGAGTGTATAAATTTATTATCTTTTTCAAATACGAAAATAATAAATCGTGGTCTTTCTCTGTTTGTAGATAGCTTAACATTCCAAATGTGTTTTATCCCACCCTGAAAAGTAGGGTTGAAATGACAATCCCAACTACGAAATGCTATTGGTAAAGATATTCCATCCTTAACAGTTTTCATAATTTGTATCTTTTTAGAGTCAGATAGTTGTACATGTGGTATTCTCCAAGTAATATTTGTAATTGTTAGATGCAGTTTATCCTTTTCATCAGTTGAATAATATGCGCTGGCATCATTTGCACTTCTTAGAAGAATTAAATCATGTTTACTATTCAATATAATTTTAGTAAAATCTTCAGCAAATCCTAGTAATAACTTTAGGGGGATATAAAAATTAAATGAATTCATGGTTAAATCCCCATTATTACTCCATCCAGCATTTCTCATCATATTGCTCTCGAATTCGTTTAGGGAGATATAATTCTTAATGGTAGTTGCATTACCCAAGTATCGGGTTCGATCAATTTCGATACCATTTATCTCATAGCGAATTTCATCAAACATGTAAGCTACACAATTATTTCTAAGTCGACCATTCGGAGATTCTTCACCGCTTATGTTTCTCACATTTCCTTCTATGTACAAGTAGCTTTCACAGGGAAGAACATACAAATCTTGATTTTGTAGTGTTATCCTTATTTCATCATTATTTTTGAATGATTGAATATAGGGTATGTAACTATGGTATTCTTTTTTTATAATAGTGTCATCCAAAATTGGTTTTTCTCTAACGTTTAATATTTCAGACATCGCGATTTAATTGAAGGTTTAGTGATTGTAAAAATAATTTATTCTCTTCTGTTAAACGTGGTCTTATTAGTTTGACGGCTTGAATTGGAGTGTTGATTCCAGTTTTTCTATTCTTATATTTGTTGTAAATTATCATTTCAACTTTGGCCTTAGGTGTAGCCGTAGGGTAATTTCTTCACCTCGAAAATTTATTAGGCGACCGTGCTGATCTACAATCCAAATTGTTAGACAACTTACTTCCTTCACATTTACTGGTAAATAAATAAGATTTCTTGGTATTACATCTAATTTATACCCTGGAGGAACGTCTAATGCAAACTCATGAAGTGTATGTGCTGGTAAATTGTTCATGTATGCTCCTGTTATAATACTACATTGAATTTGTAAAGCATTGACTTTTAAAATATTCACGGGAAGGTTTGATGTATGCTTTCTATTTGGTGCTAAAACTCCATCGAAACCAAATAGTTGTCCAATAGAACGTTCTCGATTGAAGTGTATTGTATCATGTGTTGATATTATTTCAATTTGTAATGTGTTATTGTTAGCGTCTATGTCAATAGATTTGTTAAAATTATGAGATTTATACACGCTAGTTATATAATCAACAATGTCTTGCAATTCGTAAGAATCAATTGGTATTTCAATCACTTTATCTCCAGTATGGAATAAGTTATTATCATAATCCACATTTGGAACTGAATTATATGAATGAAAATCAATAAGAGAACATTCGTAATCAACAGATAAATCTATTGGAGGGCAGTAATTTGCTGTCAAGATGGATGAATTTCCGCTCAATGCTAAAGTTATTGACATTGTAAAGAGTAAACAGCAAATGAAATAAAAATACAACGTAATTAGTTTTTATTAATATTATTTTATTTTATTTCATGTTAAATGATTTCACAATATTTCGCTCTTATTTATCCATGAATTATGTTGCGACGAGAATCCCAACCATTTTACAAATGCTTTGTCTCCTTTTAATTTCAATACTTTTTCAACGAGGTAGGTATTTGGAAAACGTGTACGTTGCATCTCTTCCTTATAAAATCCACCTTTAATAGGATTCCCTTGATAGTCTTCCAATAAATATGTAACGGGGTTTGTGATTTGTATAGATTTAATTTTAAATATCTCCGTACTCCAATTGGGTGTATATCCTTTTTCAAAAATATTTTTATATTTACTAATTCGTACGTTATCTCCAATACGGAATCTAGATGGTTTAAATAATTTAAGGTGATTGTATACTGTTTTCAACAATATTTTCTCATTAGACAAATTTACATTAGTTGGAGCCATTTTGATTGTTCGATGGGTTTTATTATTATAACTTTTAATTAAATCTTTGTAAATGTCAATCCAGTGATATGTTCCATTATTGCTAAACTCTTTCCACATCATACCCTTTAAAGTTCGATTAAATCGTTCCACAATTGACGCCTTCATTACACTATATGTAGAGTAATGATAAATCGAATATTTTTTCATCAATTTGTTAAAGTCCTTATTGAAAAACTCTTTTCCATCATCGGTTTGTAAATTTTTTGGTATGCGTCCCAAACTTAATATTCTTTGAAAAGCTTTAGAAACATCAGAGGCATTTTTGGTTTTAGTTGATTCAGCCCAAGCATATTTTGAAAACGTATCGATGACTGTGAGCAAATATCTGTATCCGTTGTTTATAGTTGAATAATTACCCATTTCCACTAAATCCGCTTGCCATAAATCATCAAATCCTTTCATTATAACTCTCCGTCGAACGAAATTCTTTCGCGCTTGCTTATGAAGTTCTTTCACAATGGCTCTTTTTTCCATTATTTGATTGATGGCATTGACTTCATTAAATCATAAATGTCATTAATTTTTTGATTCAAGTCTTTTATTTCTTCTCTGATTTTTACAACTTCCTTGCTGATACCTCTTTTTAATACCTCTTGGACGTGGTTGACTTGCGAATATAGATAGTCTTTGTTGACCGCATCTGTTCCTTCTGACGGGTGAGCCAAATTTTTGATTTTTTTATCCTGGACGCTAATGTTATTACTTTGATCCAGAGAGATGCCCAAAATTTTTGAAACATTTTTCTTTAATATTTCTGAGTTATATTTATGATTATAATAATGACCGAATTTGTCAACAGTCATATTATGAATATAATATTTATATCGCAATATTATTTTATAATTTTGGCTTCTTTGAGTTCCTCAATAATTGAAACTATTTCGTTATTGTGATTGTTGTTGCCAGCATGTTGTGATGCCATCAACAGCTTTAATCGTTCTACAATTTCGTTGGGGTCATCCCAGTATATATAGTTAGGGTTTTGAAGATTGACCGTCATTAATCCTTTACCGGTGTGCGTAATATTAAACATTTTCTTGATTATCTTTTTATATTTATACCCTCTGTTTCCTTTCAGTTGACCATTAGGATCAAAATTTTTCTTGTGTGCATTTGTATTTAATAATATCGTTTTATATATTTCCAATTCTGATGTGTCATAATGTTTCGGATTTTTGTAAAAAAGGAGCTCATATAATCCTGGTGTGGCCGCCCAATTCTGATTCCCAATAATAATTTTATCATTATTTACTTTTATGTCAACATTCCCAAGTTTCCATGTGCCAGTTTTATCTTTATGAGGACCATATACTTTATCAAGTTTTTCATTTCTTTCTAAATATGATAAATCATTATCATCTGCTTGTGAATAAAATGTATCATTGTGAACATCCTCTTCGCCTTTAACTACATCATCATCTTCCTCATCATCGTCTTCTTCAGCGTCTGCATTATTCTGCTTATACGTAGTAAATTTAAAATTTTCTTGCTTCATAATTTTCTTCTTTGGTGTGCTCGTATGCAAAATATCTTCATATTTTCTCTTAAGATTATTGGAAATATGGGAAGAGTTCTTTTGAATTTGTTTATTTCTGTTCTCGTCTGATAACTTAACAAGAGTTTTTAATGGTTCTGTTAAAGGTTTTAATGATTTTTCCAATTTTTCAACTGTTTCAGCATCACCCAATTTTATACTTTCAAATTTTCTTTTCAAAATTTTTCTCGATTTGATCAATTCTTTTAAAATGGCTTCCTCCATTTCAAACTGCTTTGAACTGGGTTGGAACCGCTTTGAACTGGGTTGGAACCGCTTTGAATTGGTATTAAACTAGTTTTGAACCGCTTTCAACTGGTATGGAACTGCTATTAAACCGCTTTGGACTGAACTGCTTCTGAATGGATCTGCTAAATTTGGTTCGATATGCGATTATTGAAAGTTAGAATACAACTAAACAATAATGAAGCTGTCAAAGCCTTTTCTATAACGTCCACATTGAATATCATCATCTTTGTTAATTAATAGAAATCCATATTTGTCCTTCCAACACTCTCGGCATAAGTCATAAAAATTATTGAATCCCATATCACTACCAACGTGATCATTATAGATGTGTTTCAAATTCATCTCATCTTGTTTAAAAATAAGTAATATGTTTGCATTATCCCGCACAAGGTGTTTAGGGATACGTGTATATGTTTGACATAAGTAAAATGAATCAATATTCTTATGTCGTCCCATACAAAAATATGATCGAATATTGATTTGCTTTTCACATGCCACATCATCGAATATCATTATTGAATTTGGTTTGGCGGTATCTGGGGGTATAACTTCTTCATGGTCGGAGAATGTGTAGTATCCCATTCCCTTCACAGATGAAATTAATGTTTTCAAGTATTCATACTTTGGTTGATATAAAGACTTTGAGTATACATAAATGTTTTCAAATTTTAATCCGTTTGGACTTTCGATTAAACTGATCATAACATTAGTCTTTCCACAATTAGAAGGACCCACTATTAAAGCTCGTATAGAATTGGGTAATAAAGAACTATGTCTCATATACGTTTGATTTTTATGAGTGAAATCTAAATTTCTCACGCAAATATTAGTACGTTGCTTTATTAAACGCATCTTTACTACTGAATATATATTAAAAATTACCATTCATATAATACAACATAATAACATATTTTCAGAGAAAACTATAAAATGATTATGTACTCAAAAAACAAAGTTACATCCAAAAGAAACGTTCATGGAAGAGGATTAGTGAATAATTTACTTAATTCACTACCAATAGAACTTCATTTACCTGGTTATCAATTTTGTGGACCTGGAACAAAGCTTGAGAAACGTTTGCAAAGAGGAGATAGAGGAATAAATCCATTAGATGCTGCATGCAGAGTGCATGATATAGCCTACGCCCAAAGTACTGATATTAATAAGCGACATCAAGCGGACAAAGTATTAGCAGAAAAGGCTTGGCAAAGAGTGAAGGCTAAAGATAGTTCACTAGGAGAAAAAGCAAACGCATACTTTGTTACGAACGCAATGAAAACCAAAGTGAAATTTGGTATGGGGATGGAAAATAAAAAATCCAAAAAAATATGCGGAAGAAATATTTTTAACAATGCTGTAAAAGCAGCAACAATTATCCTTAGAAATGAAAAACCGCAAGATATTAATAGCGCCATCAAAACTGCACGAAAAGCTATTCAAAAATCATTTCGAGGAAAGAAAGCACAAGTCATTGTCCCTAGAATTATTCATGTACCTAAAGTTGGGGGCTTTCTACCTCTAATACCCATATTAACTGCACTTGGAGCATTGGGAACATTAGCTTCTGGTGGCTCAGCGATTGCAAGAGCCGTGAACTCTGCTAAAGCTGCGAAACAACAGTTCGAAGAACATGCTAGACACAATAAGGCAATGGAAGCTATTGCTGTGGGAAAAGGTCTTTACCTCAAACCATATAAAAAAGGATATGGTATATTCTCCAATAGTCTGACAAAAAACTAATGTCACAGCTACCCGAAAGGCCTCTTACCGACGTGGATCTGAAATTATTTGGTAAAAAATATATATCACATTTTAGAGGAGTTTATATGAGAGATCAGCTACCGAAAAAAGCTTATCGCAGAGAATGTGGAGTCATTAATTTGGATACATATAAAGGATCTGGATCACATTGGGTAGCTTACAGGAAAATTAATAATGATGCTGAATATTTTGACAGTTTTGGAAATCTTCAACCTCCCGTCGAAGTGTTGAATTATTTAGGAAAAAACATCACATACAACTATAAGAGAGAACAATATAATACGTATAACTGTGGCCATCTATGTTTAAAATTTCTCTATCAGTTCAAATAAAGAAAGAAATACAAAATTTTTGACTTTTAACTTGATGTGTTTTATTTAACATATAATCGATTTAATACATTAACATTTAAATTTATCCAACTACATCGTAGGATCCCGAACGAATTTTCTCCTCACGACTCATAAATAATGAGCTTGGGCTTCGTACAAGAATCGACGGGTAGGGAGCACTAAACCGTTTACCTAGTTTTATATACTTTGCCATTATTTTTTCAATATATTTCTTCTCCTCATTTACATGAATGCAGCTGCATGAATCCGCATCCCCATATCTTCGTTTGAATGATTGTATTATTTGTAAATGTTCCTCAAAAATCAAATTTTCAAACTCGAACAAAAACTGGTCTATTTCAGACATCTTGTCTGATTTAGCTTTACTTATTGAATGAAAACTTAATCGAAAACTGATTCCCTTGTACCCATTGCCTCAAACTTTTGAAAATATAAAAAACACTCAAATTGTTTGTCAATAAAATTATTTACACATTTATTCATATTCTCTATAATTAAATTAGTAGTCCGAGTAAGAGGGATAAAATGAATTTGGAGGTAAATGTTCATGTATCTCCAGCTTGCAAAGGGACTTGTCTTCATCGTCCTTCAAAGGAATCTTGGAAATAGTAAACGATCCGCTGGATAAACTCTCAATCACTCCATCATTCAAAGTATTGAATCTCTTAGGAAGATATAAAATTCTTTCTCCCAACTGCAGGACAATGACATCCCCATATTTAGTAGTTGTCCGATAGGCACCATCAATGACAAAATTCTGGTTTTCCTCCATATCCTTAATGTAAAGGATCTTTTTAAAATTTAGTGAGTTAAAGGATGAGACAATGTGTGCGTTTGAAGACATGGTGGAAACTGTTGAGCTTGTATGAGATTATTGCAATATTTATATCAAAAAATATTCTAAAAAGTCATACTAAATGGGTTGATTTTCTATAGTGTTGTACTTTTCTATCACTCCTTACATTATCTTCCACAATAATATACTTTCCTACATCTCTTTCTAATACATAATTTCCTCTTTCTCTTTCTAATTTAGACTTATGTCTTTTTTTTCACCCAAATAATTCTAGTTTTTATATTAACCTCATAATCAATATAAATAGTTAAAGAAACTCCAAAAATGCATTTGTTTTTAATTTGAAGAATATATATATTTTACATTTATATTTATTTCATTATATATTTATATTTCTAAATATTACATCATTTTGAGAACTATTAAATTCCGCCTTTATATGATTTAAATTATTTTGATATAAACTTAAATCTAAATTTTTAAATAACTCATCATTCTGGGAGCTTTCAAACTCCGCCTTTATGTTTATTCCGTCTAAATCAGCTATATTGATGTCTCTGAAAATATAATCGTCGTACGAGCTTTCAAACTCAGCCTTTACTATATCTATATTTTCTTGAGCCACACTTTTGTATAATACGGAGTCTAAATCGCATATCCTTTCGGCTTCCTGTGTTAGGTTGAAAAAATTTTGCTCACAGCCGACAGAATCGAAGCTATCGTCATCTATAACTATGACTTCTGCTTCTACTCTAGCACCGTCGTCCACACCATCGTCCGGTTCCAGAACAGCAAGTTGCGATTGTTCTATCGTGATATCGCTAAAGGTGGCGGGTGCGGAATCATCTATAATGTAGATATTTGCATCTTCCACCAATTCTGCCAAACTATAGTAGCCCATCTGGTTGTTTGGGATGTCATCCTGTGTCTCCAAAAAAATTACCTCTCCTTCAAATTCCATTTTCCCGTTGTGAGCAGTTTTAGAAGATTTGTATGTGTTGTGTTTACGATGAATAAACGATCAGTGATTTCAAACCCAAAGTAGCGACCAAAGATTATTGCAAATAATTCCTTACATTCTCTCATTTCTCATTGGTGGACGGGGATAATGTAATATTAAGAAATATCACATGTGTAAGCACTCGTTCAAATAGGAATACATAGGGATAAATACACTCCTACAAACATCTAATACCACCCAAGAAGTATATTTCAATACATATGCGTAACGAACCACGGCTTTAAAGAACATGCCGTATTTCACCGATTAGAACCCGGACGACGGACATAACCCACTTCACATTGCATTTATATTTGTCGATACATTAAATGGTAAAAACTCTCGTTGAAATTAGAAGACATTTATACACAAGTCAATTTTGTAATGGCTATAAGGAACGTACCATAGTTTGTCGATCTGAAGCAGCCCGATCGATATAACCCACTTGACAATGTTTATTACACTACCACTAGGCAAACGGATGAGGAACGTTTCGTATTTTATTGGGAAATTAGTGTTCATGTTTCTATGATCATATTTCTAACCACACTAGGATACTTTTTATGTAAAGTGTTCAACGAACGAGCCACATGGTATTTATTGGGGAACAACGCGTATTGTGTTGTGTTGTATAAAGCAAAGGGAGAAAATGTGTAGTGCGGTCTAAAGAAAACGCATCGAACACTTGACATTAATAAGGGTTCATAGAAATAATACATTGGCAGAGAGACGGATAGAAACACCCAACCAAACATATTCACTAAGGCGTACTCAAAGCCTGGGCGAACAGAAACTCTTAGTAGCTGAACTGTCTACCCATGTCAACTTCACACCTCAACCACTTGAAAAAATCATTACACACAAGAAAAAATAGATGTAATAGAAAACCCCAATCAAAACAAATATATTCACTAAGACGTACTCAAAGCCTGGGTGATCAGAATCTCTTCGTAGCTGTTCTCTCAACCCATGTCAACTTCACACTTCAACCACTTGAAAAACATTACACACAAGAAAAAATAAATGTAATAGAAAAAACCCCGATCACAACAAATATATTCACTAAGACGTACTCAAAGCCTGGGCGATCAGAAACTCTTAGTAGCTGTTCTCTCAACCCATGTCAACTTCACACTTCAACCACTTGAAAAATATTACACACAAGAAAAATAAATGTAATAGAAAACCCAAATATATTCACTAAGACGTACTCAAAGCCTGGGCGATCTGAAACTCTTCGTAGCTGTACTCTCAACCCATGTCAACTTCACACTTCAACCACTTGACAAAATATACACACAAGAAAAATAAATTTAATAGAAAATACAAATATATTCACTAAGACGTACTCAAAGCCTGGGCGATCAGAACTCTTAGTAGCTGTACTCTCAACCCATGTCAACTTCACACTTCAACCACTTGAAAACTCGGGCACCCATGTCAATGACACGTAATAAAATCAAACTTTACATGAACACGATCCACTTGACCTATTTAAAAAACAATTAAAAACCAATTAATGTCAAAAATGCAATTAAGCATGTCACTAACAAAGCAATTAGTGTCAAACATGTCACAAAAAAAGCAATTAGTGTCAAAAAAGCAATTAAGCATGTCATTAACACATCAATTATGATCCAGAATCCCCATTCCCCTACTACTGAGGTTGCTCAGTATTTTCGAAAAACACCATAGGTCATCAGGGGTCACCCCTAGGGGGGCAAAATATATGACCGACCCCCATTAACTTTTCATCCCCAACATCTTTTCCGAACAAACTTACCCTCTATCTCCACTCCTTGAGGGACTCCCCATACAAAAATAAAAGAAGCTGTAATTGAGTAGTACTACTAAGCACTCTTAATATAATATAGTCAAATTAACATATTTTTGTTCGCTGATGGGTATTTCTTGCGGTAAGAATCGATAACATGTAGTAAATACTGTTTCTCTTCTTCGCCTTGACACAGTATTCTATTATAATCTTGTATAATTTTTACTCCTCTTTCGGCAGTGTCGTTCACAACGCGCAAGTTATTTACAATTCTACGACCTTCTTGATAGTCTGCGCGAGATTTCCAGGTTGCTGGATTTGCAAGAATGAAATCTTGCGATATTCCAAATCGTACAAATAAATTTTTGGTATTATGAGAGACGAAGTTGCTCAAGTCTTTAGCCAAGAATTCCTCATTCACATCTTTGAATTTCACCTCGATTTTTTTAACGCTGGTGCTTTGAGCTGGGGGAACCGGGTCGTCTTCTTCATCTTCTTCACCTTCTTCGTCTTCTTCATCTTCTTCACCTTCTTCATCTTCTTCACCTTTTTCGTCTTCTTCATCTTCTTCACCTTCGTCATTCTCATTTTCTAGCAATGCTTGGGCCATTTTGGCCTTCAACTCATTTGAAACCTTGTCATCGAAAAAGGCAAGGGCTATGTGCTCATCGGCGAGATACCATAGGTGACCGATAAATTTCTTTATCATTACCCGAGATAAATCCTGGTCAACGGACTTGTACTCGACGATGTCCTTCAAAAACTTCCAATCTTGATTCGGCGCCTCAGCTGCTCGAGAAGAACCAAACCATGCCTTGACGTAAAGTCGCACCACAAAAATACAAACGTGTCGAATACCATTCAATTCACATACAGATAAGTGAAAAGTTCTCCGAAACAAAAACATCTTGAGGCTGTAAATGGCTTTTGCCATCCATCGAGCATGGGAAACGGGTCCTGGAGGTCGGAAATGGTAATTCTCAAGTTTTTCACCCAGAAACAAAAGAATTAATTGTAGCATTTCTTTGTAGTCATCGCGAGGGTGTTTCTCCTTCAATTGATCTAAGCAAAACTTCTTTATGCCGACTTGCATTGCCACAGGAATTTTTCTGACGACTTGATCGTCTATCAAGCCAGAATGGAATGGTTTAACCTTTACAGCGTCCTATTCCTGTTTGAAACGGTCAAAGCAAGGAACGCCTGGTGCACTGGTCTTTCCCATTTTTGTCTCAAAAACTTCCCTTAGCACCAGTTCGTATACGTGGTGTCTGCAAGGTAAATATAAGATTTCTCTCTCCATCAGCCGCTCAAGAGCAACTGCGGCTCCGGAGAATGGGCCACTGTTCGTTGATGTCGTGTCGAAAGAAAGTCCTTGTATTCGATGTGTCATATGCCAAGATGCCAACAGTTGATAAACGGCATGTGCTATTCTCCGGCCTTTTCCTTTCCCATCTTCTACTTTGGGAACTAGAAGAAGTTGTTCTTTTTCTCCGTACGAGACAATTACCGGTAGACGGTCCACCTTCTTTGTACCCACAAAATCCAAAAGCATTTTGCCATCCCAATGGACTACGAAGGATTCAGCTGCGACAAGCTGGAGATGAATGAAACGCGTTGAAGAATAAGAATTCTGAATGAGAGCAAATAAATCTATGCGATCTTACTTCTGGATTGTCTTTCACATAACTCAGCATGTTCTCTCGATTTGAACGCCGACATCTCCGAAGCGACGTACGGTTTATTGTGTATTGTTGAGGATCGCGTCCAAATGCTTCTGCCGCCGCTATCATAATGTCGACCGCGTCTCGGTCAGTCACTTTGCACTTGTCCAAAGCTGATAGGACTCGTTCAGTAAAACATTGTTTGTAACCTCTTCTGTCACCAACATTTGACGGGCCAGCTTCTGCCGGGAAGTTTTCGTCCTGTCTCCCATTATCATCGCTTGAATCACTGCTTGAAAATTTAACCACTGCAATTGAACGAATTTCATTTGAATATAAACATTGGACGAACACACAAAGCGCGAAATAGCTTACCGCCTTTAGCGAACCGATCTCTACTAGATTCCGTTGCACGTTTGCGTCGCAACTCTTCTTGTTCTTCGCGCTCAGCTTTTCTTTTCCTCGTTCGAGTATCAGTAGCGTCCACACCTCCCATAGTTCCTGGCCGGCCATCTTCTCTTTGCTTTAGCAGAAACTCAATGTCTTCGGTATTTGTCATTTTCTCAAGGGCGTTGGCGTGTGCGATGTCGAAAAGATTATCCAAGCTATCAGAAAACGTATTCTCTTTTTCTCTAGTGGACTCAGTCTTTCTGTGAGATGACTTTCTTAAAGCATCCCACTCATCGTGCAGCGCAGCTATTTTTCTTGTAACATCTCCTCTGGCTTTCGTCGGAATAGCTGCTTGGCGCCAAAAAATCATCACTGCGTCCGCGACTATAACCGCACTATTTTCTTCGACATGTTTCGTTTGCGAATGTTGAAGAAATGCATTCTTAGCACTTGCTTCTTCGACGGTAATTTGTTCCCCGTAATATTCATGCTTGGATAACCAATCAAAAAACTATCGTCGCGCGATCTAAGTCGTGTTGTCATCTTAACTTTTAAAAAACGGGAGAAAAATCAATTTACTTTTCGCGGTCGTCGGCACTTGTTGAATGACAACAATCGATGAATGAACTGCTATTTATAACTACTACGTATTTTGCAATATTTTACTGCCAGGTACTGATGAATGGGGGCATCTGCTAAGGGTGCCTATGTACCTGATTCAGCACGTGTGCGTTTCAAATTTTTCAAGACTTTCCATACAATGACCACTCTTGAATATTGGTGGAATTTCTGTAAAAAAATCAAAAAAAATCAAAAAAATCTCGATATTGTGCAACTGTAAATACATAGATTTTCAGTATTTTTGTATGGGGAGTCCCTCAAGGAGTGGAGATAGAGGGTAAGTTTGTTCGGAAAAGATGTTGGGGATGTAAAGTTAATGGGGGCCGGTCATATATTTTGCCCCCCTAGGGGTGACCCCTGATGACCTATGGTGTTTTTCGAAAATACTGAGCAACCTCCATTTTTGTATGGTGACCCCCCTAAGGGGAGGAGATAGGGGGTAGGTGTCTTGGGGGAAAATGTTGGCGGTAAAAAGTTAATGGGGGTCGGCCATACATTCTTCCCCCCTACGAGTGACCCCTGATGACCTATGGCAGTTTCCCCCCTAATTTTGGCAAAGTGGACCTTTTTCTCGGCTCGTGCGCAACCCCTAATGTTTTTTTTTTAATTTGTTTTTTCGGCATTGTCATTTTTTTTCAAAAAGGCACGAAATAGAGCCCTCATCTACCAAAATATCGCAAAAGTGTCATTTCAAGGTCCACCTTAAGTGGGATGTAACATAATAGTGTTAAAACAAAAGTTGTTTATTTTTTTTGTCATTTAGCCCCCATTCCGCAAAGTGCGATAAGGAACTTTGTTTCAAAAATTCACTGTATTAGTCAAAATAAAAAATTGAAGAAACCGTAATTGTAACTCAAAAACTAATGCTGCAGTTCGATTTCACGAACCTAAATTATGTCGCATTTACACCGCAGTTTATCGCGACCAGGTTAGCGATAACCTTGTTCTCTAACCTTTGCCGTTTACATCAACCAATATGAAATTAAATTGTCATTTCTGAAGGTAACTTTGTTATTGGGCCAATTTAGAGGTACTCCGTGCCGAGATCAAATTATCGAAGATGGCGGCACAATAAAAAAAATTAAATTGGCGGCTACTGGTGTTGCAAGCTTTGTACAAATTTTGCATGCCTTTGAAAAAACGGAACCTTTAAAATTTGATCAGTTTTGAAGTCGATGAGAATAATTAAATACGACGCGACGTGAGCTTCAAAAAAATATTGGTGGCGGCGACGCGTCAGAAAATTTTCAATCGGTTTCCGTCTATCAAACAGTTGATTTTTTGTGTCTGTTTTTATTTTGGATAATTTTTTATTTGGTAATTTAAATGGGGTTAGAAATAAAACTTAAATTTTTTCCAGATTAAAATTGTATGAGTACTCTTCTGGGTTAGCGTGGGCTAACGGAGTTAATGCGTTTTAAGTTAAATCGGTCCCAGCTGGCCTTGTCTACGAACATTTTTTGGCGAAAACTATCACAGTGATAATACAAGATATTTAATTTAAGATAAAAAATGGTTTCCCGTTACATCCCATTAAGAGATTAGGGAGAGCGTTTCACAACTAGTGAGCTGTGGTATTTTGAGAAGCTTTTTCATGGCTAAATTTCATGCGCAAGAGCCGCGCACACTACCATTGCACCACCGACGGCCGCAATTTAATATAATTTACTGGGAATTATTTGAACGCGTCCAATTGATACAGCCTTCATTATTTCAATTACTGTGTTTTGCAAAAATTGCAACAGTGGCCAGAAATAATTTTTTTCTTGTATTCGAAGCAGTTAATTTTATGTTTGTACAATTCGAGCGCTTGTTCCGAAAATGTAGGTATGTGTTCTCACAGTTGCTAATCGACAAAATGTGGCAGCTCTGGAAAATTTGATAAGGATTCGAAAATCGCACTTTTGTTTTTCGAATTTTTTGACAAAAATTGTGGCCAGAATTGTTGGCGTATAATGCGTTCCCAGAACATAACCACTTGACAAAGTTTTTAAACTGTGGCTTCCGCACATGATACCCGAAAATACCATGCGTTCAACTCTGTGGCTAGTTGAGCCCCAATTCCTGTATGGAATTTTGTAGGAATCCAAGTTGTTATAAACAAATCGAGCTACACGTTTTGTATTGTGGTATTCCTCTTTTGTTCTCACTTTATCTGTTACTTTTTATTTTTTCAATTCAAATTAAGTTGTCTTGTATATCACACAGTGACATTAGATAAAAAATATTTTGACAGTCCAATTTGTCTAGATGAATAATAATATACATTTGAATTTGTTTGGGTACGTTTGAAATTTTTGGAAACAGCGCGAACAAGTTTGAATGATATTTGGTTCTTTTGTTTAAAAATTTCCTAACAAATAAAGACAAATTAGTTGGGCAGACTATGTCTTAGTGTACGCTACACCAGTCAAAGTAAATGTAGAATCTAAAATTAAATATGTCTGGTAATAAAAAAATATATTTTGATGGCTTTATAAAAAAATTCTAACAGAATTTTGTTCAAAATTATATCATTGACATTTATAAAAGAGACACAACATCATTCAAATGGCTGTTATGATTCGCTTCACAGTGCCAAATTCGATCTACCCAATTTGCAGTAAATTTTCGATTGTTTGGGCCTCTGTCTCGTGAACGACAGTGTCGATTTCGTATTTGAAAGCCTCAAAGGACAACATGTGGATTTTCCGAGCCCCAAATGCGACAATATTATTTCTTAACGTAGCCTCCGAAGTGAAACCGAGCTTCCTAGGAAAATATGATATTTTTGTAAAAGTGTTCATCATCATACTCAGAGCTTTGCAAAGAAGCTTCTAATACTTCCCAATGTTTTCAATCATAATCTGTCACTTCATAACTGTCAAATTGGTCATTCGCTTCGAAATAACTGGGAGTTCAAATTCCAAATTATACATAGGCCACCCTTTATCTGTCAGCACGGCTTCCCATACTCTAAAATCAAAATCTTAATTTTTTTTATAACTAGATAGAAACATGCGATCAAGCCCAATATGATCCCGGTTTCAAGATAACAATTGGTGTGTATTTTTACCCCATTAAAGATAATAATAGCTTAATTTGTATGGTGGATCTGGGCAATATTAAACATCGTTGCAATATCCTACTTCAATTTCGAACAAAGCAATGACAATGTTGCCACATGTTAAATTTCAAAAATGTGATGCCAGTCACATTTTGTTGTCATTTCTTGTGAATGAAAATGTTACCTTGAAGGAGAAAGTGAAAAAAGTTAATTTGGCAAGTGGATTTCAAATGGTAGGTTACGTTTTATCTCCTCACTCCTGGGACACACAACCTTAACACGAAATGTGAATAGAGGTACTCCCAAGGCAGAGTCTTATCTCCACTTCCCTGGAATTTAGCACTGAACATTGTTTTGCTAGAGTTGGAGGGATTAGATTGCACAGTCGTAGAATATGATGACGATCTGGCTATTGCAGTGTAGGGAAATACCCCTCCACATGCAGACATGTACTCCAGAACTTAATCAGGAGAGAGGAGGAAACCCCAACTCTTACTCTTTACCAGGAAGCAGAAGGTTCCGTATATGTATCCCTTGTCTCTATGTGGAAGAGAAATTTTGTCAAAAGGATAGTGAAAAATATCTAGGTGTGATTCACGATAGAAAGTTTACTTTTAAGTCAAACACTGGATAGGATCAGTAAAGCCAGTGTGACACTATATTAGTGCAAAAGGGCCACTGGGGGTGGATAAAGCCTATCCCCGAAAATAGTTTTCTGGATATACACATTGCCCGACCCACATTGCTCTACTGCATTGTTGTTTTGTGGCCAGGTACTGGAAAAAAATCACGTACCTAAGTTTGTTGACAAAAGTCCAGAGAATGGCAATGGTGTGTATCACGAATGCCCTTCGCACAACCCCTACCAAGGATTTGGGGGTTATCCTACACCTGTTCACACTAGATTTGCTTGGGCAGGCAAATGGCTGCAATGCCAGCAATTCGCCTAAGGCGTTCCTCACAATGGATCACTAGCCCATTTGACCATAGGTAGATTTTAAGGTTTCTGCGGCACTCCACAATAAAAGCCGACTATATGACACCCACTTCAAATTTTGAGATAAACTTCTCCACAATTGCATACCAGGTTATATAAAGTTTTTAGGTTTCTACACACATGGCTCCAAACTAGATGGCAACGTAGGGTTTGGACTATATTCTGAAAAGCCGGGTCTAGGCCTTGCACAAAACGTACCAGTCCGACTAGTGTCCTTCAGGCAGAAGTCATGGCAATCGATGAGATTGCCCTTTGTCTGGGGCGAAACGCCATCACCGTCTGGGGTATCACTATCTACTCTGACAGTCAGGCTGCCATAAAGTCTTTGCAATCTGTATTACAGACTTTAATAACTGTCCACAACTGCCATGCATATCTGCCCTGGCACTTGAGCATTCCAGGGGATCGTAGAGCCAATGAGCTGGGAAGATTAGAGACTACGGGGTATGTAGTTGGTATACCCCTTTCTGCATGCAATCTCAAGCTTAGAACCGAATCCATCAGACTGGCGATTGATAGATACTATCGTGACACAAATTGCAGGATCACCAGGCAAGTAGGGCCAAGTTATGACCTAAATCGTACGCTGAACCTGATATCCATTCCTAGACAAGATATATCTATGCCAATAGCTGTGAGTACTGGGCACTGTTTCATAGCTAGAGTAGTGTCTAGGATTAGTGTATGTGCTCATGCACGCTGAAAAATAACGGCCCCTGTAACATGTTGCAGGAACCATGTACATGATTGCAAGCATTGTTTTCGTGAACTGAAGACCTACTGCATTTATTTCCTTTAGGGTCTGTCACGGTTTTGTTTTCAACAGTTTTCAACAAACAAACCACATTTGGGTCACAAATACAAAGAATATAACCTATTAATCATTGTGTCCCAAACATGTTATATTGAATAGCAAACACAATGTGTTTGGGCACAAGTATTATATATTTGCGACAAGCTCCAAACACGATATCTTTGCACACAAACAAGAAAAAAAGACAAATTTGTTTTCGTATGATTACTGCAGAAGCTGTGGTGATGAAGAGGAGGAAGAGAGCGTCGATCATCTCATATTCTACTGGCCAACCTTTGGTAGTAGTTTGGTTAGTGTATGCAGCTGTTGTACATGAGAACATGGGTTCGATCCCTATTCAGACCACCTTACATTTATTTCGACGGCGGTCACCTCGCTTAGTGATGGCCACACTATCGAGTACTTAGCCATGAAAAATCTTCTCAAAATACCGTTCGGAACCAGTGTAAAACTGTAGGTCCCAATCAGTGAGTGTAAAACTAGACAGCGCATATCACACTGACTGTGAGAAGATCTCCCGAATCCGTTCATGGGATGTTATGGGACATCATATTTTTTCGAAGAAAATATCTAGGATCTTACTTCATGTTGGATCTAACAGACATTCAGGAAGTTAAACAGACTAATCGTGGGTCCTTTCTGCAGGGTACTAATTGGTTCGCCAGGGACTAATGTACGTTTCTTCTATAGCCAGAGACTGAATTACGAGATTAGCTTACTCCCGTGCTCTGTTTAACGAGGTGCAAAATGAAGATGATTTAGTGTCCAAAATGATAATGAGCGACCAAACCCATTTCCACTTAAGTGGTTATGATGACATGATCACATGAAATACAAGAAGAGCCATTGCATCCCCTCAAAGTGGCTGTTTGGTGTGGCATTTGCAGTGAAAAAGTGATTGGCCCATATTTTGTTGAGGACGTCGATGAAACCATCGTAACCTTAAGTGGTGATCGTTACATGCGGACGTTAAACGACTTTTTTCCACAAGTTGCTGAATTGGGAATTGAGAATTGTTGATTTCAGCAGGACGGAGTAAACGCTCACACAGCTTGAGCAACGATGGAAATTTTCAGACACCAATTTCCGGGCCGAGTCATCTCCTGTTTTGGAAATTTGAACTGGCCTTCCAGATCGCCAGATTTAACGGTACCCGATTTCTTTCTTTGGGGCTTATTAAAATCTCGCATTTAGTGCAACAAACCACAAACCTTTGCAAGAGTTAAAAGCTAACATTGAAGAAGAAATCACCAAGTTGGATCCAGATATTTTGCGAGCCACAATGTTAACTGCCGTAAATCGAACACTAATATGCATAAACTAGGGTGGTGGTAATTTGACCAATATAATTTCTTCAACTTAACGTAATAAATTTTGCATCTTCAAGTAAACTGTTTTCGAAAACAGAACGCATTCTGTTTCATTTCTAACAAACCGTTAGGCAATTCACATTATGACACTATTTTTGCGCAAGCTTGTATCGGGGTTTTCAATAAGAGCGCTACAAAAGTTTTTTTAAATAAAACAAAACCGGTTTTAGATACCAATGAAATTCTTTATTCCTGTGAAAGTACATTCGATGCCATTATGTATGGAACTCGATTTCTTTTGCATGGCCACCACGGGCACGCTTGCAGAAGTCCAGACGCTGAATCCAATTTTCGACGGTTTTCAAGCATAAATCGGCCGATACTGCTGCAATTTCACGTTCGATATTCGTACGAAGTTCATCAATCGTCGCTGGCTTGTTGGCATAGACCATAAACTTGACGTAGCCCCACATGTAATAATCGCACGACCGAGGCGGCCAATCGACTGGGCCATGTCGTGAGATAACACGTTCACCAAACTTGGCTTCCAATAGCGATTCGCATTCACAGTGATGTGCCGGTCTTGATCATCACGGAAGAAGTACGGCCCAATGACGCCGCCGGCCCATAAACCGCACCAAACCGTAATTTTTTCGAGATGCAATGATGACTCATGGATTAGGTGTGGATTGTTGTCTGACCAATAACGCATATCTTGCTTATTGACGAAGCCATTCAGCCAGAAATGAGCCTCATCGCTGAAGATGATTTTCCGATGAAAATCCGAATCATTTTCAAGTTGTTGTTGCTCAGCCCAATTCACGAACATACGACGCTTATGGTGGTCAAGCGGCTTCAGTTCTTGCGTCAATTTGATCTTGTAAGGATGTGGGCCAAGATCTTTTCGCAAAATTCGCCACAACGACGTCACAGTGATGCCCAACGCTTGAGAACGACGTGTGAGAGACACATTTGGGCTTTCTTGAATTGAAGCCTCAGCGGCAGCAATATTCTCGCCACTACGTGCGCTTCGTTGTCTCACTGGCACGGGAACATTTTGTACTGTGCCTGTGGATTCAAATTTTTCCATTAGACGCTCAATTGTTGATCTGGTAGGACGATTATGACGACCATAAATTGGACGTAGCGCTCTTAAAGTTGAGGCCACTGACTCCAAATTTCGGTAGTAAATTTTAATAATTTCGACTCGCTGTTGGCTCGTATATCTTTCCATGATGAAATGGCAAAACTTACTGAAGAGAAATGTCAAAAGAGCGGGAAAAATATGGCGTCGTTTGCTGTCCCTGTCGATTTACTTTTGTAGCGTCTCTGTTGAAAAATCCTTTACATCAACAATTGAAGGATGCATTTTTAGTATCTTTTGAAATTAAAATTGCAATTAATGTTTCACGCGCGGTAAACGTTATATTTGTTTGCACACTGGTGGTAAACATGTTACCGTATCCCACATTTTGTCAACCCATACGGCAAATGCTGCCGCATTTCGTAGTATTAAGTTGGGATCGTTTTTTCCCAAAAGTTATAAGCTGATATAGCTTAATGGAATAATAAACCAGCCTTAACGTTGACTACACCTATCGAGAACATAAATTTTAAACTGCGGTGGTTTCAGTAAAGTGAGCAAATAATTTAAAAACAATTTTTACAAAAAAAAAAAAAAAGCGCACGCGAAAAAAATTCAAAATTAGATGAAAAAACGACAAAATGTTTCAGTATATTTCCTTAAGATAGCTTGCATCTTAGCGTAAAAAACAAATCATATTTGATTAAAATCTATCGATAAATATAGAAGTTATGATCCATCATATATGCATAAGTACCACAATTTCAACAACGGCTTTTTGTATCTCTTTCCGGGTTTCGTATTTTATATTGAAAAAAATGGTCGCAGCGATAACACAAAAAGGCTGTAAAGTAGAGTAACTCATAAAATATGTTGTTCCATAAACTATTAGATAAAATGTGAAAAATTTCATTTGAGGAATAAGACGATTTATAGAAAGTATTTTGACAGATCTGTTAGATTTCTATAATTATCACATTTTTTATTCTTGTTTTATTTTCTTCCTGCTGTACTGTGATTGCCATTTTGCAAACAAATGTTTTTTTATTCTCCGGAACTTATTATTCAAATTGGATAAACAAATATTCACTCAAGTTTAAGAACGATCCAAAAAAATAGTTTCATTTGGTCTGATAGTGGACACTTAAAATTAATCGATTTTTCAGTGACAGACGCTAAACATTTACCAAGATCCTTTAACGCTAAAGAGATTTAATAACAATTATAATTTCAAACATTTGGGAGTTGCAAACAAAGCATCAGATGGTGTCTAAATTTATTTATTTTTATCAAATTTTAAATTATTTTTAAATTTCTTTGATATTTAAGGGATTTCAATGCCGTCTAAACTAAACCAAATCGTTCAAATATTTCAGAAACTATTTCCAATTTATTTGATAGTAAATTTATTTCACAATCGTCTATTGATTGCTAATCACATTGTTTAAGTTTAAGTATAATAATAGAGGTGCTTCTCGCGACATTTCCAATAAGGCATTCTAAATTTGTGGTTATTAAATATTTTAAATATGACAACAACTGTGACGTAGTTTATTATGACTAGAGTTTTCGAAACAATGAACAAACATTCATAGTCTCTCAGCTATAGTTAGGTTACAACGGATATAAGCTATAGGTTAGATATTGAATCACAACTAGTATATTATTTATTAATTTAAAAAAAATTGAAAGTAAAATACAACGTCATATGGTAATAAAACAAATCTCAGATTCACATGTGAATGAGATGACTAACAACATGTTGTATGGAATCAGATTACACAATTTATAACTAACATGCAATCAATCATGTCAACATCGTAATGAAGAAAACCGTGACCAAAGGAATTACAGTTAACACGACTACAAAATGCCACTATCAATGAAATGACCCTAAGCTGGTATGAATTAAGAGCCCTTTTCCATTTATAATTGCACTGTGCAACAAAAGTGAATGAAAATTACATAAAGTGCCAGCAGACAACCGGTTGGAACGAAGTTCATTTCTCTATATCTTATGTACTAGTTAGTTCCAAAAATACGATAGTTGAAAAATACGATAATTTAAATGGACCTTTAAGTAAATATACTTTTTGTAAAATGATAACCTTTTTTAAGAACAATTTTTTTATAGAATGTATTTTTTTTTTAAGTATATTTGTATGTCCTTTTTGTAAGAATATGTATTATATTTTCCCGAAAAGGTAATTTTTTAAAGAGAGGTACATCTTTTATTAAAAGCTAATGATATTTTTAAGAAAAGGTACTATTGTTCAGAAGTACTTTCGGGAAGAAAAAACCATAAGATTATGCATTTTTTTTACAAGGCAGTGCTTTTTTTTAGAACATGTACTTCTAAAAGAAGTGGTACTCTTTTTAGGAAAAGGTTATTTTTCAGGGTTCGTATTTCGTGGGTAATGAGTTACTCTGGATTAGCCAGGGTAACCCATTATAATTGCCGTGGGGAATGGTAGCGATCGTTTACCCATTACCCACAGGGTATGGGGAAAATATTGGGTAGCTACCCACGAAAATGGGGGATTACCTATCACGGTTACCCACAGGGTAATGGGGAAAATAATGGGTAGCTACCCACAACAATGGGGAATTACCCATCAGGATTACCCAAACCCTCAGGGTAATAGGGCAAATAAATACCCACGACAATTTGGAATAACTCGTCACGATTACCCATTAACCTCAGGGAAATGGGGAAAATAATGGGCAGCTACTCACGACGTTGGGTAATGGGTTACCCAGGGTAACCCATCCCCATTTTTGATCGAAAATATGGAAAAGTGGGGCAAAATCTCTATATTTTATTTCTTATTTTGGCGATTTTTCGCGAAAGAAAAGTTTTTCCAAACGAATTCGAGCACTTTATGAAAATCCCTTAGAAACCAGCAAAAAATGTTTATTTCCTCGATTGGACGCTACGTTTGCGAGATATGAACATGAGGACGTTTTAGCGATTTTTTGTTTGAAAAATATGAGTTTTAGCGATTGTTTTGTAACAAAAAAATATGATGCCATATTGGAGACACCCATTTTCATCATTTTTTAGATCGGGCGAACCGTTTTGGGCAGCTACTCACGACGTTGGCTAATGGGTTACCCAGGGTAACCCATCCCCATTTTTGATCGAAAATATGGAAAAGTGGGGAAAAATCTCTATATTTTATTTCTTATTTTGGCGATTTTTCGCGACAGAAACATTTTTCCAAACGAATTCGAGCACTTTATGAAAATCCCTCAGAAACCAGCAAAAAATGTTTATTTCCTCGATTGGACGCTACGTTTGCGAGATATGAACATGAGGACGTTTTAGCGATTTTTTGTTTGAAAAATATGAGTTTTAGCGATTGTTTTGTAACAAAAAAATATGATGCCATATTGGAGACACCCATTTTCATCATTTTTTAGATCGGACGAACCGTTTTGGAGTTATAGCCACTTTTTATTTTAGCGATTTTTCGAAAAAAAATTCTTCCATACGAATTGGACCACTTTATGTAAAACCCTTAGAAACCGGCAAAAATTGGTTATTTTTTCGATTTTTCCTAATTTTTTCATATTTCGATCAAAAATGGCTATGGGTTACCCATTGTCGTGGGTAGCTACCCATTATTTTCCCCATTTCCCTGAGGGTTATGGGTAATCGTGATGAGTAATTCCCCATCGTCGTGAGTAGCTTCCCATTATTTTCCCCATACCCTGTGGGTAATGGGTAAACGTTCATTACACATTCCCCACGACGATTTGTATGGGTTACACATTTGGGGGGGAGTAGATACGGATTCTGTTATTTTTTTAAGAAAATTTACTTATTTTCAGAAAGGCTACTTATCTCAAGAAAAAAAAGAACAGGTATTATTTTATTTTTAACAAAAAAACTTAAGAAAATGAATTTTTTTTAAGAAAATTTATTTATTTAATAGAAGGTATTTTTTTGAAGAAAGATTTTTTTAAGAAATGGGAACTTTTTTTTTACAATTGGTCCTTTTTTCTAGAATAGGTATATTTTTAAGAGTAAGTACTTACCTCAAGAAAAGTTAGGTACTCAAGAAAAGTTAGTGTTGCTCAAAAAAAGGTACTCTTTAAAGAAAATGTAGTTTTTTAAGAAAAGACAATTTGTTGTAAGAAAATTTACTTTTTTAAGAAAAGGTACTTATTTAAAAAAAAAACTTTTTTATTTAAAAAGGTAATTTTTGTAAGAAAATTTACTTTTTTTTAAGCACTTCTTTAAGGTAAGGTATTTTTTTAAGCAAAATTTACTTTATTTAAGAGTATGAATAGGTATTTTTTTTTGAGAAAATTAATTTTTTTTAAGAAAAGGCACTTATTTAAAAAAATTTCTTTTTTAAAACTTCTTTCACTTTGGCTTTTCTAAATTTACTTTGTATTGGGTTCAAATCTACAATATATACTAAATATTGATTACAGGCTCCACCTAGAAAACTTGCCATTAAACAAAAAATTTCCCAACATATGTTAGTCTAGACACAAACCAAAGCAAAAGTACCCAATATAGTTGATAATACTGGGTTGTAGCATATAACTGTTAAAAAAAAAGTTGTTAAAATTTTTCCATCCCGCAACGTGCGATAATTAACTTCGTTCCAAAAATATCCAGGGTTTCTGATATAGCAATTATGTTTTGTTGGAGTCCATAGAGTACGGAAATACTTATTGTTTTTCCCGATCACTTTATTTAGTATTTTTATTTACCAAATGTAAAATTGCTTTATCCGAACCCCATACATATTTTTTGTGTGGCGCAGTGTTATTAACTGGTCCATATGTGGTTTCAAAAAGACGGAGCTTCATGGCACACGGCAATGGAGACAAAGGGCGAATCGTAAGATAAGTTCCAGGACCAATATATCTCACGTTTAGCACCAATAAGTTTTCCACCTAGGTTGCGCGATTTGTTACCTCCTGACAATTTTTTGTGGGATTAGGTGAAGGCGCTATTTAGAGCCATGAGAGATATTTTTTAATAGCGAGATACCAGCCGCTTTGGTGGTGTAATTTTTTTTTAGGTAAAAGTTGGTGTACTATTTCGATACACTTTTTGTACTCTTTGGTACAGATGGCATGCCATGGCAGATGGCATAAGGCGTATACGCAGACCAAAAGGAGACAGGTTGAATACTAAATGTTGTAAAGGCACTGACAAGCACGGACTAGGCAACATAGTGGTCTTGGGGCTGCTTCTCTAGACAAGGGATTGTGCAAATTCATAAGATCGATGGAATTATGGATCGTTTCAAGTATGTCGACATAACAAAGAACGTGATGTTGCCGTATGCTGATGAAGAGATGCCAATCGAATGGAGGTTCCATCATGATAACGATCCAAAACTTTGGTTAAGGCTTAGTTTCAGAGCAGTGGGTTACAAATCCTTCGTTGGCCTGCCCAATCGCCCGATCTTAACCCAATTGAGAACTTGTGGGAGATCGTTAATACGAAAATCAACCGAGAAAATTGCAAAACAAAGGAAGATCTCTTCGAAGCTATAAAAATAGCCTGGGAAAAAATATCACCGGATTTAATTAATAATTTAATATCCTCTATGTCTAAATGCGTGTGTCATTCAGAATAAAGGAATCACAACAAAATATTAATTTCAATATTTTTTTTTAGAAGGGGGTGCTTTAGTTTTGTCCGCTTAGATTTGCGACATAAAATTGTTTTCGGATTTCAATTTGTATCTATAAATTTCTGAATTCCTTATCAATAATAAGGATATAAATAAAAAAAAACAACAATTAAATAAATATATAACTAATTTTTCTTTAAGAAATTATCATATGAAAAAAATTACCTTGGGGGTGTTTGAGTTTTGGCCAATACTGTACTATTTTAGAATATTTATGAAAATTTTTAGCGCAGTTTATGTACTTTTTACTACACTTAAAACTAAAAAAAAAACTTTTGTAGCGCTCCCCGTTAGAACACAGATTTGTCCGACTGCGAAACACAGATTGTCAGACTGCGAAAAAAAACACACTGACTGTTATAGCGGCAGCGAATAGTTGTCTTTAGTGGGTGCGGAGCACTCTCAGAGCAAAGAGAATAATCGATCGGTATAACCAAAAAGGCACATATTAAAGGCACTCAATCAGTCTTTATGTTAGGAAAAGATTACGTGTAATATCCCTAACACTGAGTGACATACTGTTCAAGAAATAAAACAGATCAACGTTTTTCGATTTTGCAAAAAAATTTGCAAAAGAATTTTAATTTCAAAATATGTCAAAAACATGTATAAAAAGATAAAAACCAAAATTGTTGTTTACTTGGAAATGAAACTAAACAGGAAGTAGTCAATTTTGCAAATTTTTCCGAAATATACCCCACCGTGCGATTAGTAATCTGGGTATGCCACCGTAATACCGTCTCCTTGCCTACAAACGATTTTTTGCAGAACTTAAAAAATATTTCTAGATCAAAAGATATTGAATTTTGACGGATGGAAATAGATTCTGAACCACTGTGGAACAGTTGGAAACTGAACGGATGAGTTATCTCAAAACTGAGTTCTGCGACGAGGCTCACTTTTGGGTTAATGGGTTTGTTAAAATATAAAATTGCCGCATATGAAGTGAGACCAATCCACAGCAGACCCAACCAGACTCCATTACATCCAGAAAAATTCACCGTTTGGTGCATAATTGGAGCCTACTTCTTCAAAAATTAAGCCGGAGCTCGCAATACGGCAACTGTAAATCGTTACCACACCATGATCAAGCACTTTTTCTTTGACAATGTGGATGACATTGATCCGGGCGAGATGTCGTTTTAACAGTATGGCGCTTCGTGTCACATGGCGGCCGCAACCATCAATTTCTTGAAACCAAAATTTGGCGATAGGTTGATTCTGAGAAATTAACCTGCATGGTCGTGGGATTTGACACCTCTCGATTATTTCCTGTGGGGCTACCTGAAGTCGCTGGTTTGTGCTGATAAATCAGCTACAATTGACACCTTGGGGGGCCACAATTGTTCGTGTTATTTGGTGGGCCAACGATGCTCGAAAAAGTGACCCAAAATTGGATGTTCAGATTGCGCTTCGTCATGAACGGCTGCGATAACCGTATGGTCGAAATCAATTTCAAATGTTAATCTCATCTTTCGAATAAAAAAGCCTTTTTTGATTAAATTTTAATTTTTTGTGTTATTTTTTACAATTTCAATTTCTATTGCGCTTAACAAAACACCCTTTTTAATGGAAAATATCTGGGGGTGGATTGTAGGAAAAGTATTCGAAGACGAAAAGCAATATGAAACAAAAAGTCATTAATTGACCCGATAAAAGATGCATTGTACTCAATTTCTTTAAATTATATACGGTATTTTTATCAATTAATTCCTGACCGAATTTTTTATGTTATTTTCAATTTCCAATATGTTATTTCCATTACTAAATCCATTTGTTGTTTCTATTATTTGTCGTAAATTTGACAAAAAATAAGAATTTATCTATTATTTTGCCACATTTTGAATTTTTCCCTATTCAAGTAATTTTTTTTATTCAAGTGCTGCATTCACAACCCATTAATTTATTGCATGTAAACACAAATACAATACGAAAAGATCGGATAAATCATCACTTATTCAATAAAAGTGATGGTGCAATGGTTAGTGTGCGCGCCTCTTGTACAGGAGATCCTGGGTTCGATTCCTGGTCCGACCACCTTAAAAATTCTTTCGACGACGGTCAGCTCGCGTAGTGACGGCGACACTATCAAGTACTTAGACATGAAACAGCTTCTCAAAATACCGTCCGGAACCGTCCGGAAACTGTAGGTCCCAATCAGTGAGTGCTTCTATAGCGCACAACTCACTGGTTGTGAGAAGCTCTCCCCAATTCCTTCATGGGATGGAATGGGAAACCATTTTCTTTCAATAAAAAACAGTTTTATTAAAAAAACCAAAAAAATGTTTATCAAATTTTCCTGCATAAATAGACTATAGACTATTCGTAATGAATTTCGTAATTCTCCTATTTGCACTTTAAATGATAGTTTATAAATAGTTTGAAAATATTATATTTAAGTAATTCGCAGTGTATATTATATGGTATTCTTTAAATTTTTATTTTGTATTTGACTTTTAAATAAAAAAATTGACAAATAGAAATTTAGAATTATCGGTTGATGTTACCTTATGCCATAGGTTACGAAAAGAACACCCCTAGTGTAAAAATAAGATTCATATCCCTAATGTACATGAAACAATTTTTAAAAAGTAACGTCGAGTCATCGACTCACATACAAAATTTCTTAAACTTTTACAAATGTTCTTGTGTTTATTTTGAAAATTAAAAAGCAATCGCTTGACAAATCACCTTTCGCCTTCCAGATTTCAGTAAAGATATGAGATGAACTTGTCACGGAGTTCGAAACAAGTCATGCTAGTGAGTGTGTGTTGAACTGCGTTGTCTATTATTTCCAACAAAACCCAACCATTTTTCAATTAGAAAAATGTTCATGACTTGTAAGCTTGTAGTATGAATTTCTCATACATTAACCAAAAACTAACAAAAATCGGTCATAAAAATTCAAATTCAAATAAAAATACAATAATAAACTAAATTATTTCGCGGCATTGCACAGTGGCCAATTTGGCTTCGCTAGCGGCATTTTATTCATAGCTTCCAAAGTAAAGAAGATATCTTCAAAATTTTTTTTTCTCAATTCAGAAAAAAATCAAACAATTTTTGGAATTTTTTTTAAATTTTTTATTTTTAATTTTTTTTTAATTTTTTATTTTGTTTTTAATTCAATAAACATTTTCCACCATATATTCATATATAAAATAAGAAAAAAATTGTCAACTCAAAGAGAAACCATATTATAAAAGAAATATTAATCAGATTCTTCAGATTCAGAGATATCATCTTCAAAATGATGCATTATAAGCAAGCTAAAAAGTACAATAAATTGAAGGCTCGCAGGTACTCGCAGTTCGTTTTGGACATTTTGGACACACAATGGTTTACACATATAGGAAAATTTAAAATTACACTGAATCCAGGTGAATTTTGTAAGTTCTACTCCACGAAAGACAGGTGTACGTTACAATGGGCGAGTTGCTAATACACTTAAACACGATTACGTTTTATAAATAACATAAGTATACACAGATCACAACCACAGTTTTTTTATATAATACATACCTTGGCGTTAGTATATAACAAAACTTTTAATGAAAATAATAAAATTTGCAAGTTTAACACGAATAGCAAAACGATGATCAAAAAGGCGGAAATATTTTGCACAACACTTGCAGAAACATATGCTGACTTTGACAGGTCACAGCTGTTCATCAGCTGTAAGCTGAACTTTTAAAAATCGATACAAATCTAGTGAATGTATTTGTTATCGATTGTTAAAACAAAATTAACGGTTTTTCAAATTTGAATTAAATGCCGCTAGCGAAGCCAAATTGGCCACTGTGCATTGTCAAGGCGCGCGGTTGCGCGGCTGCGCTTTTGGAATACCTATATATGTATGTGACACAAAATTCAAATATATGGACATTTGACGTTTTTAGAGCTTTTTATCATAAAATTGGTAATGAACTCTTAATATTTTCGTTAATAAAAAAAAACTGCAGTCTGTTATTCACAAACAACAATTATATTATTTAAAAATGCAGTATATAAATCACAAAGAAAAAATTATGAAAATGAGATCATGCAAATTTGAATTCGTGTTCTGAAAATGTACATATTTGATTTAATTTGAAAAAAAATTTGTCGTCTTAAGTTTTTGTTTGGTTTTGTAATCGTTCACATTCGAGGTTTGGCTTTAGCTTTTTTTGTACATGAAAGACTGAGATTGGTTAAATCCTCAGTTGGAGGTCAACAATTCGCTAATTTTTCCGATTTGACATATTACGGTTAGACATATTTGTTTATTAGCGATTTTCATATTTTGTCGATTTTTTAAAAAAAGTCTTCCATATGAATTCATATTATTTATTAAAATCCCATAGAAACCAGCAATATTATTTTTTCGATTGGAAGCTTCGTTTCATACATATACATTTTGTTCAGAGTTTTTCTATATTTTCAATTTGCTGTTGCGACGAAGTTAGTATATCGTCGGCTTAACCTGCGAACCTGCTAACTCCTTTTCAGCATATTATATTATATTGTATATATTATTATAATTTATTATTTATATTATATATATATATTATATATATTATCAAACCTTTTTACCCACTTCAAGACTCAAATTAAAGGAAAACTACATGCTGGTCAACGAGACGTATTTTTCTCTACCATACGGCATCACAATCTCAATTTACTTAAAAAGTGGATTTAGCAGGTTTGCAGGTTAAGCCGACGATATGCTGATTTCAAGCACATCCACATTTTGCAAACTTTGCTTCAATGCTGCTTTCGACTTTAAAAACCCCTCAGTGACAAAGTTAAGTGACAGTAAACTAAGTATAAACAACAACTATGTGCTTGCAGCAAGAACAATTCTGTGAAAATCCACTGCTTCGCTTGATTGAAAATGTGATGATTTAATCCACCTTTTGTATTCTATTTAAGATTAAAATGTTCGAGCGTTAGGTCCATTTGAAATTATTTCATTCTTCAATATTTCGCTACCCATTGGGTAGCATCGTCAGGCACATAAACAACAATTAAAATAAATATTATAAAATAATATTATAAATAGATATTATAAATTATATCCGTTTAAGTTCATATTATTCGATCTTTCAGTTGTTGTTTTTAATAATTGTTCGGTTCAAGATCAATATCTATTAAAACGTACTTTTTCTGTGAAAAAGTAAATTTTAATAAAAATAATAAAAAAGGAAAATGTGAAATTGATTATTATTATTATAGTGGATTATTATTATGGTCACCTCCACAATAAAAATCAATTTCACATTTTTCTTTTTTAATATTTCTATTCAAACGTACTTTTTCATAAAGAAAGTAGTTTTTAATAGTTATTGTTCTTGAATCAAACAATAATTAAAAAACTTTATAAATTAACATAAAAATATTAATATTAAAAAAATAATTTAAAACAGACCCAACGCTTGAACATTTTAATTTTAAATCGATATTCTTTATTAATGTTTCGTTAACCAATTTTAACCGTTTTTCGTTTTCGAGAGTTATTTTTCTCCAGTCGTGACACTGATAGTGATCGCCTTTGCTTCACGATTCCCAATCACAACGGAAACAAAAGAATTTCGGAAAACCGCCTTGTGAAATAACACCTTGCAATATGTTCACAACTTTCACGTCACAGTAAATCTTCCATTTATGTCCATTATATTTGACTTCCTTCAATATATTATCCGGCGGCCGGAAGACGGGCCCCAGGAAATAACTCCCCAATTGCAAAATGAAACTAGACCCCAAATTTAGGGTTTGTTTTCATTATGAAGGTGGGCCCAAATTTCAAAATGAAAGAGCCTCCCAAGCAATAATGAAGGGCCCCGAAAAATTGTGAAACACTACCCCAAATTTTTTAATGGGGGTCGCTTTCATTTTTTGGCTTTAAACCGTTTAAAAAGAAGCCCACAATAAGAGCAAGAGGACCCCAAAATAATTATTTGTATTATACTGTTGAATACTGATACAATTTGAGGCCAGATTTTACTGACTCTTTGGGGTGAATTTTCTTGAAATGTAATTTTAAAGAATAGAAATTGCACCCAGGAAAATCGGCCCCAATAGAAAAAAAATGGTTTTGTTTTATCCACCGATTTGATTAATTTCAGAATGAATATACAATACACACATAAACATATTCCATGAAACCATAGATTAATACTTATAGTAGATCTACTAGTTCTCCCACCAAATTTATGACATTTGGCCTGGTGTGATATTTACGTTTGATGTTGAAAAGAATTGCTTTACTAATACCAGATAGAGGCAATGGTTCAAAACAACGAACAAAATAACAACAACGGCATTTCGTTTTGTGTGTTAAAATTATTGTGTTAAATACAGCACAAATGTATGCTAACAATAACAGTCAATAAAAAAGTTTAAAACACATTTAAATTTCACAGTTTTTCACCAAAATGGCATGAAAAGATAAATCAAGAAGTTATTGTAATTCCACCTGGTGTATATCACTTTTCGTCAAACATCTCTCTATCACACCGACCGCATCACGAAGAGTGTGAAAGGAAACGTCAGATGAGACAAATGGCGGCTCTACTATAAATTTACTCTATGTATGAAACAAGATAGAACGGAATATTTATTTCAAATATTTGTCTCCCCTTTTTTGACGTCTTTTTTTGTAATTTTTTTTTTCATTTCTTTCTAAAACAGTAAAATATATTTTATTAAAACGTTTGTTGACTGTGCGTTGAAGCACCGCATTCAAAAAAAATTTCCAAAAACATCGCGCGATTTTTTTTTTTAAAAATTTTTTTAATTTCTTTCTAAAACAGTAAAATATAGTTTATTAAAATTTATTTTTGTTTATTTTTTAGTAAATTTTGGGGCCTAATTTCATTTCTTATTATGGGGTGTTTTTTCATTATGTTTTATAGTAGCCATACGAAATAGCACCCCGAGAAATTACACCCCAATTTAGATATGAAATAACACCCCGAAACGTGAAGACGGACCCCAGGTAAAATTAAAATGCTCCCCAAAAAATAATTGGGGTCCACTTTCATTGGGGCCTATATTCATAATGAAAAAACATCCCAAGTGTAAGCGAAAATGGACCCCAAATGTACGAAATAACACCCCCAAAATTTCGTGTTGTTGTAACATGTGTATTGGTTTGGGGCCCATTTTCATTTTGCAATTGGGGTGTTATTTCCTGGGGCCCGTCTTCATTCCGCCATATTATCCAGTATTTCATAAGATTCCATCATATTTGTGCCCAATACTGATGGAATTGACGGTGTTTTGTTTATTTGGTGAAACAGCATAACATTTAAACTTGACACTGAACCGTGAATGAATAATCGCCTGTCGCCAGTGTTATATTCCATTCCCAAATTGCCATGGCGCTAACGTTCTGCTGTGTGAGTTTTTTGCGCTTTAAAAATTATGTTAACAATTCTGAATTCCGTTGCGATAATCCCAACATAGCCACATTGTAATCCATTTCGTTTTGTGTTACCAGTTTTCGTTCATTATCTTCTACATTGAGCGCATAATCGGGATCTTTTGCAAATTGGATGGCAAAGAGAAAACATTTTCGAGTGTCCATGCGGACGTAATGTCAGGACCTGGACGTTTAGATGGTTCGACACCACGAGAGCTTGGCGCAGGAAGTAAGGCAGTAAAAGCTGCACCATATGCTTTTGTCTTCAACTTCCTCTCATTTGTTCAAACAGTATAATTAATGCATGTGCAGCACATTGTTGTATCATGACCGTTTGGGTATTTTGCCCAGATTACCGGCATAGCAATATGCAAGTGTTCTCTTAATCGATGTAATCAATTCATAATAGTGCTATAGCAATTACTGCACACTGTATTCGGCGTGAAATCTTCACCACTTGTATCCACTTCATCGAAATGTTGCAAATATATGCAAACGTAAATTCCGGAGTTAACAAATTTGTTCGCTCCTTCGTTTCAACTTTTGGCACTATGTGACCACAATGGTAATTAAACTCATTCATATTTGGGCAGACGCTATTTTCCATTTTATTTAAATTACTCGTACTCATTTCGCTTTCGTAAACACTTGTTGAATGAGAAAAAGTGGTGGGATGATCCCTTATAAATACTTCCCACTTTTTTTTACTGATTTCTGAATGGGTGCCATTGTCAAGTGTGTTACATCTACCTGCTTCAGTTTTCTGATACAATATAATAATTTGGTTTTCACCAGAGTAAGGAGAGTCATTCATTATCGATTCGTAGGAAAAATTTAAATTGGCAAGAGAGTTTAATTTGTAATTCTTTGGAGATTTAACAGCCTGTTTTTCTATGTCGAATGAAAAACAAAGTGAACGAAAATTACTCAAATTAAGTCGAAATTTTCGTTCGCTTGAGTTCATGTTTGTTCCTAACTGACAATACACTCGAAATAGAGAAACCAACATTTGAAACAGTTTATGTGTCCATTCGACTTGTGAATCCAAAATCAAATTTCTTTCGTCAAGAATACGAACGAATGCTTTCGCTCGAGATAGAGAAACAGGCAGTAAATCTTTTCTACTTCCGGCTGTAAATCTTTTCCACTTCCGAGTTTTACTTTTAGCTCGGAAATCGAATTTTTATTTTCAAATGCTCGCTCCCGATTTAATTTAATTTCTTTCTTTCTTTCATTTTAATTCTCTCGATAAATTACACGTCATAGGTATGGTTGCAAGTAAACATTGCATGGTGGAAAACATGGGTTCAATAATACCAGATAGAGGCAATAGTAAACAACGTGCAACAAAAGAACAACAACCGCATTTCGTATTTTTGTGGCAAACTAGTTGTGTTAAATACATTACAAATACATACCAATGATAAAAGGCAACAAAAAAGTTCAAAATATATTTAAATTTTTCAGTTCTACACCAAAACGACATGAAAAAGTTAATTGAACATATTTTGTAACTCCACCTGGTGTAAGTTAATTTTTGTCGAATTTCTCTCATTTCCACAAACCTACAACGAAGAGTGTGAAATGAAACGACAGATGAGAGAATAAATGTGTTTATACTATATTCGTCTATGGATTCGAGAGTCAAAATTTCCAAATATTTTTTAATTATTAAATGTACACGAAATATGTACATGTGTATGTGTTAAATAATAGAAAATCTGGTCTGTACAATTTGAAGATACGGGGAAATTGTTTGAAAGGATGGGAAGGTATCAAAAAGGGTACAAGTGGGATATGACTCGAAAATGCGAGGAAAGTTCTAACGAATAATTATGAACGCAAATCTTCAAAATGCCGTAAAAATTCGGGCGCAAAGGGTTAAACTTTGAAAAGGTAAGGAATATGGAAAAAATTGTGAATGTGGGAAAATGGGTAAAAAGGGGCGAAAAGAGTAAAACTTCAAAATCCGAGAAAAAACGATGGTAAAGGTTAGGAGTGTGGCAAAAATTGTGAATGTGGCTAAAAAAGGATAGAAATGGGCAAAATGCGAGAAAAATCGTTGAAATGATTGGGAATGTGTTTAAAAAAATATATGATGGGGTAAAATTTCAAAATGACCGAAAATTGGTTTGTGTCAAAAAATGAGTATTGTATGAGTATTGTAACAAAAAAGTGTGAAACTACAATAAGTGAGAAAAATATGGAATCGGTTAAAAAATAGTATTTATGGCGAGAATTGGGAATGTGCTACAAATATACATGGCAATTAGTGTGAGAGGATAAAAAGGGAAATCGTTAAAATTCGAAATAATAAATCATAATTTGTATTGAAATATTTAATTCAAAACTAAAAATTGTATATTAAAAATGTTGACATTTAACATGCATCCAAACATGCACAACACCATGCAATCAAGACCTACTTTTCTCGCATTTTGAGCTTTTACCGTGTTTTTTGCCCCCCTTTTACCCACAGACACTATATTTAAAAAGTTGTAAACCATTCCAACCCGACTTTCTATATTTTTAAAGTTCCAATTATTCCACAATTAAAGTTATTTTATTTTACTTCATAAATATTAAATTTGAAAACAAGACTGATGTTTTGTACTGTTTCTGTACAAAAACAACTTTTAACAAATTCAAATCATTTCATATACTGTTTTTGTTGTTTTTTTTATGATTTACAAATATTTGACTCTTTGAAGTTCAACCATTTTTGAACCACTACACTATTTTTAATAAATTTCCAATCATTAAAAACTAGTTATCAAGTTTTGCCCTTTCCATCCCATTTTACCCATATACATGTACATTAGACCGATTCACATTGTATGGCGGGGTAAAAAGTGTTTTTGTCCATTCCTCAAAATGTACCTTGGTTTGTTTTCTCTTGATTCCCAAAATATTTCGTATCTAGCCTTAAGATCCCGTGAGCTGGATCGTATTTTAAAAGTGGTATTGTTTTTTAGTTTTTCACAGAAATTTGTACTTTAGCTAAAGAAGATGTTTACAAAATTAAAATCATAAGAAATTTTTCTGAACTTTAATACCCAAATTTATTCTGATCTTTTATTTATAGATCATTCAATTCTATATTAATTAATTTTTTTAATTTTAAGAATCAAAAAAAATTCATAAATTTCAAATGTTTTCAAATTGGGCCAGTATTGTATATTTCGTTTTCACCCTTTGTTCGTAAATTTCACGAGCATTGAATCATATAATAGCCTACTGTTTATTAAAAAACATTCATCCACTTCATATTGTTTTTCCGACGAATATGATCAGTATTGTAAATAGGGTTTTGGAAAATCCCTATCATAAAATGCAAGTGTGTGACTACAAACATCATTTTCAATCTGATATTTGGTACATAACATGGGGTGAAAGTTTTTAAAATTGATTGAATTCAAATAAAAATATTAATTACTCATTATTATGCAACCCAAACAAAAATCGCAATTCTTGTCGAAAATATGGGCCGAAACTGGTGAAAAAAGATAGAAACAATGAAAATTGTTCGACATTTTTGCTATTTTGTGGCTCTTGATGCAGTTTTTTTGTGGTTAGTTTATTTTACACTTTCATTCTCCTAGTATATAGCTACAATTATGCTGAAGGCAGGAAAACAAAATACCAATTGGTTTCCGAGATATAGCCGTGAGAAAAATTTGCATGTTCTTCGGGAAAATTAAGTTTTAGCCAAAATATAGATAAGGCCTTAAAATCTGAATGGCATCCAAACTAGCAAAACCCAAATAGAGGTTCTTTTAGTTTCTATAAGTACTTCAAGAAATTTCACATTCTTCGAATTTATCCACAAGATGGGCGGTTATGTTGAGCGAAAAAATCACGCAATACGCGAAATGCACTACTTGCACAACGATCATTTAAATAAAACTTTTGGATCCCTTTTACGCGTTGTTCAACTGCCTGTAGCATCTCGACTAAGTTTGCCAAAGCCTGTAATACCAATTGTTTGAAAAAATTAAAAAATAAATATTAACAAATCACAACTAATTGCAGTAAAATATCTGAATTACAATTGTACCTTTATTTTTTTATACTTGGACCTGCAACTTTTGACACATTCCGTCCCATAAGGAACATTGTGGTGCCACGAAGCGCTATGTTGACACACGTTGAAAAATCTGTCTCTTTTTGCTGTTTGGATGCAAATATAACGTGTTTATAGCTTGTGGCAAATATACTATACTTGTGACCAAAAACAATGTGTTTGGTATGGAATGTTATAACATGTTTGAGACACAATAAGTAATAGGCTACGATATTTGTTTTTGAGACCCAAATATGGATTTGCTTGTTGAAAACCGCCAAAAAAAAAAAAACGAGACAGACAACAAAAAGGCAGCGCATCTTCCATTCATGATAACAATGCTTGCAAACATGTAAATGTTTCCAGCAATATATTGCTGGGGTTGTTATTTTTCAGCGTGCACATATTGATTTTAAAATATCCTACCAAACTTCTATGTTTAATTTACTTTTAATCTATTTTTAATTTGTTCTTTAAATACAAATCAATGCATTGGTTTATCTCTAGATCACAACAAAATTTCATTCAAATATTTCCAAACATTCAATAATTTTATAATCTGTAGTCGGAAAGTTCAAAAATTTTAAATTTCTCGTTTGAATTTTATAAAACCTTAAAACTCGTACTATAAGTAAGCGGCGCCATCTGATGACATCTTTTTTTGACAAGATTCTTTTTTTTTTATTATTTGTATCCATTCATGTCAGTTCTCATCAACATTTGCATGAATCCATGGTAGAAAACTTCGCACTCTTGTGTAAACTCCCGGTTTGTGGGTACCACATTTGCGACCATATGAAACGATACCCTCAACGAGCCAACCTTGACCCGTTATACGACACAACGATCCACCAGAATCTCCGGTACAACTGTCTTTTCCATCCAATCCTCCCGCGCAAATCTGTTCAGTTTTCACTTTCAACGGACACCTTTGATTGGCAACATATGGGAGATCGACTATGCGTTTTTCTTCTGTATAACTCACTGGAAAAAAGGAAGCATTCATTGCCTTAATAATTCTAAATTTCTTTTATAACTTTGTAACTTACCATTAACATCAGCGCCCCAACCGGCCACAGTGAGTCGTGCGCCATTTCTTAGTGTTGGCATTGGGGTCATAATATCAGGCAGACATATCGGAGCAACGGAAAAGCCATACAGTATTTTGCGATCGGTTTTGAGCAAGGCGATATCATTGAAAATTTTGCCTTTTTCTGTATACGTGTAGTTTTCATGGACTATACGTTGTATTACAGTGTAGCGTTCAAACGGATCTAAACAGCCTATCTTGTCGCAGTCTTTTTCCGTTTCGGTATTGTGGTCACCAGCCCGTATTGACTCTCTGGATATAAATAAATAGGACGTGGATATTTTTTTTAATATATAAAAAGATTATCCTCAATTTAGAGGGATAGGATCAACAAAGTTCATATTACTTACAACTGTCCAACTTTTTCTTCGATTAAGCCCTTAACACAGTGGGCCGCTGTCAAGACAAATCTGTGGTTAATTATATTGCCGGCACATGATATTTGCAGGTCATTATATTCTGAAATATATGAAAAGTTGTTAGGATGATCTAACAAAAATGTACAAATTTCTGAAAACAAAGTGATTGAAAATAACGTACTTAAACACTAATCTAATTTGGGGTATAGATTCCCACAAACTGCGATCAAAAAGTCCTAACCCTTATCTATAGTTTGATATTTTTGTTAATAGTTGCTCAGTGTTAGTCTAATTTTTAATACTTGAATACACGAATATTATTTCACCAAAATTACTGTCAATATCGTATATACGTATGAAATATTTTATCGATTTACAAAGGAATTTACTACTGGTGTTGCACGCATAAAAATTTATCTCACCCTAACTTCATAACTCAAAATTTCAAGATTTTATTTTTTCTAGTTTTTGTCCTCGGTGATGGACAAATCTGGCGTCAGTTTCTCGTCCCTTTCAACAAAATCCAGTGCTAATATGTCTACTATTGAGCATTTTCATACATTTCACAGTGTGTAATTCTTTAAGTCATGGAAATATAACCATATGCGGACACCACTATGTGGTAAAAGACAAAAAAAAGACCCGTGTCTCCGTGTCGAAATTGTAAATACTTGTGTATTTAGTGTGCCATATGTCCCTAAAAAACAATGATACTACAGAAAATTTATTACCACAACTTAGTTACTAGTTGCTTACTTACGTGGCCTCAAACAACCTCGAGGGGTCAAAGGCCTTACAAAATGAGGACAACATGTTTCTTCAACTGGCTCGATCTTCAACTTTTCTCATCTAGTTGCCAACACCAAGCTGTTGAAGATAATATTCCACCTGGTCTATCCAGCGAAGTATAGGTCGTCCGATTTTCCGATGTCCTTCGAGTACGATTTGGAATACTTTTCGCACTGGTTCACTTTAATCCATTCTACTGACATATCCATATCCTACGCGCTATTTTGATAAACAATCGTCGATGTCGGTATGCAGATTATACAGCTCGTGGTTCATCCGTCGGCGATCCTCACACTCTGAAAAATATTTACTTTTGTTGTTGTTTGGATGCATATATAACATGTTTGTAGCTTGTCGCAAATATAGTATATTTGTGTCCAAACACCTTGTGTTTGCCATTCAATATAAAATGTTTGGACACTATGATTAATAGGTTATAATATATGTATTTGTGATCCAAATGTGGCTTTGTTTGTTGAATACTGCTGAAGACAAAAACATGTCAGCCAACAAAGAAACAAAAAGCAGCAGATCTTCAATTCACAAAAACAATGCTTCCAACCAAGTACATGGTTCCTGCAATATGTTCCTGGGGCCGTTATCAGCGTGCACCATTTTCTATAATTGGAGCACATATTTTTCAGAGTGTTTTTCGCTCGAAGACTCCCAGCGATGTTTCAGCAGCGTGCGATATATCCCAGGATTCTGCATCATAAAGCAAGAGAGGTTGAATGAGAGTCTGATATAGTTGGATTTTCGTTTCTCGATAGTGCTTGCTTTGCACGGAAGAACACCTGTTTACAAGTACAATTCTCCGTTTGATTTCTAGGCTGACGTTATTGCTTCTGTTCACGGCAGATTCGAAGTAAATTAATTCGTTCACTACCTCGAAATTGTAATTGAAACCACTAATTTTGTCTTGTCCTCGTTTACTGCCTAACCCACTTTTGCTGATTCCCTCCCAATTCTCGAAAATACTCCAGTAACTCCTCGTAGATTTCGGCCATGGATGACTAAATGATCAGCATACGCGAGTAGCATATGACTTTCGCTGCTGACAGTTTTATTCGTGTTAACTGGAACCTTTGTCATGATGGTCTCAAGTAATATATTGAAGAGTTAGCGTGATAGATTGTCGCCCTGTCCAAGGCCTCGCCTCGTACCAAATGGTTCGGTGAGATCTTTATCAATCATTACTTAGAATTTCGTGTTGGTCAGTGCCATTCTACAAAGGCGTGTCTGATTAGCAGGAGTACTAAGCTCTGACATAGCTTGGTACAATTATCCCCATATCGGGTTATCGAAGGCAGTCTTATAATCTACAAAGGTAGGTGTCGATTCCTCTCCTCAATTTGTCGTAATATGAATATCTGGTCAATAGTAGACTCTCCAAGACTGAAGCCACACTAATAAGGTCCGATCAGGTGTGCAACAAATGGCTTTAGTTTTTCGTACATAGATAAAAGGCTTATTCCACGATAGTTGGCACATATACTCCGATCGCCTTTTCCGGAAACAGGGCACATTATGCTATGACTCCAATCGTCGGGCATGCATTCGTCTAGCCAGATTTTGCATATGAGCTGATGCACGCACCCTTCCAACTCAAAGCCGCCAGTCCATCAGCACTAGCGGCTTTTTTGGTCTTAAGCCGGGAAACTGCAATTCTAATTGCGCTTTGGCTAGGAGGGGGCAGTCGAAGCTATCATTCTGAATGTGTTCGAGACCCTCATCTATATTCAAATTTCCTGGGTCAAGTAGAACAGAGAAGTGACCTCTCCGTATTCCCAACATAACCTGAATGTCTGTCCATATGTCGACAAAACGGGGGCCCTGATCCATTTCCGTTGTTCTGGCTTTGTACCTTTCGGTAGAATTTTCATTCCTTATTTTTCCTACTGTAGAATTAAATTTGCTCACACTAGCGCTTTCTCCACAGCCGTGTTTTCTTCTGAAACAAAAGGGTTTGTTTACTCTCTGCTCTTCTACTTATGCCGCTCTGTCACGGATCGCGTTGCAACTAACTGACGCATTGTTATACGTGCAGCGTTCTTTTCATCACTTGCCACTCTTTATCGTACTACGGTTTGTCTTTAAGCGGTTTTTCGTAACCGATTACGGTCTCTGCAGCAGTTTTCACTGAGTGGGAAATGTACTTCCACTCGGCTTCTGGATTATGAGGCAGGGGTGCTTTCTGCGCCAGTATCTGAGTGAGCTTCTCTGCATAGGCCGTGACTATATCTGGTAATTGCAGCTTTCAGATGTCCAGCTTTCTATATGTCTGGTTTCGTACGACTTTCGCTCTGCTTGCCTTTGTGAGAACCTTTGCTTCAACCAATGATCCGAATCGATATTAGCTCCTCCAGGTGATCAATCTGATTCGACATCAGTTGTTTAGGGGATATCCAGGTTGTCTTATGGGTGTGTTTATGTTGGAATCTCGTACTACTGATAACCATTTTTTTCGCCACGGTTCAGTCCATTATCGGAAGGGATGGCGTGTATTCTGAATTTACCTTTGGTTGGTTCAAAGACATTTTCCCGCCGACCTTACCATTAAAATCACGTAAAACTATCTTAATGTCATGTCCAGGGCAGCAGGGCAGTTCTTCCGGCAGCGGTAATATATATCACAGTTCTTTTTCATTGTACAGTCATGATCTGTCCATGTGTGCAGTGAGTCGAAATTGAATTTTTATTTCCTTACTTTTGATCCGTCGTTCGGCAGTAATGTTGGCTCTTCTGCCTTCAAAGGACAAAGTAATATTTCCTCTAGCTCAGGTGACAGGGTCATCTATTTAACCTGAGATGCATCAGTGGTCGCATTACCACTCGCCTTCTCACTCTAGCTAGCTAATGGAGGGTTCCGATAAAGCCCGGGACATACTTCTAGGAAGTGCTGCTTGGACCGCCCTATGAAGGAAACATTTCTGTACAAATGAGTGGTTATCAGAAAGTTTCCATCTCCACGATCACTCCCATTACCATTACTCATCCCGTTACCATTTCCACAACTCTTCTCACCAAAAATTGTATATTTTAGAAATAACTGAACCAAATTTTTATATCTCACCCTATCGGCAAAATGGTTCATATTATACACAAACATCTTCGGACTATTCTCGTTTTCACATCATAAATCTCGGAATTGTATAGCAAAACCTGTAAAGGCTTGTCAAGTTCGAGGGACCATGTAATAATACGCTACAAATTGTTTTTCAGTGACCGCCTGCATTGCAATATTTAGTAAAATACTCTTTTGCATGAGAACGCAGATTGTACATATTCCCGCATTGATGCGATGATGTCGACACCAACCGACAGGGACACTATGGAGCAAACACCTTAATTTTTTTAGTACAACAAAAAGGTGGATGGTTCGTCACCGAGTCTAAATTTTCATGAATCACATTGACGCATATTTGTTATACATAAATTCTATTTAAATAAATTTTGCGATAAGAGCATATCCGCTGAAATACGCAATATCAAAATAATAACCCAAAGCAATTGTTATCATGAAATTCAGTTTTACAATCTGCTTAATGAAATGCGCAAATTCACACACGAAATTCAGTACGACGCATAGTAGAACGAGAAGGGAACAGCAAAAATTCCAATAAATACTTAATTACTAAATACTTGACTATAATAACTTAACTTTAGACACTAATCCATTGTCTAAACTATTGTACCTTTATTTTTTATACATGACCTGCCACTTTTGACACATCTAATCCCATAAAGACCTTTGTTCTGTTCACATCATTGAAAAATACCCTAATCCGCCAATTTGTAAGTCGTACGATCTGTCCAAAACCGTGTGTGATCAGACATAATCACAGAGTCTGGTACGAGAACGAAATAAACTTCAAACAAAACTGACAAATCTGTTACACTTACTAATTTTTTGAAATTTCTCAAAACATTACAATCTATTCCCTATCAGTCAGGCATCGCAAGCGAAAGCGAGCGAGCTTAGGACACACGGTTGGAACGAAGTTCCTTTTGCTATATACTCGTATTATGTACTAGTTAGTTCCAACACACCTAAGGCGCCTGTTAAAAAATACTGTAATTTAAATGGATCTTGTAAAATGATAAATTTTTGTTAAGAAATTTTTTATTTATTGAATGTAAATTCTTTAATGAGAGGTACTAAATAAAAGAAAATGGTTTCCCGTTACATCCCGTGAAAGGATTAGGAAGAGCTTTTAGTTTTAGTTCTAGTTTTACGCTCACTGATTGGGTTCTACAGTTTTACACCGGTTCCGAACTGTATTTTGAGAAGCCTTTTCATGCATGAATACTCGATAGTGTCGCCGTCACCAAGCTAAGAAAAAGCCTAAGAGTATGAATTTTTTTTACAAAAAATACTTTTTTAAGAACAGATACTTTTTAAAGAAGTGGTTCTATTTTTAGGATAAGATTATTTTTTTTAAGAAAATTTACTTATTTTCAGGAAGGCTACTTATCTCAAGAAACCAAAAGAAAAGGTGGTACTTTATTTGTAAGAAATGGTACTTTTAAAAAAAGGAATTTTTGTAAGAGAAGGTTTTTTTTTTTGAAGAAAAGCTTTTTTATACGAAAGAACAGATACAATTTTAAGAGTAGGTACTTATCTCAAGAAAAGTTATTTTGTTTTACAAAAAAGGTATTCTTTAAAGAAAATCTAGTTCTTTAAGAAAAGGCAATTTGTTTTAAGATACTGTACTTTTTTAAGAGAAGGTACTTATTTAAAAAATTACTTTTTTTTAAGAAAAGGTACTTTTTGTAAGAAAGTTTACTTTTTTAACCAAAGGTACTTCTTTAAAATGTTATTTTTTTAAAGTTCTTTAACTTTGGCTTTTCTAAAATTACTTTTTATTCCGTTCAAAATACAATATTTCCCATTGAAACAAGACGTATGTTAGTCTGGACAGAAACCAAAAGGACGAGTGTAAGAGTGCTGCCAAATGTAATTCCAGGCTGAGGGTTGTTTTCATGGATTTGCCAGTCTTGCACTTTGGCTTTTCTATGTTTAGTTTTTATTGGGTTCAAAACTACAATATGTAATACACAGGCTCCACCTAGAAAACTTCCCTTTAAACCAAACCAAACCAGAAGTACCCAATATAGTTGATAATATTGGGTTGTAATAAAGTAGTTAAAAAAAGTTGTTTAAAAATTTTTCAAATAGCCCCCATCCCGCAACGTGCGATAAGGAACTTCGTTCCAAAAATTTATTTCCGCTTGCAAAATGCGGCGAAAGTTGAAGGCAACGCATGCGCTCGAGACCCTCTTGCGTAGAATCGAAAAACGAGCTGGAAAATAAGTCATGATTGCTATTGTGTCTATATAATATATTTGACAAACAATACGGGGCTTAAGGATTTGAACCTGTGATGCTCGTCAGCACCCGTTTTCTAGTCGCATGTGCTACTGCTACGACACGTTTTTCATTTCTCACAATCGTAAATACTCGTTTGACGTTAATAAAATCCACAAACGAAAATAAGTTGCATAAAACTTCGTTTGTGGGGAACAGAAATTTTCTTAGCGTTAACCATGATGTGTGAGTACCTTCTCGCCATCGCTGTGTTCCCCTTCGAAGTGTTCTGTGATCTAGCTAAAAAAGACAGAGGTTATATGTTAAGTAGCTGTCAAGTTTATAGTATCATTCTGGTCATATTTGTTTGGTTAACTTGAGTATTGTGCCTCCAGGCCAACTGTCTTTCTCCTGATAGAGTGAGAACTTTGAATTTGAGAATGAGCTTTCATGTAAAGAAGGGTGTATTAATCAGCTCCAGATCCAGTGGAACAGTTAAATTCGTCAGCCCACCCGCTCTATTGACTTCGAAATCTACCTTCCCATTAGTATAGTAGTCTAAAACACTTATGCTAGGTTTCATAGTTGAAAGTTCTTCATTTAAATGGGCTTTAAATGCCTTATGTTAATCATTTAATATGGAGCTTTCTGTGTGCTTTTGAATGACAATTTTGAAACTCGTCCTTAATTACCTGTTATTTGCCGTAGATGCCTTAAAATCGTTCCATGACCACAAAAGCTGGTGGAACTGGTAACAAGTATGGGTTGTGTGTACAATCAACATTATACACACGGTTGACATTCTCTGAACCTTTGTCGACCGACTTAGGTAAGTAGATTTCTGCAGTACGGGCTACAAAACGACAATACAGCTATGTATATATATCTAGTAAATTGTCATTAAATAAGGAGGCACTGTGATTTCACTAATACTATCAATTGTGTTCATTTTTAACCTGAGCTGCCAGTCGAGAGTAACGCTTCTAGCACTATGCTTTACCTAAAATTGTCTACCAACTATATACGGAACTACTTTGGTATTTCTAGACGCAGTTGAAATTTGTACGGATCGAGGGACCATGTAATAACTCACTACCAGATAGTTGTGCCTTCATGCAATGGTTAACGTGTATGACTATTGTAAAGGGTAACTTTTTTGCTACTTGGTTTGTCAGTGTTAAGGTTTTCTCGCTTGATTCATGACTTGTGTCAAAGTCAAAAATGTTCAGTTTGCCTTTCATCATAAATGGACTTATAAACGAACTACGCTTGCAAATCATTGAGTTTTGTTATTAAAATTCGTGCTCTCTGAAAAATGACTTTCGCAAGTTACATTAATTTTATGGTCCTCATAATCGAACCACCGAACAGCATATTCAAGGTGTTGTGACCAAATTTGTATATTCGACGTTAATCCTTGACATGTCGTCGTTCCGAAGTTATCTTCACGTATATCACAAAATCAGAAAAAATGAGATAAAATTATTTCCTGGGATAAATTTTTTAGATTTATCCATCTGTTTAATCCCCAGGTCCCTATCTCTTATGGTTTCACAGATATTATGTAGTAATTTTCTTGTATATCGTATGTACCATTATTGTGGATTTACAATAAAATATACAGAGTGATTCAGGAAGTTCCGGACAAATTACTCCGGCGTGTTCCTTGGCTCATTTCATGAAGAAAAGTCCTCTAGGACCATGTCCGAAAATGCAAGGGTGCGAAATGGCAGCGGGTTCAAAATTTTCGGATTGGCAGTCGGAGGGTAGTAGGGTAAAGTTGCTAACTTCTGAGCCAGTGGTCGGATTTTTTTGTTTTTGCGCTTGTTGGAAAGGCCTTTAAGATGCCTTTCAGAATCAATAAAAAAGTAGAAAAAAGGCAAATCGCCGAGATACAGAGCTTTCGGAAAAAAATGAAAAAAAAATTCACATAACATCAATTTGCTCAGCCAGATTGCAGGTAACTCATGTTGAAAGATAACCATACCTCTTACCTTTCCAAAATGACCTAAATGAAGCCCAGAGGTCTTACTGTTACAAAGTTGTGACCATTTTACTGAAATGCAAAAATGTTTTTTTCCCTCGACGTTGGATTGGACGAGCTGGACCAATCGCCTGGCCGCTACGTTCTCCAGATCTCACACCACTTGATTTCTTTTTGTGGAGCTACATGAAAGATTGTGTGTATTCTGTGCAGATCCACAATCGGGAGCAGTTACTTGCACGCATTGAGGAAGCTGCGGTGAAAGTTCGTGAAAAGATGAGTGAACTAAACGTGGCGTATATGGTTCGTAAACGGCTGCAATTGTGTTTAGTAGAGTAGTTTGAGTCTTCAACCTAAAACTTCGACCACAGGCTCAGAAATTAGCAACTTTACCCTACTAACCTCCGACCCCCAATACGAAAATTTTGAACCTGCTGCCATTTCGCACCCTTGCATTTTCGCACATGGTCCTAGTGGACCTTTCTTCATGAAATGAGCCAAGCAATACGCTGGAGAAATTTGTCCGGAACTACCTGAATCACCCTGTATATGAAAATTGTGAATTTAAAAAAAATTAAGTTATCTTCACGTATGTGAAAAACAGTATTTGACAGACGTAAAAAAGAAGATATTGACATCCTATTAATAACGAGCTTTTCAATAAGAGCGCTACAAAAGTTTTTTTTAAATAAAACAAAACCGGTTTTAGATACCAATGAAATTCTTTATTCCTGTGAAAGTACGTTCGATGCCATTATGTATGGAACTCGATTTCTTTTGCATGGCCACCACGGACACGCTTGCAGAAGTCCAGACGCTGAACCCAATTTTCGACGGTTTTCAAACATAAATCGGCCGATACTGCTGCAATTTCACGTTCGATATTCGTACGAAGTTCATCAATCGTCGCTGGCTTGTTGGCATAGACCATAGACTTGACGTAGCCCCACACGAAATAATCTAACGGCGTCAAATCGCACGACCGAGGCTGCCAATCGACTGGGCCATTTCGTGAGACAACACGTTCACCAAACTAGGTTTCCAATAAATTGATTGTGGCATTCGCTGTGTGGCTTGCGGCGCCATCCTGTTGGAACCACATGTCCCCAAGTCCATTTTATCCAATAGGGGCCAAAAATATTCGGTTATCATTGAACGGTAGCGATTCGCATTCACAGTAATGTGCCGGTCTTGATCATCACGGAAGAAGTACGGCCCAATGACGCCGCCGGCCCATAAACCGCACCAAACCGTAATTTTTTCGGGATGCAATGATGACTCATGGATTAGGTGTGGATTGCTGTCTGACCAATAACGCATATCTTGCTTATTGACGAAGCCATTCAGCCAGAAATGAGCCTCATCGCTGAAGATGATTTTCCGATGAAAATCCGAATCATTTTCAAGTTGTTGTTGCTCAGCCCAATTCACGAACATACGACGCTTATGGTGGTCAAGCGGCTTCAGTTATTGTGTCAATTTGATCTTGTAAGGATGTAGGCCAAGATCTTTTCGCAAAATTCGCCACAACGACGTCACAGAGATGCCCAACGCTTGAGAACGACGTGTGAGATACACATTTGGGCTTTCTTGAACAGAAGCCTCAGCGGCAGCAATATTCTCGACACTACGGGCACTTCTTTGTCTCACTGGCACGGGAACATTTTGTACTGTGCCTATGGATTCAAATTTTTCCACTAGACGCTAAATTGTTGCTCTGGTAGGACGATTATGGCGACCATAAATTGGACGCAGCGCTCTTAAAGTTGAGGCCACTGAGCCCAAATTTCGGTAGTAAATTTTAATAATTTCGACTCGTTGTTGGCTCGTATATCTTTCCATGATGAAATGGCAAACCTTACTGAAAAGAAATGTCAAAAGAACGGGAAAAAATATGGCGTCGTTTGCTGTCCCTATCGATTTACTTTTGTAGCGTCTCTGTTGAAAAACTCTTTATTATTAAAACCCTGAGCAACCATGAAAATGGAAACCGAAATTTGTTTTGGGACACCCTAGTGTCCATATTTGCTCATTCGAATTATGATTAAGTCTTTAAGTTCAATACATGAACTATTAAATGAAAATGCATTTTGTCTTTGTACTTTTTGTCTACCTGTATTGAAGACATACATTTTTGGTGAATTGGACACGAAACTAATATATATATCGGTGATTGTTATCTTGATGTATTTGCCGTAACACTGGTATCACCTGATATAAAATCATCTTGAGTGGAAGTAAACTGTTGCTTACATTGCGAACGCCTATTGAAAATGTCGTTTGCATTGTGAATCTTGCTTTACAGTTGACTTTCATGAAAAAAATATAATAGATAAAATCTTTTGTACATATTTATGTACATCTGTATGTCAGCCATAAATTCAGGGTATTTTTATTTAAAGTACACAGATTTTAAATCAATAAACCGCAATGTTTTTTAAGTAATTCGCATTTCGAACATTAGGGGAAGAACAAACACCCACTTTTTCTTTTGGTATAGATTATGTGTCGAGGTTAATCCCCCAATCAGTCGAGTGATCGAACTACAAATCAGAGGCACTATTGCCATAACGGCATTTTTATTTTATTTTCTTATCATTTTTTTTTTTTTTGAGAAGGAGTGCTAGATGTTTTTAACTAAATTTTTTAAAGAACACACGTTTTGTTTGCCACTGTTTTATTCAAGATATTAGTCACGTTTGGCACTAACAATAACATCATTTTTGTTTTGTTTGGTAGAAATTTTCCGTTAACACAACACAAACGTATACCAACAATCAAAGTAAACAAAGAAGTACAAAATAAATGATTTTGTATTTCAAAATTCGGCACCATAACGACTTGAAACAAATTAAATCAGTTGTAGTACAAGTAGAGTGTTCAAAAAAAAACCGGCATTTTTTAAAAACCGACAAATACGATATTTAAACAACTGGCACACGGTTGATAGCAAAGAAACCGCTTAACCGGTTTTTCGATTTTGGACACTCTAAGCTGACATCTAAAGTATATACAGGGTGGTCCAAACACAAGTATCTTTATTAAAATGAAATACAATGAACTAAACTTGAGATCTTTTGGTATGTTATGACTTTATTAGAAATAACAAACATTGCCATCATTTATGGAACACGATTTCATTCATGCGGCTGCCAAGGGCCATTCTATCAGACCAAGACCTGTTGTCGGTTGTTGGTTCTATCTCAGGAATTTCTCGGACGATATTAGCCTTAAGGGTGGGTATCGTTTCTGGGTTAACATAACATCGGTCTTTAACGGCACCCCATTAGAAAAACTCTAAAGGGGTTAAATCGCAGCTCCGAGGCGGCCAGTTGACTTCGGTGCCGAACTTAGTGCGAAAAAGATGGATTGTTTGATGAGCGGTATGACATTGTGTACCAGCATGGTACGAGTAGAACTAAATATTATCCAAGTTCGGCTCTCGCCGCGCCGTTGACTTAAATGACGTTTCCAGCAGCATTTTCGAAAAAAAATCTACCACCACTCCAAAACCCACACCAAACTGACAGTCTATGTGGAATCATTGGCTTCTCGACAATTACGTGCGCGTTTTCCGATCCCCAGATGCCGCAATATTGTTTGTTGACATAGCCGCCGAGATGAAAATGCACCTCGTCAGGAAAGGTGATTTTTGGGTCAAATTCGATGTCCGATTAGAGTGTCCGTAAGTCCCAAACAAATAAGTTATTTGGATATTTTAAGCGAATAATCCGAGATCTTTGTGAAAATTCTCATCATGCTGTTGCGTGAAATGCCCAGTTATTGAGATCCAGTTATTGAGTTCGTACACTATCGGCCAAAGCGTGGATACGTAACCTCACCCACTGTTTTTTGTCGAAAGCGGGTGATTTTTTATTTGTAATAAATAAGTTAATATTTAATATATTAAAATATAACAATCCGTTAAATTACAAATAGTTTAAAATAGATCTAAAATCAAATATTTTTTGAATTACATTATCTATAGTTAACTTAAGAAAAATAAATTAAGAAAAATTGTCTGCTTATCTGGTGCTTGAACTAGATAAGAAAACACAGAAATACCAGACTTATTTCCAGAAAATCTATTATTTCCAGAAAATCTATTATGTAGGCAGGACACGCAAAGAAAAAAAACGTTTATTGCTCGATTGCCGCAACAATACTTTGATTGATTTGTATTAATTTATGAATCGAAACCGTTCATGTAGTTCTCCCAAATAAACTCGTATATCGCAAATGTGTATCATGTTGTTGCAAACGAATTCTCGGTTGTATCAAACGCGTACAAAATTACAGTTGCCGCAAATTTAAAAACGTTTGAGATAACTGAAATTACCCATTTTTCAAATCAGAGCACAGATTCCGAAGAACGTAAATTTCTCGCATTCTGTCGACTGTATACACAGCCTTATCCACTCGTTTGGTATACACATAAAAGTGATCACACACTCCAATGCTTCTTTCTACCTTGTCCATATATCTTGGATGGACAATTAAGACGTTGTAGTTTGCTGCTCTTTTAATTGTTATTTAAATGCAAAGCGAGACAGATGTTTAAGTAGACTGTGAAAAAATAGACAAAAATGACGACTTTTTTTAAAACAAACTTTATGGGTAAAACCAAAATCATAAAAGTCGGAAATTTAAACAAAAAAAGAGCTTACGGAAGCCATAAATAAAAGTTTTAATGTACAAGTAATGTTTCTCGCAAACGTTTTTCATCTCTAATTTTTCATAACTCGTTTACTGCAAACGATTTTTAATTCTCGCAAACGTTTTCTTAGTTTAGAGTAACTACAACTACTACAACAGTAACAACAGTTGGTGGAACCGTTTTTCGTTTCTCGCAAATATTTTTTCAGCTCTAATTTTCATAACTCGTTTACTGCAAATGTTTTTCAGTTCTGGTAAGCGTTTTTTTTATTTTGGAGTAACTAGAAGACGGGTGCTGTTACCGAAACAACAGTTGGCGGAACCGTTTTGCGTTTCCTGCAAACTTGTTTTCAGCTTATATTTTTCATAACTCTTTTGCTGCAAACATTTTTCGGTTCTCGCAACCGAAATGACATGTATGGCTTACAAGAAGTTCGTTTTTTAAAACTACAGTTCCCAAACGAACTTCAGTTATCTGATATTTCGTTTGGGAGGAACGAGTTTTTTCTTTGCGTGTAGTACATAAGCCCCTGAAAATGGAAGAAGCATAGAAACATAGAAATCTGAGTTCGAGTTCTTGCTGCGACAGTGTCAAAACTAATCTGTTAGCTTAAAAGGAAGTAAAAATAACGCAACATAACAAAAAAAATTGAGGGAAATCGAGAAATGTAGTTTTTAAGAAGAATTATGTTGAATTAGTTTGAAAGACAAAGGACGGCGCAAAGCGGGATTTGTGCTTTTCATGAGTGTTGTCCACTAGGAATCCAATCTCGCAAACTTCTTACACAAATTTGTGCTGGAAGGAAGTTTGCGCTGAGTCTGCTCCATTTCGGCTAAAATTTCGTTACAACAAACGGACATTTTGGACGACACCACAATTACTTTGGTAATAAGTTCACATTATTTCCCAACGGAGTTCAATCGTAAAGCGACTCCTTTCAGTCCGTGGAGGTATAAAGTTAATATTTCGAACTGAAAAAAATTATCAGCTTCAGAATAACTTACACGCTGAAAATGTTTTCCTTTTTTGTCTTTTAGAAGCAAATGTAATGCGTTTATAGCTTGTCGCAAATATATAGTAGTATGCTTGTGTCCAAAGACATTGTGTCTGCTATTCAATATAACATGTTTAGGACACAACGATTAATAGGTTATAGTATATGTATTTGTGACCCAAATGAGGCTTTGTTTGTTGAAAACTGCTGAAAACAAAAACGTGACAGATAATAAAGGAACGAAAAGCAGCAGATCTTCAATTCACGAAAACAATGCTTGCAAACATGTACATGGTTCCTGAAATTGTTTTCTGAGGCCTGTATATTTCCTGTATTTTCGGAGCATCCGGGTACTTGGCGAGCTGAGATTTTGTATAATCCCAAAAGTTTTCGATCGGGTTTAAGTCCGACGACTGCGCTGGCCATTTCATAGATGTACATTTTTGAGTGTTTAACCGATTTGTTTTGAACATTTGTGGCCGAATTTTTTGGGTCGTTGTCATGCTGAAAAATCACTATTTAGTAACAAGACACAATTTTTCAGAATTGAAAGATATTGTTAATTTTTCATAATACCTTCAGACTTTAACCTTAGGACCTACTCCATTCTTCGTAATACATCCCCGTATCATTATGGATCCACCACATTGTTTCATGGTTTGTGTTACTGCATTCGGGGAAGTAGTATTTGGATCTTTGATCCAGTACCAAGCACCCCCATCGGACTCAAATCGATTGATTTTACTCTCGTCAGATTAAACACAATGCCGAAGTTTATTTTTATTATTTAAATCTTCTCGAATTTAGTATTTTTCCTTCTTCCAGTCAGCCTCAGTCCAGTTTTCGTAGACCTGGGTGAATTCTTTGCGAAGCTTTATGTTCCTTTGTGATAAAAGTGGTTTCATTTTCTGCTCTGCAGTGTTAACACCCAGTCCGGAGCAGAGCAGTTCACTCACTGTCGGCAATATTTATCGTTTTTAGTGCCGCAACTGGGATAAATCCATTGTCACAAATTTCGCCAAATGACGGACAAACTTTCTAGGGAGCTTTTTGCAGCGTTCCTGTGATGTGATTTCAGCGGGATGGAGCCACTGCCCGTACATCCCAAGACACAATGGTACTTTTAAGTCAAATTTTTGGAGAGCGAATAATTTCCAGAAATTCGGAAATTAATTTGCCAGCGCGTTCGCCAGATTTGTTAGAACCCGATTATTTTCTGTGGGGTTATTTGAAGGAGCGAATCGTTGATCTCAAGGCCAACATTGTTACTGAAATTCAAATGCTACAGCCACAAATTTTTGAAGATATTATGGAAAATGCTCTAAAACGAGCACGTCATTGCACAGCTGAAAACAGGGCATTTAATTGACATTATTCTCCAAGCTTAGTGTGAAAAAAATTCCATCGTGTATATTTTATAATTTCAAAAAAAAATATAATCCAAGAAGATATTAAATTTGTAAACCCCATGGGGACTTTTGGCCCACCCTTTACTTTAGTAGCACGTGATCTGCACGTGGATAATAATGAACAAGTGAAAAAATAACAGAAAATGTATGAGCTACGTAATGGTTCCATTTGAGTTTCTGAATCTTTGAAGAGATGAACAGAGTGCAATATTGTAACTTTGAAGAGAGTGCGTAATTGAAACATTGGGGTATTTAAGTGTTCATTTTGAAACGGACTATATAAAAGAAAAATTAAAAAAATGTTGTAGTTGCAAGAATATACGCTGCTGAAAATTAAAGTGTTAAACTTTCATTATGGGAAACCTGCTACAATTTTGCTCGTCACTGTATGTATAATTTTTAAACCAGAAGCAACTTTTTTTGGTCATTAATGAGAGAAAATCGACTTCTCGAAAGGAATCAATTTTTTTATTTTGAAATATTTAGCAACCTCTGATGCAATGTGCACCTTATTTTTGATCATTTGTCACATTTTTGACTCAAACGATGAGCGTTGAAAATATGTTTACTATAATGTCAAACATTTGTTTGTGAGTAATTTTTGCTACCTAAGTGTATAACCACAATCAGGGTGGTAACGTTGGCGTCAATTCAAAATACTTCGTCGATAAATACAATCACTTGGCGTCAAAATTGGTCACTGACACACACACACACACACCAATCTCAGCAATTATTTTTAAATAATTATTTTAAATTCTTAAATAATTATTTTCTACCAGCCGGAAGGACAAAAAGTGCATCGACTGTTCATTTTTACCCTATATAAGTAGAATGTGAATTTACAATTCCTGTTCACATTTCTGATAGAAATTTGAAATAATTTAATTTTAATTGTCCGAAAAATAGAAAAACAATTTGCCACTCAATAATTTTTTTATTAAGCTGGCAACAATTTGCCTTCTTGACACCAGGAAAATAAAAATAATTCTAATTTGTATCGTCAAACGCTAGCTCTTCTTCTTCTTCCATAAGAATACATGTAAAAAATGTCAACGCCTACGTTATCGCCCCAATTGTGTTGGTACACTAAGGGCTCCAAGTCAAGTGTATTTTTCCAAAAAAAAATTGTTTTGTTGGTCAATATGGGATTCAAGCGCCGTGTCATTTCGAGCGAATAATGAATCAAAAACCACGATTGATCTTAAAGAACTTGTATAAAAAATTAAAATTTTCCTCCAATATTCTTTACATTTTGACAAATTCCGAAATTTGTATTTGTATATTTTTTGCTTTAGATTTTAACGAATTTTCATGTAAAATAAAACAAAAAGAAAAAAGTAAAAACATCACAGGCATTTCATAATACCGCCATGGGAAAAAAAATATGTTGTCAAATATTTTATTTGTTATTTATTTTCATGACACGAAATTTGAACGCTAAACAAACCACAGGAAAAGCAAACAAAAAGTTTTCCCAAATTCTCTAGAAATTTTGATACCGTTTGCATTTAAGTGAGAGTTTGGACGTAATACACATAAAAATAAATGAAAATTGTTGTGTTGTCCGTTGTCTCCGAAGAAACGGATCCGTCTCGAATTCACAACGGATTCATATATTCAAAACAACATTTTTAAAATTGTAATTTCCAAACTTTATTTTTTAGCATTAATTGTATTGAAAATGTAGTACATACTTATATACTTCTAATCCAGCTGATATATAGCTGAGTAAACAAATATGGTACACTGGGTTATTGCTAAAAACTTATTTTAAAACTCGTAAAAGCTCTAACTCAAACTAAAATTCTGTTTTTCAATTCACCTATACCTATTGTAACCGATTGCAGAATTTTAAAATGGAAATCGAAGTCAGACATCTTGAGATATAAAAAAATCATGACAATAGTGGTTTCTTAACTAAAGGATTTTTTTTGAGCAATTTATAAAAAAAAGTTGAAAAATGTTCTTTGTTTTTGGTTCAGTTGAATAAAGACACTTTATTATTTTTTTTTTAAATTTTTAAAGTAAGCGATGATTTTTTGTAGGGAGCGTTTGTTTATTACTATTTATTATGTACATCTTAATCATTTTACGAGTCAAAATGGCAAAACAAAAAATCTTAAATCTATCGGAAAAAACTAAAATCGATGTTTACCGTTCTGAAGGATATTCTAACCGCGCTAAAAAAAAGCTAAAAAAATAGGACGGAGCACAACACTAATCGACAATTACATCAAGGACCCCGAGGGGTATGGAGACAAATTATAAGGAAGGGTTTCATTGTCTTTATGTACGTATGAGAAAAGAAAAATCATCAGAATTGCTTCTAATCCTGCCATATCCTTGTCAAAAATAAGAGCTCAAGCTGGAGTGGAAGCGAGCAAGTCATTAGTACGCAGAGTAATTAAGAGCTGTGAGTATCTTAAATACCTGAAATTACAAAAAAAGCCGCCACTTAATGTTCCTCGTAAGGAAAAGCGGCTTCAATTCGCAATAGACTACATGGTATGGGATGCGCAGCCAAGAGGTCATGTGAAAGACTGGAGAACCGTTGTATTTACGGATGAGAAGAAGTTTAATTTGGATGGGCCTGATGGCTACAACTATTAGTTCTATGATCTGCGCAAAGAAAATCGTTTTTTGAACCGACATCACAGCCGAGAGGGCGGCGTTATGGTGTGGGGTGCTATTACGTACTACGGCACCATCGATCTTCAATTCCAAAGTGCAAAAATGACTGGTGCAAGCTATAAAAGGTTATTGGAATCGCCTTTGCCGAAGTTCAGTGAACTATTTGGTCCCATATCTTGGATATTGCAGCAGGATAATGCCCGTATACATAACGCCAGAGTAGTAAAGGAGTTCATTGCAAGCCAAAATGTTAAAATTCTTGACTGGCCACCCTATTCGCCACATCTAAACATTATCGAAAACGTCTGGGGTTGTTTATCTCGTGAGCTCTATGAAGGAGGTAACAATTTGATGACAAGCAGTCACTAATTCAAGCCATTAAGGATGCTTGGAATCAAATTTCCTTGGATTACTTAAATTCTCTTTATCTCTCAATGAAAGCCCATATATTTGAAGTGTTTAAAAACAAATGGATTGTACCCATTACTAATAGCTCTTAAATAAAGTAAAATAAATTAAAAAACAAGAAAAACTGTTTTTCATTAAAATTGAAGTGAACCAAAAAAAAAATAGCACATTTTTGGGCTTTTTTTTTATAAATTGCTCAAAAAAAAGTTCTTTTGTTAAGAAACCGCTATTGTCATTATGTCATTTTTTATATCTCAAGATGTCTAGCTTCCATTTCCATTTTAAAATTCTGCAATCGGTTACAAATTGCAAAAGATACAGGCCGCTGAAAAATGGATATTTAAGTGGATTTAAATAAGTGAACCGGAGTGTAGCAAGTGACAAACAACTTTAATTTTTTTTAAATTTCGTTTTTATATTTTTCCAATTTGTTTTCTGTACTTGTTTGTTTACATTTTAGTTGTATTTTAAAATTTGTTTTTTTATATTTTGGATATAACAGGTCTGAACTACGAAAAAATAAAAAAAAAATTGAATATTAAAAAGAAATGTTATTTTTGAAAGCGGCATTGATTGTTAAAGGTCATTTGAATCGTAGGGTAGCAGATAATTTTCAAAATTTCACAATCACAATGAGTCACAGGAATATTCAGAATACTTTCACTTTCAAACCAAACACGTAAAAAACTTTTGAATAAAGAGAAATATTTCGTACAGCCAAATCAGTGAATTATAAATCGTATGTTATGTTAGAATGGTTGTAGTACTACGAATATAGAATGCAAAGAGAGCAAAAAGTATACACTGAAAAATTATCTTTTTTTGTTGTTTGGATGTAAATATAAAGTGTTTGTAGCTTGGCGCAAATATTTTATACTTGCGTCCAAACATATTGTGTTTGTTATTCAATATAACATGTTTGCTAGACAATGATTAATAGGTTATAATATCTGTTTTTGTGATCCAAATTTGGATTTGCTTGTTGAAAACTGTTGAAAACAAAAACGTGACAGACAATACAGAAACAAAAAGCAACAGATCTTCAATTCACGAAGGTAATGCTTGAAAACATGTACATTAGGGTGGGTCAATTTTTTTTTTTGACGACCAAGAGTATAACAAAAACGTAATCTACGGCAAATTTTATGAAAATGTTCCAAAGAAACCATGTTTCTAAAATCAAAATCGACCCCGCGATTTTTCACTTGAAATTTTCTATACATATTACCGTAAAAAGTCAATCCAAAAGCCATTCATTTTTTTTTTTTTTTTTTTTTTTTATTTCAAACTTTAAACTGTTCGATTTCGATGAAATTTCACACATATATTCTAGTCCTTGCTGCCTTTACAAGAACGTTTAGTTTAGGTCAAAACTCCCCACGGTTCATATTTTATAGCTGTGTAAAGTTGGTCATCTGCAGCATTTTCGTGAAGAGATACCTGTGTTAATGTTAGTATAACTTTTGAATGCGATATTAGATTTGCCATTTGTATTTTTATTCCTAAAGAGAACGTTAAAACCTATCAGGCGATATATTGATCGCTACAATCTAATATCCCATTCAAAAGTCATTCTAACATTACACAAAAATGCTGCAGATGACCAACTTTACACAGCTATAAAACATTATCCGTGGGGAGTGTGGACCTAAAGTGAACGTCATTGTAAAGGTAGCAACAAGTAGAATATATATGTGAACCTTCATCGAAATCGAAGAGTATAAAGTTTCAAAAGTATGGTTTTTGGGTCGATTTTTTACGCTAATATACAAATTTTCATTTGAAAAATCGCGGTCTTAATTTTGATTTTAGAACGATGGTTTCTTGGGAACATTTTCTTAGAATTTGCCGTAGATTACGTTTCTGCTATACTCTTTGTCAAGTTTTTTGGACCCATACAAATTGGCCCACCCTAATATACATGGTTCCTGCAATATGTTGCTGGGGCCGTTATTTTTCAGCGTGTATAAATTAGATTAATCGAGGTAATTGCAATGTCGTAACTGGTGTAAGCCAGAACTTTACATTTGACTTCAATTCCGATAAAATTATCTTTTCTCCATCTGTGCGCCGATAGGACGCAAAAATGAACCTCGCACCAAAAACATTTTTGACATTCCCGTAATCAGTTCTTCAGTGTGTGGTTTATTTGAGACGAAACACTTGACTGCTGCGTAGCTTCAGGTAGGAATATATCGATGACTCATTGATAACAGTTGAAGTAAACACGGTTATACAAATTTCACTCTATTTCACCACTAATTTTTTCTAGTAATTTGTAGCAAGCATCAGTTTCCTATAATTTATATTTGTTGTTTCTCCACTGGATCCACTTTTTCGTTTCCCACTTACCATTGCGATATTCCAAATTGACCAACCATGGAAATTCACCCAGCTCCGCTTCCACGCCGTTATAAATTTTATCTCCCAAGGCCCTGGGTCCACAAGCCGGTGGTTTGGGAAACAAGTTAGCAATATCTTTCGGTACCGCCTGTGGTTGATCTGCAAATCTATCTGTGCGTACTGTTTTATTACGTGAGGGTATATTAAAATTTCCATCATCATCGGGAAACAAAATTGGTGGACTACTCGTACTTGGTTCAGTTACCACATTACGTTTACTGATACCATCATCATCGGCTGGTGTTTCGTCATCGTCGGGGAATACAATACTTGATCCGAATACACAACATATAAAAGGTGGTTTCCCATGACCATTAGGACACTCAAACACACTTGCAGTGCGATTGCAATTCGTATAATTGTAACAGGATTCCCGTGAGGTGCATCTGCCCGTTTGCCCATCGGGATTGTGACAGATGTGGGACACTATCCAATTAAAATTTTGCACTTATTAATGTAATAATGACATCGTTTTATTGATCATTTCGAAATACTAACCGCCGTTTATGTAAAGTTTGCTTGAGCATATGAAGCTGCTTGACAAAAGCACTACGACAATGAAATTATACTTTAAGTTTCTCATGATTTGTTATTTTTATATCGCACTATGAACGCCTTAAGCTTCATCTACACGCAACGCTGGTCAATTGTATACTGAGATCAGTTCTGAGTTTCTCAACACAATTTCAGTTATTTTGTTTTCAGCCGCTCAGTCAGCCAAGTCGCCTCGCCATCTCATTCATTGTTTAGTTGTTTTATTTATGGAATTTTAATATATCGCATGCATTTAGTTCTATACGAGTACAACTTCAACTGTAGAACATTGAGATCATGTTTGTAACACATGAACCGACCACTACTCGGATTACACCTACCTACTCCTTTGTCATTATGAAATAACTGCCCGTACATCACCCACAAGTATCATATGTAGTGTAAAACAATCTGGTTTAGTAGTTATATTTAACCAGGCTTAACTTTAGTATACATTGCATCCTGGTATTCTAACACGTGCATTAAAATTGCGAATATTTGATTGGGTTGAAAAACCGGTACAAACGTTAATAAAATTTGTTTACATTATTAACAAATGTACTTGAGTCAGTGAGAGCGAAATATTCTTAGGGGATTTGTGTTACGTATACACTGAAAGAATTTACTGTAAAGATATGTTCATCAATTCAAAAGAAAGAAAGAAAAAGACACGAAGCCGAAATTGAATCTCAGTCCCCCGATTTTCAACCTACGTACGGGTTTCGAACAACTAGTGGAATCGAATTATTTCTGTCAGTTCCTCCAATTGTTTCAAAAAAAAATTAATTCTATATTCAATTGCTAAAATAAAGTAGTAAAAGCTGTGAGTTAATTGCAGTTTTGCAAAGAAAATTTTAATTTATACACGCTAAAAAATCTGTCTTCTTTTCTTGTTTGGATGTCAATATAACGTGTGTGCAGAGCTGGTCTCAAATATTGTGGGTACTACGGCAAAACCATCTATATCGCATATAGCTGTTATGGAGATGTATAAATTTGAATGTTTGACCAGTTCTGAAAATCAATTTTTGCAGTTGGAATAGTGTATTCGTGAATATTATCGCATCATATGATCATGGTCATAGTGGATAGTTCACACAACGCAATGATGAATAAATTTCTGTCAAAAACATAAAATGATGCAGACGGTTTTGCTAAAAGTGCAAAATAATTGGTGATGCACGAAAGACACTTGATGATGCCAATAATAAAACGAGTCACTTACTTCAAAATTTATTCAGTCAACAAAAACAGTAGCGAAAAAACTGAATGCTATCATTAATCTTCGTCGCTCAAATCCATATCACTCGAGTCGTCCAATCTAAAGAAGAGATAAGTATATGGGTCGGTAATTGTAATTAATAGTTGAATACCCACTCGAACCATAGATGATACTCGGGCGGAATCAGTCGACCCTTGCAAAGTGATATCAAATCAGTTTTTTTGGCCTTTGATATAGCCAACGGTGCAGCAAATAACTGTATGAAATTTAAGTTTTCCGGGCGTCCACGTTTTTTACGAGGCTCTGCCAGTAGGCTCTGAAATATGTAATGATAGGGCGAAATCGTTTAAAAATTAAATAAGTTGGGCAACAAAACACCTTCCAATCATTGTCATCATGCGAACATTTGAATTTGATCGTGCCAACTGTATTTTTCTCAAAGCGAATACGTTTGACTTTGAGCCATCCAATTTTTTCATTGTCAGTGTCCGTCGTTGATCGATTCATCAAATGCGAATATGCGTCCTTCAAATCGATGAAATCGTTGTGTTGCATACGAATGACTTTGTACGGTGTCGTCTTCGTTTTTTTGTTCTCGGCTCGAGCTTTTTTGATAACGTTACACCATTCATTTGGGGTGTAGATTGATATGTGTTTTGCGGCCCTTTCAATCGCCGAATGCATGGAGTCGACATTCATTTGAGTGTGACCAGTTTCTAAATAGTTGTGTTCGATCGTATCAAAAGGCAACGACTTGATCAGCTGCATGTGCATTGCCAGAAGGTACTTATTGTGATTCTGCCCTCCACAATTATCAGACCAAATTTTCACGTTTTTTCGACCATGCTGCACTTGATCTGAACATTAGCAATTTATTACATTATTTATAGAAAACTTTTCAAAAAGTGTGTGTATTCACCATCTAAAAACTTCTTGAGACACGAGCCTATTTCGGAGCTGCCATGTCCACCGTCTACCTCGCCCCAAACAAAACAATATCCAGTTTTGTCGTTTTCGATGTAAAAGTCAAGTTGTAGAAACACAGTTTCCTTTTGTAGTAAAATTGACTATCGTCGGCATAGGATATTTGGAGAAAAGATTGCAAATCCATTGTAGCAACTAGTAGCGTTGAATCCGATTTGGCTGCTTCTAGTTCTTTTCAAAATTTTCTGATACAATGGCAAGGACACTTTCACGTTTGGGTTTGCTTCCATAAATAGGCGATGCATTTTTGAAATACTGAGCTTCGGGTCTTCTAGGTATTCACGCTTGCTGTCTTTCCGACAATAATGAGACGGGCCTTTTGGTAAAGACTCAATAAGGTTGCGTATTGCTATCAAAACTTCTGGTTTCGTTTTATTCGCCGGAGCGTGTGATCCTCTCGCATCTTTATGGTGAAAATATTTGGCTTCATCCGCGTGTTCGTGCGCATGTATGACTCTTTCAAAATTGATGTCCAGTGTTTTTAGGAAAAAGTCCTTACAAACGTTGACTTTTTGTCCATTGATGGATATGAAATAAAAATAGCTGTACTGCTTTCGAGACGACGATTCTGCCGATTGATGTACTTTTCTGGGTCTATTAGCTTTGACTTTGTCCGTGAATCGTAAAAGGAACTGTTTTTTAGCTTGAAGAACTTTTGGCGGCTATCGCCGTCGAATTTGCAACACAAATATCCACTTTTGTCGTTGTGGTGCGGACTTACTATGGGCTTAACTTGCTTGGCGGCATAACTCTTTCCGGTATGACTGGTGAAAGGCTGTCCTGAATTCCGATCCATTTTGATTGTTTTACGTTTGTGCTTCTTGGGATTTGTTTGCCGCCAACGGGTATTGCTGCTGGTTCCAGGTTTTTCGTGTTCCTGGATAAAATTGAGATTTCAGCTAATAATACCTACATATCAGAAAACGCTACTCATTGCCGTATCATTAGCATCTTCGTTTCTAGTCATATCGACCGCCGATTCGACGTCTGTCGATTCGGCATCAGTTGATAGTTCGGCATCAGATGATAATTCCTCCGTTTCTGAGAAGTTAAACTCCGCAAAGTTAAACTCGGCAGATTTTTTAGACATAGTTTATATTGGAATAAATTACATTCTGAAAATAATAATAGCAGTGATTTTGTGATATAGATGTTTTTGCCACACCGTTTATTTAATACAAACAGATGAGAAATATTCAAGCAAAACCATCTAAAAAAAATAAGGTATTTAGACGCTATATAAATACGGCATAACTCAATGAATACATATGCGTGGATATTGATGCTTTTGCCATCTTATAGTACTTGACCTAACACGCTTGAAGAAGTCGAAAAGTTCAAAAATTCAAAAATGTGATATAGACGGTTTTGCCGTAGTACCGACGACATAGTATACTTGTGTCCAAACACATTGTGTGTGATATTCAGTATTGCATGTTAGCATACATGGGGCAAATTAATTACACGGCAATTATAATTTGTAGTTTAATTTGAATTACCTTTCGAAATACAAATTCAAAAAAATTGCAATACCATTGGCAATTGTACATATTTTCAAAGCATTTCCTTCATATACTATCTGGCAATTTTGGTTTTCAAATATTTAGTCTTATGAATTTGAAAGTATTATAAGGCAATACCTATCAAAGCCACAAACATCATATACATATAAAATATTTTAAAATAAATAAATTCAAAATAATTAAAAGCATTCCCATATTTCATTACAATTGGCATCCGATTCCACAACCCGCATTTGCATTGCATGAGCAAATTCAAAATTTTGGTAATTCAATGGTAATTTTTTTGCATTTGCATTAGATAAAGTAATGCAAATTAAAATCCAATGCAAATTAAAAAAAAAACATGTATAATGTGGCATTTATTTTTACAAGAAAAAACATTTAATTGGATCAACGAAACGAAATAATTGATTGAATGAATTATATATTTTAGTACAACTGCATCAACAAATTGTTTCATTGAATTTATTGCATTACAAATAATTATGATTCCTTTTCAATTCCATCATTTTCATTTAAAAAGTCGTGTGTGACGCTTTAAAGTAGTTGTGCAATAAATAAAAAGTGTATGAAGAAATTTAATTATAAACATTAAATTTAAGTTTTATTTCATAAAACTTTTATGTCTAACGAAAGCTCCGTAGTATTTCCATGGAATATTGCTTCTTGAAAAAAATTTACTTTTGTTAACGAACATTTGTATTGAATTAAAGAAAAAGTTTTTATGAAAAACTATATTTCCTCCAATGAAACAAAATTTTCTCAGTGTAGTAATACAATCTTAAATAAATGCTAATATATGTGCAAGCGACTACAAATATTGAGCAAACTTGTAGGTAATTTACAATGTACGCGCTTTAGAATTTAATTACAGTGTCAATCTTTTGTTGTCAAAACGAGACAAATTGAGTGAAATACATTTGATATTCAACATGTAAATAAACAGAGAGCATTAGAGAATATTAATTATATTATATTAAACAATTATTTGAATCCATAACACCCTACCCGAAATCAATAATAATATATAATATATATATATATTAATATATATTTCTCTACTTATTTATCAGATGAAAGTGCAGAGATTTGAAATCGTTCCACTTCGATTTGGGAAAAAAGTTCAAACATTTTAGACTTTCTGCCCACGTAAAGCCTCGTATCGTATATTGGGTATCGTATATGATATTGCAATTGAAGCGAGACTACACGAAACCTTTACTTATCTAAACGCGATTAGGAACCACCCAAATTTTGGGTTGTTTACGTTTACCTGGTTCTGCAACTGTGGTCGTTACATTACAAAGCTAGATCAGTCATTCGCTCGCTAACACAAAATACGAAAAATTATTTCGAAGAAATCTCGCGATTTTGGGGAAATAATTTTTCGCCTGCTGCGCTTGCTTCAATACAATATGAAACAATTATTTCGAAAAAATCGTCCGATTTTTTGACTGCGGCGCTTACTTAAACACAATATAAAATAACAGTGCAACACGAAAAAATATAACCTGTGTCTCCCAGTTTTGCTCAAAGTCATGCACTGTTTTTATGGACCCACAAAGGTTTGGGACCTCGGTGTCATTTCTGTAAAAAAGTGATCATTTTGTCAAGCTCATATCTTGCAATTCGTTGGGAATTTTGATTTACTCTCTGAGGGAAAGTTGGAGCTCTTGTCATAAAGAACAAAAATTGTAAACATATAAACTCAAACAAACTTCATCTTCAAAATCGCAAACAACTTTAAAAAATTCGCTTTTTTTACCTTTTTTCCCCTTTTGTGTCATTGTTCCAAAAAAGAAGACCGGTAGGAAGTTCATATGTTCTAGAACGTTGTTTATTGAGATCGTAGGTACATTTTTATAGTTAATTATTTGTTTCAATTTTGAACGGTTTGCTGAAGAGAGAAAAAAAGGTAAAAAAATCGAATTTTTTAAAGATATTTGCGATTTTGACCTTGAAGATTTAGTTTTTTTGATGTTATATGTTTTTGTTCTTTATTATAAGAGCTACAACTTTTCCTCAGAAAGTAAATTACAATTCCGAACGGTTTGCAAGATAGGGGCCTGACAAAATGATGACTTTTGTGCAAAAATGACACCGAGGCCCCAAATCTTTGGGAGCCCATAAAAAAAGTGCATGACTTTGGACAAAACTAGGAGACATGGGTCCGTATATGGTTATATTTCCATGACTTAAAAAATTACACACAGTGTTATTTTCAAGTAGAATAGCATGAGTTTCCTGTAGCTCGCCGAAACAAAATTCGGTCGATTTTTTCTAATTAATTTCCACATGCGGCGCTTGCTTCAATGAAATATAAAATTCTTTTCAATCAGAAACCCATGATATTTTAAAAGTAGTATGAACACTCGCTAATATGAAAAATTATTTCGAAAAAATCGCGCGAAATTGGAGAAGTAATTTTTCGACCTCGGCGCTTAATTCAATACAACAATACAATAATTATTTCGAAAAAAATTTGTGATTTTTTGGCTGCAGCGCTTACTTAAACACAACATAGAATTGTTTTCAAGAAGACTAGCAGATGGTACGGTCTTCGTGCGATGCTTCCAGATTCGGCAAACATGTTTAACCACCTCATAATAGTCCATCTACCCGGGGGACTGCCGCCAAACTCCGGCCTAAATTTCTTTCTTTTGGGCGTAAATGAAAGACTGTAAAGCATGGTACCGCTACACTGTCCAAATCCTCTTTTCGGTATCCCAAGTATTCATTTTAATAAACCTAAATACAAATCTGCAAAATATGCCGATTACTCGCACAGAAAAAAAGATATTACGATTTATTTTTGTAGCACGATTCGCGCATATTTCCATCCAAACAACAAAAAATGCCGATTAAGAATCCAAACATAATCAAACACCCTACAGACGACGACGTTTGTTTTACATAACTTTCTTATGACAGGGAAAAATCGCTACGAAAATCCGCTGCGACTGACGACTCGCCGCTAGAATGGAATCTTTTTCAATTTCTTGCCGTGCTCTCACGAACCCTCTCCATAGAGAGAATAGAGTTGCCACATTCGCACAAAAATCGTAAGGGCAACCAACACATCCATACATATTATGATACTTATGCATGTGGATACAAAAGAAAATTAAAGAAAAGGGAGGAAAATCATTTATTGTTAAACACAATACAGTTAAAGTGAATGAAAAATTGTTAAAAGTAATAAAACCAATTTAAATCTTGCACATTAATAATATTATGTTGCCAAACTTTGAAACAAATTCCAGAAAAGAACCGCAACTATACACAACGCAGAGAGAAAAAATCAACTGAAGTCGCCAGACGCTCTGTGTCCCATTTCGTTTTGACGCTGGGTATTCTTTTCGTCGTCGTCTGAAGCATGTCTGGTTCTGTTTGGACTCTCAAATATAGACAGTTTCCAAAAAACATGCTTGCAGAAATTTGCGACATGACACGTTTTTAGTTTCTCATCAATATAAATGTTCGTTTGCCGCAACTATATTACTTAAGGGAAATTTAGTAGTCGAAATATTCATTTGCTCGGAACGAAATGCTTATTTTGTGTTTATCCGACTATTTACAAAGTGTTAGGTAGTCTATTTGTCGCATTAAACAATTTTAGGCGGATCCCCATACAAAGTCGTCGAAGAATTAGTTTAGCTGAAAATAAAAAAAAACACTCCTAATATGAAGTGGAGTAGAGGACATCCCAAGTTTTTATTGTAATCTGACTCTAAAATGTATAACTCCTTAATTAAGTTCAAGTATTCAGAGTATAAAGTATTTTAGCTAAAAATCTTAAGCTGTTACAAAACGATATGATCAACTTAATATGCATCCTGCACTGTGGTACAGAGCAGAAGAAAGTGAAAATATTGTGGTAATTTACTGTATTACAATCACTCGCACCAATTTCGTTCGCCGTGTGCCCCTGAGCGCAGTGAGTTAACTATAATAATAAACAATAAGTTCGCCTATCACAGCGTATCTTTGCATTTGCCAACAATGACGTCACATAGTGTGAATATTAAAAATAAAAAATTTACGGATTCTCTTCCCATACAATATCACCATATTAGTCACTAGTGAGTGTGCAACTGAGTAATATTACTTGGATGTCTAGAATTTCTGTAGATCGTTAAACTGGAGCCAAAATAAAGAATCACATAAACTAATTATGAAATTCTTTATCAACAAATTTAACTTTTAGTGTTTGTTTATCTCTAAAACCTACTTTGAACTTGCAGTGAAAAGTTGGTCCTAAATAGTAATGAAAAAGTACTTCCCCGTAAAGTAATTGTCAATTAACATAAAACTGGTATTTAAAATGTAGTCACACATATTTGATTTGAATAAATATTTAGTCAAACAAGGCGTTATACTTATATCTGAATTAAGTCAATAGAATTGTTATCAACATTTCACAATATGAGACAAATGTGAGATATTAGTCTTGCTAGCATCTTCTAATAAATTCTAATGAATTGAATTTTTTTCTAGTTACCACATTCTCAGAAATTTAGAGAATGGAATATAGTATTAAGACTGTGTCAACCTTATAGACCATCTGGCCTATTAATCTGTAATCTACGTGACTGTTGAAGTGAAGAGATTCAACCCAATCCATCCAATAACCAATGTACAATTGTCAGAACCACACTAATAGGCATCACAACTGCATTAGAGGTTGTCGCAACCGAATTCGAGGGTATTGCAAACGAATTAGAGGTTGTCACAGTCAAATTTGAAGTTTTCAAAACCGAATTAGCCCTGTTCGTCACAATGACGACTCGCGATTTTATTTTCGAGCTTTTGAGTTTTTTTTCGTTTGTTTTGGTTTCGATTTTCATATCGCGTTAGTCGTTTGTGAACTGTTTTTTGTTGAATATTAATGAAAAATTAACTAAATAAAACAAAACATTAATATTGGTTCTCATTTTTGCTACGATATAATTTATAGCGTCTTGAAACAGGTCGTAGTCAAAATGACGAAGGATGACGTTAGTGTACAAAAATTAAGGATGACGTTCTAGGGTTAGATATTGTCGCAACAGAATTAGAGGCGGTCACAACCGCATTTGGAGTATGTCACAGCCGAATATGTAGGATGTCACAACCGAATTAGAGGTTGTCACGACCTAGTCAAACATTCCCCTTTTTATTCAAAAATTAAATTGTTCGAGCGTTTGGTCGTATTTTTAATTAATTTTATTCTTCGTTATTTCGCTACCCTTTCGATAGCATCGTCAGGAAGATAAACACAATTATTAATTAGAAATGAAAACAATTGTTTCACAATATTTCATTTCTAAGTTTCTAATTTTTCATTTCAATTGTTTTCATTTCTAATTAATAATTGTGTTTATCTTCCTGATGATGCTACCCAAAGGGTAGCGAAATATCGAAGAATAAAATTAATTAAAAATACGACCAAACGCTCGAACAATTTAATTTTTTGAATACAATACGAAAGGTCGGATAAATCATCACTTATTTCCCTTTTTATTACATAAAAATGCATTTAGTGAGAATTTTTAATTATTTTTGTAGTTTTTGACTTTAAGACTTTAATTTTTTTTTATGAGCGTTCTAGTAAATTGTATCGATCAAAGGCAAGCCTATTGAGTTGATTGGTACCCCTAAAATGTCTGTCTCACGTCAAATTTTTGAAAAAAAAATCGATTTTTATCAATTCTCAGATTTTCCCGCACTTTTTTGACGTTTTCCAGCATAACTTCAAAGAACTCCTAATATTTCACTGACAATATTGGGCAAAATTGTAGCCATAGTAAAGCTGGATAAATTTTGTGAACATATTAATACAATCTGAACGTGTTAGTCACCCTAAATCGCTCATAAAGACCACTTTGTATTTTGAAAATTGTAATTTGTTTGTACTCGTATATGTCATCATTACTCGAAAACGACATGTCTGATTTTGTCCGAATAAATTTAGAAAAATTTATAATTACAATATCTCTAATCTATGCCTATACTTTTTCTCAATCTAATCAACGGTTTCGGAATTATCAAAAAAGAATTGTGAAAAAAAATATATTTTTTTTGCTAAAAAAATTCAAATTTTTTATTATTAAAAAAATATGAAACAAGAAACGGCAAAGAGTGTTTTATTAGTTTATCCTAAAGTCACATGACCTATGACCAAAATGAGACATGGATCTGGACACGTTTCGCTCTTATTCACAATTAAGTGAAGGTATCTCAGTTTATTAAGAATTGTGATTCTTTGTTTGGGTTGCATATGATGAGCAATACAATTCTTGACAATATGAGATACCATCGATTTTTATGATCCATATCTCACTTTGTTCATAGGCCATGTGACTTTAGGATAAACTAATAAAACTTTACACTCTTTGCCGTTTCTTCTGTTGCATGTTTTTTAATAATAAAAAATTTTAATTTTTTTTAGCAAAAAAATATATTTTTTCATAAATCTTTTTTATAACTGCGAAACTGCTGATTAGATTGGTAAACAGTACAGAAATAGATTAAAGGTATTGTAATTAAAAAAAAAATTTCTAAATTTATTCGGACAAAATAGGGCACGTCGTTTTTGTGGAATTATGACATATACAGACAAATAACCATTTTCACAATACAAAGTGGTTTTTTTGAGCTTTTTAGGGTGCCAAGGCACGATCAGATTGTATTAGTTTGTTCAGAAGAGTTGTTGAGCTTTACAGTGGTTACAGTCCTTTTAGTGAAAAAAAAAATTATTTTTCAAAAAAAAAGTGCAGAAAAATCTGAGAATTTGTAAAAAACGATTTTTTTCAATAATTTGACCTGATACATACATCTCAGGGGTACCGATAAACTCAGCAGGATTGCATCTACACGATACAATTTACTAGAACGCTGATACAATTTGCGACTACAACAGTGTAATTTCATTTCATACATATGTACATTTTCGTAAATAATTACATATCTATAAATATAAATCAGTACACATTTTATTTAGGGCAATCGAAGTAACTACAACCGAATTAGAGGTTGTCACAACAGAATTAAATGTTTTCACAACCGAAATACAGGTTGTACCAACCGAATTAAAAGTTGTCACATTAGAAATCGAAGGATGTCACAATCGAATTAGAGATTGTCACAATCTAATCAATAATTTTCTTTTTTATTAATTAAAAACGCATCTTGTGAGAATTTTTAAATATTTTGGAAAGAAGTCCATTGCGGGATGGGAGCTAAATGAAAAAAATGTAAACAACTTTTTCTTGACACTATTATGTTACAACCCAGTATTATAAACTACAGGGTGATTCAGGAAGTTCCGGAGAAATTTCTCCAGCGTGTTCCTTGGCTCATTTCATGAAGAAAAGTCCACTAGAACCATGTCTGAAAATGCAAGGGTGCGAAATGGCAGAGGGTTCAAAATTTTCGGATTGTGGGTCGGAGGGCAGTAGGGTAAAGTTGCTAACTTCCGAGCCAGTGGAATATTCAGTACTTTTAGACTAACTAGATGTCTCACATATGTGCCAGTTAGAATGACAATGGTCTAAGTCAGGAAATCAAAAAAACTGAGATAATCAAATTTTTTGCTTTGCTTTGACTAGTTCTTCGATTTTCAGTAGTTGGTTTTTCGAATTTTTACAAAATGTACCGTTACATGTGCCTTCTTTGTTTTATGCACATCACAATTGTGTTCAGTGTTCGTATGAGAGTAGTCTAAGTCAGACAGTATTCAGTGAAAGTGCAGAGTGGTGACTTAAAAACTAAATTAAAATGTCAACTTTAAATAATGCAGATACTTTTGCAAATGATATATGTAATTCGAAAATATTATTAGTTGGTAGGTAATTAACTAATATACATACATATGTATTTACGACTTTCAGACGAAGAACATGAAAATATACAAAGAGGCTCAAGAGCATTGAAAAGATTGCGAATAATGTCATCATCTGACGAAGATTTGGACGAAACAAGTGAGAGAAAGAGAAAAAGAATAAGAAATATTGCGAAACACGCTCAAAACATAAGAAAAACTAAGAGAAACAGTGGAAGAGAATATATTACAAGATCCTTAAAGGTCGTAAGAGAAAAAAATTGAAAATAAGAGTTGCAACTGTTCACGTAAATGCGAGGAGAAATTATCGTTTGAAGAAAGAACACAAACCTTCGAATCATTCTGGAAACTGGAAGATTTTAGCAAACAAAATATACAATTGGCAGGGACTGTGGTTAAGCAAAAGCCAATACAGAAAAGACCACGATCTTCCGAAAGACCGGCCAGAAAATATAGCAATGCATTTTTCTTAACCAATGCTGATTCGGTTAAAGTGCACGTATGTAAACAATATTTTTTGGATACTTTCAAAATATCAAATGGGCGACTAACTCGAGTTCTTCATTCGGAAACACCTGGAGTAGATCTTCGTGGAAAAATGCCTGGTAGTAGTCGCAAGACATGTGTGGAAAAAGTTAGATCTGTGAAGGAACATATTGAGAGTTTTCCTTCAGATGAAAGACACTATACTAGAGCTCATCATACTGCAGGTCGAAAATATTTAAACCCAAATCTAGATGTTACACAAATGTATGCCCTCTACAAAGAAAAATGTGAAGAAAATACTGAAACTTGTGTTAATCTAGCGATGTATAGAAAAATTTTTAACTCAGAATTTAATTTGCAGTTTCGTCCTCCTCGTAAAGACACTTGTCAAAAATGTCACCTCTTAAACGTACAAATACAATCAGCTACTACAGAAGAAGAAAGAGCAAATTTTCAGGAGACTCGTGACCTTCATTTACAAAAGGCTGAGTTAGCCAGAAATATACTAAAAGATGACCAGAAAACAGCTATGGAAGATCCCAATCATTTCTACGCATTTTCATTTGATTTACAAAAAGCCCTTCCGTATCCTAAACTTTTGGTCTCTGCCGCATACTACTACAAACGAAACATGTATGTCTCTAATTTGGGATTTCACAATAAAAATGTGACGATGTACGTTTGGGATGAAACAATAGCTTCCCGAGGTTCGCAGGAAGTTGCATCTTGTATAATACATCATATCAAAAATATGACAACTCAGAAGCATTTGTTAGCCTACAGTGATGCATGTGGTGGCCAAAACAGAAACATCAAAGTTGCTTTAACGTGGATGAAAATTGTGCAGTCATCGAACATTGAAGTAATTGATCATAAATTTTTAGTATCTGGTCACTCATTCTTGCCAAACGATAGAGACTTTGGTGTGATTGAAATGAAAAGTAAGAAAACAGAATATTTATATATCCCAGAAAACTATTACACCCTAATAGAAAAATGTTGTAAAAGAAACCCTTTTAATGTTAAACGTATGAATCAGTCGGACTTTATCACAACTAAAGAATTTGAGAAACTAATTACACGAAGGGAAAAAATACCGAAGGTGAATCCGTCGTTTGGCTTCAAATTCAATGGATGAGATTTCTAAAGAAAGAGCCATATAAAATATTTTACAAAACGTCTCTTGATAAGAACGACAAGTTCCACGTCTTGGACATATCGCCAAAAAAAGGAAGACCGACACTTATGTATATCTAATATTCAATTCCCTCTATTGTACAACAGTAGGATACCAATATTTCAGGAAAAGTATAAAGATATGTCTGATCTGTTAAAGTATATTCCTCCTATTTACCATGAGTACTACAAATCTCTACCTACTGAAAATGTGGCTGCCGAAACGTAACGTACGTAAGTACGTAATAATAATATGAAATATCTAAAATTTTGAAATTGAAATTAAATGTTTATTTCCCTTGTTTTGGCTGTATAAACTATTTTCGAATTAACATAAATAATTTTTCATCTTTATAATTAAACTTGTTTTTATTTCTTTGTTTTTGTCCAATTTGAACAGAATGAAAGTGGTCGAAGTCAATGCACCCTCTGAAAACACTACTTCCTTAAGACGTACCGAATATTTAGATTTTTTTTATAAAAGTTGGAGACAATGGCAGAATATTATAAAAGAAACAATCTATACATTAGTGGAAAAATTTTGTGCATTAGACTCAAACCTTCAGATATCTCGAAACAAATAAAATATGACTTAGATCATTGTCATTCTAACTGGCACATATATTGGGAAATATCTAGTTTAATGGGATTTTTTCTAGATGGAGCCTGTAACCAATATTTAGCATATATTGTAATTTTGGACCAAATAAAAAGTAAATTTAGAAAAGCCAAAGTGAAAGAAGTTTAAAAACAAAATTTTCTTAAATAAGTGCCTTTTCATAAAAAAAGTAAATTTTCTCAAAAAAAATACCTGTTCATATTCTTACAAAACGTACCGTTTCTTTAAAAAGGGTTTTTTAAAAAATAAGCACCTTTTCTTAAAAAAGTTGATTTTCTTATAACAAATTGCCTGTTCTTAAAAACCTACCTTTTCTTTAAAGAGTACCTTTTATGTGAAATAAAAATAAAATAACTTATTTTCATGTAAGTACCTACTCTTACAAATGTACCTATTCTTGAAAAAATGACCACTTCTAAGAAAAATTCCCATTTCTTAAAAAAAGAAAATACCTTCTCTTAAAAAAATACCTTTTCTTACAAAAATTACTTTACTTAAAAGTACGTTTTCTTAAAAATAAAATAATACCGTTTCTGTTTTTTCTTGAGATAAGTGACCTTTCTGAAAGTAAGTACAGAATCTTACAAAAATAGCCTTTTCCTAAAAAGAGTACCACTTCTTTAAAAAGAACCTGTTCTTAAAAAAAAAAGTACTTCCTTGTAAACAAAATTCATACTTTTACGGCTTTTTCTTATAAAAAGTACTTCTTCTTAAAAATAGTACCTTTTCTTAAAAAAAACATTACCTTTTAATAAAAGAAGTACCTCTCTTTATAAAAGGACCTTTTCGGGAAAATATAATACATATTCTTACAAAAAGGACATTATAAAAAAAATTGTTCTTAAAAAAATTTTTTCATTTCACAAAAAGTATATTTTCTTAAAGATCCATTTAAATTATAGAATTTTTCAACGAATGGAACTTCGTTCCAACCGGGTTTCCCCTGACACCTCATGCCATTTTTTATTGATACATTAATTTCATACGCTGTCATAAATAATTACAAAGCGAGGAATTAGCGCTATGTACATCGGACAAACATTAGGGAATCAAATTAATTTTACATGCCACTTCCGACCGATTTTGGAGTTCCAAGCGTAATGGATCACAGCCCCAATTATGATGTATTGTGTCTGTCAATTTAGGTCTTTGGCCCAACAACTCTGCCTTATCTTTGGCGTGTAATATCAGCAGATCACAAACGACCGAGCTTGAAAATTCTCAGAACTGATGTCATCTGCTTGTACGGCACGCTGATAAATATTGGCAGTATCTGCAAAATCAGACGTTCTCATCCATACTCCATAATTTCAATTATTTTACTTACCTCGGCACCCACAACCCGAATTAAAAATTAATATTGTTATACCGTTATATCGAATTCGTGAGAAATTCTGTTGCTGCAATTTCATTTTTCATAAATATGGTTTCTGGGACCGGATCGATACCAAGTTCTGTGGTTGCAACCGGTTTGGTGCCAAACTCGGTCATTGCAACCGAATTGATGTCATGTGCGATTGTTGCAACCGGATTGATAGCGAATTCGATTGTTGCAACCTAATTGGTGCCAAAGCCGGGTGTAGCAACCGAAATTGACGAATCATTAATTGATACAACGAAAATAATTGGAAATGTAGTTTTCACAACCGAATCAATTATGAAATATTCATGAAGGGATAGGGGAGAGCTTCTCACAGTCAGTTAGCTGTGCACGTTCTAATACTTGACTCACCCATTGGGACCTACTGTGTTACCCCGGTTCCGAACCGTATTTTGAAAAGCTTTTTCATGGCTAAGAACTCGATAGTGTCGCCATAAATAAGCGAGGTGGCCGTCTTCGGAGGAAATGTAAGGTGGTAGGGATCGAAACCACGTTCTCATGCACAAGAGCCGGGAACACTAGCCATTGAACGAGGTTGCTTCAACTAAAATTTAGTTGTGGGGACTTAAATCTGTCGTGAGAACCTGAGTTCGGTTGTGTCAATCAAAAATTGGTGGCAACAGAAGAATTTTCGGATGCTACAACCTCTTTTCACAAAGCTAGTCTGTGAGTGTATGACCAAAAAATGGGTAATCTGGTAATTCATCTTCCATTTCAGTATACACAGATGAAACTTTGGCTGTTGATATAGACGGCGACTATACAAAGCACGAATGCAGAATAACGCAAGCTGTAGCAACCGTAAATTCGGCTGCTGACACCGAGTTGCGGCTGCCACTACCGAATTGAGGTTGCCAAGATTGAATTTAGTCCCTGAGTTGAAATTCGGTTCGGTAATTAAAATATGTAAATATATGGTAAATGAAGGGATTAGGGAGAGCTTCTCACAATCCAGTGGGCTGTACGGGTTATAGTTTTACACTCACTGATTGGAACATACAATTGTACACCAGTTCCGAACGGTATTTTGAGAAGCTTTTTCATGGCTAAGTACTCGATAGTGTCGCAGTCACTAAGCGAGGTGGCCGCCGTCGAAAGAAATTTAAGGTGGTTATAGTAGGGATCGAACCCACGTTCTCATGCACAAGAGCCGCGCACACGAACATTGCACCACCGACGACGGCCACCCGTTACATAATTAATTCTTAAATTGTATTCGTTATGTCAACTAAATTTTCATTAATTTCGGTTGCAACAACTGAATTTGGAATTAATGCAGATGCAATAACCGATATTCGTACCAAATTCGGTTGCAGCAACCGAATGTGGTATCTATTCAGGTGCAGCAAACGAAGTTGGCATCATTTCGGTTGCTACAATCGAATTTGGTATCAATTTGGCCGCAATCACTGAATGTGGCGTGAAGTCGGTTGCAGCAACCGAATTTGGCGTCGATTCGTTGGCTGTCCCCAAATTTCTCTTGAATTCTGTTGGGACAACCGAATTCATTTTCAATTCGGTTTATTCTATTATATAATTCTATATATTTCAAATATGACATTTAAAATTCAAGGAGCAAATATTATATTAAAACAATTAATAACAATAATTTACAATTGTTTCGTTGGCGGTGATATCAATATTATTTTGTGGTTGTTGGGAAACGTAAATAAAGATATTGTAATTATTGTTTCGTTTTATCAAAACGTCAAATTTTGCAGAAAATTCCCACATTTATCAGCGTACAGTACAAGCAGATGTCAACAGTTTGGGTATGCAAGGTCTGTTGTTTCAGATGTTCTGCCAACGTCTTTCTATAGAAAGGTTTAGGACCTAAACCGACAGCCAACGTCTTTCTATAGAAAGGTTTAGGACCTAAACCGACAGACACACCTCGTCAGAATGCCTCGCTCACTAAATTAATAGCCATAAATTGCAAAATTCAGTTATGACTTTATCTAAATTCGGTTTTGACAACCTTTAACTCGGCTGCGACAACCTCTAATGTGGTTGTGACAGCCTCTATTTCAGTTGGGACAACCTCGAATTTGTCTGTGACAACCTCTAATTCGTCAGTGGCAACCTCTAATTCAGTTGAGACAGCTTCTGATTAGTTTGTGATGATCTCTAGTGTGGTTGTGACAACCTCTACATTTTGGTTACGACAAATTCGGCTGCTTTAACCGAATTTTTCTGTAAGTATGGCAAACAACTCAATTCCAACATATATTCATAATGTGATGTTCTGCTGTCAGCATATAAATGTGTTATCCCAATGGAATACAAGTTTCAGATTATTCTGCGAAAGTACCTCTACAAAACATGGTAGATAGAAGCATTTCAACAGACTGATTTGAATAATTCTAACGAAAATATTACAGTATTTTACAAATGGGACTTTGATGGTAATAGCGGACACTCAACACATCGACCAATGGCATAAACAATACAATTGACTAACATTTATTTGCCGCTTCAAGAGTCCAACATGGATTCATCGTGCTTTGGAAAAGTTGCTATTGCAGACCTATTCAAATTCTTTGCCAAAAGGAAACTGCGGTATTGCTTCGTGTTGCACTTTTCGTGTCGCGCAGAAACTGCAATGCATTCTGTTGTTGTTACAAATTAACATACATTGCGATTTTGGTGCGACACGATTTCCGCACGGCAGCCGCATTGGTTTGGGTCGTGCTGAATAACTCCTACAAATAATGCCTGTGATATTAACTTCCTCATTCATCATCAATTCCATATGACTATGGTAGATGGAAGAATATTGAGTGTCGTTGCAGAGACATCAACACAAACATATGGAATTTGCAAAGCCTCGCCTAACATGCTGTCTTTTTCAATCTATTGCATCTGAAGTGCAATTGTACGAATTTAGATTGCCCACTTTCAATGCATGGATACAATGCTTCGAGTGCATTCTACATATTGCTTATAGGATACGTATTAGAAAATATCAAGTTCGAGACTCGGTCAAAGCTATTAGAAAGGGAAACAAATTCAGAATACAAAACGAGTTAAGAAGGTATAAACCGGATTTTTTTATAAACCGGTTTTCGGTTTATTCGAAAAATCAGTTTATCAAGAAACTGGTTTTCGGTTTTTAATTTTGGCAAATATCGGTGTTTATTTTCCTGGAGATGCTACCCAATGGGTAGCGAAATATTGAAGAATAAAAAATTAAAATAGACCTAACGCTCGAACATTTTAATTTTAAATATAATACGAAAAATTGAATAAATCATCGCATTTTAAGAAATATATATGATATTAAAATTAGGAATGCGAGCTTAATATAAAATTTAAAAGTTTTATTCAAATTCGCATTACTTACTTACTTACTTATCATTTCAAAACGACTATAACATATTTCGCCCAAAAGTTCGATATTTTGCTTTATTTCTCCAGTTGGCAATACCAAGTGTACGCAGGGATTCGTCAACCTGATCTCTCCAGCGGAGTCTTGGTCTTCCTATTTTTCATCTTCCTTCGAATTCGGTTTCGAAAACCCTTCGTGCTGGTTCGTCTTCATCCATTCTACTGACATGGCCTAGCCAGCGCAATCGCGTTATCTTGATCCGCTTAACTATGTCAATGTCAGGATAAAGCTCATACAGCTCATGATTCATGCGTCGCCGATACTCGCCGTTGTGCACTATAGGGCCATCAATTTTTCGGAGTATTTTTCTCTCGAAGACTCCTACAGATGTTTCGTCTGCTTGCGATAGGACCCAGGATTCTGCGCCATAAAGCAAGACAGGTTGAATGAGAGTCTGGTACAGCTGGACTTTTGTTACTCGAGAGAGGGCTTTATCTCTAAACTGCTTGCTTAGCCCAAAATAACATCTATTCGCTAGCACAATTCTCCGCTTGATCTCAAGGCTGACGTTGTTGTTTTTGTTCACGGCAGATCCGAGGTATATAAATTCGTCCACTAGAAGTTATAACGGTTATCAACGTTCACGCTTTGGTCTAATCGCGTGTAGGCCCTGTTCGTTGAAACCTTTAATTTTATCTTGTCCTGATTTACCGTCAGACCCACTTTTGCTGACTCCTTCTCAATTCTCGAAAAAACCGCAGTAACTTCTCTAATTGTGCGCCCAATGATATCTATATCATCAGCATACGCGAGCAGCATGTGACTTTTGCTGCTGATGGTATTATTCATGTTGACTGCAGCTTTTCTCATAATGATCTCCATTAAGATGTTAAAGAGATCGCACGATAGGGTGTCACCTTGCCTGAGGCCTCGCTTAGTTTCGAAAGGTTCGGTAAGATCTGTACTAACTGTCACTGCGGATTTGGAGTTCGTCAAGGTCATACTGCAAAGGCGTATGAGTTTTGCAGGAATACCAAGCTCAGACATTGCTTCATAGAGTTTCTCCCGTATCGGACTATCGAAGGCCGCATTATAATCGATAAATAGATGATAGGTGTCGATTTGTTTTTCGTGTGTCCTCTCCAGGATTTGGCGTAGCGTGAAAATCTGGTCAGTTGTCGATTTTCCAGGCCTAACGCCACACTGGTATGGTCCAATCAGGTCAGCGATAATTGGTTTTAGTCTTTCGCACATTATACTTGATAGAACCTTATATGCTATGGATGAAAGGCTTATTCCACGGTAGTTGGCATAGATACTCGGGTCGCCTTTTTTTAAATATGGGGCAAAGTACACTGAGACTCCAATCGCCGGGCATGCATTCATCTAACCAAATTTTGATAATTAGCTGATGCTTGCACCTCATCAGCTCATCGCCGCCAGCCTTAAACAGCTCCGCCGGTAATCCATCGCCTCCTGCGGCTTTATTGTTCTTAAGCCGGGCAATAGCTATTCTGACCTCGTCTTGGTTAGGAGGGGGGCAATCGACGTCGTCGTCCATATTGTAATCGATTGTCCCATCGTCATTGGATATCTCAGGTACTAGTAGCGCGGAGAAATGCTCTCTCCATATTCCCAACATGCTCTGCACATCTGCGACGAGATTTCCGTCCTTGTCTTTACAGAAGGGGGGCCCTGAACCATGTCCATTAGTTCTGTTTTTAACTTTTTGGTAGAATTTTCGGGCTTCGTTCTTCCTTCTGTATGTCTCAATTTTCTCACTCTCGCGCTTTCTCCACTGCCGTTTCTTACGCCTAAAGAGACGGTTTACCTCCTTTCTTTTCTCCCTATACCGCTCAGTTGCAGCTCGCGTTGCAATTGACTGAAGCATTACCATACGTGCCTCGTTCTTTTCGCATTAAACTGATTTAAAATCGAAAACCATATTCAAATTTGAAAAATATTTTCATGTATGAAAATCTTATTAAGTTTAAAACATTTTGTTATCAAATAATTTTAATTTTCTGATATGGTAAAAAAAAAATGTTTGAAAAGCTTAATTAATAATTAATTAATTTTTAATCATAGAATCATTTTACAAAAAAAATTGTTTGGATAGGTCATTAGATCATATTTCAAAATGCAAATCATGTTCCAAATTTCACTAAAATTCGAAAATCATATCATTTATTATAAATTTTTTAAGGATATTAACATAAATTAAGTACAAACCGAATAACCGGTTAACCGACGTCAAATATCTGGTTTCCAGTTTGTTCCAAAATTAAGTTTTTTAAAAACCCGGCACATGGTTAATACCAAAAAACCGGTTAACCGGTTTCCCCGGTTTTTCGGTTTCGGTTTTGGACACTCTATGCAAATGCCAGACGTTTTCCCCAACAACCACATAGAAAATAATAACTCTGACATATTTTCAATTAAGCCGAATGGAAAATCGAACAATGTATTTGTTGAATCTAACAAAACTTTTATCAAAACACTGACATTGAGAACTAAAAACCATTATTATTCTCTCGATATCTCAGTGATTAGCTACCGGCGTTGTGTACCGAAAATATTTATACGTATTACACGCAGAAGTTGTGTGTGGCAGCACTGTAAGCTGATGTTAAATATACGTGTATGTAGCTTTATGTTTTTGTAAATTTTTACTTTAATTTACTGTTTCTTATCGTACGCGACTGTTGTACAACGGACGACCCCATAGGAAGCATACAAGATGTAAAGTATAATTGTTTAGTATGTATAGTTTAGTTTTTCGTATGTGATTGTGCTGTCCTAAAAGTTGATTACAAATTACACGTCTGCATAAATAAATAAATAAAAATTTGCTTCTCTTTTCTAAAATTATATTAAAGTTTCATTATTTCAATTAAATTATTTGTGAAACTAAACGTAATATTTGATTAAATTTGTAATTGACTCGGTTAAATAATTTTTACTTCTCGCGAAGCAAACAAGTTGGATCTAAAAATTTATTCGTTTGACTCAATTAATTATTTTGTCAATGGAATATTTTGTTTATTGATTTTTCACTCAATTAATATTGATGTAATTGGGTGAAAAGTCCATATTAATTAGGTGAAAAACAAAATATTCTATTATCTATATTACAATCTCTTGTACAATGTGTGGCCGTCGCTGGTGCAATGGTAGTGTTCGCGGCTCTTGTGCATGAGAACGTGGGTTCGATCCCTGTTCTGACCACCTTACATTTCTTTCGACGGCGGTCAGTTCGCTTAGTGACGGCCATGAAAAAGCTTCTCAAAATACCGTTCGGAACCGGTGCAAAAATTGTAGGTCCCAATCAGTGAGTAGAGAACTCGTTTGCAACAACATGATACATATTTGCGATATACGAGTTTATAAGTACATAAACGGTTGCGATTAATAAATTAATACAAATCAATCACTAATACAATTTCTTTGCGTGTACTTTCAGATCGCAACAAATAGTCCAGTCTTGTTCCTCATACTTGATATATTTCTTCAATTTTACCATTGTTTCGTAGGATTCCGGTTTGTCAATTCCATTATGCAAAAGTACTGCTATGAGACTCTTTTTACTACTGTCAACAATTACCCGCCTTTCTTTAGATTTACTTACTGATACATATGTATTAATTTTTGTTTAAGCTCCTCGAACAATCCGTGTATGTCCTTGCAAAAGCATAAAATATCTGTAGTTGTACAATATTTATTGTGCTATATCATCGTCACGGTGGCCGTCGGTGGTGCAATGTGTAGTGGGCGCGCCTCTTGTACATAAGATCCTTGGTTCGATCCCTGCTCTGACCACCTTAAAATTTCTTTCGGCGGCGGTCACCTCGCATAGTGACGGCGACACTATCGAGTATTTAGCCATGAAAAAGCTTCTCAAAATACCGTTCGGAACCGGTGTAAAAATGTAGGTCCCAATCAGTGAGTATAAAACTAGAAAGCGCACAGTTCACAAACCATTTATTTATTTATTTATATCGTCGTCACAGTAGTGCAATACGTTAACACCCAGAGCCACCCCATATTTCGAAGAATGCCAGCACATGTACTTACTTGAATATTTTTACAATCTTGAGATAAATTTAGATCTAATTAGACCGAATTAGATAGTTACAGTTAAGATGTAATTTGATCTTATGATTATGTATAACCATTTTTCGGTTCTAATTGGGTATCCTAAGATCCTATAAAATATATCTAAAACATTTTACACGAGTAAGTGTTCTCAGTTGTATACAAATTTCAGTTTTATATATGAAAGTCAGCATAAATATTTTTAATTTTGTTTATTTTGGTTTAAACGGACTTTGTTTTTGCTGATCTTCTTGGTTGTGTACATTTCGCAGACAAAAACAAAGTTGGAAAGTGTGGCCGACGGGTTACACCAAAAGCAATTATATGAAAACCCATTGCTTCGCATAACTGCATAAGCAAATAGCTCGTGGATTTTGCTTTGTTGCTGACAACAAGTTATGCAAATATTTAAAAGCAAATTTTTTTACTTTGCTGAAAAAAAATTCTGTGCTGTTGCTATTTTGAAGCCATCAATTCAAACACTGATTTACAGTTTTCGGTACTAGTTTTGGTTTATTTTTTACATCATAAAATTTATTTATTCGTCTTCTTTTGAGCCTCTAAAAATATGCGACTAAGCTTAGCGTTCGATATCTATAAATTGCAAAAATCATTAAAAGAAATAGGATTTTATGTTCTACTACTTACACCAGGTATCTTTGTTATTGTATTTGTGTTATTGACGAGAAAGAGGAAATTAATTTTGTTAGAATCGGCGAGAATTTGCGGCTAACTTCATGTTACTACTTACCTGTGGCTGTTTGAGATAATGAAAAGAAAGAATAATTTATGACTAAGATAGTATGACTAAGATATAGATGGGACTAAAATGGAACATTTTGAATATGATTATCGAGTGAAGCAAGTTGTTTCGCTAGGTACACGATTTATACAACGGAATCAAGTGAATTATTGTATTAATACCAAATGAATAAATAGATAGAGGAAATTACATTTTTACAAATTTTAGCACCAAGTACGGATTCTTGCTTCAAACTACACCATTGCCAATTAAAATTTAAAAAATATCAATTTAATTTTAAGAAATATCAATTGAATTTTTAATATTATATTTGAAATTTAAAATACTTTAATTGGAATTTATAATTTCTATTTGAAATTTGATATTCATCAACTGAGATTTGAAACACCCTCATATGAAATTTAAAAGACATCGATTGACATTTAAAAGACATCAATTGAAATTTTAAAAAACTTCCATTGAAATTTAAAAGATATCAATTGAATTTTAAAATTCGTCAGTTCAAATCTAAAAATTATTGGCCAATTTAATGTATACGAATTTTAAATTTCAATTTATGTTTTTCTAAATTCAATTGATGTGTTTTAAATTTGAATTGATGTTTTTTAAATTTGAATTGATGTTTTTTAAATTGCAATTGATATCTTTTAAATATCAATTGAGGTATTATAACTTGTAATTGACATTTTATAAATTTCAATTGGAAATGGTGTAGAAGCAGCAAAATTATATCGACATATTTTGCAAAGTATTTATGGCACAAATTGAAATTCTACACTATTCCAAATTGAAAATTAAAAGATCTCAGCTGAATTTTGCAAAATATCAATTGAAATTTAAAAATTATATTTGAAATTTAAAATACTGCAATTGGAATTTATAATTTCTATTTGAAATTCATCAATTGAAATTTAAAAAACCCTCATTTGAAATTTAAATGACATCAATTGACATTTAAAAGACATTAATTGAAACTTCAAATACCTCCATTGAAATTTAAAATGCATCAATTGAAATTTAAAAATCATCCATTGAAATTTAAAAGATTTCAATTGAATTTTAAAATTCGTCAGTTGAAATTTAAAAATTATTGGGCAATTTAATGTATACGAATTTTAAATTTTAATTGATGTATTTTTAAATTCAATTGGTGAGCATTAAATTCCAATTGGTGTTTTTACATTTCAATTGATGTGTTTTCAAATTCAATTGATGTGTTTTTAAATTCAATTGATGTGTTGTAAATTTCTATTGATGTTTAGTTAAATTGCAATTGATATCTTTTAAATATCAATTGATGTATTTTAAATTTCAATTGACGTTTTATACATTTCAATTGGAAATGGTGTAGTAGCAGCAAAATTATATCAACATATTTTGAAAAGTGTTTATTGTCATAAATTGAAATTCTACACCATTCCTAATTAAAATTTTAAAAATTACATGAGGTGTCAGGGGACACCCGGTTGGAACGAAGTTCCTTTTCGCTATATATTATGTACTAGTTAGTTCCAACACGCCTACGGCGCCCGCTGAAAACTACGATAATTTAAATGGATCTTTAACAAAATATACTTTTTGTAAAGTGAAAGAAAGAAAATTTTTTTTGTTTATAGAATGTCTTTTTAAAAAAAAAAGTCTATTTTTTGGTCCTTTTTGTAAGAATATGCATTATATTTTCCCGAAAAGGTCCCTTTTTAAAGAGAGGTACCTCTTTTATTAAAAGCTAATGTGTTTTTTTAAGAAAAGGTACTATTTTTAAGAAGAAATACTTTCTGTAAGAAAAATCCATAAAAGTATGAATTTTTTTTTACAAAGAAATGCATTTTTAAGAACGGGTACTTTTTAAAGAAGTGGTACTCTTTTTGGGAAAAGATTATTTTTGTAAGAATATGTAGGTACTTATTTTGAGTAAGGCTACTTATCTCAAAGAAGGAAAACAAAAGGTATTATTTTCATTTTAAGAAAAGGAATTTTTTAAGAGAAGGTATTTTTTTTAAGAAATGGGAAATTTTTTAGAATTGGTCCTGGTTTTAAGAATAGGTAAATTTTTAAGAGAAGGTACTTATCTCAAGAAAAGTTATGTTGTTTCGCAAAACAGGTACTCTTTAAAGAAAATTTTGGTTTTTAAGAAAAGGCAAGTTGTTGAAAGAAAATTTACGTTTTTTAGAAAAGGTACTTATTTAAAACAAATTACTTTTTTTGAAAAAGGTACTTTTTGTTAGAAAATTTACAAAGGTACTTCTTTAAGATAAGGTATTTTTTTTAAAGAAAAACTATTGAATATGAATACGTAATTTTTCTATATGAATACGTAATTTTTTGAGAAAATTTAGTTTTTTTTTAAGAAAAGGCACTTATTTAACAAAATTTTGTGTTTTTAAACTTCTTTCACTGTGGTATTTGTAAATTTACTTTTTATTGGATTTCAATACTACAATATATACTAAATATTGCTAACAGGCTCCACCTAGTAAACTTCCCATTAAACAAGAAATTTCCCAACATATGTTAGTCTAGACATAAACTAAAGCAAATGTACCCACTATGTTGATAATACATGGCTGTAGCAGAATAGTGTTTAAAAAAAGTTGTTTAATTTTTTTTTATTTAGCCCCCATCCCGCAACGTGCAATAAGGAACTTCGTTCCAAAATCTTAATTTAATTTTGAAAAATATTAATTGAAATTTTAAAATTTTATTTGAAATTTAAAATTGATCAAATGTAGTTTAAAGTTTCTATTTGAAATTCATCAATTAAAATTTAAAAGACATTAATTGAAATTTAAAACGCATCAATTGCAATTTAAAATTCGTCAGTTGAAATTTTAAAATTATTAACCGATTTTATGTATTCAACTTTAAAATTTCAATTGGGGTTATTGTAATTGATGTGTCACAAATTTCCAATAGAATTTATAATTTCAATTGATTTTTTTTTTTAATTTCAATTGGAAATAGTGTAGTCTTAGTTTAAGCAACACAACCAGTCGATATTGATGAAAATGTTTATTATTCAAAAAATAATAATATTTTTCTGATTATACTTACGAAAGGGGTCCAAATAGTAGCATGGATTCCAGGAGCAAAGAAGGCCAAAAAGCAGGCAACGGTAATGACGATAGCTGATAATTTCATTTTAGAAACTTTTTTTAAACTGATGATTTCTAAGCTCTACTAGTCTTCTTTTATAGGAACTTTTTCGATTCTGAGATAAGTTCGAATAAGCAACTTACTTCTTCCGACAATACAATACATTTTCCCCTAAGAACAATAAAGCTTAAATAAATATTTTTAACTTCAGAATTGGAATACTGCGGGTATTTCCAAACAAATGCTAGCTAATGACACAAAGTTTGACGCATTTACCTAAACGAAACATTTTGTTAAATATGTGGAAATTCCCGCAAACAAAATATTAAAATACAAGTGAAATAGAGAACAATAAACAGGAATTTCCCTACATTAACCATTATTATATTTTAGAAGAATGCTGGGACATTATATCAAAAATATGGTCAGAAACACCATTTTAGTGACAATGATGTAGGGCATTGTTTATTTCGTGCTACAGAGAGGAGACAGACACTCGGGAATTTGCTTGTGTTTTGCTTCCTTGGCGTTTACACAAGACAGTTTCGTTGAGACAATAGTAATACATTCACAATTTTGTACTAATACATTCACACTTCTCTCATTATTTTCGTCACTGTCTCTAATATTCCATAGACAGTAAATTCGGCAACTAACTTGGTGTTTACACGAGGCAGTGTTTACACGAGACAGACAGTTTAATTGTCTGTTTAATTTTCTTTTCTTTAACAACCAATTCCAATTATTACTGTGTTGTCTCTTGTAAACGCAGGGTAATACATATTCTCCATTGTGTTGTCTCGTGTAAATTTCTTTAACAACTAATCCCAATTCTTACTGTTTTCTCTCTTGTAAATGCAGGGTAATACATATTTTCAAATGTCTTGTCTCATGTAAATGCAGCCCAGCAGATATGGCCTCTGAGGCAGTTTGTCGTAGATGGGTCGTTGCAGTTGTCGTGGTCGATGGTTCGGGGCCGATGTCGGGACTTCTTAGATGGCAACGCTTTAGAGACCGTTAGGTAAACTTTTGTACGCTGAAGTTTGGCAAACAGGTGATGATGATGGTAATGAAAGAGGGATGCTGTGGGTTGTGGTAACTCGTCTCTCTACATACTCACAATTCATCGTATTAAAGTCACAAGATGCGGAAGCCGAGTAGATAACACATTTGGATACAAGTGCTGTGGTCGTGTATTCGATTCATGAGGTTGCAGATTTTTAAAAAACTTCATAATGTTAAAAGACAGTGTTCATAATTTCGCTAGGAGTCATAAATATATCTGAACATTATACATGTGTAAATAATATATATTTTTTATTTTTCCTGAGTCCTTCTAAAAATTCTCTTTTGCAGGCCTCGTAGTAGACCTTCTTTGCAGTCCTCTTAGAAAGCCTTCCCTTATCACGTTTATCGAAAAACCTGACAGGGAAGGCCTTCTATGAGGCATTAACTCGGCAGGCCAGCGAGCAGACCTGTCACGAGAAGGGTAATGTGCAGATCTCTCATTCCTATGGAGCCCTATGTTAATTTCAAATGACGATTGCATTTGCAGGGTAGTGCTTCTGACTGTGTTTTAGGCCTGCTAGAGACATGCAAGCGACCTGTTATCGCCGATGGAAGGGATCGGTGATGCAAACTAGATGCAAAAGTTTGTGAAGTAACCTAAAATATATGTTATGCCTGGATGTTGTTAAGGCATATGTACAAGGTGTTTCAAAAGAAGTCATCCGATGTTGTTCGGCTTTCTTTTTTTTAATGAAAAACTTCGATTCTGTTTTCTGATTATGTTTATTTGAACCTTTCGAATTTTATTGGTTAAGTTGAGAAGATGATATCGGTTAAATGGGCGCCGTCACAATTGATTACCATACGGGCTCGTTTTATGGCATTATTCATCACTTCGGCGAGAATTTCGGGCGACAGATTCTCGCACTCGTGTCGAATGTTGACCTTGAGGGCTTCCAGGGTCTCGGGCTTGTTCAGGTAAACACGGAACTTTAAACAACCACACAAAAAAGTCTAGAACGGTTAAATCGGGCAATCTTGCGGGCACGTACAAATCGCCAAAACGAGAGAAGAGGCGACCCGGGAACGCCGCCTTCAGAATATGGGTTGTGGCTCGCGCAGTGTGTGCCGGTGCTCCGTCCTGTTGGAACCACATGTCCTCCAGTCCTAATTCGTCGAATTGCGGCAGAAAAAACTCGGTTAACATAGCGCGCAACTTCCACTGTTATCGTTTGACCAGCGACGTTCTGGAAAAAAATGGCCCGATGACTCCTCCAGCGTGAACAGCGCCCCATGTAGTCACTTCGAGCGGGTGTAATGGCTTTCTCGTGCATCACTCGTGGATTTTTGCTGCCCCAGAAGCGACAGTTTTGCTTGTTCATGTACCCGCTGAGGTGGAAATGAGCCTCATCGCTCATTATGATTTGGGTGGAAAAATCGTCCACGAGATTGAGGATGGATTGGGCGTAGGTTACACGAGTTTGGCGGTCGACAGGGAGCAGCTGATGCACGGACTGGACTTTGTATGGGAACATGCGCAGGTCTTTGACCAAAATTTGCCATAGGGACGACCGTCTGACGGCTAATTGCGAGGCACTGCGTCTGGTCGATGTTTCCGGTGACAGGTCGACATCATCGACAACAGGTCCTGGCCACTCCTGGCAACGTATCCTGTGGTCCCATACTCTTCAAGGTTAGTGGCCAAACGGCGCAGTGTTTGCGCAGTCGGTGTCGGACGGCCGGGGAATCGGCGACGGTATTCGCGCTGCGCCAACACCACAGACGAATTGTTATGCAAAAAAATAGACACGATTATTCCGCGTTCTTGGGGAGTGTATCGCTCCATGGCTTGTTTACTTATATTCTACATCTATGTAGTACACAAATGTCAAAACAGATTTGACTTTGGCAGCCATTTGCAAAAATAAGACTATCTTCCAATAGTGTGGTTACTTTTGAAACACCCTGTATATGGGTGATTCAATTGTAATGCAGATCTTTGACAGCTCTTATATGTAATATCTTAATGCTTTTTTCTTTACTCAGGCAATCGGTATCAAAGGCTTCGGCAAACTTAGTCCTGGCGTGATACTCATTTGAACAATGCGTAAAAGTGATCCAGGGATTTTATGAAAATTTTTGTTCTGCTGGAAGTGCATGTCGGCCATCTGAGTCAGCAATCAGCCGTTTGGGGGAAATTCACCAAAACTGGGTCGGTGCAAAACGTGACAACATCCCTGCGTCTTCGTTCGTCGTTCTTACTTACTTCGGTGGCTTCAAACAACCCTGGGGGTCATGGGCCTTACAAAATAAGGATAACATGTTTCTCCAACCGGCTCAATCTTCCGCTTTTCAGCTCCAGTTGGTAGCACATTCCACCTGGTCTTTCCAGGGCAGTCTTGGTCGTCCTATGAATACCTTTCGCACTGTTTCATTCTGATCATTCGTTATTTTTGTTCACATAACTACGTCAATGTCGGATACAGATTATACAGCTCGCAATTCATCTATCCTAACATGACATGAGCATTTGCGTCAGTCGCATATTTCAACTAAATCGCTGATGCAATTGCTTCGGTCACTTACCAATCCATTTGATTCTAGGAAGTGGTTTACTCTTCGTATATTGATAGAGGAATGATTTGTAGGAAGCAACCACTTGCTCAGTCTTCTTCTTACATTCTGTAAATGATTGGCATGAAGTTGACCACGTAGGACCGTTTAATGGGCTGCCATATTCTGCTCTATTGGGAGCAATGGGTCGGCAGTGGCATACAGTGGTCTGTAAAATCAACAGTCCGGATACAGTCCCATACTTTTAGAGATTATTTCCTGCAAATGCTTATCATGAGTGGTCGATATGAGATGCCCAATTTTATACGAATTTTAGACCATTGACTTCGCCTAACCCTAATAGTTCTAGAAGCATCAATTCGCACAATTTAGGTGACCAACTGACTGATCCTAAATGTGAGATTAATTGCTCATAGAACTCATCTCTCAATGTGCTTAGAATTATCGAACGAAAATGGGAGCCATTGACGGTGCTATTGTTGCCGCAGGCCCATAAACGCCAACAAACTGTGAATTTTGCTGGATAACTTAGCAGCTCTTGTTTTGCTTTTGGTTGCTCTTTATATCAAATACGACAAACTTCCTTAATATTATACCCATTCAACCAGAACTGAGAGACAAGGTATATTTCTGGCTTAATGGCTACAAGGGCTTAGGCAGGATCGTGGCTAGGGAGGGGCAATATATAGCACAGTACGGAAAACTCGACTCGCGATGACTCGCTCGTTTTAAAACTCGAAATCCCAGTTAAAAAGATTCGAACTCGTAAAAACGATTTTTATTCCTCGGCTCGCTCGCGAGCGAGCTCTAAATAATTTTACTTCATGGCGCTCGATCGCGAAAGAGCCGAACATATTTTGGGAGCAGGGTTGGCAGGGTTTTTTTTGGCAAATACATATAATTTTTATAAACACAGAAAAAACATCATGAAACCATTAACATAAAAAAATCAGTTTTGTTTCAAAAAGTTTGATTTAGCAGAATTTGTTTGTGATTTGTAAGACCCTTTACATTTTGGTTTTGTATATTGTAGCTACACTTGTAAGAAGTAAATCCCGAAATTTTAATCTGGGAATCTCATAATTTTCTGAGAAACAATGCAAAACATAACTACGGGTTGTGCTTTTCACATTAAATACCCCGTTGGCCATGTCTTGAAGACATCCTAGACGACGGTGCATGACAATAGAAAATCCATATCGCTAAAGACTTTTTCGAACAAAATTCCGCAAAATCGTACATGATGATATAAGCGGCATTGTCGTTTATGAGTCGCTAAGGAAAACCTAGGCGAAATCATCGTCAATTTGTCTTTTACGACTATTTCGGATCACCGTCGTCCATTAGCCGTTAATAATTTTTGAAGTGAGTTCACCGTTAACGCCATGTGAGTTCCACGTTGTCGATTTTTTCACCTTTTTGTAAAATGAAAATGCATCATAAACTTTAAATTTTTAAATTCATTTTTTATTAAATTCAAAATATGCCAAAACTGATACCAAAATTTACTGAAACTGAAATGTAATAAATAAATTATAAAATATACACGCTATGTCTTACAACACTTACATACATATGTATGTAATTATTCACACAATAGTTAATTAAAATATTTTGGGCTCAACCTTAAAACGACCCTTCCTATTCGCTTCCTAGTATTATGTAACTAAATTTGTTTACATCTCTTCTTTTTACAAATAAACAGGTTCCATATCAACATATGTCGCTCAGAATGTCTTCCATAGAGTGCGATAAACGACGAGTTCACGACACGGTCGCTCATCAAGTCGTCAATGTGAGTCAAAACGCGACAGTCTACATGACATTGTAGTAGAAGTAAATACTGTCAACGGTATTATGTCGTGTAAAGAAATTATCAAACTGAATAATCCGCACTATATTTGGTCAGGCAAAAGGGACCTATACAACCAAGTGTAAAATCAAGAACTTTAACTTTTTATTTTTAATGTGATGTATTTAATACATATTCTAACATAAGTAAATCAAAACAACTTATGTTAAAAAGACTGAATAAAAATTTGTTATTTACAATTTTAATGTATTTAATTATTTATTACATTATATAAATATTAATTTACATGCCGGAATTCTTTAATGCAAATATGTTATATCTGAAATTTTTATTTTACTTAAATATTAAATAAAATGTACATAACAAAACACAAGTATTAACTAAATTTTCAAATTTTGGTCGGAAAAAATATTGTCAAACGGCAACACTGGTTGTAACACTAAACCAGGGGGTTCCAATGGCACAGCTGATCGAAAAGCCACTAGGGAAATGATGTAGAATGAGAGTCCAAAGAAGACATAGAGATTAGACACCATGCAGCAAACTAAGTTTAATTAAAAGTGTTTGATTGATACTAATGGCAGCTAAATTATGTTTGCATCGAACAAAAATACGAATTCCGTTTTATTTCTGTCCGTATTATGTCCAACCAAAGAGTAAATTAAAAAAGAAACTCGAACGCTATGAAATGGCCTAAGAGAGGGATAGCGGCTCTTGTCTATTTCTCTATGATTATACGGTATAGGCTACAAATTGTAAAATTTCTTCGATACACCTATGACGACAATGTCGTGTCAGACTATTCGACCAACTGGGTATTTGAAGAACAAAATGCTCTATGATAAGGATTTGCCCATAGTTTTATATTTTCTTTATATTGGCGATTTTTGGCATTAATGCAAAACTAAGTTCCATTTCCTAAATGTGTTTTATGCTTCTTTTATTACACAGTGCAACGCTTAAAATGTGCACTCCGAACCAAAATGGCATTTAGGGTTTTTCTGGATTAATTCTCGAATTCAAATGCCCTTAGCATAAGTGTAGGTAGAGACAAGGAGAAAAGAAATTTAAATCCAAAAACCGCATATAGTTCTTCAGAATCACAAAATTGTAAATTTTTGATATATTTCCCAACATAATTTAGCATAACTCAAAAATTACTTCTCCGATTTTGTTGACCCAAATTTATGAAAATGTAAGTCATGAATTATGAAAATAAACAGATATTTTACGCTTATACGACTTTTGCAATCCGGGTCGTTGTTACTTTCGTAAACACTTGTTGAATGAAAAAAAGTGCGTATTTTTCAACTGTATTACTTGGAAAAAATTGTTTGCAAAATTTTTCTGAAAGGGATTTCAAAATGTGCTAGCTTCAGCGTTCTGATAGAATACCATTAGTTATTTTCTACCCTTTGTATGAATTCAATAACAAATATAGTTGGTTTGTTGGTTCACGTGGTTGCTAAAGATACTATTTACAATCAATTACTGTCTTGGTACACCGTTTTGCATACCACATTACTCCGGACAGTCTAATGTACTGTGTCTATATCCAACCAATATTGGAGATACCTCATTAGATCCCCTAGATCTATCTCGTGTATCTGAGTGAGGTTGTGTAGGAATGGACTACGTATAGTTTTTAGGCGTCTATTCATTAGAACCGGACAACTGCAGAGGAGATGTTCCACTGTCTCCTCCTCTTCTGCGTCTTCGCAGGCACGGCAGTGATCATTATGTGGAAGATTCAGCCGTCTGGTGTGATTATCGATTGGACAGTGCCCAGGCAGCACGGCAATTAGCCTAGATATGTTCCCCCGATTTTTGCTAATCCGGGAGCTAGTCCGTTGACTGTTATATTCTCCGTTTCTAGATACGCGTCACGTTTCTGTTCTATCCCATCTGGTCTTAGCTCATTCAAGGTAATGCAGAAAATAGCTCTTTTGACCGAGACTATAGGCGCTGCGACCGACACCATATGAAGTTCGGTGAAAGAGGATCCTGCTCTGGCTAGTTCGTCTGCCCTTTAGTTCCCAAGGAGACCATTGTGGCCTGGTTTCCAAGTAAGAACCACATTGTCCATTAGGCCTAGCTCGACAAGTCCTTCCCTACCTCACTAACGAGTGTAGATGCAGTGTTGTTAGATTCAAGTGATAGGAGAGCCGCCTGGCTATCAGCAAATATTCCAATGCGCTCTGTTCTCCATTGTAGTATAAGTTCGGAGCAGGCTTCTTTGGTGGCCAGTACCTTCGCTAGGAAAACGCTGCACTTGTCTGGGAGTTTGAATAATAAATTGAGGCTTCCACATTCAATTTTGAATCCGTCCGTAAATACTTTGGTGTCAAAACCTGTCAGTGGTTCCCCTTTATCCGACTCTATTCTTTTGGGAAACCTTATATCGAATAGGTTATCGAACGTCAATGAGGGGGTGCAGTAAGCGGTGATTATATTGAACTCTCTTGGAATTATCTGTAGTATTCTCGCATGTCCATATGCGTTGTCCATATGCATTTAGTTGGGTGGCGCTCCAGGCCGCACTGGCTGTTATGTGAAGGTGAATTGGTATAATATGAAGCATTGCATTAAGGGCGTCAGTTGGGCACGTCCTCATTGCCCCTGTTATGCCGACGCAAGCTGATCTCTAAACTCTATACAATAGTTGCATGGTGGACGTCTTCCCCGCGATAGGTCACCATACCATTGCTCCGTAGGTGAGTATAGGTGTGATTATACTAGTATAAATCCATAGCAACATTTTCGGTCGGAGATCTCATCGGCTTCCGAACATTTTCCGACAAGCGTAGGACCGAACGGCTGCATTCTGTGCGCGGTGCTCTATGTTACGCTTCCAGGATAGCACTTGGCGTGAGTTGATAGTGGAATCTCTATTCCATTTAGCCGAGGAGAATTAAACTTTGATGTCTTGATCTTCGTGGTAAAAAGCGTGACGTCAGTTTTCCCTGGATTCACTCCAAGACCACTCCCAGTCGTTAAGTGATTTCAAGGCCCCAGTCATGATTTCTCACAACACGGATTGGAACAAACCAGATACCATAATTACCACGTCATCCGCCTACGCCACGGATTTGATAAGCAAAGTAGGAGAGAGATGGCTTCAACCTGAAGAGTTCCCCTATTCACTCGCTTTAATGACTCGCTGTTCCCCATAGAGGCGTTGATAATTCTGCTATGTAGCAGTGTCACTATCCAACTCTTGAGGAACGCTTCCACTCCTAGATTTTCAAGTGATTGTTCTATAGCCTCTGAACTCATATTGTTGCATGCACCCACCCTCTGTATCCAAGAAGGCCGCGAGGGTGTATTGTTTGTGTTATATATAGTCCACTGTTTATTACAGTAGTTTTGACTTAGCTGCCTTTGACTTAAGGGCACTTTGCGTATAAATGCCTAACTTGATATATTTTGGAATTATTTTCCTGATTTCATACAAAAATATTCTTTAAGAGCACATTTTATACCTGCACTTTTGAGATATGTGCCTCCCATTTTTGGAAATTTTAATTTAAATAAAAAATTCCGTTTACACGCAAAATCGTGCAACAAGATGTCAACAAGATGAAAAAAGATTTGTTTAAAGTATGAGTGTGACATTTCAACTGTGAATCGTTTTTTACGTAAAAACGTGGACATTAATCCCTTCATGCCCGATGGCAACATTGCATGTTTTTCCCCAAAAAATCATAATTTGGAACTTTGTTTGGCAACTGTTGCTTTAGTTGTGTTGCTAGGCATGTTTTGCGAGTTTACTTGCCGATCGATTCATTACTTGTGTGGTGATTCATCAGTTTATGTCGGATCTTCGTGGTGTCCGCACGTGTAATATTTTGTTTGGTGAAAAGTGATTTTGGATTCGTTAAGTTCAGAATCATAAATATACAAATTTATAATAAAAAGTGAATATTATACTAAACAACAGGTAAGTCAATTAGGATTTTTATAAAAAAAAAAGTTGTCAATATTTTTTCTAAATGAATATTGCGTCTAGGCAACATCGGTCCATAGAGTACATATTAAATGTAAATGTAGACGCGTCCAAAAGTGTTGACAAAATAATCGATTTTTATTGGGATGATTCCGGCGATGAGGAAAACTAAGAAGAAGATAAAAAGGAGAATTTAAAAAATATTGTTGAAGAAAACATGCAAGATGTCATCGGCAAAGACGAAAATGTCGAAATTAGGATTGTTGACGAAGATGATGGGGATGATACTGAAAAGGTAGTGGAAACTTTGCAGGAGATTTGTGAAAAAATTAACTTATTCAGTTTAAGATGGCGGAGTACCGGGATACATGTAAGCGATACCACATGAATAAATGAAGTCAAGGGGCATGACGTCAAAGAACCAATCAATTATTTTACCACGTTTTTTGATGAAGAAATTTAAAAAAAAACAAATTGCGATGAATCGAATATTTATGCATTACAAAAAAGTGACGTGGAACTAAAATGTAAAGTCTCTGAAACAAAATAGTTCATAGGTATGTATATTACTTTATCTTGCTGTCACAAAACTACCAATGGCATGGCACAAAGTTTTAGAATTAAATTTTCATAAAAATTATAATTCCAAACAGTCCCAAGTATGAGAAGAAACTAAACTGTAACGTAATTGATCAGGAGGAATAACAAAGCATTGACGAACAAATAATTGCTTACAACGGTAACTATTCTATGAAATACGATAAACGCATATCAAACACAAACAACATATTTTTTAGGTCGCAACAGTTTGAAACAATATCTTCCAAAAAAGCCCCCACAAGTGGGGTTCAAATATGCAAGAGCTGGCGTATCAGGAATTATATACGACTTTTGGCTTTATGTTGGAGAAGGACGTGCTCATCGTACGGATTGGGAATTTCTTCGTATATTGTTCTTCATTTGGCAAAACATTCCCGCAAATCAAAATATCAATTTGGTTTTTCGACAATTGCTTTATTTCTGATTGCTTTGAAAGAAGTTGGTATCCAGCTATGTAAATAAAAACGCCCGTTGTTTTTACAGTCTAAACATTCGACAGTTATTAAAAAATATACATGTGACATGTTATTAAATAGTAAAATATTAAAAACAAAATCAAATGAGGTGTCAGGGGACACCCGGTTGGAACAAAGTTCCTTTCGCTATATATTATGAACTAGTTAGTTCCAACACGCCTAAGACGTCCGTTGTAAAATACGATAATTTAAATGGATATTTAAGAAAATATGCTTTTTGTAAAGTGATAAACCTTTTTTAAGAGAAATTTTTATTATAGAATGTATTTTTTTTAAGTATATTTTTAGGTAATTTTTGTAAGAATATGTATTACATTTTACCGAAAAGGTCCTTTTTTAAAGAGAGGTACTTCTTCTGTTAAAAGCTTATGCTTTTTTTAAGAAAATGTACTATTTTTAAGAAGTACTTTCGGTAAGAAAAAACCATAAAAGTATTAATTTTTTTTTACAAAGAAGTATTGTTTTAAGAACGTATACTTTTTAAAGATTCTCTTTTTAGGAAAAGGTTATTTTTTTAAGAAACTGTACTTATTTTCAGAATGGCTACTTATCTCAAGAAAAGAAAAGGTATAATTTTATTTTTAAGAAAATGTACTTTTAAAAAAAGGAATTTTTGTAAGAAAGGGTATTTTTTAAGAGAAGGTATTTTTTTTTTGAAGAAAGTGGTTGTTTTTAGACTAGGGAATTTTTTTTAGAATTGGTCCTTATTTCAGGAATAGGAACATTTTTAAAAGTAGATACTTATCTGAAGAAAACATATTTTGTTTCACAAAACAGGCACTCTAAAGAAAATATAGTTTTTTAAGAAAACGAAATTTGTGTTAAGAAAATTAACTTTTTTGAGAAAATGTGCTTATTTAAAAAAAAATAAATTGTTTAAGAAATGATACTTTTTATAAGAAAATTTGTTTTTTTTAAGCAAAGGTATTTCTTTAAGATGAGGTATTTTTTAAGAAAATTTACTTTGTTTAAGAATATCAATAGGTAATTTTTTTGAGAAAATTTACTTTTTTTAAGAAAAGGCACTTATTTAAGAAAATTTTCTTTTTTAAACTTCTTTCACTGTGGCTATTCTAAATTTAGTTTTTAAAACTACAATATACAGTGGCGAGCAGATTGGGATACACCATAATCACATTTCACTTTGTCCAGTTGTAAACCCCGTAAAAATAAAACAATTTCTGCAAAGTTTTTTTTTTATTTTTATTCTTTATTAATTCTAGTAAAATGAAACATAACTGGATTCTCCAATTTGTAATGAAAAAAGTAACATTTGGAACTTAAACCGATAAAAAACCAATGTAACCACTTATGCTCGTTTGAAAATTAAATGTTTCTAATCACGTTGTTTAGTTTTTTGACCAACGACCTTTGGCTCTAATGACACATTTTATGCATTTGGCCATGCTTTTAACCAGTTTATCGATGTGTTCTGTTGGAATATTTACCCATTCCGCATGTACCCGAGGCCATTGTTCGTTCAAGGTCTGTGATGCATTTTCGTATGTAACCAGCCTTTTTTCAACAAAGGCCATAAATTTTCGTTCGGATTAAGATCCGAACTTTGAGCTGGCCACTGCATTGTGTTACATTTTTGACTAGCGAGCCATTGCTTGACAATTTTGTCCGTATGATTAGGAACTCCATCCTGCTGAAATATAACTTCTGAAATATAAATACGCGCATTAGTCCACAAAATGTAGTAAATTATGCTTCAAAATAGGAAGATATCTAAGCTTTTCATTAGTTCGCCTATTTTTACCAATGGACCGATATACCACCAAGTAAAACAACCCCACACCATCAAGTTACATCCTCCATGCTTCATTGTTTCCCTGACTTCTTCAAAGTTTCGTATGGGCGGTGCCAGAAATATTGCTTACCATCCGACTGAAAGCGATTGATTTTGGTGTGGTCCAACCTTATTACCCTCTTCCGGTCGTCGACGCTCCAATTTTTGTGCTCTTTGAAAAACTTGGGAAGCGCCTATACATTTTTCGCGGATAATGCTGGTTTCTTCCGATTTTCTGCCGTTGTCAGCTCAATTCGTCGAAGCGTTCTATGTGCTTTCCACCCAACAACGGGTTGGATTATTACTGCTGCAGCTTCTTTAGGTGTTGGTTGTCACATGCTTGGTCGGTATTACCCGTTCCATAGCTCGAGCATCTCTATTAGTAAGCAATCTTGGTCGCGATTTCCTGGCTTCTGGCGGCTCTACATTGGGTCTTGTTCTAACTTGCAGCACTGTTCGATGGCAAACACCCACTTCTTTAGCAATTCTACGGGTTGAAACCCCGTTTTTTGTCATTTCAATGATTCTTCGGTTCAATTTTGTCACGAAGTGAATATTTTTGCGAAAAATTTAGTATCCAGCTTATGAAACTATCAACGGTGGCACAAAAAGTATTTACTCTGTTGAATTTCACAATAATTCAATTAACGGTAATATTGCGTTTGCTTTTGACTCATGTGCCAGTGTTAGACCCCTTTCACACTCGGCAAGTAACTTGCGCAAGTCTCTTGCCCAAGTCTTGGTTTGTTGATGACAGAGGTAAGTTCGGGTTAGGGGAATAAATTTGAGGTACAGACTTGCTTGTACTCGGAAAGTTGAAAAACTGACTCGCGCAAGTAACTTGCCGAGTGTGAAAGGGGTCTTACCAGACACCAACACCTATAATATCTTTGTAAGTAAAATATGGATGAAATGGAATTTTGTCAGTATTTGAATTTAATCCTATTATTAGATCCAGTTTGCATTAAATATTGCAAAATCTAGTTATGTATTCGTTTTTTAAGATTAATAAAGAATATTAAAAAAGAAGCATGATAGCAATTGTTGTGGTTTTATTGGTATTACGGCAATTCAAAGTCAAATTTGATTAGAATGTATCCACAACTGCTCGCCACTGTATACTAAATATTACTTCCCATTAAACAAGAAATTACCCAACATATGTTAGTCTTGAAACAAACCAAAGCAAAAGTACCCAATATAGTCGTTAATACTGGGTTGTAGCATAATAGTGTTAAAAAAAATTGTTTTTAATTTGGCCCCCATCCCGCAACGTGCGATAAGCAACTTCGTTCCAAGAAATTAAAAATTTGTGGATGAAAAATTGCGCAATGCTAAAAATTTTACGGAAAATATGAATTTTTAGAAACATATAGCGAAAATTGTGCTAAAAAGAAGTTCAGCATCATGTTTCAAAAAAAAAATCCAATGAGTGTTCGAACTCACGGGCGATGTGTTAACACCTTTTTGCTACACGGTACCTGTTCGATTTCTATGAACACATTCGTAAATGTTACATTGGAAAATAAAAAACAGCGTTCAATCATATGATGACGTTACAGTTAAATAATATTAATACTTAAAATTATTTAAAGACCCAGTGCAAGCACATGTGTCATTATTTTCTTGCTCAATACTTTTTGTTTTATTCCCACAAAAGTCAAAGAATGCAAAGCAACAGACACTTGTACATACATACATACATTGTTATATTCGTACGATATAACCGAAGATCAACATAAAATACTTTTTTTATATTACTCCAAATTAAAACATTTCAATCTCGGCTCGCCGATATCGGATCGCCTTAATTTTTGGAATAAACTCTTCGTCGAAACCCGCACTAGCTTTTTAATCCAAAAATTAATAAAATCGGCTATGAATTTCCGGAGAAAATCGCGTGGGAAAATTATATGAAAATCGCCCAATAATCACTTTCAATACCGACTGCCAAGCAACGAACAAACAAACGATGATTTACTCTTACAAACCTAACACTTGTGTATGTATTAAATTTATAGTTTACTGCCCTAGAGGCACACAAGTTGTGCTGAAAAATAATTAATAATGGCAACACTGCTCACAACGCAAATGTCAAATTTTCTCTGATACAATTTTTTGGGCGATGGAGACACAAAACTTTCGAAATTTAAAAATGATTAAATTAATTTATCGCTCAGGAGGATAAATTGTAGTACACAGTTCGAAAGCGATGTATTTGGAGTATTCCAGCACTTCATGCAAATGAACGGAAGTATCTTATGAGATAAATTAACCGACTAACATTTTGGTAGACTAAAACTCTATTATTTTGTTAAGAAGAAAAGAAAAATGCAATAAATAAATACATACACACATATGTATGTATGTATGAATAAAGAAATACTCAACATTATACACTTAGTACAAATGCCGTAAACATATTTCAAATATTTTCTTAATCTATAAAAACAATCACATTTTGTTCTCAATAAATAAACCAAAGCAAAACAAAAAACACCATACAACAAGTTAAATGCCAGTAACTAAAAATACTCTCAACACATTGTGTGGTAACATGATCACATGATCAGTAGGTTTGAATCACCCTTATGCCAATTCATGTGCTGCCTTAGCAAACAATCTCGCCACAGGCAGCGTGGCCGAGTGGTCTAAGGCGCTGGTTTTAGGCACCAGTCCGAAAGGGCGTGGGTTCGAATCCCACCGCTGTCACACTTCTTTTTAATATTTCTCTTTTTTGTACTCGTATTAATAAATAAATTCATTTTTCAAACAGTGATGCCTGTGCTTTGGCATAGCTACCTACCGTGGTTGTTTATTGCCTACAGATCTTACTTTTGTACAATTTAAATCGAGATGCGGATCTAATACTTGTCATTTGTTACGACAGGCTTGTTCGATAACTTTTCATACCAGAACTTTGTGTTAACATAATAGCTATGAAAATAATAGCGTTTTCTATCTTGTTAGTCTGATAACAAGAAATCTCAACTACATATGTATATCCCAGGCTCTGTAGTGTTGAAAAACAACAAATTTTCGAATAACCGAAAAAATTATTTTCGGCTTCCCAGAATGGAATCAACCGAAAAGAAATCGTACATAAAACAAAAATTTTATGGGTTTCACCAGTTTTTTCAACTGTGTGAAACTGAAAACCACTTTTCCGAAAAAGTGATAGAATTCAATTGAACTAAGGTGAGGTGACCTAATCGAAATGTGTAATTGAATTGCAATGAATTGAATCCAATCGAAACGAATTGAACTGAACCGAACTGACTGGACTGGATCGAATTGAGTTGAATTTAGTGTATTCAAAAAACCGGTTTTTCAAAATTTCGGTTTCTTCGAATATTTCGATTTTGGCGTATCCGGTTTTCGATTAAACCGAGGTATAGAAACCGGTTAATAACCGGTTTCGGTTTTTATGGCAGAATGGAAAACTATGCGTTTTATAAACATTGTTTATTTTTAATTCGCCATAGCCATGAAAATGCTTGTCAAAAGACTGTTCGGAACCGCTGTAAAACAGCTCGTCCCAATCGTAAAATTTGGAACTTAATTTCGCTTTAAAAAATTCTAATAGACATTTGAGTGATATTTTTGAATGAACAGAACACAATATCGTTCAAATGGCTTCCATGACTGCCTTACAGTACCTCATTCTACCTATCCAAGTTTCCAGCACATTTTCGATTGCTTGGGCCTCCAGTTCGTGATTTCAGACCTCAAAGGACTCGGGATTGTTTTGCAGGACACTTATATTTCTCGGCGCACCCGAGATAATAGTCTAACGGGTTAAAATCGCAGCTGCGAGGCGGCGAATGGACTTCCAAGATTTAGCCGAACGGCTTTCTAACACAGTGCACAAAACAACGATTGTAACACGTTGGCTGTGTGGCACGTAGCGCGTCGTCTTCAAATTTTGGGAACAAACAATCGCCTTTGACGGTTACGGAGCTACTTGCTAATTTTCGAAGAAAAATGGGCCTGTGAAGCCGCCATGCACAAAACCGCACCCAACAGTCACTCGATGTGGATGCATCGGCTTCTCCTCGACGACGAGTGGATTTTCGAGCCCGGTTTGTTAATGTTACGTTAACGAGCTATGAAAAAGGCTTTTTAGGTTTGTAATGTTGTGTAAAAACCGAAAAACCCGGTTTAATCGACTTGAAATAACCGGTTCTTCGAAAACAAGAATGTTTATAAAACCGACATACGGCCAACCACCGACAGAAATTCGGTTATCCGGTTTTGAATAATACACTGTTGAATTGAATTGAACCGAACTGAATCTGTGCTGAACTGGACTGAAATTGACTTGTGTTGAGTTGATTTGAATTGAACTAACTTAAATTAAATTGACATTAGTTAAAGTATGAGCAGGAAAATTCGCACTACAAGCTTACAAAGTCAGACTGGTTTTTGTTGAAATAGTAGACAAATTCAGTTAAGGCACACTTCACTGGCATGACTAGTTTAGAACTCCGTGACAAGTTCATCATCAGATGCCTAACTACTGTGCCCGAATCGATACCATCGGTTGATCATCAATCGTATATATAGAAACTGCATTATGCAATTTACATATGCGAATTAGTAACGATCGAAGATCCCTAAGTACGAGCATCAACACACACTGAAAGGCCTGTAATTCCAACACAAGAACAGACGGCTTTTTTTCCACAATGTTCTTCTTTTCCTCTTGCACACCCACTTTGTTGCAGTGCTTTGAGGTCAGTTTTTACTATATCACAGAGTTGAATATTTCTGTGGTATAAATTTTTCGATGACCGGGCTAGTGTCAGTTACGTTTTTGAATTTGAATTTAATGACCGATTTTGTCACGTAGTTCGAAACCAGTCATGCCAGTGAGTGTGCTTAACTGAATTGTATATTATTCCAACAAAAACCAATCTGACCTTGTAAGCTTGTAGTTTGAATTTCTCATACATTAACTAAAACGAACAAAATCGGTCATTAATTACTTATAAATTCAAATTCAAAAAAATAAAGTGAATTGAATCGATGTGAGCTGAATTAAATGGAATTGAGTTGACTGGAATCGAGTTGAACTGAATTGAAGTGAATTGATTTGAATTGATTTGAATTGATTTGAATTGAACTGTTCTGAATTGAATTGGATTGAATTGAATTTAATCGAACTAAACTGAATTGAACTGGAATGAACTGAAACCGAGCTGAACTGAAATGAAACGCATAAACTTATTTTACTTTCTAATTTCTAAGTTTACTTTTTATTGAGTTCTTTTTACCACAATTGAATTGAATTGAATCGATTTGAACTGAATTGATTTGAATTGAGTTGATTTGAATTGAACTGTTCTGAATTGAATTGGATTGAATTGAATTTAAACGAACTAAACTGAATTGAACTGAACTGAAAGCGAGCTGAACTGAACTGCAACCGAGCTGAGCTGAATTGAATTGTTGTAAATTTAATTGAATTGAAGACAAAATTTTACCACCTTGGGCTGAACTGTTCTGAATTGAATTGGATTGAATTGAATTTAATCGAACTAAACTGAATTGAACTGAAATGAACAGGAACCGAGCTGAACTGAAATGAAACCTATAAACTTATTTTACTTTCTCATTTCTAAGTTTACTTTTTATTGGGTTCTTTTTACCACAATTGAATTGAATTGAGTTGATTTGAATTGAACTGTTCTGAATTGAATTGGATTGAATTGAATTTAATCGAACTAAACTGAATTGAACTGAAATGAACTGAACTGAAAGCGAGCTGAACTGCAACCGAGCTGAACTGAATTGAATTGTTGTAAATTGAATTGAATTGAAGACAAAAACGCTGAAAAAAAACCTAAAATGACATCGTCTTTTGAGTTGTTCACAGAATATAGTACAAGTGGTTCGAAAGGGGGAAATTGCCCCTAAGGCAAGATATGCCTGTTTTTCTATATTTCAATACCCACAAAATTTATCGAAATTTTTTTCTTTTACAAATATTCATGTATGGGTACTCAAATCAAATCATTGATGATTTTGGTTCCTCTCTACGTTGCTCGTACCGTGTGCTAGACATATTTGAAAATCGATAGATTTATATTCCAAATTCCCTCTGTACCTTAAGTCGAATTTGGCGCAATTTTTTGGGGACTCACAGCCATCGGATGTGAAAAATAATGGCACCAATGAAATCTTAAGACGATTTCCTTTCATTTGAGTTAGTACCTGTAAGTTCAGGGACCCGTTTTTCCGATTTATTGGGCCTTAGTGGCAATTTCCCCTTTGGGAAAACTTGTTCCCGACTCAAGAGCTCAAATCAAACAAAACTGCATATTCATTTTTTTCCAGCGCGTGTCCTCAAGGTCGTAAAATTCAGCCGAATTGAATTGGACTGAATTGAATAGAATTGAATTGTATTGAATTGAATTGAATTGAATTGAATTGAATTGAATTGAGTTGAATTTAATTGAATTGAATTGAATTGAATTGAATTGAATCGAATTGAATTGAATTGAATTGAATTGAATTGAATTGAATTGAATTGAATTGAATTGAATTGAATTGAACTGAATTGAATTGAATTGAATTGAATTGAGTTGAATTTAATTGAGTTGAATTGATTTGAACTGATCTTAATCGAATTGAATTGACTTAATTGAACTGGTTTGCATCGAATTGAATTAAATTGGTGAATCCAATTGAATCGAATTGAATTGAGTTGAACAAAATTAAATTGAATTAAAGTAAATTAAATTAAATTGAACGAAATCAAGCTGATTTGAATTAAATTGAATTAATAAAGTAAATTAAATTAAATTGAATTGAATGAAATCAAGCTGAATTGCATTGAATTAAAGTGAATTTATTGTTGAATTAAATGGAATTGAATTAAATTAAATTAAATTGAATGAAATTAAGCTGAATTGAATTAAATTGAATTAAAGTAAATTAAATCCTATTGATTGAAATCAAACTGAATTGAATTGAATTCAATTGAATTTATTCTTCATTATCGTATCCCATTAGCTCGATACAGTTAGCCCATAGTTTTTCCTAATAATAGATTTTTCAAAGCCTTGAGGGCGTTTGTTTTAGTCATAACCAATTCATTTGACCCAAATCTCTTTCCGCAGAGCCATTTATTTATGCGTAGAAATGGAAACAAGTCACAAGTCGTAGCCAGATTAAATGGTTTTTGTCATGACTACTACACACGTGTGCGCCGTTGTGTTGTCATGTTGTAATGTCGAATCTGTCCACCAGCGATCTCACCGTAACTTTCCCCAACTTTGTAATGGCTTTTTACAGCTCCAGCGCTCCATTTCTAATAATTGGAATAATCAGGCGACAGTTCTTAAATTTCAGAGTTGCCGCTTGCAAAAGGAAAAAATTACACATAATTTAAATTGCGCACTTTTTTGGGACACCCTTTACAGCCACATTTCAATAGTTTAATGTTGCTTTAAAAGTTCTGGCCGGAGTAATTTTCTGTTTAAGTAAATTATGCGTTATTTTCCTATCTGTTTCCAATAAAAAAAATAAAAAGTTGTCCGCATTCCAAGTCTGTATAATGCAATATAAATGACCCAGCGGCTTATAATTTTGACATGTTATGTAATTTTGAAGGTTATGTAGTTTAGAGAAAAAGATGTTCAATAGCGGAACTATACAATCGTTCTCGACAGCGATTCTAAAGGAGTCATCAACACTAGAGTTGTGTAGTTCACGAACGAACTAGTTCAATTGAACGATTCACTCTTGTAAACTAGATGAACTAGTTCACACTGTACCGCTCTTTCGTTTTTAGTAGTTCACTTGTTACAGCAGTTTTTTGTATTTCAGTCGTGCAGTGCAGTCGTTCTAGTTCATGCTAAATAAAACGTATTGAAGTCAAACCAAACATAAAGCAATACATTTTATATTTTCTTTAGGAGGCAAATTTTTTTTTGTGAAAAGAAAATTATCCATCATGGCCTTTGTCCTATCGAATTGCCTTAAGGATAGGAGACTTCTGAGTTCTAACCAAGATGACAAGGGTTTCCGCGCTCAGTCGCATAGTGGTGGCTCAAAGGCTATTTCTCCAATTTAAAATCCTCAAAATCGCGGTTAATTATTAGATTTTGTAATTTTGTATTTTGCCCTTGGTGGTGGTGGTGGTGTGTGTGGTTGTGTAAGAACGGCAAGAGGAAATTTAATTTCCTAACCTTAAACAACATTTTCTTTTAATCTTTCCCATCAAATCAAAAAAGAGGTCTACAACAATTATCACCATGGTCTCTGTTTGCTGTTGGAGATCAGCATGTTTCCGTTTAATGGACGTCTGTCCGTGTTTTGGTCCCTTTATAGTTGGTCTCCTTGTTATCAGCCTTATTATTGTGTTTTGCTGCTCTCGTTGTTACTGAAATGTTACACCACCGGGGAAGGATAAAGGGTTAACGGAAGTTGAGATGTCATTGTCAGTACCAGTAACCGTCAAAGCACCGTGGTGGCAATACATAAATGTATTTGGATTATGTGCGACTTTATCATTTTCTTAAGTGTTAATTGGATATTTTGGTAACAGCGAAGATACAATTTGTTAAGAAGAGCCCTTTATTTATAATTAAGGGTGACCCAATAGAGTTGTCACAAATGAAACTAACAATTTTATATTTAAATTTGATTTTAAAGGAAAATCAGTTGCAGGATGATGATGAAGACAGAGGGTTTGACTTTTAAAGGAACCTTTACTATTTGTAAAGAGATTTTGTTCAAATTTCCCTGTGCCCCCAAATATTGGAAATTGAATATACAAATTTTCGATCGAAATTGAATGTTTTGTGACATTTTAAACTCAAGTGTGGAATGTTTAAGGTTATGTATTTTTCAAATAAAAAAAAATGTTTTCTCAAAATTTAAAATTGTGTACTAATTGCGCCCATTACCAAAGAATGGGTAAACGGTACAAACTTTATTTACACTAAAAAAACACTGTGCGGCCAAACCCTTAACCAAAAAAAAAATTGTGAGGGGTTTCCCTTCTTATCAAATATTTTTTAAAGGCCAAGAAATGCTTCTCTCTATTTCCGTTTGTATTCGAATAAATCCCAATCATTTCGAATTTTGCAATTCAATTCAACTCAATTCAATTCAGTTCAATTCACTTCAGCTCAGTTCAATTCAATTCAAATCAATTCAATTCATTTCCGTTCAGTTTAAATCAATTTAATTTAGATCAATTCAACTGAATTCAAGTCAACTCAACTCAATTCAATACAATTTAATTTAATTGAATTGACTTCAATTCAATTTAATTTAATTCAATTCAACTCAATACAATTCAATTCAATTCAATTATATTCAATTCAATTCGATTCAATTCATCTCAATTCAACTCAATTCAATTTAATTCATTTCAATTCAATTCATTCCATTTCAGTGCAATATAATTCAATTCAATACAATCCGATTTAATTCAATTCAATTCAAGTCAAGACAAACCCAGTCAAGTCAATTCAATCCAATTCAATTCAATCCAATTCGATTCGTTTCCATTCAGTATAGTTCAAATTAATTTAATTCAGTTCAATTCAATCCAATTCAGTTCAACTGAATACAATTCAATTGAACTCAATTTAATTTAATTTAATTCAATTCAATTCAATTCAATTCAATTCAACTCAATACCATTCAACTCTTTTCCTGTCAATTCAATTCAAATCAATTCAACTCAATTCAATTTAATTATATTCAATTCTATTCAATAAAGTTCAGTTCAATTCTATGCAACTCAACTCAATTGAATCCAATTCAGTTCAATTCAATTTAGTACAATTTCATTCAATTCAAATCAAATTAATTCAGATCAATTCAGTTCCCTTCAGTCCAATTCAATGTAGATTAATTCAATACAATTCAATTCAGTTCAAATCAATTCAATTCATTTCTTTCGACATTTGTGCAATTCATTTCAATTATATTCAATTCAACTAAGTTCAATTTAATCCAATTCAGTTCTATTCAATTCGGTTCAGTTCTAGTCAATTCTATTAAATTCAATTCAATTCAATTCAATTAAGTTCACTTCTGTACAATTCAATTCAAATCTGTTGAATACAATTCAATTCAATTCAGTGCAATTCCAATTAAATTCAATTCATCGCCATTCAGTTTAATTAAATTCTATTAACTTCGGTTTGATTCAATTCAATTCAATTTAACTCAATTCAGTCCAATTCCAATTCAATCCAATTAAATTCAATTCATCTCCATTCAGTTTAATTAAATTCAATTCAATTCAATTTAACTTCAATTCAGTTCTGTCCGATTCTATTCAATTCAATTCAAATTAATTCTACTCAATTAAAATTAATTCAATTCATTTCAATTTAATTCAATTCAATTCATATCAATTCAATTCTATTTAATTCAATTCCACTCAATTTAATTCAATCCAATTTAATTCAGTTCATTTCAATTATATTCAATTCAGATTATTTCAATTCAGTTCAGTTTTGTTCAGTTGAGTTATATTCCATTCAATTCAATTCCAAATAATTCAATTGAATGTAATTCAATTCATTTCAATTCAAATCAATTAAATTCAGTTCAATTGAATCTATTTCAAGACAATTTATTTCAATTCAATTCAAATTAATTTTACTCAATTCAAATTAATTCAAGTCATTTCAATTCAATTCTATGTAATTCAATTCAATTCAGTTCGATTAGATTCAATTCAGTTCAATTCATTTCAGTTCAATTCAATTCCAATCAATTAAAATCACTTCTGTTCAAGTCAAATCAATTCAGTTCAATTAAATTCAAGTCAGTTCAATTCAATTCATTTGCATTCAATTTAATTCAATCCAATTTAATTCAATTCATCTCCATTCAATTCTATTCATTTCACTTTGATTCAATTCAATTCAATTTGATTCAATTCAATTTCATTCAATTCAGTTGAGTTCAGTTTAATTCAGTTTTTGTTTCGAATTAAAATATTATGAAAACCCTGATTAATTGAGTATTATTTTCCGAACAACAATGACCCATTTTGTAAAAGGAAAATAAAACAAATATTGATTTATAAATGTATTTAAATGAAAACCGTATAGACCGAAAATTAACCGGATTTACAGACTTTCCCCAGTCTGTTAAACCGATATCCGGTTTTACAAAACAATTATTTTTCTAATACTCCGAAAGTCGGTTATTCGAAAATGTCGATATTTGAACACTCTATTTCGCACCCATGCAATGTGAACCAAATCATAATTATTTGCGAAATGAAGTGGGAAGTCGTGCAGTTCTACATTAGTCACAACCCGGACATTTAATATAAAAAAAAATAAAAGTAGGTCTTAAATATTCCTTACAGTGATTTAAAAAAAAGACAAAAAATTGTGACAGCGGTGGGATTCGAACCCACGCCCTTTCGGACTGGTGCCTAAAACCAGCGCCTTAGACCGCTCGGCCACGCTGCCTGTTATCACAGTTGGGTCAAATGTACGTTTTCTTTTGGTGCTTCCGACAAAAATAATACATTTTCAATGCTATTGTAATTTCTAATACGTGCTAGTGGAAAATTCTAATGTCTTATCTATTAATAAATGCTAGAAATAGATTTGTGTTCATTTGCTGATACACAAACGTGTGGGAATGGAAGAAACAACAACATAACAACATGTCGTATATTAACAAGTGTACAGACTGTTAGCAGGGTAACATAACAGTGCGGCTAACGCAGCAAATGTTAAAGCTTTTTATGTGGTAATGAAAGCTTTGCACTCGTTGATGTGTATGGTGGTCATTACATATAAGAGGCAAGCATACTTTTAGGGGTGAACATACGTTTGTAGTATATAGTAACTTATTTTGGTTTTGGAAAATGGGTTACACAGATAGAAGATATGTACTGAGAGAAAACAATAATTTATTAGGAAAATGTAATTTTAGTACAAAAACATTAGAAAAAGTTGGCAAAATATTTTAGTTGGAAAACAAATATGTAGATACAATCATTACTGTAACCAGTGTTTTAATTGATGACGTCAAAATAGCAACAGTACAGAATTTTTAGCTTTGCTTACTTTTTTTTCAGCAAAAGTAAAAATGCGTTTTCATTTGGTTGAAACCAATGACAATTTACTCTATTAGTCATACATTTTAATAACCGACCAATCGGGTATTTTTTCCTGGTTACCTTAGAATCAAAAATAAAATACTTGATTTTAGTTTCTGCATCACTGTTTAACTTCCCACTATGCATGGATTTACAACCATTGAATTGGTTTATCTACTATAATATCTGATTTAATTTCTAAGGAATTTCTGGGCTGTCAGATTTAATTTTTATTTTGTTTTGTTGTTTACTTATATTATTGGTCTACATAAATTTCATATTTGGTAGTGAAAAATTTCCTAACAAACACTAATTGCCCGTTGTTGTGTTTGCTGTCATAGTAACACCACCTATCCAATGCGTAGTGACTTGCAACTAAATCCAGAAAAAAAGAATGCGAACACCATGGTAGAATTATCTAGATTGAGAACTAAGTAGTAATTGGAAAACTTATAGAGAAGATGGTTGCAACGAAGAAACGGCGATCGGATTGCGCAGTTCCATTTTCATACACTTGTGGTCACATATCAAACCAAAAGTGCAAGACATAAACCAATGCTGATTTTGTTTCTAAAAAATACGCCCTTGTATGAGGCGACATTTAAAAAATGTTGCCATCGCCACCTCAAAGTTGTGCCTTTTTTAGGGTGAGTAACGAACATAGAGGGCGGATCAATAAGTCCGTGACTTTTTGAATGAAACACAGTTTTTTTTTGCAAAAAAAAAAATTATTTTTCAACACAATTTCATTTTAGCTTAATGCACTTAGCCCAACGTTTCTCCAATTTGTGTATCCCCTCCAAAAAATATGATTTTTCGAGGTCCATAAAATAGCCATTTGTTTGATCAATAATTTCATCGTTGGAGCTAAATCTCTTTCCATTTCTTTTGGTTTGGAAATAGGAAATAGTCACTGAGGGCTAAATCCGGAGAATATGGCGGATGCCCAATTCCAATTCGTAGCCCAATTCATGGAATTTTGCAATTTTTTTGCTACACACGTGTGTACCCGTGCATTATCTTGGCGAAAAATAATGTTTCTTGGTCATATGGATTCGATTTTTTTTAATCCTCGTTAAATCGGTCCAATAAGTTAGCATAATATTCGCCGTTTATTGTTTTTCCCTTTTGAAGGTAATCGATGTGGATTATCAGGCGTGCATCCCAAAAATCTATTGCCATCACCTTATTGGCCGACAAACTTATCTTGGCCTACTTCGGAGCCGGTTCACCCGAAGAAACCATTGTTTAGATCCATGTTTCATCCACACTTACAAAACGCCGCAAAACTCCTTCGAATTTCGGTTAAACAACTCCAAACAATCCTTTGAAGTTGTCACACGATTACGGTTATGGTCAATTGAGAGCAAACGCGGCACCCATCTTGCAGACAGCTTTCTTAAACACAACTGATCATTTAAAAACGAAACCACACGGTCATATGAAATGCCTATGGCATCAACAATCTCACACACTTTTACTCTTCGATCGGCCAGCACAATATCGTGGATTTTTTCGACATTTTCGGCTGTACTGACGTCAATTGGCCGTCCAGAACGTTCAGGGTCATTTGTACTTGTGCGACCACAACGAAAGTCAGTTAACCACTTTTTTGAAATCGATGGTGCAGAGTCCCTATAGTATTTATCAAGCTTTCCTTGGTTTGATGGACGGTTTTTTCCGAAAATAAATAATGTTTAATGAGCACTCGAAATTCACTTTTTTCCATTTTTAAAAAAATGCAAGAGGGTGTATGATTTGAACAGCTGTTAAACGCAAAGTAAATGACGGAACTTGCTCAAAATTTGACAGTACTGTATTACCAGTTGGTACTTGATCAGAACATTGTTGCATTTGAGATAACTACGAGGGAAGTTCGAAAAGTCACGGACTTATTGATCCGCCTCGTAGAAATGTTGCATTTTCTCACACCTGTAAGCTTGTTAGCATGTCTTTATTACCTCGCTTAACTAAATTATTCGACCAGTGTATATGGAAACTTAAGCGATATTAAGCACTGACGTGGTTTTGTCGAGGGCTGTGGTAAGCTCAGCCATGTCTAAAGTCTTTCCTTAGGATCCACCAAACCTTTCGAATTAAAAACAGAATAGTTTACCCTTATCGGGGGGTTCGAATTCAGATTCTTTATTGATCTTTAATTTACAAACTAATTTGATTTACAGGAATAACACTAACTGCTTCACTTGGTGAGAACACTCCTCTTAGCTTGAGAACACCCGTCTTGGTTGACAACACTCTTCTGGGGGCATTTGCCTTGGCTTGACAGCACTCTTCTGGGGGCACTTGCCTCGGTTTGACATCACCCTTCTGGGAATACTAGCATTGGCTTGAAAATCGTCTGGGGGAGGTTGCGGACTGGTAGTTTCTAAGATGATCGGGAACTCAGTGTCTTACACACGCGATTATTCGGATTCGCTGCATCGATCGGTATCGGATATGCGGGATGCTGGCTCGGTACGGGATGCTGGCTCGGTAAGGTGAGAACGGTTCAGTATCGGTTATTATCGGGTGGGAACAGGTCAGCCGAAACCCCTGTATAGGAATAGTGAGCCGAAGCCCCTATGCAGGAACAGTGAGCCGAAGCCCCAGTGTAGCAATGTATTAACACCGTCTTTAATAAAGAACGAATCCCAAAATTGCTCCTGTCCTTTGCAGAAATAGAGGCCCAGGTAAAATGCTAACGCTCGGAGGCGCCGACTTGAGTCAAGTCATACTTAACACTAAGTACCATCGCTGTAGTGACGCAAACGAGAATTGCATCTAATCACTCATTCTCGTGCGGTCATTAAAGGCAGTTCGTTGCTAATATGTACACAAGTCGACAGAGCTTGTGTGTTTGTCAGTGAGTGTGATTGTTTGGATTGTTGGGGGAGTGTGTTGATTGGGAAATTAAGCGATTTTAAGCGTCACCCCATACAAAGTCGTCGAAAAATTAGTTTAGCAGGGAATAAAAAAAACAGGCTTATTATTATGTACGGACGGATTATGACGTCATGTTACACGACTCTTCGTACAAAATGGTCAAATGTTTACCAATACGCACAGTATTTGTCGTTATTTCCGATTCGGTCACTTAGTTTGAGAAGGTAAACAAATTTAACTGAACTCGCTTAAATTACCCTTTCGCACCCCACAAAAGGTAGAAATATTAGCTTAGCGAGGACAAATAACACAGACAAAATGACAGAAAATTTGCCATTTTATCGGGCAATATTATCCACCATGGATCGCTGGATAGGGCTGAAAATTCAACATTTTTGCATTTTTTGAGTGCAACATTTTCAGAAACGAACACAAAAGCTTCAAGTTATGCTGAGACCGCTCGCAAACTTCGAAGTAGTTTCAGGCAATTAATCTGTCAACCATTATAAGAGTGGTCAACAAATTTTAATAAACTGTGCCGGTTATGGACAGTAATTCGCGATATTTAATGATTGTGTGTTGACAGCATCTGTGTACACATCGTGCTGAAGCGAAGCGGAAAAGTGAGAAAAGCAGGTAGCGGGAAAACCCAGAAGAGAAAAAGCAGTAGACTGCTAACGAGTTCGAGGAAAACAATTAAGGACGTGAAGAAGACCGTGGTGATAGCTGACGGCGTGGGAAATTATCATCCAGTGATGGATGAGACGATGGACGAGGTGATGAAGAAGCGTAGGAGAGAGGAGTCCTACGATGCGGAGGAATATAAAGTGCGGTACGAGGCAAGTGCTGCAAGATGCGAAAAGCTAGAGGCAATGCTTGAAAAGGCATTATGCGAAATAGCCAAGCTGAGAAAGATGGTCCGGAAATCTGAGTCCGGCACTGATGACGACGAAGAAGAGCAGTCCTCTGAGGACTACTCCACATCCGATGAGGGAGATGACGTCGGAGAGGAAAGCGAGATGGTATCCGTGGAGGCCATCAACAACAAGGAGGAGTTTCCATCGTTGCGCGAAACGATGTCGAGACCGGCAAAGAGGGATTCGGCAGGGCAAGTCGCCACACCTGCCAGAGGAAAGGATGCAGCAGGACAAGACGCCACACCTGCTCGGGATACGGTAGGGCAAGACGCCACACCTACCTGGACAGCAGCAGCAGCCAAGAGGATCAAGGCAGCAGATGAGAATGCAGCAGGGCGAGACACCACAACTGCCTGGACAACGGTGGTGTCAACAGCAGCGGCCAAGAGGGCAAAAATTATGGCGAAGGCAGGTACGCCATGTTCAGCAGCGGCAAATACAGTTGCCGCAAAGGGTGCAGTGGCTGCTGACAAGCCATCTACATCGGCAGCTGCGAAGAGGGCGGCAACGATGACATCAACTGCGAGAGCAGGTACTACGGCGGCATCAACTGCGAGAGCGGCAACAGCGGCATCAACGAGAGCAGGTACAGCAGCTGACATGAGGGCAGCTGCAGCAAGAAAGAGGACAGGCAAATCGATCCCGGTCATAACGACCTTCGATATAGATGTAAAGCTGATATTACGGAGCATAAATAATACGCTGGGGCATGATAATTTCAGCCTCAGCATCTTGGGTAGAAAGTCTACCAACATTTCCGTGAATTCCCTTCAGGATCACGAGAAATTAAGGGCGCTATTGGAGGCGATTAGCGTAAAGTTTTATACCCACACTCCTCGGAGTGTGAAGCCATACGTGGTTATTATTCGGCGGCTATCTGACACGTTTGACGTGGAGGATGTGAGGGGGTATTTGGAGGGTCTTGGGCTGAAGCTCGAGATCATGGGACTGACGAAAATGGGTGGCGATCGTTGGCTGATAAAGCTATCGAACGAATCCGATTTGGTCAGTTTCCATGAACTGACGAGTATTTTACATTGCCGTGTCAGATTTGAGCGGTTTAAGAGGGGTGGACCGACGCAATGTTACAGGTGCCAGCGGTTTGGACATGTGGCCAGGAATTGTAACATGCCATCGAGATGCGTGAAGTGTGCAGGACCGCACGAGTCGGAGGCGTGTGCTTTACCCAAGAAGGGTGAAGCCGTGAAGGAGGTGCCAGTAGAGGATGAAATCACCGGGGAGGTGACTATGCAGGCCCCACGCAAGGTGAAATGCGTGAACTGCGATGCTGAGGGTCATACGGCTGGGGCAAGGGATTGCCCGAAGAAGATGGCGATTGCGGCTAAGATGCGTGCAGCACGGAATGGACCGAGGGTCAGTGGACCAACGAATACTCGGGCGACGATGGTGAGAAGACCAGGAGTGTCATATGCGGATGCAGCAGGTGGTGCTCCCAGTGTACGGGCAAATTCGGGCCGTGCTACGGCTCCTATGGCGGCTGATTTTGGAGGTCCTAGGTCTGGGACAGGGACTGATGCGGATGTTGGTGCATTGAATGCGGATTGTCGCAGGATGATGGGAGGCAGCATTTTCGACTGCATGATGAAGGTCCGGGATTTCGCAGGAGGCTATGCGGGAATCAGGGATGAAGCTGGAAGGATGCGGGCCATGGCGGCCTTTATGGAATCTCTGTTTCGTTCATGAACAGACGGCTGAAATGTATATTCATCAATGTGAACTCCATCGTTTCAAGGCAGCGGAGGCACTATCTGGAGCTGTTTTTGGCGGAGCACAGACCAGACGTGCTTATGATGGCGGAACATGGACTTGGTGACCGGCATAGACTGGATGTCAGGGGTTATGTGACCCATAGGTGTAATTCGAGCAGTGGTCGCGGTAAGGGGACGGCGATACTGATACGGGACGGGATTCATTGCATCAGGCTTGGAGTGGATACCGGGATTATGCAGAGCACTGCTGTCAGGATCAGCAGGCCGGGTGGCACCGCCATGTCGTTAGTTTGTTTGTATTTGCGTCCTAGCGCAGTGCTTTCCGACTCTGACCTACTCACACTTAGTGAGCTGGTGAGAAACGGAGATGTGCTGATTGGCGGGGATTTAAATGCTAAACATCCTGACTGGGGTGGATCGGTGGTTAACGCGAATGGGCGACGCTTGCGGAATTTCCTGTTGGGGTGTCCTGATTTGGATGTCTTTTCTGCGAGGGAGCCGACCAGGGTTTCTGGTACTGCGGCATCGTACATCGATATATTTATGGCTTCTCCGGGCATACGTGTGTCTCAGGAGCTGAGGGTTCTGGACTATGAATCGGATCACAGGGCTGTGGAGATTCGAATGGACTGTGGCGAGCTGGTTCGGCGGGAGCGACCAGTGATTTACAATTTTGGGAGGATGAACGTGGACCGGTTCAACTCATTGCTACGGGGGTCTCTCCCCTCTGCTGCTCTTCCGGTGGATCGTAATGTTACCATTGGCGAAATTGATGACTGCGTTGAATCTATGGCTGAGTCTTTTCGACAGGCTGTTGATGGTGCTGTGCCGAAGATGACAACTGGGAATGGTGGACTGCCTGACCTCCCTCCCAGGATAAAGGACCTGATTGGACAGAAAAAGAGGCTTCGGAGGACTCTTTGCAGGACGGGGGATTTCTCCCGCATTCCTACTCTCAGGGCTGAGATAAGGCAGCTGAGTCGGATCATCGATGGTGCGATTGCTGTATTTGAGGCTGGTTTCTGGACGGATCGGCTCAATGCTATAAGGGTGGACAGCACTACGTTTGCTAAGGTGAAGGCGGCTGGCGGACTACGTCGAAGGGATCCTGTCCCGGATATGTTGGACGAGGGCAATGTGCCCATTATTGAGGAGGTGGGCAAGGCTAATCTCCTTGCGGCGGGATTTTCTGCGGTGCATGGCGTGAATGGTCACTTGAGGACTGGTGACTTTGGTGAACGGATTGCTGCTGAGGCAGCTGATTTGGTGAGCCACATACCACGTGTTGCTTTTGGATCGGGGATCATGGCTGACGGCGCAGTTGGTGCTGGGCGTGTGGATGACCTGATTATCAGGGCTGCGGATGTTGGTGGCGCTCTTAGGAGACGTCCGCCTAAAAAGTCGTCTGGACTGGACGGCATTCCTGATGTTGCTTTGAAGAGGACTGATTCCTTCGTTTGGACCTTTCTGGCGGTTCTTTTGAACCATTGCATCAACTTGGGTTACTTCCCTAGGGCCTGGAAGAAGGCGACGGTAGTACCTATTCCCAAGCCTGGGACGGATCGGGAGAGGGTCAGTGGATATAGACCAGTTTCACTACTTTCCCCTTTTGGGAAGCTTCTGGAGCTGTTCATTCTGGACCATGTACGGGACCATTTGGCTGAGTGCGGCATCTTGCTGGATAACCAGTTTGGTTTTAGAGGGCGGCACTCAACATCACATGCGCTTATGGTGTTTTCTGACCACGTGACTAGGGGTCTGAACGGGAGATACATCACAATAGCTGCTAGCCTGGATTTTGCCAAGGCCTTTGATATGGCTTGGCAAGCGGCGATACTGGTGAAGATGAAGGCGGCTGGATTTGCTGCTGACGTACTCAGGATGGTTGCTGGCTTTCTGGCGAACAGGACGTTCCGTGTAAGGGTTGGCGACTCCCTCTCTGAGGAGAAGATAGTGACGGCGGGTGTACCGCAGGGCTCGCTATTGGGACCTGTCTTGTACAACATCCTTCTCAGCGATATGCCCCTTCCCCCGGGGGGGGATCTGTTGCTGGTTTATGCGGATGACATCCTTATTGCGGCTTCTGGCCCTAGGGCTATCAACGCCAATCGGAGGCTGAACACTTACCTTGAGACCCTGAGTGGTTTCTTCTCCAAGTGGGCAATTGGGCTGAATGTGGCCAAGTCGAAGGGGATCATTTTTAAGGGGAAGCGCGGGAACCTGTACCCGAACGCCAGGGGCTACGTCCCCAGACTCAAGGTGGGAGATGCGGACATCGGGATTTCGAGGGAAATCAAGTACCTTGGAGTGATGTTCCATGAACGGTTCACCTTCGTGAGCCATGTGGACTACGCTTTGCGGAAGGCAAGATTTGCCTTTTCTGCATACTACAGGCTGTTGGCGAGAGCGAATGGACTGAGTACGGAGGTGCGTCTGCTGGTGTACAGGCAGGTTATAAGACCTGTTATGACATATGCTTTCCCGGCCTGGTTTCCCATCTCGTCGTGTCAGATGGAGAGGCTAAGGCAATGGGAGCGGAAGATACTCAGGACCTGTCTGGGACTGAGGATGACGGTGATGGCGGATGGATCTTTCCGCTCGCCCTCCTGTAGGAGGGTATATGATGGTGCTGGTTTTGGGAGGATTGACAGGTTCATGGTGGACTCTGCTCTATCTTTCCTGGGGAAAGCGGCGGGTGTGGAAAATGACCTGGTTAGGGCATGTTTCGACACAACGGATGCGGACAATCTTCTGTCTCGCTGGTTCTTTGGACCAACGGACCTTCTGGCCCTCAGTAATGAGGGCTATCTAGGAGCGGACGGGGATTTGCTTTTTTACCACAGGAGATTCGGTACATTGGGTATCGATGATCCTGTGTACAATACTGCTCAATAGTATTTCTTCATGCCGAGGTGGAGACTAGAGATTCTTCGGAATCTTCTGGTCTATTAATTTATGCGATCCAGCTTGCTGGATATCTTGTTTTTATTTAGTTTTTAGGTTGTTATTTAATTTTTAAGTTTCTTTTATTTTTAGGTCAAGATGACAACCGAGGCGTTCCCGTTTTTTTCTTCGATTTTTCGGGAAATTATTATTTTCAGCGTATGTAATTTATATTTAAGAACTCGATGTATGTATGTAATATTTTTTAGGAGGATGGAAGTTTCCGAAGGGCACCCTATGGGTGTGAGGGAAATAGAATAGGTAATATTAAGTAGTATGTATTGTATACCAGTAGAATGTGTAGAAATCTTACAATAAAACCAGTTTAAAAAAAATAAAAAAAAAAAAAACAGTAATTCGTCTTTTACACGATGACTTACGGGTCACGAGTCACGACTTACGATGCTTCTTAGTGATGGGTGAGGAGAAGAAAGAGGGGTAGCATAAGAGTCACAAATTGGAAATTCAGGGGGCATTTTGATATTTCTCTTTCACCTCTTTCGTGTTTTGCAACAGTATACAAAAAGTGGTGACAAATTGATTTGAAGCAATTTCTTAGTAAATTAAAACAATACAATTTAAATTTTATCAGCCATTGCTCATTAATTTTTTAAAATATTGAATTTGACATTATTATTACGAATAGAAAAAAAGAAGATTAACCGACAATAGGTTACAAAGAGTCACGCACAATAGTATACAGAGAGTCGTCGCCTGAACGCACATGAATTTACGAAGCGTTACCAAAAGAGAATGAACTCAATGCCCCAGGGTCGTAAATCATCGTATAAAGGAAGAGTAAGACTCCTGTGCGTCGGCCTCTTGAAAATTTGCTGCTGTAAACGAGAGTGTCGCCGAAAATCCGAAAACACCAATTCGGCAGCGTTCTCTACAACTTACAATTTCACGAAGTACTACGCAGCGAATTTTGACAAAAGACCTCCACCTTCATGCGTATAAAATTCAGCTACTCAGGAGCTCAAACCAGCAGACCATGGAAAGCGCCGGCAATTCGTTCAGTGGGTAATGGAGCAAAGTGAAGGCAATGCCAATTTTTCAAAAAAAAAAGTCATCTTCGATGAAACGCATTTCCATCTGAATGATTTCGTGAATACACAACATTGTTGAATTTGGGGCTCAGAAAATCCTCATGCAATCCATGAGAAACAAATGTATCCACAATGGGCATCTGTCAGGTGCGGATTTTCGTCAGGCGGATTGATTGGACCTTACCTGTTTGAAGATGAGGCCGAAATTTCACAGATTGTGAACGGCATTCGTTACAAGAAAATGACAACGGAGTTCTTGTGGCCTCAACTGGACGGAATGGATCTGGACGATATGTGGTTTCAGCAAGACTGTAAGGTCCTACCGCGCACGAAACAATCGATTTATTGCAGCAACGATTTCCAGAAGAAATTATCTTAAGAAATTCTGCGAAGAAGAAGAAGAATTAGTGAAGAATTACTGAGATTACTGAGTTAAATTCAAAAAATAACCAATTTTTGCCAGTTTTTAACGGTTTCAGGAAAATTGGTCCAATTCATACGAATGCATTTTTTTACATCCCCAATATAAGAAAATCGCTGAAATAAAAATATATATGTAATTTGACCAATAGCGGAAATAAAATGGTTTTTGACGTCCAATATGTAATATTGATTCCACGCAACATTAGGAAGGCAGACGGGGGAAAATTTAGAGACACTTTCAGCCGGTCTGTTCCAAATAGACCTGAACTGAATGTGCGATCTATCGGTGGGTATAAAAACAACGATCAAACGAGTCACATCAGCCTTGAACTGCTCGATACAGGCCGCGTACCTCAACGAAGAAGCAGCCACCACTATGGTTGTCGCCACATCTGATTTGGCTGAGGAAGTCTTGTAGGAAGCTCATTGATAGAGCAAAGTCGACAAGGGTACAACAGGACTAGGATTTATATAAAGAAGGAGGGTTTGGGGTTTATCCTCCACCAGTTACCACTAGATTTTCTTGAAAGGCAATTGGCTGCAACGTCAGCAACCAATATGGCCATGGGTCGATTTTAAAGGATCTGCGACAACTCACAATAAAAGCTGACTATATGACAACCACTTCAAATTTTGAGAGAAACTTCTCCACTAATATCCTGGACAGGCAGGACTGGATGGGATGCATACACCGCTATAGAATGTATTTAGGCTTGTACACTGATGGCTCCAAACTAGATGGCAGGGTGAGGTTTTCAGTGTATACTGAATAGCTGGGACAAGGCCTTGCAAAAAGGCTATCAGACCATTGTAGTGCCTTTCAGACAAAAGGCATGACAGTCGGAAAGGTTGACAGTCGAAAAGGTGGACACAACATCATCACCGCCTGGGATATCAATATCTACTCTAACAGTCAGGCTGCTAAGAACAAAAAAATCTATATTCCTGAGTTTAATAACTGCCATAACTGCCGCGCATCTCCAAAGGAGATGGCCAATGAGATGGATATTCACGCTATATGGGTGCCGGGCCAGAGGAACATTCCAGATGAACTAGCACGATTAGGAACTATCTTACCTATTGCATGGAATATGGAATATACCCCTTTCTGCATGCAAGCTTATGCTTAAACCGAAACTTTGAGACTTCCTAATGATATATTGTCTCGTGGCACAAACTGCAATCTCACCATGGAAGTAGGTCCAAGTTATGACCTAAATCGTGCACTGAGCCTGTTATACATTCCTAGACAAGATATCTCTATGCAAGTAACTGTGATCACTGGACACTGTTTTGTAGGCAGAAACGCGTCTAGATTTGAACTCTCTGCTCATGTTACTGCAGTAAGGAGGGATGAAGAGGAGGAAAAGAGCATCGAACACCACATATGCTACTGCCCAGACTTTTGTATAAATAAAATAAAATAAATGGTTTCCCATTACATCCCATGAAGGGACTGGGGAGAACTTCTCACAATCACTGAGCTGTGCGCTTTCCAGTTTTCACTCACTGATTGGGACCTACAGTTTTACACCGATTCCGAACGGTAATTTGAGAAGCTTTATCATGGCTAGATACTCGATAGTGTCGCCGTCACTATGCGAGGTGACCGCCGCCGAAAGAAAATTTGAAGGTGGTCAGAGCCGGGTTCGAACCCAGGATCTCATGTACAAGAGCCGCGCACACTAACCATTACACCACCGACGGCCACAGACTTTTGTATAAGTAGGAGAAAATATCTAGGATCTTACTTTACTTTGGATCTGACAGACGTTCAGGAAGATAAACTGAATGATCTTCGGACCTTTCTGCAGAGTACTAGTTGCTTCATCAGGGGCTAATGTATGTATCTTCTACAGCCACCTGATGGAACATCGGAATGAGGAATCATCTGGCTTGAACGCCCCATAACCATACCAGATCAAGTTACAGGTTCAACATGACATCCCGTGGTACCACAATGTCCCTCATTGGACTAAGTATGTCAATAGTGACAGCAACTTACTTATAAAAATTATCTCAATCACTACAAACGAGAGTTGAGGAAAGCTAATTGTAAGTCCTGGATTGATTTCTGCTTATCCTATTTGTAATGACGGACCATTGCGTCATTGGACGGCACGCAGAGTGGCTGAATGTTTTGAGAAATTACTTTTCTTCCGCTGTTGTGACGAAGAGGAGGTGGAGTCAATAGAACACGAACTCTGTATGTGCCCCGCTCTTTCCAGAAGGCAGCTGGTTGCAGTAGGTTCACATTTCTTTGTGGAGTTAGCAAATCTTTGTGATGGTAGCATCCGCCAACTCTTGAGCTTTTCAAGGCAATCAAACTTGTTCTACGTGAGGGACTAGTAAAATCCCAACTTTTTCTTCTTGTCTCTGTGGTGTCACAGTGAATTACACGGTTTAAGTGACCTGGACATACAGGTTGCCACTGTAACATAACCCTCGGCTATATATTTAAATAAAAAAATATTGGCTTTACATTAAATCCCATGAAGGGATTGGGGAGAGCTTCTCACAATCACTGAGGTGTGTGCTTTCTAGTTTTACTCTCATCAATCGGGCCTATAGTTTTACACCGGTTCCGAACGGTATTTTGAGAATATTTTTGAATACGACAAGAACTACCAGAATTATAAAAAATACGATATTGAAATTATGTTCAAAATTATGTTTATTTCTAAATATTTCCCCGATAACACTGAACTAATGTCCACATCCCTAAATGCAGAAGCATTATTTTAGAATTTGTCCCATCGAACATAACAAATACTTTTTGAACACCCCCGGTAAGACAAACTATGCCCCGACAACTTGGCCAACAATGCCAACTCCAGCAGCAATGCCATTTTCGTGCTTCTCCACTTCATGAACAACGTGTTCGCCTTGATGGACAATCTTATTCTAAAGAACGGAGTAATTCGTCAAATTTCGATTAACACAAATTATTCAGTTCAAAACTTACAATCTTATGTCCAAGATGGAAACCATGAGCTTCAGTGGTTTGCTGTTGGCCCAAAAGGCACAAAACCATAACAGTGAAGAGTAAGAAATACTTGGCGAAGTTCATGCTGAGGCTGATTGTCAGTGAAGTTTGTGCTTTCAGTTGAATTGTGGACGGTTTATAAAGAAATTTTTATTTTGATTAACACGAAAGATATAAAGGATTAACACCTTCGTTTTTCATCCAATTTACGTTGGCAAGAACAGTAATTAGTTTTGATTTCTGAGCAAGTTTGATAACATTCGTTCAGTGTAATTAAAAATTAACAATCACTTCGGTCTTGATAATGAAAATACTTATTAACCATTGAAATGCATTTCTGGAAATCCGATAATTTTATAGAAATTTGATTTGATTTTCAAATCTTGTTCCTAAGCACGTTTCAGACAGATTAAGTATTAGACATCTGCAAGATTTGATTTAGTTTAGGAAATTGTTTATAGATATGGTAATTCCAAAACATTTCGACACAGTCCAGGACCCTACCCCTATTCAATTGTATGAAATTTGGACGGAAGTTTCTCCACGTCTATACGTATTCTATACCACCAGAATTGAGTCAAAATTCAAAGCAGTTTTTGTTTTATGGTTCGTTGAAGTAGGTAGTGTATGGCACTTTCTGAAAAAAGGTCCGGATTTAAAAATAAAAACTTCAATAGCTCAATCAATTAATACAGGAGTTTTAAAAAAAAGTCGCGTTTTACTCACCAGGAGACGTCCCTTTTGAATAAATTCCAGAGTATTATGCATTCCCTTTTATTTCTGTCCGTAAAATAATGTGTAAAATCATCGCCGAAGTTGAAAAATGGCGAAAAAAATTTCGAAATATCTGTTTGCTGGACAAATACAGACAGACGTCTCATATTTTCTTAAATAACTTATATATCGTTTGAAAGGCCTAAGTTTCTTCTTTTTAAATCCGGTGAGAAAGTGATCGGTTGATAATCTACTAACGTACAGGCTTATAAGTGCGCAATCGTCCGGTTTTCAAGATTTTCGGGGTGTTTGGGAAATTTCACAAGCAGATTCTTGTTTCACTCGACAATACCTACAAGAAAAATACTATCTTCCCAGGTATTTCTACTTTAATATTTTTTGTATCTCTGTGTTATACGTAGTCACTACTTGAAAAATCGTAACTAAATCAGCAAAACTCGAGCAGTCTTTACCAAACCTTATGTATCTATTGATCCCATGGATATCCCATTCGGAAATTTGGCTATGATGTAGAGAAGAAGATGGACTTTCTTTTTGGTGGGGGAAATCAAAAATTCAAGACACGTTATGCCAGGATATTCTAGGATAGAAGATACTTTGGAATTTTCAATATCATTGAACCACAACGACATGACTGTTGTGTGGACTATTATTAAAACGGGGTTTGCAAGCTTTAAAATAATATCCAACATTTTGAAATCCATTAACGCATTCCAAAGTCAGATCCTTTTTCAGAAAGTGCCATACAATACCTATTTCAACGAACCATAAAACAAAAAACTACTTTGAATTTTGACTCAATTCTGGTGTCACAGAATTTGTATGGTCGAGGAGAAACTACTGTCAAAATTTAATACCAATCAAAAGTAATCGGGTTCGAAAATATTACGAATATTAAAAATTACCCGATATTTCAAATTCAATCAATTTCTCAAAATTTTGAAAAGGAGTGATACTAAGACTGTTTCGAAAATATTTTATATTCGCTACATATGCATGTCCGAGGTTGCTACTTATATTTCGGATCCAGCAATAAAACACAAAAATCAATACACTTTTGCATGAGCTCAAACCAATTTTTGAAGCACTTTTTCCACTCCGATTGAGACACATCCAAAACATGATTTTTGAACGCTTCAACAGCTGCTTCGGGCGTTGACCACGCAGTAAAAAGGAGTCATTGGCTGCCCAATCAGGCTTATAGGGCGGATGACCCATCAATTCCACATGTTGAGTGCTCAAATGGTCCATTGTTTCAGCTAATGTATGAGAGCTCGCATTGTCCTGATGCAAAATGATCCGTCTTCTGTTGTTGTTTTTCCTTATTTCTTCCAACACTGTTGGGAAACAGATGGTGGTACACCACTAAGAATTGACCGCCCTGCGTTCCACTGAAAGCACTGTGGCCACATGCCCGGTTATACCAAAAAAAAGCGATCATTTGCTTCGATGTGCTTCTTCCACAAACAACTTTTGTTGGATTTAACTCGTCTTGAAAGACCCATACAGTCGCTTGCTGTTTTGTTTCGGGTCATATGCATAGATCCATGATTCGTCACCTATGACGATGTTAGACACTGCATTTGAATTTTTTTTTCACAATTTCTCGACACGGGCCTTGTTTTAAGCATTCGTCAAATTATGTGGGATCCAACGAAAAGAAATCTTTTTCACGGCCAAATGAACATGCAGTATCTTATTGATACTACACTGAAATAATTTTCTTCATAATATTAATGAAACATTCTCCATTAAAAATTCTTCATTAATCCTTTGAAGTTTTTCATAGATTTCATAGATCCTATGAATAAAATGGTATGAATTCTACGAAATTTACGAAACGTGTTCATAGAATAGTTGCATTAAAAATTCTTCATTGATTGTATGACAACATTTCATTATCGTTATGAAAATTCTTCATTAAAAATTTTATACTATTAGTTTTAGAAATTTGTTAGAATTTTTTATTCACTTCATGACAAAAGATTTTAAAAATAATTTACGAACTTCAGTTATTGTTAACGTACACATATATTAGATGCCCACATTTATTTCTGCTGGGTTGTGAAATCGAAATATGTACCTATAAACTTAGAAGGGAAAAAGATTCAACGACAAACAACACGATTCAACACGAAAAAAACAAAGTAAACAACAAAGTACAATAACAAATTCCACTGAATTTGACATTTGGCAAAATCAGCTGTTCTTATATGTTGACCTCTAATGGTTCAGCCATGGATTTGGCACAAACATGCACAAGCAGAAGCATAGAAATTGTTGTTGACTGTACAGTATGAAAACTAAATCAAAAGTATTAAGATAAGAATAAGGAATATTATTAGTTTAGTCACAGTGCAATACTTAAGAGCCTCCATTACTCTCTTCGATGCCTCTTCATGACGACGAGGTAGTAGGCCATTTCATCGAGTTCGAGTTGCTTTGGTAATTTACTCTTTGGGCGGCATAATACGGACAGAAATAAAAGGGAATGCGTATTTTCGTTCGATGCAAACATAATTTAGCTGCCATTAGTATCAATCAAACACTTTTAATTAAACTTAGTTTGCTGCATGGTCTCTAATCTCTATGTCTTCTTTGGACTCTCATTCTACATCATTGCCCTAGTCGCTTTTCGATCAGCTGTGCCATTGGAACCCCCTGGTTTAGTGTTACAACCAGTGTTGCCGTTTGACAATTTTTTTTCCGACCAAAATTTGAAAATTTAATTAATACTTGTGTTTTGTGATGTACATTTTATTTAATATTTAAGTAAAATAAAAATTTCAGATATAACATATTTGCATTAAAGAATTCCGGCATGTAAATTAATATTTATATAATGTAATGTATATAATTCAGTGTTGTTAACATATGTTGTTTTAATTAACTTATGTTATAATTCAGGCATGTATTAAATACATCACATTAAAAATAAAAAGTTAAAGTTCTTGATTTTACACTTGGTTGTGTAGGTCCCTTTTGCCTGACCAAACAAAGTGCGGATTATTCAGTTTGATAATTTCTTTACACGACATAATACCGTTGACAGTATTTACTTCTAGTTTATTTCTTAGTTTAGTTTTTATTAGCGCTAGTGTGGAAAATTTGCGTTCAGCGGCGGCGGAACTATGTGGCAGAGATAACAACTTAAAAATAAAATAAGAAATATTTGAGAAACTTTTCTAATTTAATCCGTTTTTTATAGAAGCAATTTTTTTCTGTCAAAAAGCATTAATGTTTAAATTGGCCAAAGTTTTTATATCGCTGAGCCGCAGCAAATTCCACTCAGTAACTATTAAATCGGGATTACAGTCAACTAACTTAGGGAATTTTAAAACAAGATCCAAAATGCTAACTCGTCGTTTGAAAATACCTTACCAGGAGTTATCATATTTAAAAGTTTTATACTATCGTTTTTGAAATCTAATCGCTTGTTGATCTGATCAAGAAATTCTATATAAAACTAGTGGATTGGAACGCGCATATGGCGCCCGTCGAAACATGCTTTAATTTTAATCGATTTTTAATAAAAGGTAATTCTGTAAGATGAGAGAGACATAGTTGTTGTTTGTTATTACAACAAACCTGTAAATGATTTACACGTTTGTTAGCTTGTACTTTATAACGGGTCCGCCAAATAACTTTTTTTTTTGAAAATGCTATAAAAAAAAATACTACTGAATATTTTCTCAAATTCCTTTTTTATTTGAAAGTACAATCCTTCCGGTTAATAATGCAAAATAATTTCATTCAAATGGCTGCCTCGGCTGGCCATGCAGTAGCCTACACGATCGGTCCAATTTTTAAGCACATTATCGATTGTGTGCAGTTGTATTTCACCAATGTCTTCACGAATATTGTGCTTTAAAGCGTCAATTGTCTCTGGCTTGTCGGCGTAACACTTATCTTTGAGGGCATCCCACAAATAATAGTCCAACGGTGTCAAATCGCAGCTCCGAGGTGGCCAAACGACATCAGCTCTGCGGCTGATAATGCGATCTTTAAAAAGAGGGCGCAAAACATCGAGTGTAGCTTCGGCTGTGTGGCACGTAGCGCCGTCCTGTTGAAACCAAATGTTGCCAATATCCTCCTCTACAATTTTTGTGAACAAAAATTCGTTCAACATGGCCCGATAACGATCGCCATTGACTGTAACGGCAACTCCTTGCTCATTTTCGAAGAAAAATGGCCCAATTATGCCTCTGGACCAAAATCCGCACCAAACAGTGACTCATTTTGGGTGCATCGGCTTTTCAATGTATGCCATATAAGGTACTTTCAAGGTTTTCTGTACCCCAAATGCGACAATTTTGCTTGTTTACATACCCGCCAAGATCAAAATGAGCTTCATCTGAAAAGATAATTTTTTTTGGCAAAATCGGCATCTGAAACATTACCATGATTTTCAAAGTAATGTCGCAATATTTCCCAGCGTTGTTCAAGCGTATACGTAACCATATTCGTTCAGCGGAAGGATAACACTAATTATCTGTCAAATCAGACATGAGCTAAGTGTTACCATTCACGAAATAAGCACTAGTTGAAAAAAAACGTTCGATGGCGGGACCCTTTATGTATGTATTGATGCACAGAGAATAAGCACAGAGAATAATAAACAATCTATGGTTTTTTTTTCCGTTTTTTTCGTGTTTTTCGTTTTATTTAGTTTTTTTCGGTTTTTTTCCGTTTTTTCGATTTTTGTTTTGTTTTTTAGTGTTTTTCGTTTTTTTCGTTTTTTTTAATTTTTTCGTTTGTTGTTTCGTTTTTTCGTGTTTTTTCGTTTTTTTTCGTTTGTTTATCGTTTTTTGTTGGTTTTTTTTGTGTGTATATATATAAGTGTTCAAAAAGTGTGACAGAGTCAGTGAATCAGCGATGAGCGTAACTCTTTATGTAGATTCTATTTCATACTTTTCAGTCGTATTTAAATAAGTTTCCGCATATGTTTCTGCCTTAGTGCCAATAAATATTTTACAAGTATCAAGCTGATACTGCATATTTTTTTAATAAATTTCTATATTTTTTATTAGTTCTTTTTTAATAAAATTCCTTAATATTAAAAGAAAATTCGATTTTATGCTAGTGTATAAATGCGGTAATGGTGAACTTTCCGCTTGAAATTCTTTGTTAAGATTATTGACAATGGGTAGAAAATATGTCAAAAATAAAAATTAACATTTCATTTGGCTTGTCATTTCCTCCGCAATAACACCAGCAGAAATTCCTTGAACTTCATATGTACAGGAAATGAAATAGAATTGTAGGCTACGATTCTTAATACAATGCCTTCCAGCGAAAGCCAATGGGTGCTGCATATACATAAAATTGTATGCGGTGCAACTGAACAATACTCTTGAAATTCTTTGGTTCGCTGACGCGTTTGGGACTACGAGAAAAAAAGGTGTATATGATCCGACACATTTTTTCGATAGACGATGGCAATTTTTTTGCGGCGTAACTGGAACAGTGATGTAAAGCGTGAAAGGAACATTTAATGTAAAATAATTCTACTTCTTTTTCAAATAACGCCTTAAGGCCTCTAACATTAGGTCTGTCTGTTTACTGCAATATTGTACAAAATGTTACAAAATGTTGTCTGTTTACTGCAAAACTTTTGCAACGAGAGAGCCAAAGAGAGAATTTTTTGACAGTTGGATGATAGAGAACTTGCAAAATGTTACTTGAGGAATTTCTTCTATCAAGATTTTGCAAGTTCGATCAGCTGTTTTTTATTTACATTTTGATTGCAATATTTTTGTGTGAAAAAGAAGAATAAAGTTCAAATTTAACAATGGCAGAGGTAAGTGTTTAAAATTGTAATGTGTTTTAACGTCTATTGTAAATTAGAATATAAAAAACATTTGTTTTTATGCTAGAAACGTCCATACATACAGTGCGACCGTAATGCAAGTGGCTTGGTCATTTCAATTGTTTGCACTTGTTGCTGTTTTCTTGTAATATTTCACAAAATGTTGTCTGTTTACTTTTTGGAATAGAGAAAAAAAAGAGCGTACAATTTTTTTTACTCTCTGCAAAAAGTTACTGGATAAATCTTGCTGGAAAAGTAAACAGACAAAGCTATTACCAGACATAGCATTTTGTCCGTCTTTTGACAATCCTATTAGGTTCTTGAAAGAAATTTCACATAACACAAAAACTTTTTAATTTTATTAAATGTTGACTACGCGTCTGACTTAGTTAATTCCAACATTGTCAGAAACTTATCTTGGATTTCAAACGCTGAATTTACATAACGCGCGATTAAAACAAACCATTTCTTCGTAGAAAGGTCGGTAGTTCCGTCCACAATTAAAGAAAATTTTGTTTTTTGTAATGTGGATATTACATCATTCCCTGCCTGCTTTCCAATTTTGTCTGCTATTTCTGTGGCCTTTGTCCTTCCGCAATGCACTAGTTTTGCAATTGCACAGTCCGGGCAGCACTCAACCAATAATGCAGGAAGATAGTCCATCAATAGGAACGGCAAATTGTGCGTAATGCAAAACATGATCAACGTGAATTCAATATACTTTACCTGTTGCGACTTTCTTTGTTGTTCGTTGTTAAAAAATTTGTCGATATGCAAATGTTTCTTTTTGGTGTCATAATTTTGTACATACGTTGTTGTTTTTTTCATGATTTTTCAGATGTGTCAAATGTGCAGCAAGTGGTACAAAATGCAGTACAAAATAGGGTACCAGCATGCAGTACAAAATAGGGTACCATCCCTTTCCTGCAGCCATTCGAAAGTAGTAAGTCATTCTGTTCTAAAGAACATTGCGGATTATCAGCAAAAATATTTGCATCGCTGTAAACAAAAAGATTCACTATTTTATCAAAATTTGTTAATTTAAACAGCTTTGCCTACAAGCTGTTTTCGGTTACTGCTTCCATTTTATTTATTGTTGTTTTCGGTTACTGCTTCCATTTTATTCTTTTTTGTAATGTATAGATCTTTATTAATAAAAAAAAGATTTTGTTGATTAATATTTATACTTACTTATCCATAGTTCAATCCTCTAATGCACATGCAGAATGTTTTATTGTTTTCCTATTCAGTGTTTTTTCCAAAATACTGACATTCAAAAGAAATAGGGCGAAAAAGCATAACACAAATCGTTGTCACTAAATTAAGCAAAACGTCGTTTATAATTTAATGGTCAACGGCGGCATTCGGTTAACGTATCGCACAGTTCACTGTCACTGATCTAATATAAACGTCGTTAACAACAACTTACCCGTCATCGAAGTGCATAATTATAATTTATTGATAAATGGTAAACAGTGTGGAAAAAGTATTTTTAAGATAAAATATATGAGATTTTAAATAAATTATCCAAAGAAAAAAATAATTTGTAATTAGAGACAAAAACCAACCAAAATTGAATTGGTCCGACCATCCGACCAAATTAAAAATTTTAAATTTTTTCCGACCGAATTTGGTCGGATCCGACCAAGACGGCAACACTGATTACAACGGAGTTGGAGCCGGCAACATAAAAATTATTATATTTCTACCGTGGTGTTTTGCTATGTTTTTGGTCCTCCTTACTCTTTGCTGTTTTTGGTTGACATATGTAAATGGCAACGACACATATTTTCGTATTTCTCTTTGCGCGATAAAAACTAATAATCGTTACAAACACGAGAAACAATCGTTATTATTCCTCATGATCCTCACCCCCTCTCTCTATGAAAATGATTCATAGAATCTATGAAACATATTCATAAATTCCATGATAGATTGTCATAGGTCCTATGCAACTCATTCATAGTATTATGACAGATTTTCATAGATTTTGTGAAGCTTTCGTAGATTTAGCTTCAAATTATCTATGAAATATTTCATAGGCGGTGTGAAATGTTTTCATAGAATCTATGAAATATTTTCAGAGAATTTATGTAGCAATTACATACATTTTACGAAGTTTTCATAAAAGGTAGTATAGATTTAACTTTATGGAATCTATGAAAATTATTTTTCAGCCAAAGAAACATTTCATTTAATCTACGAAGAAATTCATAGGTATTATGAAGATAATTCTCTCAGTGTAGTGGTACTAATGTTCAAGGATGCCTCAATCTTACATCACACATGTCGGTCTTGCTTTATCAGTTCACGCACGGCGTGAACGGCGTCCGGCGTTTTTGATGGTGTTTCATCACCAAAAGTCAAAACAAGTTGATTGAGACACTCTTGTCTCGATAATCGCCCGAAAATGTTCACGGGTTTGTTCCATATTTTGACCGAGATGCATTTTTCAACACACAGTAAATTCAACAATTAATTCTACTCAATACAAACGTTCCATGTATGTTTATGCTAATACGTGGTCGTCATCGAGAGAATGTGAAGAGAGGGATAGATGGATACTCTTGTCTATTGCTCTGTGGTTGTAATTCGTAGTGCCCTCTTGCTCAATCATTGTTCTCATTGCTAGTATCTCTTTACTTTTTATTATCTCTGCTATTGAATATTGTAAGTTCGAGGATACCCCATGACACAGCTGATCGAGTAATGTACTAGGAAATTTATAGAAAACAGAGTGGATGAGTGAGAGAACGATAAGCAACCAGAAGCAAACCATGCAGCACACTGAGTTTCAATAATATTTGATTGTTGCTAATGACAGCTAAATTATATTTAATGTAGATAGCATCGAACGAAAATATGCATTCACTCCAATCAAAGAGTAGAATTCAATAGAAACTCGAAGTCGATGAAATAGCCTGCTACCTCGTCGGCATCGTGAGAACCTAAAGAGAGGAATAGAGACTCAATCTATTGCTCTTTGGTCGGACATAGCAATACCGAACATACTCGCCATATCGAACATACGCTTTCAAGTTTAATTGTTTTATCGGACGAAGGAATATAATCTACGGCAGACGAAGCACAGTAAAGTACAAGACATCTTCAGTGGCTGATTTCATTCATATTCATTCGAAGCTATTATTGCACACTATCGCACAAAAAATATTAATGAATGCGGCTGTCCATTCATTGTACGAATGAATTCATGTTGATATTTTAGTTGAGCACTTATGTGCATTTTCCATGCTTTTCAAGAGAGTATTTTTAAAGTTTGCAATGATTTTTGAAAAAATTTTGAAGAGGCTCCAAAAACCAATATATTTAATTGGAGCCACCACAGTTCTGATTTACAATTTTATCATTAAACATACCGCATATTTAGCTCATGAGTTACAGCTAAAAATTAAATTTAAATGGTTTGTCCTAACTAAAAAGTGGTATTTTGGATATCCTCTCCCCTCATTATCTGTTTTTTCCAAAACATGTAATGAAATGACGTTTTATAAGCCCAGAAGCTATTTTGCCAAATCGTGTTTTATTTCACTCTGAAAAAGAGCGACCCCTATATTATGCAGGAACCGTGTACATGTTTCCATGAATTGAAGATCTGCTTCATTTTTGTTTCTCTGTTGTCTGTCACTTTATTGCTTTCAGCAAGTTTTCAATAAACAAATCAATATTTGGTGCACAAACGCATATATTATAACATATTAATCATTGCGTCTCCGACATCTAATATTGAATAGCAAACACAGTGTGTTTGTATACAAATATACTATATTTGTGACAAGCTACAAACACGTTATATTTTCATCCAAACAACAACAAAAATACAGATTGTTGTCAGCGTGCGTATTCCATTTGAACAAGATAAGAATACATCATATTTGAAAAACGACTTATGTAGGGTTAAGTTGTTGTTCCACAGGAGGTTTCTAATAATATTAAATCTTATGTTGATATAGGCTGTTATTTCGTGCGACAGTGCGACAATAAATAAGATAAGTCAAAAGTCTCAGGGCTATAGCATCCGGAAATTTCGGGTGAATTATATTATATAAAATTTGGTATTTCCGTCTTTCGTCAATTTCGTATTACGAGGTCTTAAGTCGTTTTTCGATTTTAAGACTAATAAATTACTCATTTTCCATGCCATCCCATGAAGGAATGTGACCTGTAATTATAAAAGGTTATCCATTTCGTGGTTTCAAAAGTATAGGGCTGGAATTCGACATCTGTCAAACTAAGTTGGTAAACCAATTTTTTTTCTTTTCAGTTGAAAGTCTGACATTGACGAAAATGGATCGCTTAACTATCACACAACGTATAAAAATTATTAAAACCTACTACAAAAATGGTGATTCTGGCACAGCCACATATCGTGCTTTAGGAGGAGATTATGGTTTACATAATCGTCCAACTACGCAAGCAATTGGCAAAATTGTGAAAAAAATTGAAGAGACTGGAGCGGTTACAGATATTGTAAGGCCTGTTCATCATCGTTTCGCTCGTTCCTCTGAAAATATCGCTGCTGTAGGTAAAAGTGTTGCCGAACCCGTTCTCAGGAATTAGGATTGTCTTACGGCACATTATGGCGTATTTTGCATTTGGATCTACACCTACATCCATATAAAGTCCAGCTCACACAACAACTGAAGCCAGCTGACCATTCACAACGTCGTAGATACGTGGAATTGGTGCTTGAACAACAGGCGGTGGACGGCGATTTTTCGAACAAAATTTTCTTCAGCGATGAAGCACATTTCCCACTCGGTGGGTATGTTAATAAACAAAATTGTCGTATTTGGGGTTCTGAGAATCCTCAAGTAATTGAAGAGAGGCCATTACATCCAGAAAAAGTCACTGTTTGGTGCGCTCTTTGGTCCGAAGGTGTGATTGGACCCTACTTCTTCGAAAACGAAGATGGAACGACTGTCACCGTCAATTCGGAGCATTATAGTCATATGATAACCGACTTTTTTTGCCTGATATTGAAGAATACGACTTGGAATATGTGGTTTCAACGAGACGGTGCCACGTGCCACACAACTCGAGCGAATATGCCTTTATTGCAAGAGACATTTCCTGGCCGCGTAATTTCTTGTCGTGGCGATATCAACTGGCCACCAAGATCATGCGATTGACACCATTAGACTTTTTTTTGTGGGGCTACGCGAAAGATCGTGTTTATGCAGATAAACCTTTAACTCTTGAGCACTTAAGAACCAACATTCGTCAAATTATGGCTGAGATACCGCCCAATATGTGTCCAAAAGTGGTCGAAAATGATCTCAAAAGAATCAATGCTTGCAACACTTCGCGTGGTGGTCATTTAAATGATGTAGTCATAGAATAACACATACGTAGATAAACTTATTCTCTCATCTGACGTTTCATTTCACACTCTTCATCGTAGGTTTGTGGAAATGAGAGCAATTAAATTTAAAATTAACTTACACCAGGTAGAGTTACAAAATATGTTCACTTAACTTTTTCATGTCGTTTTGGTGTAGAACTGAAAAATGTAAATGTATTTTGTACTTTTTTGTTGACTTTTATCGTTGGTATACATTTGTATTGTATTTAACACAACTAGTTTGTCACAAAAACACGAAATTCGGTTGTTGTTCCTTTGTGGATCGCTGTATACTATTGCCACCATCTGGTATTATTAAACCCATATTTTCCACCATCCAATGTTTACTTTCCATCGTACCTATGACGTTTAATTTATTGAACGAATAAAAGCTTCAATGGTATGTATTATTCTATGGATGTAGTGTTTCACACATAATGTCAGCCTTTCAAACTTTATAATAAAAATTAAATATCATGAAAAAAAATATTTTATATGTCTTTTATTTACGTTTACTTTTGAAACCGCAAAATGGTTAACCCTTTATTTGTAATTATTTTTGTATAAACTTTAACACCGATTCCGAGGTGGCAGTTGAGGCAAAAATGAGCCTCGTCGCTGAAGTCGTTTCGATACAAAAAATCAAGGAGTGTTCGAACTCACGGGCGATGTGTTAACATCTTTTTGTTACACGGTATGTGTTCGATTTCGATGAACACATTAGTAAATGTTACAGTGGAAAACAAAAATAAGAATAGTTTTTGTGCTGATGACTCTAGATGTAATATTGTTAAAATAAATAAAGCAATATTTAGCCTACTGAAATAATTGTTTTTGTTTTGTCATAAACAGAGCGACGACAAAAAGTATTGAATAGTATAGAGAACTTATTGCACTCTTTTTCCACCCTCATGTACAGAGTCTGAGTAAAAGAGAACAAACGTGTCTTATTCTCTTGATAGAATATTTCAATATAAATGCACTATTTCGACAATGTTATTACATAATACAATACAAAAAGCATAAATGTTTCAAAAGGCATCAATTTTTATATTCTATACTATACTATTCAATACTCTTTGGTGACGACGGCCTGCTTGTTTGTTCGCTGTCGCTACATCAATAACATCATACTTATTTTCAGGCAGAGACTATTGTTGTACAACAACCACGTATGTGATGCTAGCGCTGTCTGTTATTTGCATGTGATCACTTTAATAGATTGCCCTACCCGTGCCTATAGTAATTAACACATCAAAAGCTGATCTTCTTCCAGCTTCCCTAGGGCCCAATCACCGAAAATACGACGTTGTGGTAGGTCGCCCTGCTTCAGCTCCTGCACCAGCTGTATTTGGTATGGCTTTGGGTCGAGGTACTTACATCAAGTCATTCGGGTGGTCGAAGAACACAAACCCAATTGTTGCGATCGGCGGCTGATCGGTACGCACTCTGTGGATACGTGTTGTTGAATTGATGTCCACTAGAGTGAAACTGGTGCGAAATTTGGCCACAATGTCTTTAATAAACTGCTCGGTGGGTTGATTATGACGACCATAAAATGGACGTAACTTGCGAAACACACTTTGTACAGTGCAGGAATATTGATAATAAACCTAAAGGATTTGCAAGCGTTGTTCGTTTATGATGAAATGGCGTGGCAAACTGCACATTTTTGACTTTGACACATGTAACGAATCATGCGTGAACTGGCAAAGACTTCAACCTGAAAAATCAAATAGCAAAAATTTCTATTTGAAATACATCAATTGAAATTTAAAGATATCAACTGATATTTGAATAACATCAATTGAAATTACAAAAAATAACATCAATTGAATTTTTTAATTCGACTATTGAAATTTAAAAATTACACGGTGCCAGTTGAAAACGGCGGGGCACCCTGTGGGTAAACATAATTCGAGTACGCTGAGTCTAGTGGTACTAACCATTTTTCTAGGTTGGCTGAATATACAAATATACAGCGTTTGGCAGACAAATTAAGAGAATCGCTCTCCTATTCGTGCTTGGAATGCAATAGAGAAATGAGTAAGTTATTAGCTAATGTCAAGTATTCCAAGTGATTTAATGAACTTGGATTCATCCATCCGCATAGAAGATGAATAAATGCCCCCAATGTATCTTACACGTTAAATCCCCTTGAATATGTAAATAAAGGATGTCTCAGTGAGAATGCACCTTTTAATTTTAAAATAAAAAACATATTTTATGAGATAGTTGTGATTTTTTATTGGATTGTAAAGAAGACATGTTCCGATTAAGCACGAAATAAAAAATCCAACAAATGGCTCCCACTTTAGACTATTTCACAGAGATGTGGCTGTATCGCACCGAGGACGCGTTGGATTTGAGCTCAGGAATTGGTTCTGGTTTTATCGCACAAACTTGAGGTTTCACAAAACCCCAATACAAAGAAATCGCGCGGTGTAATCGCATGATCTTGGGGCCAGTTGACATCAGAATTTCTTGTAATATTTTGTTCTGAAAATCGTTGCTGCATTAAATCGAATGATTCATGCGCGGTGTGGCAGGCGGCGCGGTCTTGCTAAAACCATAAGTCGTCCAGTTCCATGCAGTGCACTTGAGTCCACAATAAGTTCGTTATCATGTTCATGTAACGAATGCCGTTCACAGTCATTTCGGCCACATCTTCAAAAAAGTAATGACCAAAATCCGCACCAGAAAATTGCTCGTTGTGAGTGCATTTGTTTCTCATGAATTCCATGAGGATTTTCTGAGCCTCAAATTCGAAAATTTTGTGTATTCACGAAGCCATTCAGATGGAAATGCGCCTAATCCCAGATGATGATTTTTTTTTTTTTAAATTGCCATTGACTTCACTTTTATCCATTACCCATTGAACGAATCGCCGGCGCTTCCCATGATCTGCTGGTTTGACCTCCTGAGAAAAATGAATTTTGTACGCATGCAAATTCGCTGCGTAGTGCTTCGTGAAATTTGAAGTGGTTGACAACGATGCCGAATTTATGTTTTCGGGTTTTCTTCGACACTCTCGTTTACAGCAGCAATGTTTTCAAGAGACCGACGGACCGAGTCTTACAGTCCACAACCGACGCAGTTTCTTCAAAGTTGTTGTCGACTCTTCGAATGGTTGACACTTTGGGTGCAGTTTCTCGACTGAAAATTTTTCGAAGTTTGGGAGCGGACTAAGCAAAACTTTCCAAATTTCCCACCATTTTTCAATAATCTGAATAATTCAATAATTAAAGTGTTCGAGCGTTTGGTCGTATTTTTAATTAATTTTATTCTTCGATATTTCGCTACCCTTTGGGTAGCATCGACAGAAAGATAAACACAATTATTATTTTCGTTTCTAATTAATAATTGTGTTTACCTTCCTGACGATGCAACCCAAAGGGTAGCGAAATATCAAAGAATTTAATTTTGGAATATAATACCAAAGGTCGGATAAATCATCACTTATTCAATCGGAATAATTATATGCGACAGCTGCCAAATTTCAGAGTTGATACTTGCACAAAAAAAAAATTCCACTAAATGTAAAAAGTGCAATCTTACTGAGACACCCTTTATATACCTATTAATGTTTATCAATCAGTATCCGGTTCGAGATCAAATACATATTATCTACACGTTGTTGTTTGGATGCAAATATAACATGTTTGTTGCTTGTACATTTGAACACTTGAACACTTGTGTCCAAACACATCGTGTTTGCTATTCAATATTACATGTTGGAGACACAATGATTTGCAGATTATAATAGATGACATTGTGACCCAAATTTCGTTTTCTGCAAACAAAAACGAGACAGACAACATATAAACAAAAAAAACAGATCTTCAATTCATGAAAGCAATCTTCCAATCATATATGTTACAGTGCAATATGTCACAGGGGCTGATTTTTGCAGCGTGCATATATTAAAAAAACTGTATATAATACAATATATTAAAAATTGTATTAATGGAAAATATATAAGTTAAACTGATTTTAGAACTGATTAATAAGAGGCGGACATCAATATTTTATAAATTATATTTTTCCAAAATTATAATAAATTTATTGAGTTTCAATATATATACATAATTATATAAGCAAGTATTTATTATTTCCCAACCTAAGCCATATCTTTTAGATCTCTAGTAATTACTCTGTCTGAAAGACACTTAGCATGAGACAACATTTAAAAACTAATACAAAGATATCGATAAAATTATGTGACTTCCAGAAATGTTTTCCAATTGCTAATATTTGCATCATAGAGATCGAACTGATTGCTAAATTTTAATAACACTCAATGTTATTTTCAGAAATCAAAATTAATTTCTGTTGTTGTCAGTTTAATTTGGTTGAACATTGGACCCCCAAAAATTGCTTTATAAACCCTTCACAATAGAATTGAATTCCCAAAATTCACAAACAATCGGTTTCAGCATGAACTTCGCTAAGTATTTCTGCCTCTTCACTATTATGGTTTTGTGCCTTTTGGGCCAACAGCAAACCACTGAGGCTCGCAGTTTCCATCTTGGACATAAGATTGTAAGTTTTAAATTGAACAATTTGTGATAATCGGACTCTTAATTTGACGAACTACTCCATTTTCTAGCATAAGATTGTCCATCAAGGCGAGCACGTTGTTCACGAGATCATTAAACACAAAAATGATATTGCTGCCGGAGCTGCCGTTATCGGATCTATTGTCTAATACCTACATATGTCTCATCGCGGGTGTTCAGAAAATAATTTCATGATTCTGAAATAGGAAATTTGTCTTTTTGTTTATAAACAGTGAAATCATTCAAATAAACTACAAAATTTAACAATTATAATTTAAATATTTGTTTAAAGAATTTGTTCCTTATTTCTTGACACTTAACCAGTGTAGAAGGTCCTGCAATTAATGAACTGTGATTATTATTTTTTATTTACAAATTATTGTAGAACTATTTAGCATACTAGCATACATATTGGACTATTTTGAACATAGAGTAAAGATACCTGGAGGGATTAATTCTCTCAGCAAATTTGTGACAGTAGGCGTGGTTGCTTTAATAATACCAGATAGAGGCATTAGTTAAAAGAAACCAACAGGAAAACAGCAACGGAATTTCTTGCTTGTGTGTTATAATTGGTTTTTTAAATACAACACAAATGTGCACTAACAATAAAGGATAACAAAAAAGTTTAACATTTCGTTTAAATTGCACAGTTCTCTACAAAAAACGACACAACAAATTTAATTCAAAGTTCTTATAACTCCACCTAGTGTAAGTCACTTTGCATCGAACATGTCTCTATGGTACCTACACGCTAACTAAATAACGACCCCAGCAACATGTTGCAGATCCATGTACATGTTTGCATACATTGTTTTCGTGAATTGAAGATCAGCTGCTTGTCTGTCACGTTTTTCTTTTCAGCAGTTTTCAACAAACAAAACCACATTTCGGTTAACATTTGTGTTTGGGCACAAGTATAATATATTTGCGACAAGCTACAAACTCGTTATAGTTACAGCTCAGCAACAAAAAAATGCACATTTTTCAGTGTATACTCGTACTATTCGAAATGTCAGATGCGACAGAACGGTATTTTGAGAACCGTTTTCATGGCTAAATACTCGATAGTTTCGCCGTCCCTAAGCGAGGTGACCGCCGTCGAAAGAAGTTTAAGGTGGTTAGAGGAGGGATCGAACCCACGTTCTCATGCACAAGAGCAAGATAATGTTAACACAAGCTGAATAATCTGTCTTTTTTGGTGTTTGGATGCAAATATAACGTGTTTGTAGCTTGTCGCAAATATGGTATACTTGTGTACAAACACATTGTGTTTTTATTCACCGATATTATATGTTGGAGACACAATGGCCGTCGGTGGTGCAATGGTTAGCGTAAATGGTCGTTACGTCAGATTGTTCAAACCATTGCGACCAAATTTCGCAATAGTTTGACTCTATTAGGCATTAGTCCTGCTGTATCCGGCAGCGTTGTCCATCCATTGCGGATGGCAGCAATTGGGTTCGTGTTATTCGACCACCTGCGAGATTTACGTATGAACCTCGGTCTGGCGCTATACAAAATACAGCTGGTGCAAGAACAAAAGCCAAGCAACCTAGCACAACGTTGTATTTTCTGTAAATTGGTCTTAAAAGGCTGGAAGAAGAGCGTTTTAATCGAAAAAATTTCTTCAGCGACGCGGCTTATTTTTGGCTCAATGGGTACGAATGTCAATATACAGAATTGTCGAATTTGGTCCGAAGAGCAGCCAGATGATGTTTAAAAGCGACCAATGCACTCTCAAAAATGCACAGTTTGGTGCGGTTTATGGGTCAGCGGCCGTACGTCTTCAAAAACGTTGATGGCCGAAACGTTCGATCATCACGGAGTTTTTTTTAGATCTTCATAACATGTGTAAGTACGAGTAAAATAAATGTTCAACAGCGACTCCTATTATTAAAATTTGTCTCCATAAAAATTTATCCCACTCCAAAACTCGGTAGCTCTGGTTGCAGCAACGAAAATTTAGTTATTGCAGTAACGCATCAACTGAACATACTTTGCAGCACCGACAAAATCGTCAGATGTACGACGAACAGTTTTTCTTTAAGTGTACTGCTCTCTTTTAAATAGTCATACATACACGCAGAGAACTAATTGTTTGAAAAGAGATTGTAGCAACCCTAAATTCGGCTGTTAGCACCGAATTGAGGTTGCCATAACCGAATTACGACCGAATTTAGTCCACACAACCGAAATTCGGTTGAAGCAACCTCGTTTCATAATTGATTCGGTTGTGACAACTGAATCTTCAACTATATTCGTTCAATCAACTAAATTTTGTAAAATTTCGGTTGCAACAACCGAATTCGTACTAAATTCGGTTGGAGTAACCGAATTCTCATGAATACAACCGAATTCATTTTCAATTCGGTTACCACAACATAATTCTATATATTTAAAATCTGATTTTGCAGAAATTCTTCAAGCAGATATCAACAGTTTTTAATGTAGATATGCTGCAATCGTCTGTATACAAAACGGACCTAAATCAACCGATGCAACACACTGTAACACAATTGAAAGGAATTAGTTTCGGGTCTCAACCAAACCAAAAATTGTGAAAGTACTTGGAAGTGGTATCACCAACCCCTGCTCGGTTTTGCCCCTATACGAAACAATTTTTTTTTACAGGCCGAAGAAAATTTTTGAGGTGGGTCAGGGGCCTATTTCAGATTTTCTACAATAAATCGTAAACAACTTAAAATATTGCATTACAACCTTTGACAATATTGTAGCTATTTTCTCATTTAACAATTCTCTCTAATATATTTCTAAGGAAAAGTACACTGTTAATCGATTATTTCACGAAACGTCATGACATATATGTTTTGACATTTCGTGCCTAACGGTACATAAATTGCGGTGGCTGTGTTCAAAAGAAATGTAGCTTATAAATTTCTTGATAGCTTCTCTAAATACACTAATCAACAAACAATTATATTTAGAGCTCCATAATTGGTGTAGAAGTGCTGCGTTTAACAATATTCTTTAAATATTCATCTATATGTATTCAATATTAGACAAATTACAAATTGATATCTTCTACAAAGTTGTAGTGCTTAATATACTTAACAATATTGTCAAATACACTAATGAACAAAAAAGACATTTGTGGTTCCAAAATGATTGTACCAATTTAGAAATTATTTTTTTTTACATTTTCGCTTATAATTTCATACAGGAATGCAATAATATTCTCCAAAATTGTACAACTTAAGGCTTTCGACAAAATTGCCAAATACATCCACCTCCTAAAATGTCATTCTAAATTAGTTCAGTGATTAATGATGAACCTGTGCAAAAATAATAGTAACAAATTTGTTTATGTAAAGGACGGTATTTAATTTCCAAACGCAAAAAAGGTTATTTTAGCGCAGAGCTCAAATCCGCACTTGAAGCTTATTTAAACCAGCTTATTTTAAAGATATGACAATTATGAACAAAAACGCTAAAAACAACCATATTTTTGTATTATGCGGCCATTTGAGATCATGTATGACAATCTCGGACGTTGATGTATTTGACAGTTTTGCCAAAAGCCTTAAGTTGTACAACTTTGGAGAAAATTTTTACATTCCTGTGTTAATAGTATACAAATTATAAGCGAAAATTTAAAAAAAAATTTCAATTTCTGAATTGGTGCAATAATTTTGGAACCCCAAAATTGTCATTTTTGTTCAGTAGTGTATTTGACAATATTGTTAAGTATATTAAGCACTACAACTTTCTAGAAGATATCAATTTGTAATTTGTTCAATATTGGATACAAGAATATTGTTAAACGCAGCATTTCTGCACCAATTATGGAGCTCTAAATATAATTTTTGTTGATTAGTGTATTTAGAAAAGTTATCAACAAATTTATAAGCTACACTTCTTTTGAACACAGCTACCGCAATTTATTTACCATTAGGCAAGAAATGTGAAAACACATAAAATATGTGAAATTTTCATGACGTTTCGTGAAATAATCGATTAACAGTGTACTTTTCCTTAGAAATATATTACAGGGATTTGTGAAATGGCAAAATAGCTACAATATTGTCAAAGGTTGTAATGCAATATTTCTACCTGTTTACGATTTATTCAAGTAAAATCTGAAATAGAGCCCTAACCCATTTCAAAAATTTTCTTCGGCCTGTAAAAAAAAATTTGTTACTTATAGGGGTAAAACCGAGCGGGGTTTTGTAATACCACATCCAAGTACTATCACAATTTTGTAGTTTGCTTGAGGCCCGAAACCCACTGTTGCACAGTGTCTAATGAGGTTTTGTCAACCTCTAATGGGGTTGTGTCAACCTCTAATGAGGTTGTGTCAACCTCTAATGAGGTTGTGTCAACCTCTAATGAGGTTGTGTCAACCTCTAATGAGGTTGTGTCAACCTCTAATGAGGTTGTGTCAACCTCTAATGAGGTTGTGTCAACCTCTAATGAGGTTGTGTCAACCTCTAATGAGGTTGTGTCAACCTCTAATGAGGTTGTGTCAACCTCTAATGAGGTTGTGTCAACCTTTAATGAGGTTGTGTCAACCTCTAATGAAGTTGTGTCAACCTCTAATGAGGTTGTGCCAACCTCCAATGAGGTTGTGTCAACCTCTAATGAGGTTGTGTCAACCACTAAAGAGGTTGTGTCAACCACTAAAAAGGTTGTGCCAACCTCCAATGAGGTTGTGTCAACCTCTAATTCGGTTGAGACAAACTCCAGTGAGGTTGTGTCAAACTCTAATTCTGTTGAGACAACACTTAATTCGTAAACGGCTAATTCGGCTGTCTCAATCGAATTTGTCTGTGAGTGTACACATCATTAGTATGCGAACTAGTTCTACTTATTCCAGGGGCTTCGATGCCACAGCTCATCGACTATGAAGTTGGAAAATCGCGAAAAAGAAAGTGGATAAAGGAATGAGCTATGGGCCAACTATATTCAAATTATATTTGATTGATTCTAATGTTTTTCAAATTATGTTAAACTGATACTAATGGCATTTAAATTATAATGACTTTTAAATTATGTTTAGCGCTAGTTTTGTCATCTGCAACTCCAACTGGATGAAATTCCAACTTGCGATGTGGCATCGGGTCAAAGCTTTAACAGCTGTCGCACATTCTGGTTATGTTACTACATATAACTTGTGCAATACATTTTATGTAAAGAATAACAATCACAATTTCGTTAATCGAAGGAACTTCTTCAGTGTTTAAGTGGCAAAGAATAATATACAAAATCTTGAATTAGAATTTTTAAATTCTCAGGTTTATTTACAAAATTTTACTTTTTACAAACAAGAGAAGTTTCTTATTTCGGAATCATGCAATTAGTTTCTGAAGGCCCACGGTAAAACACAAAACAATTTAAACAAGAGATCCGACAACGGCAGCTCCGGCAGCAATATCATTCTTGTGCTTAATGACCTCATGAACAGCGTGCTCGGCTTGATGGACAATCTTATGCTAGAAAATGGAGTAGTTCGTCAAATTACGATTAACATACATTGATTAGTTCAAAACTTACAATCTTATGTCCAAGGTGGAAATGGCGAGCTTCAGTGGTTTGCTGTTGGCCCAAAAGGCACAAAACCATAACAGTGAAGAGGCAGAAATACTTGGCGAAGTTCATGTTGAAGCTGATTGTCCGTGAATGTAGGGATTGCCGTCGTTTTGGATACCTTATATATAAAACAAAATATCGAAATATTGACACAGATAAGGATGATTATCACTTAACCTTCCTACGCATTTCAGTGGCAATAGTAAGGTCTTGAAATATAATCACTTGAAGTATATTGACAATTGAAGTACATTGACAGACATTTTTCTTTTCAGATTGCACGATTTTTAATTTTAGACTAACTCGTGTTAAGCTTATTTTTAATAATTGGTGATAAGCGATTTGTGTCTGTTTGTTGTTGTTTTAATTCTTTGTTTTATATGACGCAAAAGACATTCTGATAGGAAAATTAACGATTGAGATAAATAAATTACTTTTTGCAGTTTGGCTACAAAAATGTATTAATTTCTATTATGAAATGATGAACCCTGATGTGTTGGATTTATGTATTTTTTTTCAAATAAAATAAAAAACGAAAACAAAATGTGGAAATAAAATCGAATTTTCATGGAAATTTTAATTTATTTGTCTACTACCTACCATGTTTTTGGTTATACAATTTTAACATTATATGTAAAGGATGGACCATTTAAAATTTGGAATTTAATTTCGCTGTAAAAAAAATATTAATAGACACTTGATCAACACTATGAATTTATTGGATTTTATTTGGTTTATTAACGAAACACAACATCGTTAAAATAGTTTCCGCGACTTGTGTTACACTGTACCTTATTCGATTTACCCAAATTTTCAGTACATTTTCGATTGTTTGGGCCTCTATTTCGTGGACGACAGCGTCAATTTCTTCATTTAAGATCTCAATGGCCTCGGAATTGTTTTCGTAACATCTATATGTCATGGCGCCCAGATATATTAGTCTAACGGGGTTAAATCGCAGCTGTGAGGCGGCGAATGTTCTTCCGATTTCCGAGTCGGCTAATTATGCGGTTTTCGAATAGACTTCGCAAACGATCGATTGTAACGTCGGTTGTTGAAACCCTACGTCGTACATGTCATCCTTTTCAAGTTTTGTTAACATGGCCATTGACGGTTATGGCGGGTTCTGCTCATTTTCGAAGAAAAATGGGTTTTAGATGACGCCACGCCAAAAACCGCACAAAACAGTCACTCGTTGTGCATGCATCGGCTTCTCCTCCACGACGCGAGAATTTTCCAAGCCCCAAATGCGATCATTTTGTTTGTTATCGAAGCCCTCGAGATGAAATTGAGTTGCATCAGAATAGATGATTTTTCGAAAACATTCTCATCTTTAGCCAAGCGGTCGTCGTCAGCCCATTCAGCGAAGCGAAAACGCATTGGGTGGTCACGAGACCTCAGATCTTGGACTAATTGGCAGTGGTGTCAACTTAGCTCTATTGGTGGTAGATTTAGCACTTTTCGATCTTGCGAAACGCGATAAAAATGCCATTGGCGCTTTTTTGAAAAAAACGCGTAATGTGCACGCGATTTTGGGAGTTTATTTAGCCCTTTAGCCCGTTTTGTATACGACGCCGATTTTGGTACAGAATGTTAATATCTTTTTTGAATTTGGGGCATTCTCATTGTAATATGCAATTTTTGTTCCAAAGGGTTTTGAACAACTGTTCATATATATTTAAGCAGTACTGTGAACGATGGGCGAAGTTGCTTGGCAAGTGTTGTTCTATTTATTTTTGTATTGGTTATTACGCTAAATACTTCCAGATTCTTAGGTGGAGGAGGAGGATTCACCCAAATACGTTGCAAGGTATGGAAAGCAGAACCCTCTTTTAAGATATATTTTTTATTGTATTTGAAAGGTCTATCAAGAACATTATATGGGGAATATGCCGTCGTTCAAATGACCGCCGCGGCTTCGGTGGGTGGCACGAATCAGAGAGGTATATTATTCGGTGAATAGTGCGCAAATCCGGCTGAATTTGAGCGATGGACGCTGGTGTTTGTGGCTGATTGATGTAGATCTGTGACAAGCAAATCTACTCCAATAAGCAAAAGTTACAAGCAAAAGTGTAAATGCATGAAATACTCAAATCGCTCGTGCAGAATGGAATGGAATGGCCTCAGCTGTGTAGCACGAAGCGACATCTCTTTTTATCCACATACCGTTTTCAGTAGCAGTCTACGTTGACTAATACATTCACACGAAATTCGGTTGAGGCAGCCGCATTAGCCGTAACCGAATTTACAGGTTCTCGGAAACACACTTGGGGTTATCACCGCATTGTCAAATATTGTTGCAGCCGCATTAGAGGTTGTCACAGGAATGAGTGGTTGTCACAACTTCATTAGAGGTTATCACAACCGAATTACAGCTTGTCACAGCGAAATTAGAGTTAAACACAGCCGAATTAAAGCTTGTCTTAAACGAATTAGAGCTTGTCGCAGCCGAATTAGATTTTGTCACAACGGAATTTAGATAATGTCACAACTGAATTTATAATTTTTTCTATTATTAATTTATTAATAATTTATTTTCCTGTATTCTCTTAAATAATTGGAAAGCAAATGAATAACGAGTTTTATATGGGGTAATGTTTAGGGAAACAAATTTATTTTAAATGCCGCTTCCGACCGTTGTTGAAGTCCCGGTCATCAAGGTCACCGTACCACTTCTGACGTGTTGTACCTATCGATTTAGGTCCTAAACCTATCAGTAAAAAGACGATGGCAGCACATCTCAAACGACCGGCCTTGAAAAGCCGAACTGTTAACAACTGAGTGTACTGCACGCTGATAAATGTCGGCAGTATCTCCAAAATATGACGTTCTAATGCAGAAACAATAATTTCAATATTTTTACCTACCTGTCTTAATAACCCACCACGACCGCAACAATTGTAAATTTGTTTAGCTTTTTTGATATAATATTTTCTTTTAGAATTTTAAACGTCAGGTTTGAAATGTATAGAATTATGTTGTGGTTGTGGTAAAAATAAATTCATGAGAAAATCGGTTACAGCAACGGAATTGACGCCAAATTCGTTAGTTTCAACCGACTTAAGGTCAAATTCGGTTACTGTGACCGAATTGATGTCAAATTCGATAGTTGCAACTGACTTGATTTGGTATCAATTTGATTGTTGCATCCGAAATAATTCCAAATTCGGTTGTCGCAACCAAAATTATAGATAATTTTGTTGAAATTATTAATATAATAGAAGATTTAGTTGTCACAACCAAATCAATTATCAAACGAGGATGTTTCAACCGAATTTCAGTTGTGTGGATAAATTCAGTAGTGACAACCTCAATTCGGTTGTGGCAACCGCAATTCAGTGGTATTATGGTTGCTGCAACGTCTTTTCAAACAATTAGTTATCTGAGTGTAGCTGAATTCATCATCGTTTTCGAGGAACGACGGAGCGATGATGCCACCGTACCACAATCCAGACCAAACAATAATAGTCTGTGCATGCATTGCCACCTGGTGAACCTCGTGTTGATTGATACCGTCCTAAATCCAGCAATGCTATCCAAAACGTCGTAGCAAAACGCGCGCAACGTTGCCACAATAGAACATTAATTTTAGTAATAAGGAATATCAGGAAAATTAACAATAGACAAAACATCACAACAGCCGTGAACTGTCAAAAACTACCTGTCCTTATTCAAAACCCCTTATTTATTAAGCGCGTTTTAGCACTTTTGGGATCTTTGTGATCATTTTCGTTATTTGGCGCGTTTTAACACCTTTTCGGCGCGTTTCCTTCGTACAGAGGTGGCATCACGACTGTTTGGACTTTAGAAGCCTTCATACTGACATTTTTGTGCAAAATACTGCGCAAGGAAGTGCTATAAATGTTCGGTTGCTGCGAACGGTGGCGAGTTGATCTTGATGGCTATTCGAGCACATTTTCAACTACAGTGGCAATATTTTCCACTGAACGCACAGGGCGAGCACGTACACGAGTTATTTTCTTCAATAAGGACCCGGAGTGACAAACTCGCACCACAAATTGATCTACAAACTGCGTTGATGGCACTGTATTTCTATCGACTTTTTTTTTCGTAGATTTCTTGGAGTTTGAGTTGAAAACTCAGAACTTTAGGAGCAAGATTTTAATATTTCCCAATTTTCTCAAGCGTAAAGCGCCCATTTCGAAAATGCCTAACTTTTAACTAATAATCTGTCACTTCATAAATGTCAAACTGGCCATCTGTTTCAAAATAACGGGGGGTACAAATTTTACATACCCCACCTTTTATGCACTCACTGTGACAAGGCAGTTAAGAACCCAGAAAAAATAAGCGCTCGAATCGTAGAGAAATGACATATAGAGAAGCGATTTGACTCAGTAAATTTACGAAGTTTGGTGTGTTGCAGATGGTCGGTAGGATGTTGGAATGTATTGCTTTAATAATACCAGATAGAGACAATGAAACAAACCAACCAACAAGAAAACAGCAACGGCATTTCGTTTTGTGCGTTAACATTTTTGTGTAAATACACCACAAACAGATACTAACAAAGAAAGATAACAAAAATGATCAAAATATGATTAAATTTCACAGTTTTTCATCAAAACGGCATGCACAATTTAAGTCAAAATGTGATTCCACCTGGTGTAAGTCAATTTACCTCAAATAACTCTCTATCGCACTGACCGCTCCACGAAGAGTGTGAAAAAAAACGTCAGATCAGAAAGATGGTAGCCCTATTTGACATTACTCTATGGCTTGAATTGTAGTAACGGAGAATGTGATTTACTAAACTGAACATTCTTTCTCATAATATTTTTGAAACACTTTTGAATTCTTCATTAATCCTCTAAGGGTTTTCATAAATATCACAGATATTATGGAATACTTTTATAAAAATTTAACTGATTTACGATACGTATTCATAAAAACGGTTCTGAAATACCTCTTCGTTGATTGAATGGAAAAATTTATAAATTATATTTGGGTTCCACTGATATGTTTCGATTGCATTTACAGATTTCGTTACATATGACAGTGATTGATTTTTGAATCAGAACAGTCGCTGATGAGGATATTTGGCTCGACCTGAGGCTTATAGATATAACTAACTTATAAAGATATAACTAATTCTTTTTCGAGTTTCATTAAATGTACGAAAATGTTAGTAACAAATTTCATAGAGTTTGTTTCATAGATGCTATGAAAAAATTTGTACATTTCTTTTCCGTGAATCTATGAAAATGTTTCATAGATGTTGCGAACAAAATTTTATAGACGTTTTATAGATGTTATACTATTTTTCTCAATTTCCTGGGACGACAGAATTCATCAAATCTTGGATGGATTACGGTATATTACATAGTTGGTTCGAAAAAACGGGGTACGATAGAGAATCGTACTCCCTGTGATTAACTGTCGGGTTAAAACTTCCATCATCTTGCTCATTTCAGACTTTCCCAGTTTCAGCAAATTCTTTGTTTTCGTTATCTCCCTATAGGATCCTTGTCATCCTACCCACTGTTTCCTCATTCCACAGAGCTCTATAGGCCGATCTCACCCATTTGCTCAACTCAGCCTTCGTCGCACCGAAGGGCTATGCGCTCTCCAGTCTCACCGTATGGAGTTTTGTGGCTTTTGTTGCCAGAATGTTCGCACGCTCATTACCGACAACTCCACTGTATCTCGGCACCCAAATGATGTTAAGTCTGCCGTGCGTGAAAAAATCATTCATCGCCTTTCTTCAGTCAAGGAGCGTTCTAGATTTGACAATTTCCGATGATATTTCCTTAATTGTCATCTGGATAGCCGTGAAGATATGCACGTACGTTGGGCTCGTAGTACTGTCGAGTCATTTAATGCATTCCGTAATTGCCAGCACCAGGAAGTTTGTATTGTGATCCGGGAGGCGTGGATAGGTTTCGGTCGTCGGATTTTAATTGGAAAATCTTAGACCTGTTCTTACCTCTAGCTTTGAGCCATCCGTATAACAGGGGATTCCAATGGGCGTTTGTGACAGGGTCCCCTGCTGCCAAGCGGCCTTAGATGGCGTCATAGTCACGCTGTTCGCCTTCATCCCTAGTTCGGATATTGGGTTGGATTCTCTCGCATCGGCCGAACCTCCGCCTGGAAGTTTATATTGTGATCCGGGAGGCGTAGGTAGGTTTCGGTCGCCGGATTCTCTATGAAAAATCCTAGACCTGTTCTTTCGCCTATCTTTGAGCCATCCGTATAACAGCGGGTTCCAATTGGTGTATGTGCCAGGGTCCCATTCTGCCAAACGTCCCGAGATGGCGTCATTGTCACGCAGTTCGCTTTCATCCTTAGTTCGGATATTGGGTTGGATTCACTTGCATCTTGCGTGTAACCAGCCAAGGACTCCATTAATCGTTGGTGTTTCGACTTGTGATCCCTCTTGATTCAGTCACCTATCACCTGTAGGCGTTTTGCCACAAAGCAGTCTCTGATTTGACCCTGATTTCAGTTGGCTGGATACATAAAACAGCCTCCATAGACCTTGTCGAGGTTGTTCTCATTGCAACGCTGATTCCAATGCAGCATATACGTTGAACGTATGGCAGTATCGCAGTATTGCATTTCTTCTCAACAGCCGTCCACCATATTACTATAGAGCCAATGTGTTATTTCCAGGCTGAAGCCCCATTTGGATCGTATAGCCCTTCTCCATAGAGACCAACATTTGTAGGCCTTATTTGCCCCGTCCTCCATTGGTGCTTCCAATTCAATTATCGGATATCTAGGAACCCATGCTCTTCAAACTCTGAGATTTTTGTTTTCCTTGTGAATAGACATATTTCCTTTTTGTCCGGGTTCAAATTTAAACCCTAAGGGTGCGTACACAGTGGCCGCTTGTTGCCGAGCCGAGCCGACTGACGCTTATTGCGAGAACTTGTTCATGCTAGAAACAAGTTTGAGTTTGCATAGTGGATGCGAGAATCAGCGCTGATATTTTATCTATTATTTGTGTTTTATGTATGTTTTCGCTCTGACCAGCTCGGCGCCCACTATGACCTGTTCGCGCTTATTTGTACTAATTTGTACTAATTTGTAAAGCAGCAGTTTTCTCGCATTGGTTCTCGCAATAAGCGTCAGTCGGCTCGGCTCGGCAACAAGCGGCCACTGTGTACGCACCTCTAGACTGTGCCAAGTTATACGTTCTATTCATTGCCCTCTCGGCCTCTCTGCATCATCGATTTACAACATCCTCTGCATAGTAGACTGGTGTCTGTCCTTCAACGGTAACAATCCGTAGGAGAAAGTGAATTGTGACAACCCACAAGAGTGGTGGATTTCCATGTTGCACTCTTTCTCTTATATTTATGTCGTATTATTAACTAAGAACATTTGTGAATCTATAGGTACCATAGAGAAATGCCATATAGAAAAGCGATTTGGCTCAGTAAATTTACAAAGTTTAGTGTGTTGCATATGGATGTTGCATGTTGGAAAGAATTGCTTTAATAACACCAGATAGAGGCAATGGCTCAAACCATGCAACAAAAAATCAGAAACTGCATTTCGTTTTGTGCGTTGTGTAAATACGCCACAAACATATACTAACAAAAAAAGATAAAAAAAAAGTCCAAAATACATTTAAATGTCAGAATTCCATCAAAACGACAAGAACAATTGAAGTCAACAATTTTTGTAATTCCACCTGGTGTAAGTCAATTTACGTCAAATAACTCTTTATCGCGCCGAGCGCACGACGAGGAGTGTGAAACGAAACGTCAGAAGAGAAAGAAGGCAGCTCTATATGACATTACTCTATGACAAGTACATACATGATATTTAATACAATGGAATATGTTGGCTATTATTTCTGGAAAATGTGACATATAACTGGTTATCACGTTTGCAAATGTTTAACTGTTTTAATCTTTGTGATGCAATAAGATACATCATACATGTCGACAAGCCATTAAATGTGTTAGTACTCGAGATCGCGGAATACTCGTGACTATATTTTTACGGAATAATTCGTCTGTGATTTTGTCACAACGTAAATTTTGACGCAGATTTCCCGGCCGTCTTACGCTAACTGGCCAAACACTAAGACGTTTGGGTGCCAGCCTCGAAGAGAGTTGAACAACATGCAATAGAAGAGGTCTCGTAGTGCTCGTTTCGACGAGAATATCTTCGCTTTGTCTGACGGTGTCGCGGATGATCCGTCGAAATTGACTCGGCGACGTTCCATACATTTGACCCTTATATTTGCGTCTCTGCAGCTCATTATGGAAAAATATTTGATGCTGTTACCTTATAATGTGCAGGAATAAATTGGAAAAAATGGAATAAATAAAAAAGGTTGTATCAACCCTTAATTCCGCTGTTGCCATCAAATTGCGGTTGCCATAACCGAATAGAAGTTTTCACAACTGAATATAGCCCCCACAACTGGAGTCTGGTTAAACCAACCTCGTTTCATAATTGATTCGGTTGTTGTAACTGAATCCTCAACTATATTAATTTCATTTCATTTAATTTATTTACGTCTATGGAAATACATACTTACAGACTGGCATATTTATAAATATTTAACAATAATTCTCATATGTTAACAAATAAAATATTTATATTTATTAATCTAATAAATTAAATAAAAATTTTGTAAACTTATTTTTAGGAAGAGTGATATCCAAGTGATAACAAAAACTATTAAAATGTATCATGGATTTCTATTATAATTTCGACTGAATTTGTTACAAATTAAGTTGTAACAACCGAATGTCACATCAATTCAGGTGCAGCAACCGAATTTGGCATCAATTCGGCTGCAACCATCGAATTTTGTATCAATACGGTCGCAATAAGCGAATTTGAAATAAAATACAAGCTGATGTCAATTTTTTTGACTTTTTCAAGGTCGGTCGTTTGAGATATGCTGTCTTCGTCTTTATATAGATCGGGCGTGTGGTTAGATTTAGGACCTAAATCTGCAGACGCAGGAAAGTTTCTCAGTATCCCCGTTCAATGACTTATGACTAGTGTCCAAAAAACCGGCATTTTTTAGAAACCGGTATTCCGCTTTCCAAAAATCAATTTTTCATGAAACCGGTTTTCGGTTTGTTCGAAAAATCAATTTCTCTAGGAACCGGTTTTTGGTATTAATTTTTTTTTTTAATTTTGGCACCGGTTTTTTAGTTTTTTTTGCTTTAAGTTAAATTACACATGTAGAACTTACAATACATTTGTTTAGCATTTGTAATAGACTTATCGTGTTGAAAGCTCAAAATTTCATAACTGTATTTAATTAATTACGTTTTAATTTTAAATAAAAACTATTTAATATTAAAATGTTCGAGAGCTAGTTCTATTTTAAATTATTTTATTCTTCAATATTTCGCTAACCATTGGGTATTATTAATTAAAATTAATTCAAAATTAAATGAAAAAAAAATAATTAAATTAAAATTAAATTTTAATTAATAATTGTGCTTATTTTCCTGACGATGCTACCCAATGGGTACCGAAATATTAAAGAATAAAATAATTTAAAATAGACCTAACGCTCGAACATTTTAATGTTAAATATAATACGAAAGGTCGAATAAATCATCACATTTTAAAAATATATATTTGGAATGCGAGTTTTAAAAAAAATTTAAAAGTTTAATTCAAATTCGCATTAATCTTATTTTAAAACTTAAATCGTATTCAAATTTGAAAAAGATTTTCATGTATGAAAATCTTATTAAGTTTAAAACATTTAGTTATCAAATAATTTTAATTTTGAAATTTGATACAAAAAATGTTTGAAAAATTTAATTAATTCTTAATTAATTTTTAATTAGTTATAATTCATATCATAAAATCATTTGGAAAAAAAAATTATTTGGATATGACATTTAAATCATATTTCAAAATAGAAATCATGTTTCTTAATTCCAAAATTTCACTAAATTCGAAAATCATATCATTTATTATTATTTTTTTAAGGATATTAACATATATTTAGTAAAATCCGATTAACCGGTTAACCGGCGTCAAATAACCGGTTTCCGGTTTGTTCGAAAATTACGTTTTTTAAAACACCGGCACATGGTTAATAGCCAAAAAGTCTGTTAACCAGTTCCCCCGGCTTTTCGGTTTCGGTTTTGGACACTCTACTTAAGGCACAAGTTCTTCACGGGATTGGGCATGAGAACCGCAACAGTTCCTCCAGTTTTCATAACAACGACATAGACCCTTATCTGCAATAAAAAAATGTTAGAACAAATTTGGTAAATTTTGTGAAATTTAAAAAAAATATAACTTTTTGGAATTTATAATCACGAGTAGTTTTGAAATTTTTTAAATCAAAACAAGTTGATTTCGTCTGCTCATTAATTTGTATTATTTGTTTGCGCCTTAGCTACAACTAGCAAATTATTACTAATAACAAAGGGCGTTCAATACAATTCTTTGAACAGATAACATTAAAGATTTCTACTGATTACAGTATCTGAAGTGCAGATGAAGTGTACGATTGCACTGTAACTAATCAAAATTTCAAGAATTCTCTATGAATTACCATTGCCTGAAATTGTGTGCGTAAAAGAATCGTGTTGATATATTTGTTTTCTAACCGAGAATTTACTATATAAATCAATAGTAGAAGACCAGAAAATCCAACATTCACTGACAAACGGCATCACCATGAACTTCGCTAAATATTTCTGTCTCTTCACTGTTATGGTTTTGTGCCTTTTGGGCCAACAGCAAACCACTGAGGCTCGCCATTTCCACCTTGGACATAAGATTGTAAGTTTTAAACTGAATAATTTATGTTAATCATAATTTGAGGAACTATTCCATTTTCTAGCATAAGATTGTCCATCAAGGCGAGCACGTTGTTCATGAGGTCATTAAGCACAAAAATGATATTGCTGCCGGAGCTGCTGCTGTCGGATCTATTGTCTAATACTTGGGTGTCGATGTTCACAAATGATTCTGAGTCGGATTCTGAGTCGAAGCTCTGGAACATAATGTCATCGGTATTTTGCAAAAATAATAAATATAAATTTTAGCTTACATTACGATATTGTTATTAATTTTTTGACGTAACTCATGCCATTGCAAGAGATGAATGTTGTTCGTTCTCAGCCCTTCAATTCCTTAGAGCTCCTAAAAATTGTATTTATTCAAAAGTAATTTGATTACATACTAGACTGTATTGGAGTTCAGTGATTTTTTATGGGCCGTAGACCACAACATATTGGGATTTAGATTAACGGTTGACACCTGAGTTTATTGAATGATAGTAAAGAAACATCATAGAGATAATATTTGTACACACAGAGAAGAGATTCGTTTTCAGACTATAGCTACAGCCAACTAACATTTGGCGGTTCCTTGAGCTATCACATTCTTCAGTTGCGATTCGGTATCACCAAATGTTGTGCACAACAATTGATTTGTAATTCAGTTTTCGTTGCAAGAACTGAAATATTTAGTTGAAGCCACAGTAACAGGAAATAAATGTGATCTGTCAATTGAGTTTTAGTTCTAGCAATCAGATTATCCTGTAGTTTCTATTAGTAAGATCAACGAACAATTTAAAAACTAATTCGGTTGTACCAAATAATATATTGGTGTGCTCAACTAATTACTTGAATTTAATGGCTGTCACAACCATTTGTTGATGCTTTAACCCATTATTAAGTGTGTGTTTTTTTTTACACCGCTAAAGTTAATTACAGCTTAATTTGTACGGGACAGCTAAACAATATTAAGTGGTATTTGAATTTCCCACTTAAATTCCGACCTGTGCAATGACAATGTTGCCACATGTTAAATTTCAAGAAATGGCAACAAAAAGTTATCTTAGACAAATTTTGTTATCATTTCCTGCGAATGAAAATGTTATCAAGGAGAGACCCAAAAACAAAAATTTTCAAAATGACTTACACATTTTAATTTGTTTTGTTTAATTTCGTTTTGTTTAATTATTTTGTTTAATCGAAGACTACGTATACTTTTACATCTCTAAGTTTGAAGGATAGCCTTTTATTTCCGATAGAAAACAAACTTGGAAATAAATTGCTCACATTAACGCTCGGTAAATGTTATACATATTGATCATGGTAGAATTATCTACCATGTATAGTCGTTTAAACAGGTGATGGAATTTTTTCCTTGTCATTTTTCGTTTCACTTGTCAAGATCTTATGTATTTTAAATTTAGTTGTTTTAGATCCTCGTTATGTTTAAAGTTGTAATTTCCTTTAAGGTTGTAAGAGATCATGTTTTCTCCGGTTGGTGAAAAACATGTAAATGCCGCGGGTGGGATTCGAACTCACACTCGCTGGACGATCGTTTCGATGTTTTTGAAGCATTATCTTCAGCAGCGTCTAGCCCGTTAAGACACTGCGATGTGTATTTACACAAGTCACTAACCGAAGACTTTTATTGATTGTGTGTAGAGCGATTGTATTTTGTATTTAGTTTTTATCTTTTTTTGTATTGTTGTTATATATGTATATGTGTAGAGTTTAGCAACTGAATCGAATGTATACAAATAAAATGTCTGTTGTTGCTGCTTACAATAACAACAGCATCTGCTGCTACCATGTGTTTATTGGCACTGGCTACGAACGTGTTGCCGTATCGCATTTTTTCACCCATTACAGCAAATGTTGCCACATTGCGTAGTATTAAGTGTGGATCGTTTTATTTGGAAAGTCGCAAGTGGCGATAGCTTAAATGAATAAAAAACAGCCTTATTATAGAAAAAAAAAACTAAAAAGAAATAGTTTTTTTATTATTATTTGTACCCAGGGTTCCCATTTCGTGTGTAATTTGTGACCTTAGGAAACAACTAGGGATTCTAAACGGGATTGATTTTAAAAAATCCCGGGATTCGGGATTTTCGAAATGTCAATCCCGGGATTTTGGGATTTTTCGAGAGGATTATCCGGGATTCTATTTTTGAATTTTTTTGAGAACAGGCCTATTTTACGGCTTACACTCCAAGAGACAACCACAAGGGGGGTAGAATACGTTATTCTAAGCAAAAAAAGTAAAACAATAAAATCGGGACAAATGCATAGTTTCTAAGTTATGGGCCCCGAAATTTCAGACATGTGAGAGGATTATGACGTTAACGTACCGTGTAAAGCCATTGATATCAGTTTTTTGTATAAAACAATTCAAAACAAACTAATAAAATAATGTAGCACTTTTCGCTAAGACGCTTAGTTATCGAGTTATCGGATGTTGAAATTTAGAAAACTTATCGATTTTTATTTACTTTTCTCAAACAAAAATTATTTTGAAAACATCGTGCAATTTTTCGAATATTTTTTTCCTTTTTTCAAACAAAAACAAAAATTATTTGAAAAATATTTGTAAATTTTTATTTGAGAAACGACAAAAATAAATCCGATAATTTTTAAAAATGTCAACATCCGATAACTCGATAACTAAGCAACTTATCGAAAAGTGCCACATTAATTTTGTTTTGACTTGTTTTATACAAAAAAGTGAAGCATAACTCCGAAACTATGCATTTGCCCCGATTTTGTTATTTTACTTTCTTGCTTAAAATAATGAGATGGAAGTGTCTAACCAATTTTTGTATTGCACAGAACAACGTTCATGATGTCTATTCGATTTGGACCATACTTAGATAGGAGTTACAAAAGATCAGAAGCTTAAAGTATTTGTATAGTACCAGTTCCCCAATTACAAGCTTTTACATCACTTTCAATACGTTTGACATTTCGCACAAACACAACACATATAGCACAATAACAATTACGTTTCACGTTCCAATACACAACACATAACGCACAATAACAAATACTCTTGTCATTGTAACACACAGTTGCCAACGATATACAAAAACAAGAATTATAACAACGAAAACGAAGACAAAGCCAAAAAAAGACAATAACTGGTGTTCTGTGCTAGAGTGACTATTTTCACAATTAATTTAATAAAAAAATTTCGCGCAAAAACGCGCAATATGTTATTACTGATATGAAAGCTTAGGGACTGTAGTTTCCTAAAAAATTTATATTCTAACGCCAACTTACACTATTCATATTTAAATATCTACGAATATTTTGAAAATAGCCAAAATTTAGACACATTTAAAAAATTTTTTTAGAAATATTTCTACACAATTACTTTTAGTACAACGCTAAAATACCTGAGGTTGAAGATTCCATAGTAAAAGTATTACTTTTGACTTGCGAAAAACTATATAATATAATATATATGTATATATTAGGTCGGGTCAAATGAAGCGTATAGCAAAAACGTAATCTATAGGTGATTCTGAGAAATTTTGCTCAAGAGACCATAGCTCTAAGTCGGATTTGGAGCCCCCCAAAAGGTATTTTTATCAACTTTCAGAATCTGTATTGATACCTGTAGAATAAGTCGTCAATGGCAGCATTGTTCAATTGAACAACTTTGTAACACTGAATAATGACGTTACAAAATAATGACGTTTACCAACACTAAACGTTGCCGCACGCAGTTTGCCAAAATACTTAAATAAAAACTCGGTTATCGCAATACCAATATTTTTTTTATTTTTAAATTTAGTGTGACACAATCAAAGAGTGCAGTGATAATATCAAAGTTATTATGGATAATCAAGAACCATCAACATCGTCTGCGGTGTCTTCGCAAATGGAAGCAACAACATCAACAAGTTTTGAGTCTAGATTGACTAACATCCCTCATCAAGATATTGTTGTTTTTGGTTTATCAAGTGATTTAAATGATCTTAGTTTGTCTACTAAATGTGACATTTTAAAATATTATTTTTTTTTTAAGTGATCGTGCTAAATTTAAAAACAAAATGTTCTCGAACAAAACTTTTACTCCCACGTAACACATAAATTGATCCAAATTTGGTGTAAATTAAATATTGAAATCATTATTAGAAATGATTGTGGCTTGATTCTACAACATCTAAAAGATTTTATGATGGACCAGCATAATGATAGAAAATTCACAATACCTGAATATACGGAAGACGTTGAAGAAGTAGCTACAACAATACCAACACTTACAACTGGTACCGATGATCAAACATACGAACCACCTGAATTACACATGGATGAAGATGCAAATGAAGCAACAACAGAAGTTCCAGAAGCAACTGTTCAAATGAGATGAGGTCATTATACTCAAAGATACGATGCCTTAAATTTTGCTATGATGTGTGATAGATTCGGTGTTTCAGATAGAGTCGCTTCCTGTTTAGCAACAGCTTTATTCGAAGATATAAATTTTAGAGATGTTCATGGTAATCCTGTTATTATGGATAAATCAAAAGTGGCTAGAGAAAAAGTTAAATCTATAGATGCAGTGCTTCGTACACGACATACAAATTCTTCCATAACTGCATTCTCTTTCGATGGTAGAAAAGATGACTCATTAACTATAGAGAAAATTAATGACAAATTTCATACCACTATGGTAAAAGAACCGCATTTAGTTGTTCTGAAAGAGCCCTATAATGAGTTACTTGGATATGAAAATTGGGGTAGTCAAGAAGATGCAAAAACCAAACACAGAAAACTGAATGAATTTTTCAACAATAAAACATTAACAGCTGATCAATTAATTGGCATATGCAGTGATGGTGAGCCAGCAAATACTGGAACAGAAAATGGTGCTTTACGATTACTTGAAAAACAGTTAAATAGACCAATTCACTTGTTTATATGTCTGCTTCATTTCAATGAACTGCCATTTCGTCATTTATATATATCAAGCATTGGACAAAACAGCCACCAGTTGACCACGAGCAGCAAGTGGAAAGTTATTCAAAGCTATTCAAGAATGTGAGAAATTGCAAGTATGTAACACTTTATTTTATTTAATATCATTATTTATTGTCATTATTTTACTTTTTCGATTGGAATAAAGTTAAAATAAAATAATTGCATTTTAATTGATCTAAACATTTCATTTTCCAGGTAGTAGCTGATTTTTGATCCAATACCACTGGAGAATATGCCGCAATGATGGATCATGAACATGAGCTCGAACTATCAACAGATGTTAAATATTATTTATATCAAATAGCTAAAGCAATTTCGAATGGTATTGTTCCAGTTGATTTAGCTAACATTAAACCAGGACCAATTGCACATTCTCGTTGGTTAACCAAAGCAAGTAGATTACTACGATTATATGTAACAACTAATACACGATCGACCAATTTAAAAATTTTGGCAGTTTATATTATTACAGTTTATGTGCCAATGTACTTCAATGTGGAGTTTTATAACTCTGTTGTGTACGGCAGTGCAGTTTTATTAAAATTCATAGTACGTTGGACACGATACTTACAACCAAACTTACGTAATATTGTAGATGGTGTAAATCAAAACAACTCATATTACGCACATCCAGAAAATATCTTATTAACAATGTTATTTGATGATCGAAAAGCAATACGGGATAGAGCTATCAAAAAGATTTGACACTATCGAGAAAAATTGTACGATCCAACTAAACTCAGAGTTTACAACAAAAATATCTTAAATTTCGATGCTACCGATTATGTCAATATGGTTGATATGAATAACGACGATATATTATTTGAACCTGCATTTAGTCGACAGATTCCATATGATCACTTGGTAGAATACTTAGAATTCGATGAACCACAACTGGCTGATCCACAAATTCCAATGCACATACAAGGAACAGAAAGACATGTACAATTATTAACGAGTGTTTCAAAACGAGTTATAGAAAAGATTCGTGAAGGAGTTAGGGCAGTGACATTACAAAGTCGTAAGAAAACTCCTCGAATGGAAAGTAAAAAGGTCCTTAAAAAATAATATTACCACGTTAAAACATTAAATTGTAGGTCGAGAATAATATTTAAAAATAAATTGAATTAAAAATGTAAAAATAGTGTTTTTTTGTTGAAACCTTGAAAATGTTGATTTTTTCAGATCGATTTTCCTACAAAAAGGAGTTCGAAAACAAAAAAATTGATCGTAATAAAAGTTGTTGGAAATTATCTGAACTTTCATAATCTGCAAAAAAAAAATCTCGAAAAAAAACGAAGAAAATTCAGAATTTATTAGTTAAAAGTTCATTTTAGGCTTTTTTTCGACAAAAAATTCCTAATATATCTTCTAAAAATAAAAAAATATTGGTATCAATACAGATTCTGAAAGGTGATAAAAATACCTTTCAAAAAAGTCCACATTGAGAAATCTACTATAATTCTATCCTCCGAAATACGATTATATGGAAAAATATCTATTTTGAAATTTTGGGGGGCTCCAAATCCGACTTAGAGCTATGGTCTCTTGAGCAAAATTTCTCAAAATGACCTATAGATTACGTTTTTGCTATACGCTTCATCAAAAAAAAATTAACCCGCCCTAGTATATATATATATTACCGAATTTCGTTTAACTCTATTGTACGCGAATAGCTCAAAAATTACTTAACTTTAATACAATGACAACTAAACAACATATGACATTGAAATTTTCAGTAGTGATGTAAAATTTAATATACTTTAATCGGTTACTAAATATTTTTCAAAAGAACAAATTTTCATTTTTTAATTAATATCCATTTTTTGCCATTTCAACTCTCTGTGCGACGAAATAAATAGACGTCGTGTTGATCGATTGTCCCATCATCATTGAATATCTCAGGTACCAGTAGTGCGAAGAAATCATCTCTCCATATTCCCAACATGCTCTGCACATATGCGATGAAATTTCCGTCATTGTCTTTACATGAGGGGGCCCTTAACCCTGAGGCCCTGACTGAAGCATTGTCATACCTGCAGAGTTCATTTCATCATTTGCTATACGAGGATCTTCATCGTACCATGGTTAGTTGCGAAGTAGTTTTTCCAAACCAAATACGGCTGTTGTGGCAGTTGTTATAGAATCGGAAATGGGTTTCCACTGTGCTTCAGGATCGTTTTGTGCCAAAAGTTGCGAGAGATTCCTTGAGTAGACTGCGGCTCCCTTTGGTAATTGCAGCTTTCCGATGTTTAGCTTTCTCTACTTAATCTTGTGCGAACCTTTGCTGGTACCAGGTAGTGATCAGAATCGATGTTAACTCCTCTGATCACTCATACGTCGAACACACTGGATGAGTGCCTTCCATTAATTAGCACGTGATCAATTTGGTTATTCATCCTTTGATACCCAAGTAGCCTTATAAATGTCCTGAGACCTGTCAGTGGTCGCATATCCAATCAGGCTGCTCATCGGAAAGCATTGACTTCAGCCTCTTGGAAAAAAATATTCTACCATTGCCCAGGAATCACCACGTGGAGGAAAAAGTCATACGCTCCTGATTGAGAACAGAAGATTCCTAATCTTTGGAAAAATATAACTAACTAAAAAATTGCATTGTGATCGGTACAGATTTACGGCAGTTATAGTGTTGACCAGCCATCCAGTCAGATGAACGGACATAGCTCAATCGGTTTTAAAATCATAAAACGAACTTCGTCCAAAGCTACACAGAGTCTAATATGGCTTCTTCTATGCGTTACAATTTCCTCCGTATTAAATGATATATACCCTCATTCTTATGGGTGAGGGATTAAAACGGAAGCTGAGTTTGTGGAGAAATTCGATGAGTTTTTTGACATTGCACATTCCAATGCACTCGAAATGGTAATCGATCCAGAAGACGCTGCATTTTTGCTACCGCAAAAAGTGAAGGGGCGTCCAGGATGCAAAGCTGGCGTTGACAAAAATATTGCCAAAACCTAGAAAAGGCGGGCGGAAACGAAAATACATAAAAGAAGAACAGAGAAAACGCGGGAGAATTCAGAATTCAACACAGAGCCGGCGAATATTATTATTATTGCATTACATACATAAAACAAGTACTTATAATACATAAACATATTTCAAAACCAATAATATTAACATTTATACATGTGCTCTGTGTAATTTCAGTTGCCAAATTTTCATCCACCGAATCGAACGAACTAGACACTGACCACTGATTTGACGATGACGAGGTGGCATTGCGCAGCCTCGAATGCATTACTTTGGATCTGGTGTCTGTTTCCGACAGATGTAATACAGCTAACGTAGCAGTAGTTCGTATATTCAACGTGACTCAAGTATATCATCATTCGGAAGTATATCATCATTCGGAAGTCTTTTCGACAAGCCCGTACCCAAAATCGATAGAAGGTTACTGCATTTTGAAAGGAACCCCCAGAAGTATTCAATTTGAAATAAGAAATATTTTTCTGCAAAATGACAATGTACGATTTACACGTTTTTAGTTGAGTGAAGCGACATTTTTTAATATGCACAGGGATGTCAAAATGTTGGCGAACTTGCAAGGCGGCCGAAACAAAGTTGATCGACTTCCTGTTATCGTCACATATGATGGGAACGAGCAGCTGTTGGGCATGCCAAAGATACCGTCGAGTAATGGAGAAGTCAAACGTATTTCGGAGGTCATTTACGGGGTTTTGAGTGAGTGCAAAATCGCTGGCCGCGTTCAAGCAATTTCTTTCCACACCACTTCAACGAACACTGGCCAAATCCAAGGTTCGACGTCACCACTGTAAATTGGGGTTTTTCTAAAATCCTTGTCATAAAGTGCGATAAAATTTTCCACATAACAGCGGGGTAAGTTTTTATAATTCATTCTATTCAGATAAAAACAATAACACTCATTTGTTTAGATTACCCAAACAAAAAATTACAATTCTTGTTAACCCTAGAAGGGTAATCATATTTTACATACATTAAAGGTAATTTTCGTTGAATCGACCAAATCCTATTTTACTTAAATATTTTTAACGAAAAATGTAGCATACAAGTCGGGCAGTCGGCGTAGCAATGGTTAGTGTGCGTGCCTATTGTATATGATAACATGGATTCTAACCCTGTTCTGACTATCTTACGGTGCGTTTACACGGGACAGTTTGAGACAAGATAGTTGAGAATATGTATTAGTTGTCACAAAGGAAAAAATTGTTTGTGTGACGTACGCGTCCAGCTAGTTATAAGGACAGTACAGTTTTAAGCAACCGCTAACAGTGTCGTTTCGTTAAATTTCGTGCTCTGATTTTTTGTTTCTTCGCTCTTTTGCCATTGTGTTTTGTCTTACTTCTTCAAATTACATTGGAACTGATGTACTCTGGAAAATTAGAATTGTATTCATGTTTATATGTTTGTATTGTCAAACAATATTTCAATAAAAATTAGCAAAATTTTCAAATACAAATATACTTCCCAATTTGTAAAGTCGTTTGCGATGTTTTGCCTTTTGCTCAAATTACTACGAAACGTCACCGATATGGCCGATGGCTGAACTAGTAGAGGTTGACACAGTAGGATTTGTTGTAATTGTGTGAACCAACAACATGCATTTAGTTTTTATTTCATGACTGTAATCGTCAAATTCAACACAGATCCAAATGAGCGAACACTGTAAACAAAAAAGAACAACAACAAATTACACTGAATTTAACAGATGGAGTCATAAGAAAGTAAAATCAGTTGTTCTATTGCGCCAACCTTTACTAGTTCAGCCATGATCTGGCCGCTTTGACAAATCTCTTGCCGAAATTACTGTCGTTGAAAAATCAGAGACAGTGGCGAGTCAAGTGAGAGAACTGTAAGTGGGGTAGTAAAAATGTGTGAATGTATTGCTACTGTCGGACTAAAACTGTCCGGTGTAAACGCCACGATACATGTGATTCCAAGACAGTCACCTCGCTTAGAGACGGCGACACTATCGATTACTTAGCTATGAAAAAGATTCTCAAAATTCCGTACGCAACCAATGAAAAACTGTAGGTCCCAATCAGTGAGTGTGAAACCCGATCCTTTCATGGGATGCAATGGGAAACCATTTTTCCTTATAGCACGTAGCGTGATGGGGGCTAATTGAGAAAAAATAAACAATTTTTTTTAACAACCCATATTATTAACTATTAACTATATTGGGTACTTTGTTTTGGTTTGTGTCTAGACTAACATATGATACGAAATTTCTTGTTTAATGGCAAGTTTTCTAGGTGGAGCATGTAACCAATATTTAGTATATATTGTAACCATAGACAAATAAAAACCCATAGATGGTGAAAGAAAAGTGGGGGATTGAAAGTTAAGGGAAATTTTCTAGACGGCGCTAGAGTGGTGGATATGGGCAAATTTCCCTGGAAACAAAAACTAAACTAAACTAAAAATTAAAACCGATATGCTTTTCTATTATTTATATTCAATTTTCAAATTTAAGCAACAAAGTCGAAATGAAAATTATGTTTGAGTGCTTTTTCGTCGCTTCCGAGTGAAAAATGTTCGTACAGAAACAGCATGTGAAAATGGTGATTAAGCAAATGATGAATAATCTTTGGTTTTTATTTATCTATGATGTAAACCAATAAAAAGTAAATTTAGAAAAGCCAAAGTGAAGAAAGATTAAAAAAAGAAAATTTTCTTAAAAAAAAAAAGTTAATTTACTCAAAAAAATACTAAGTGCTTTTCTTAAAAAATACTTTATCGTAAAGAAGTACCTTTGCTTAAAAAAAGTAAATTTTATTACAAAAAGTATCTTTCCTTAAAAAAAGTATTTTTTAAATAAGTGCCTTTTCTGAAAAGATTAAATTTTCTTACAACAAATTGTCTTTTCTTAAAAAACTAAAATTTCTTTAAAGAGTACCTTTTATGTGAAACAAAATAACCTTTCTTAAGACAAGTACCTACTCTTAAAAAAGTACCTATTCTTTAAAAAAGGGCCAATTCTAAAAAAAAATCCCATTTCTTAAAAAAAAACTCTTTCTTCAAAAAATTCTTTCTCTTAAAATAAACCGTTTCATACAAAAATTCATTTTTCTTAAAACTAAAATATTTCTCTTTCTTTACTTTTCTTGAGATGAGTAGCCTTTCTGAAAATAAGTACATTTTCCAAAAAAAAATAAACTTTTCCTAAAAAGAGTACCACTTCGTTCCGCAAAAAGTACTTCTTTGTAAAAAAAATTCACACTCTTATGGCTTTTTCTAACAAAAAGTAATTCGTCTTGAAAATAGTACCTTTTCTTAAAAAAAATATTAGCTTTTAATAAAAGAAGTACCCCTCATAAAAAATATAATACATATTCTTTCAAAAAGAACCTAAAAATAAACCTTTTTTTTAAAAAATTCATCCTGTAAAAAAAATTGTTCTTAAAAAAAGTTTATCGTTTTACAAAAAGTATCTGTTCTTATAAAGGGTTTTTCAACAGAGACGCTACAAAAGTAAATCGTTAGGGACAGCAAACGACGCCATATTTTTTCCCGCTGTTTTGACATTTCTCTTCAGTAAGGTTTGCCATTTCATAATGGAAAGATATACGGGCCAGCAACGAGTCGAAATTATTAAAATTTACTACCGAAATTTGGACTCACTGGCCTCAACTTTAAGAGGCCAACTTTAAGAGGCCTCAATAATCATTTCTGGCTGAATGGCTTCGTCAATAAGCAAAATATGCGATATTTGTCAGAGAGCAATCCCACGTAATCCATGAGTCATCATTGCATCCCGAAAAAATTACGGTTTACTTCTTCCGTGATGATCAAGACCGGCACATTACTGTGAATGCGAATCGCTTCCGTTCAATGATAACCGAATATTTTTGGCCCCAATTGGATATTATGGACTTGGAGGACATGTGGTTCCAACAGGACGGCGCCACAAGCCACACAGCGAATGCCACAATCAATTTATTGGAAACCGAGTTTGGTGAACGTGTTATCTCACGAAATGGCCCAGTCGATTGGCCGCCTCGGTCGTGCGATTTGACGCCGTTAGATTATTTCCTGTGGGGTTACGTCAAGTCTATGGTCTATGCCAACAAGCCAGCGACGATTGATGAACTTCGTACGAATATCGAACGTGAAATTGCAGCAGTATCGGCCGATTTATGCTTGAAAACCGTCGAAAATTGGGTTCAGCGTCTGGACTTCTGCAAGCGTGCCCGTGGTGGCCGTGGAAAAGAAATCGAGTTCCATACATAATGGCATCGAACGTACTTTCACAGGAATATCTAAAACCGGTTTTATTTTATTTAAAAAAACGTTTGTAGCGCTCTTATTTAAAAACCCGTTAGACCCATTTAAATTATCGTATTTTATACTATTATAACGTTTTTATATCGTGCGCCTTAGGCGTGTTGGAGTTAACTAGTACATAATATATAGTGAAAGAAACTTCATTCCAACCGGGTGTCCCCTGACACCTCATGTAATTTTTACATGTCCGGCTCACTATTTTTTTAATTTGCATTGTATTTTAATTTGCACTACTTTATCTAATGCAAATGCAAAAGAATTACCACTGTTCGCATTGGCAATTCAAAAATGTTGAATTTGCATCTGCTCAGGCAATGCAAACGCAGGTTGTGGAGTCGGATGCCAATTGTAATGAAATACGGGATTGCTTTTAATTATTTTGATTTTGTTTGACTGCTGGCAATTCTGTTTTTAAAGTATTTTATACATAGAGTTTTGTGGCTTCGATAGGTTTTTTTGCCTCGTGGTACTATCAAATTCGTAAACCTGTACTGTATAAAATATTTGAAAACCAAATGTGGCATATGTGAAGGAAATACTTTGAAAATAAGTACAATTGCCAATGGTATTTAAACGTTTTGAATCTGCATTTGTAATTCAAATTAAAGTACAATTTAAATTGTCATAAATATAATTAATTTGGCCATTTATGATTTTTAATCAATAATAGACTTTAGCAAAAAATAAAGCACACAAGCCATAAATTTTTAAAGCTCTTTGATTTATTTTTGAGTAATTTGCTACTCAGTCAATTTTTTTGAAAAACTGGAAAGATTCGACGAATTACGCTTCTTTTGTTAAAATCACATACATACCTTTACTTAATTTTGCATAAAAGCGAATAGCATCCATTGATTTTTATGATCCATGACTCATTTTATTCATAACATATGTGATATGTGATATGATATGATGATAACGTAGTAAAGTAGAACCTTTTCTGCCGTTTTTGATTTGTCACCATTAAAAAAATATTTTAAGGAAAATATTATTTTGTGGAAATCTCTTTTTTTTGGTTTCGGTCGTTGGGTTATAAGCAAATTAATTACATGACAATTATAATTAAAATTAAATTCAAAAACATTTCAATACCATTGAAAGGTCTACTTATTTCCAAATCATTTCCTTCACATCTGGCAGTTTTGGTTTTCAAATATTTTATACAGTACAGGTTTATGAATTTGAAAGTAGTACGAGGCAATACCTATCGAAGCCACAAACCTCTAGATACAAAATATTTTAAAATCAGAATTGCCAGCAGTCAAACAAATTCAAAACAATTAAAAGCATTCCCCTATTTCACTACAATTGGCATCCGATTCCACAACCTGCATTTGCATTGCCTGAGCAAATGCAAATTCAAAATTTTGTAATTGCCATTGCGAACAATTGTAATTCTGATGAATTTGCATTAGAAAAAGTAATGCAAATTAAAATCCAATGCAAATTAAAAGAAAAACCATGTAAGTATATTCAGAAAATGTCGTGGGGGAGAAAAATAAAAGTGAGTCGATTCTTCTAGGAGGCAACATGAAAGGAGTTGATTTGATAAAAAATTAAAAAAAATCAATGAGTTTTCGAACTCACAGGCGATGTTTTAACACCTTTTTGTTACACGGTACCTGTTCGATTTCTATGAACACATTAGTAAATGTTACATTGCAAAATAAAAAAAAGAATAGTTTTTGTGCTGAAGACTCTTCTGCTATTCCATTTTCTTATTTCTTACAGATGTAATATTATTAAAATAAATAAAGCAATATTTACCTCAATGAAATAATTGTTTTTGTTTTGTCATAAACAGAGCGACGACAAAAAGTATTGAATAGTGTCGTATCATGGTACACACAAATGGTAGAAGCACTAGCCCAGCTGATTGGATCCTTTATCTGTTTGTATACAACCCCCGTTCGCCTACAATCACTTTTTTAAATGGATTCTCCATAAAAATCACATAGAAACGTTTTAATTTTCATACTTAAATACCTTTAAAATATCAAGTAAAACACACGCATTTTGTTAATGACACTTTTTCCAAATTTGTATACATTTTCATTATTTTTCAATCAGCTGAGTTGACACAATACAGGCACTGAGCAAAAACAAAATGCCCGTTGTTTTTTGGCTTGTTGTATTTGTTGTCGTCCTACTCTTTTTCCGCTCTCATGTAGGGAGTCTGAGTAAAAGAGCATAAACGAGTCTTATTCTCTTTTTAGAATATTTCACCATTTCGACAAACAATACAAAAATCATAAATGTTTCTATTCTATACTATACTATACTATTCAATACTCTTTGGCAACGACGACCTGCCGCTACATCAATAGCATCATACTTATTTTCAGGCAGAGACCATTGTTGTACAACAACCACGTAGGTGATGCTAACGCTGTGTGTTGTTTGCATGTATTCACTTTGATAAATTGCCCTAACCGTGCCTATATATGTTAATACATCCATACAAGTTGTAAGGGTTAAAGATAGAGGGTAGATATGTTCTGAGAAACTCTTGGGGTTGAAAAAGTATTGGGGATCGATTATACATATGACTCCTCTAAGGCCACCCTTTCATTTTAGTGTGTTAGCCCCTCTGTGGGTGTAGACTGGGGGTAGGTTTCCTCTCATTAGTCATGCATAAATAAGATACTTTTTAAATCACAACAAGACTCCGTCATTTGTTTCGTGGGTACAGGTAGCAACGGATTATTAATAATAATAATATATAAGTGTAAAATTGCACTTTAACTGATCAAAATTGCAGGATATTCGAAATGAAATTTCATTGTCTGAAATTGTGTGCGTAAAAGAATCGTGTTGATATTATTGGTTACTAATGCGGGATTGGCTATATAACTCAGTAGCACAAGACCCGAAAATCCAGCATTTACTGACAAACAACTTCATCATGAACTTCGCTAAGTATTTCTGCCTCTTCACTGTTATGGTTTTGTGCCTTTTGGGCCAACAGCAAACCACTGAAGCTCGCAGTTTCTATCTTGGACATAAGATTGTAAGTTTACAACTGAATAATTTAAGTTAATCGTAATCGAAATTTTGACGAAATACTCCGTTTGCTAGCATAAGATTGTCCATCAAGGCGAGCACGTTGTTCACGAGGTCATTAAGCACAAAAATGATATTGCTGCCGGAGCTGCCGTAATCGGATCTATTATCTAATACTTGACTGTGCATGTTCACAAATTGTACTGAGTCGGAGCTCTTGTACATAATGTCATCGGAATTTTTCTAGAAATCAACGATGATCTTGTAATCAGTGCGTGGATCTTGGAGAACAATAAATATACATTTCAGCACAAATTTCGATGTTTTTATTAATTTTTTGTCATAACTTATGGCATCCTACTGAAGATTTCACGAGATAAATGGTGTTCTTAGCCATGCAATTAAAGAAAGATTACAAAGAAATCGTAATACTTTTGTTAGTGCCTTCTTTATCAGTTTGAAACAGCCCAGCAAAAATAAAATGAAGTAGTTCTAGTAGAAGTTATTATTTTTGTACATCTTCTGCAACATTATGCGCATGTTTAATGCAATTTTGATTCTGATCAAAAACAACTCCGAAAAATCTACTTTTGCATCACATCCATTATGATGCAAATTTATTAAAGAGCAAAAGGGATAGTAGAGAAGTGCAAAGATGCCTAAATATATTACTTGTTTTTAATTTGTATTTACTTTCCTTCAAATTGCTTTTCATTTCCTTTCTTTTCACCTGTTGACAGAAGCATTTGGAGTACTAATAAAAAGGCAATTAATAAAATAATTAATTATATAAAAGGTTACAAAGTTAAGATCTAAAGTTGTAGCTAACTTATTGCCAAGACCTAAAGTTGTAGCTAACTTATTGCCAAGATTCAAATGAGAAGAAATTTAAAAATTGTTGAAATAATAGTTTTGGTTGCTCGTTTGCGGACGAAATGTAGCAGAAAAATGCGCATAAACTGCGCTTCCAAACAGTCAAATAAGAAGTAGTGCTGCGTTGGACTACGTCATATTAAAAGAAGTACTTCTGCACCTAAATTAGCACTACATCTTACCAAGTAGTTGTGGTGCAAATTCTACTTCTTGGTATACCCTTTTTTTGTTGGGAGTCTACATAAAACAACGTTCGCCATTTGATAACACTTGTGGACAATTAAAATCAAAATGTGTGACAAACGTAATAGATTTTGCTTTGTTTGTAGGTTATATACTAATATCTGATATCATGATACCATCAGCGTGATTTTAGAGAAAATATTAGTGTGGTGGTAGTGTACAACAACTCTTAAACTTTTCCTATACTACCAGCCTTTGGTACGAACCAGAAGTTGTTTGAGAATATTGCTGTACAACATTAAAAAAAATATGCAAAGTTCAACCTTCATTTGTTTTGCTCTTTTCGACCCTTATGACTATGGTCTTAAATAACGTATATATCGTTCAAAACGTCTACGTCCCTTCTTTCCAAATCCTTTAAGAAACTGAAAATCGGTTGATAATTACCTAAGTTATAGCGATATAACCGCAAATGGTACGAATCACCGGGTTTTTTCACACATGGATTTTTGTTTTACTCGACAACATACACCTACAAAGCAAATAGTATTACGTCCCAGGTATTTCTACTTCATTATTTTTTGTATCACAGGCTTCTGTTCGAGTATTAGAAAGCTTCTAGCCCCGTACTGCACACTACACTGCGTCGTAACCAGGATACGGTTGTTCTCATCCTAGTTCTAAAGGTTAGTTAAAGACAATTTCAGAACCACAAAAACATATTTTTTTGATGCCCCATGGAGGTACCCGAAATAGTTATTTTGTGCAGTGTTGCCTTTTGAAATACGATCTTAGCTTGCACTTTACAGCTTAAAAACTACTGTTCAAAACCCACTCCACTGCACAAAGACGATCAAGAATTAGACGGCCAGAAGATGTGCGAAATTTGGCAACCCTCGTAAAAGAGAAGCACAAAGTCGTAACAATTCACTCAAACGCATTTGTCTCCCGCATCATATCTTGATTATTTCATACTTTTTGCATAGTTTATTTCATTTTACTTCAACATGATTGGAATTTGTTTAGTTATATACAATAACACCATCAAAACGCTGTTCGTGTATTGAAATATTCAATGAAGAGCGTAAGAGAGTAAGAGAGAAGAGCAGAGAATGATTTACGCTTCACTTGTTTTGTTTGTGACACTTCAGTGAAGTGAAATTTGGACTTTCTACTTTAGTACATGGTTTTTGCACTGCATTCTCTATCAACGTTATAGAATGCATACCGGGAATTCGCGTCCGGGATTTCCCGGGAATTTTGCTAATTTTCACTTCCCGGTTTCCGGGGAATTTTATCCGGGAATCCCGGGAAATTACCAAAAGATTGCATTACAATATTTTAGCAATAAAGTGTAATTTAGCAAGTTCTTTTTGCTGTAGGGTATTCTATGTATTTTAAATTATTGTATTTTCGTAAAAAATTTGTATCAGTTCACTGAAATAAAAACGATTATTCGTATTTATGCGACATTTTCGTTAGTTGATTTACATTGCTATAATGAAAAGTTTGTTTTATAAGATTTTGTGAATGATCGTCGTTGCGTTACTCCAGCAACTCAATTGTTGTTGCTGCAACGAGTAGTTTCATAATGTAATTGTTAAGCTTTGAGGTTTAGGATTGTATGATTTTTTCAATATTTTATTTGTTTATTACTGTGTTTAGTCAAACACATAAAGTTACCAGTCATTAAAGCGTCGAAACTGATGTGTATCAAATAAGGGCAAATCTGTTTTTACACCAATGTTTACTAGCTTTTGGGCAACAATGCTCCACCCTTAGACGAATTTAGTATAGACACATTAATTCTCTCAATAAATTGAACGTCATAGGTATGATTGCAAGTGAACATTGGATGGTGGAAAAAAGCATGGGTTCAATTTATTTATTTATTTATTTATTTGGTTTCACATACAACAAGATACAAAGATCTTATAATTACAGTATATGATTTACAGAGGTTATATACAATTAATTTCAGTTACATTTTACATTTTATGTGATTAAGACTAAAATGTAAGCTTCAAGTTCCAGATTTCAGATTTTAGACTTAGACTTTATGGGATTAAGATTAAGATTAAAATGTAAGTTTTAAGTTTTTGATCTTAGATTTCAGATTTAAGACTTAGACTTAAGAATTTTAAAACGATAGCAGTTGCATATCACAAACAATAACACATTATAAATATAATTACTAATTTAATTAATTTAATTTCTAATTTACTAATTTATTGCAAATGGCACCGTGAAAAGGTACTATATATTCTTGAAATGTTCAAAAAGAACTCTTTTAAAACTTATTGCGTTGCCTAAAAGTTGTAGAGAGGAAGGAAGCGAGTTCCAAAGACGAACAGCATTAACAGCCAAGTGCCTTTCCGATATTAACCGTCGATGTCTTATTGGCGTAAGCAGCATACCTCTATTTGATCTGCCAAATTGTAAGATGTTAAAGAGGTATTCTGGTTCCTTTGTGTATATTACTTTGTGCAAAAATACAAGTGTCCTTATCTTGAGCAAGCTCTCGAGTGACACACCATATAATCTTTTTGAATATAACGTACAACTCTCAAATCTTTTCAAAGCAAAAACATATCTCAAAATTGCATTATAAGCGACGCTAAGTCGTGCCAAACATTTTGCGTCACAGCTTGAGAAAAGTTCGCATCCATATAGCAGTGAAGGCATTAAATATGTCTTTGCTATAAGCATGCGAATATGCTTAGGTGTATAAAAATGCGACACGTATAAAGTACGAAGCATACCAAAAACTCGCCCAGTGGATCCTGCGATATGGTTATTCCATGTTAGAGTATCATTTATAGTAATGCCCAGATTTTTAGCCGCAGATACATGTTCAACTAGCCGGCCGTCAATACAAACTGGATAATCAGTTATCATTGTTTTTGGTTTTCTTGATATGAAAATGCATTTTGATTTTATTGGATTTAAATGAAGATTGTTTGCCAATGCCCAGTTGTTAATTCTGTCAAGGTCGGAATTGACTTTCGATACTCCCTCTGAAATTGATAATTCCGATGTGTTGAGATATATCTGTACATCGTCAGCGTACATATGTATATTGCAGTATTGGAGTTGTTCTGGAAGATCGTTGATATATAATGAGAACAAAAGCGGTCCCAAAACAGAACCCTGCGGTACACCATTTTTCAACTCCAAAGCAGTAGATACTTTGTCTCCAATAACAACAGACTGAAAACGATGAGAGAGGTAGGTAGCCAAGAGCTTAACAGCAGTGCTGGAAAAAGAAAATTGTTCACATAGCTTCGTACACAGCATATGATGATCAACACAATCAAAAGCTTTCGAATGATCAAGCAAGACCAATATCGTTATTTGGTTGTTATCCAAACTATCTCTTATGCCATTGATAACATCTGCAAGAGCGGTTATACAACTATGTTTAGGCCTGAAACCGGATTGTCTTCTAGTCATGAGATTTTGTTTATTCAAGTAATCAGCAATTTGTGTGTGCATTATTTTCTCAAAAACTTTAGAGAAATATGGCAAAATAGAAATTGGTCGAAAATCGTTGCATTGCCTGGATTTAGGTATAGGAATCACCTTAGCATACTTCCATGCCGCAGGATATTGACAGGTAGTCAAAATCGTGTTGAATATATGGGTAATATATTTTAACAAATTGGGCAATAGCAATTTAATAAATTTAGGGCATATGCCGTCAAAACCCATAGCGTTTGATTTTACTGTTAAACAGGTAGCAAGGACATCGGGAGCATATACACATTGGAATTCAAACTCGCGTCTATTTTGTGTAGTAGATCCAAAAGTTGTGTTTGCCAGCATTCTAGTGGATGTAGCATATTGTCTTGTGGAGTCAACTGTTGAATTTGGTGATAAAGCATTAGGAGCTATTGGTCCCTTGATGAAATCTTCATTTATTTTTTCAACATCAGTCTCCAATAAAGGAATCTCCTGTTTCCCTACGCCAATTTCCTTAATAGTTTTCCACTTTCTTTTCCCATTCATTGCTGAGCCATATTGCGCTGAGTAGTATTGTGCTTTTGCAATACGAATAGCTTTGTTCACCTGTTTTCTTAAGTTTCGATATTCATCATCATAAATAGGTAATTTAAATCGTTTCCACCTTGCATATGCACAGTCACGTTCGCTAATCAGGTATTTGATGTACGTATTAAACCAATTGTGTGCAGTCTGTTGTGGACGAGAAGTACGCACTGGAACTGAAGTGTTTAGTAGATATACTATATTAGCGTTAAGAAATGCCAACTGCTCTTCACAGTTTGACATTGTGTAAATTGCATCCCAATTAATATTGGTAAACTCATTCATAAGAAGCTCCTCGTTGACCTTGCTGAAATCGTAAAATTGTCTCGTATGAGCTACGCCAGTATATTTGGCATCATAAGTTAACATTATCATATCATGTTTCGAAAAGCAAGAGACACATAATTGTTCATAAAGTAATATTTTAGACGTATTTCCAACAAGGAAGATATCAAGTAGAGTATGAGTTGTAGCTGTGAAGTGCGTTGGGTTAACGAAATTTACATTGTTCAATCCAATTGAAGAAAAAGTTTCCACTAGATGTGTTTCTTTCAATATATCTGAGTTAAAATCGCCAGCAATAATTACATCATCATACTCAATACTTATGTTCTGTACAAATTCTCTAAATTCATTGTATGGGATAGTGCGGTTAGGCCGATAAACAGATCCAATGAGTAATTTCCTTGAATTAAGAGCAATTTCAATAAAGATGTATTCAACTTTCTCATTTTCTTTCGATTTGTATAGTACTTTACAGCGTATGTTCCTTCTAACATAAATAGCGACGCCTCCACCAACAGAGGCACGATCATTACGAAGTACATTAAAACCGTCTGCATCAATAACTTTATCTGGCATTCCAGGGTTGAACCATGTTTCGGAAATAATAATACCAGATAGAGGCAATAATAGTACACAACGTCGAACAAAGCATCAACAACCGGATTTCGTGGTTTTGCATCAAAATAGATGTTTTAAATACAATACATATGTCAATACAAATATCTACCAACGATAAAAGTAAAAAAAAATTGGAAAATTCATTTAAATTCCACAATCCTATCCCAAAACGACATGAAAAAGTTAAGTCAGCAGTTCTTGTAACTCCACCTGCTGTGTGTTAATTTTCGTCCAATTTCTCTCATTGCACAAACCTACGACGCAAAGTGTGAAATGAAACGTCAGATGAGAGAATTAATTCGTCTATTGTTCCACCACATAACTGTCACATTGTCAGAAACTATATGCTGCGTCATTTGTCAAAATAAAAATAATAAATTTTAATTTTTTCACGAAATAGCAAAGTGGAAAATAAAGGGTTCTTGATGTTAATGTTTGGACATCAATCATATAGGGGCGATCTAATTTCCAAACCAGCTTCTAATATCAATGACACATTTTTACTCCAACAATGGAAAATATTTATCACAGTAATGAAACATGTAATGAAATCATTTTCATTGTGTTGATGTATCTTCGTATATATCTCAGCAATACTTTTAGATTTATATCAAAATTTTACAAAAAAAATATATAACGGGTTTTTCAATAAGAGCGCTACAAAAGTTTTTTTAAATAAAACAAAACCGGTTTTAGATACCAATGAAATTCTTTATTCCTGTGAAAGTACGTGCGATGCCATTATGTATGGAGCTCGATTTCTTTTGCATGGCCAACACGCGCACGCTTCGACGGTGTTCAAGCATAAATCGGCCGATACTGCTGCAATTTCACGTTCGATATTCGTACGAAGTGCATCAATCGTCGCTGGGTTGTTGGCATAGACCATAGACTTGACGTAGCCCCACAGGAAATAATCTAACGGCGTCAAATCGCACGACCGAGGCGGCCAATCGACTGGGCCATTTCGTGAGATAACACGTTCACCAAACTTGGTTTCCAATAAATTGATTGTGGCATTCGCTGTGTGGCTTGTGGCGCCGTCCTGTTACAACCACATGTCCTCCAAGTTCATATTATCCAATTGGGTCCAAAAATATTCGGTTATCATTGAACGGTAGCGATTCGCATTCACAGTAATGTGCCGGTCTTGATCATCACGGAAGAAGTATGGTCCAATGAAGCCGCCGGCCCATAAATCGCACCAACCCGTAATTTTTTGGGGATGCAATGATGACTCATGGATTACGTGTGGATTGCGGTCTGACCAATAACGCATATTTTCCTTATTGACGAAGCCATTCAGCCAGAAATGAAATTCAGAATTCAGAAATTGGACGTTGCGCTCTTAAAGTTGAGGCCACTGACTCCAAATTTCGGTAGTGAATTTTAATAATTTCGACTCGTTGTTGGCTCGTATATCTTTCCATAATGAAATGGCAGCCCTTACTGAAGAGAAATGCCAAAAGAGCGGGAAAAAATATGGCGTCGTTTGCTGTCCCTATCGATTTACTTTTGTAGCGTCTCTGTTGAAAACCCCTTTACTTGTTTTTTTTTTTGCAAAACTCAGAGATAATTTAAAACTATTTCAAAATCTGGCTTATAACGAAAAAACTAACTTCGAAACAATCTTCCGCCAAGGACAGTTCAAAATCTGGTTCCGGCTGTTCACTTTTTTTTAATTGCTGAAAATCCCGTCAAGGGAAATCGAAAAATATTTGTCTAAGAATTAATTTCAGATCGAATGATCTTTTATATATATAATTCTACTACACGTGTGTTTGTGACTGAACTCCTCCTAAACTTCTGGACCGATTTAAATACATTTTATTGTATGCGTTTGGGTGGCGCCCTGGGTAGTTCAGATTTACTATTCGGTCCAATTGGACAAAGGGGCGTGGTACCTCCCATACAAACCACAAATTAAAAATCCATTATTTCTGCTCCTGCTAACGGTATTTGAACAAAATTTTCAGCACAAGGTCTGCCGGGTCAGCTAGTATGTAATAAAAAAACAATTTTAACTCAATATTCCACGCAGCAAAAATGTAAATTGTTTCAGAAAACTTCACTCTTTATTTACGTTGGTCAGTATTATAATTTTGTTTTAGTGTTCTATAATAGGCGCATGCGCTCATACATAACACATATATTTATAAATATACATTTTAATTTAAACATTAATATCTCGTGCCGTTAAGGGGTAAATGAATCATTTTGTATCTTGAAAGAGGTCGCATTTCTCATCTGATCTTTGCAAATACTTACCAATATATATATATGAAGTTTTCAGTGATCTATATATCACTTCGATAGGAAAATGCGTTACTTTTATTCGTATAACTTATAGATTTAGATATGGTTGGAGTGAATGTTAGGTAATCTTCACAGAAATTAGGCTACCACCTTGCTGTTACACATTGCAAACGTTTATTGGTCGGTTGCCGCGACAATACTTTGATTGATTTGTATTAATTTATTAATCGCAACCGTTCATGCAGTTCTCCCAAAGACACTCATATATCGCAAATGTGTATCAAGTTGTTCCAAACGGGGTCTCGTTTGTTTCAAACACGTACAAAATTACAGTTGCCGCAAATTTAAAAAACGTTGGCGATAATTGAAATTAGCCATTTTTCTAATGAGAGCACAGATTACGAAGAACGTAAATTTCTCTCATTCTCTCATTGTCCACTCGTTTGGCATATACACTCACGCATACACATAAAAGTGATCACACACTCTAATGCTTCTACCGAATCATTAGTCCGTGACTAAGTCGGATCACTAAGTCCGTGACTTTTTTAGCTTCCCTCATAGTTATATGAAATGCAACACTGCTCCCATCAAGTAATACCTCTTAATAGACTACTGTCAAAATTTGAGCAAGTTCTACCATTTACTTTGCGTTTAACAGCTGTTCACAACATACAACCTCGTGAATTTTTTTAAAATGGAAAAAAGTGAATTTCGAGTGCTCATTAAACATTATTTTTTGCGAAAAAAACTGCCAATTAAACCAAGGAAAACCTTGATAAATACTATGGGGACTCTGGCTGCACCATTGATTTCAATGGTAAACAAGTGATTTTAGATTTTACTGAACGCTGAACATTCTGGACGGCCAATTGCGGTCAATATACCCGAAAATGTCGAAAAAGTCAAGATATGGTGCTGGCCGATCGAAGAGTAAAAGTGCGTGAGATTATTGATGCCATAGGCATTTTAGATGGGAGTGTGATTTCGATTTTAAATGATCGGTTGGGTTTAACAAAGCTGTCTGTAAGATGGGTGCCGCGTTTGCTCTCAATTGACCATAAACGTAGTCGTGTGACAACTTCAAAGGATTGTTTGGTGTTGTTTATCCGCAAGGACTTTTTGCGGCGTTTTGAAACGTAGATAAAACATGGATCCATTACAACACTCCGGAGACCAAGCAGCAGTCTAAACTTATTGGACCGATTTAACGAGGAAAAAAGCGACCCTATATGGCCAAGAAAAAAGTTCATTTTCATCAAGATAATGCACGGATGCACACGTGTGTAGTCTCAACGGTAAAATTCCACGAATTGGGCTACGAATTGGTACCTCATGCGCCATATTCTCCGGATTTAGCCCCCAGTGACTATTTCCTATTTCAAAAGCTAAAGAAATGGCTCGGTGGAAAGAGATTTAGCTCCAACGATGAAATTATTGATCAAACAAATGCCTATTTTATGGATCTCGAAAAATCCTATTTTTTGGAAGGGATATACAAATTGCAGAAACGTTGGACTAAGTGTAGTGAGCTAAAAGGAGATTATGTTGAAAAATAATTTTTTTTATTGCAAAAAAAAAAAACTGTGTTGCATTCAAAAAGTTACGGACTTATTGATCCGCCCGCATCTTGGATGGACAATTGACGCATTGTAGTTTGCTGCGCTTTTAGTTGTTATTTAACTGCAAGGCGAGACAGACGTAAAAGTAAACAGTGAAACATTAGACAAAAATTTCAACTTTTTTAAAACAAACTTTATGGGTAAAACCAAAATCATACAAGTTGGAAATTTAAACAAAAAAGAGCTTATGGAAGCCATAAATGAAAGATGTAATGTACAAGCAATGCCAAACGTTTTCTTAGTTTATAGTCGCTACAACTCGGTTGCTATAACCGAAAGAACCAGTTGGTGGAACCGTTTTTCGTTTCTCGTGAACCTTTTTTCAGCTCTAATTTTTCATAACTCGTTTACTTTAACTGTTTTTCAGTTCTTGGGTAATGTATGAGAAATTCATACTACAATACAAGCGTACAAGTCATGTACATTTTTCGAATTGAAAAATGGTTGGTTTTTTGTTGGAAATAATAGACAATTCAGTTTCAACACACACTCACTGGCATGACTAGTTTCGAACTCCGTGACAAGTTCATCATCAGATGTCTAACTACTGTGCCTGAATTGATACCATCGGTTGATCATCAATCGTATATGTATACACAAACTCAATTCTGCAATTCACATGTGCGAATTAGTATCGATCGAAGATCCGTAAGTATCAACATCACTGAAATTCCTATAATTCCAACAACAAGAACAGACAGAATTTTGTCCACCATGTTCTTCTTTTCCTCATTCATTCTCGCTGTGTTGCACTGCCTTGAGGTGAGTTTTAAGCAATATCACAGAGTTGTATTTTTCCGTGGTATAGCATTTTTGAAGACCGTTCTAGTGTCAGTTACATTTATTTGAATTTGAATTTTGTTGATCGATTTTGTCAGTTTTTCGTTAATGTATTAGAAATTCATACTACAAGCTTACAAGTCATGAACATTTTTCGAATTGAAAAATTTTTAGTTTTTGTTGTAAATAATAGACAATTCAGTTTCAACACACACTCACTGGCATGACTAGTTTCGAACTCAGTGACAAGTTCATCATCAGATGTCTAACTACTGTGCCTGAATTGATACCATCGGTTGATCATCAATCGTATATGTATATACAAACTCAATTCTGCAATTCACATGTGCGAATTAGTATCGATCGAAGATCCCTAAGTATCAACATCACAGAAAGGCCTATAATTCCGCAAACGTTTCTTTAGTTTGGAGCCACTACTCATACAACTCGGTTGCTGTAACCGAAGGAGCAGTTGGGGGAACCGCTTTTCGTTTATCGTAAAGATTTTTTCAGCTCATAATTCGTTTATTGCAAACACTTTTCAGTTCTCGCAAACGATTTGTATTTTTGAGTAACTACAACTCGATTGCTGTATCCAAAACAACAATTGGCGGAACAGTTTTTCGTTTCGCGCAAACGTTTTTTCAGCTTATATTGTTCATAACTCATTTGCTATAAAACATTTTTCGGTTCTCCCAAACGAAATGACATGTATGGCTTAACAGAAGTTTGATTCTCCCAACTACCGTCCCAAACGAACGTCAGTTATCTCAGATTTCGTTTTGGAGGAACGAGTTTTTTTCTTTGCGTGTAAGTTATTTATGATATTTGTACTGTTTCCCCCTTTTGTAGTACAAAATTAACATAAAAATCACAAAATATAGGTATTCACATTACAACTGGGAATTCCTGGGATCCCGGGAAAATAATATTTTTTCCTCGATCTTCCGAGAAATGAAAAAGTCTGGGAAAAAGTTACAGAAGTCTAATAGGTCTGTCAGAATATTATCTGTCAATCGTTCTGCTCTAGTTTAAACTATTCCAAATGTTTAGTTTACACATTCTGGAAATTAAAATTTTGGCATTTCCTCTACTGCCCCAACACGGCCTTAAGACGGTGCTCATTGTTCATGCATGCATATAGTAAGTATTTTGTAAATCTAACCAAGACTGCGTCATTGTACATTATTTGTTTGCGTCATAGGCATTAGAATCAAATAATTATTATTAATAGTTATCTATAGCATTCGCCATTTGCTGTGATTGAAAAATCTAAAGTGCAGATGAAGTGTAAGATTGCACTTTAACTAATCAAAATTGCAGGAAATTCGAAATTAATTCCAAAGTCTGAAATTGTGTGCGTAGAAGAATCGTGTTGATATCGATATTTACCAACCAAGAATTTGCTATATAAATCAATAGTAGAAGACCCGAAAATCCAACATTCACTATCGAACGGCTTCAACATGAACTTCGCCAAGTATTTCTGCCTCTTCACTGTTATGGTTTTGTGCCTTTTGGGCCAACAGCAAACCACTGAGGCTCACGGTTTCCATCTTGGACATAAGATTGTAAGTTTTGATCTGAATAATTTTTATTAATTGTACTCGTAGTTTGACGTGACACTCCGTTTTCTAGCATAAGATTGTCCATCACGCCGAGCACGCTGTTCATGAGGTCATTAAGCACAAAAATGATATTGCTGCCGGAGCTGCCGTTGTCGGATCCCTTGTTTAAATTGTTTTGTGTTTTACCGTGGGTGTTCAGAAAATTATTGCATGATTCAGAGTCGGAGCTCAAGAACAAAATGTCTTCGGAAATTTTGTCGGAAACCGCGATGAGCTTATGGTCAGTGCCTGGATCTTGTAAAAATCAATAAATAAAAATTTTAGCAGAAATTTTGATATTTTTATTCAATTTGTTAAAACTCTGCATTGTACTGGATATTTTGCACAAGGTGAGTATTGTTTTTATTAGTAAAGGATTCTAAGTTCTTATGAGCTAATAGATCAGATTAATGAACACATTTTAAAAGTTCGGAATGAGGACTGGTGTTGCAGCGTTACCCACGCATTTTGTTCACCTACAATCACGCTTTCAATATTTTCGCTTGATGAATGATGAATATTGATCATTTTCATGATCTTCATCTGTCAACAAAATGTTTTACAAAAAACAATAATGACCATCAGAGTTGCATTTTGTTAAAACATATTAGGGCTAGAGAGAAGATAGAAAACTGTTATGACTCAACTCTTAACTAACGAGTGATTAAGCCTAAAAACATTCTAGTTAGACAATCGTTGAGAATTATAAGAGAACTACCAAATTAACGCCCAATTTCACCAAACAAAGTTAAAGCTAACTGACAGTTAACAATTATAAATTCAATAGAAACTGACAGCTAAACCTGTTCGATAGCTCTAACTAAAAGATAACTGAACATTGTGAAATCGACCGTAAATGTTGTATATCAAAAGGGTGATTTTTTTACTGTTTGGTCTTTCAGTGTTCAGTTTGACAGTTCATGCGTGACACGAGTCAAAATCAAAAATTTTCAGTTTGTCTTACCATTTCATCATGAATATAGAGAGTTAACCTACTACTACACGGCCATTATTTCCTGCCAATATAATGACAGTGTGAGGTCATAATGATGTCACAAGGCTGCCATTGAAATGGTTCCCCATCTGATTGCCACTTTTGTGACACCATTTGCAGTACCATTTGACATGGCCCAGCAAATGGTAAACGATTTTGTACCATTTAAATGACCGTCTAATAACTCCGTTAATGGCAGCTATGAAATATGGCAGAATTTTCCATTTAATTGGTATCGTCCCAAAAATGTTATTGTATGAATTCGTGACATGTCATTTTTTGTAAATGGCAAGTAATTTTTGATTTGTTTAAATCTTTATATTTTATAGTTGTAGAAAACACTTCCGGCATTAGGGGGTGCGACAATAACAATGTGATTGCCGTCTACAGCTTCGCAACTTCCTCCCATTCGGTTTCGTTCTTCGGAATATTTGGAGGGATATAAAAAAAATATGAAAATATGATATTCAATAACTACTTCACTGTCAGTAATCACCTTAATGAAGTCAGCGACAAGTACCTTGTAAATAGCGTTGAGAACTGGGGGAATTATTAAAGAAACTGATGGCTGCGAAATGCGGAAAAGGTGTCGCAACGAATTAAAGTTTTCGCCAGTGGCCAGATAGCGCAGCGTTAGTGCCAGTCTGGTTCCTGCTGGAACCACGCTCGCATATTTGTAAATTTTTTTTCGATATACGGCATGACCAAAGTCAGCAGATGATCGAATTGAGCGGTTGTCATACGAACGACATTCCAATATAATTCTGGCTCTTCTTCACGCAACTCCATCAGCAATTGAGAGCAAAACCCGTACTATCGCGGCGGTCCACCCATTTTTTTTACCAAACACTGCGCTTTAATTTTCATTCCCCTAAATTAATACAATTGAAAAAGTCCACAACACATCTAAAGTTGTTGTTGATAAAAGCGCACATCAAATCACAATAGCTGCGGTTGCCATGTGATCGCAAACCAGAAAAATGGCACGAAAGTATGAATATTGAAATGTTGTGATTGCCATTGTTTTAAGATATGACATTGCCGTGTGATTACCATTTTTCACGTGCCATTTTAATGGCATTACGGTAAAAACAATTAAAATGACACACTGAGTCTGCCATTTAATTTTGTGACAAAAATAAGATAATGCCATTGCCGTCTGATTGCCATTTTTTGTGGCAGACCATTAAGTCAAGGGACTTCATTTATGTGTCATTTGTGCTGACGTCAGACTGTCACTTAAATGGCAGAAAATAATGGCCGTCTAATAGTAGCTTTAGAAACGAGCAACGCTTGCAAATCATTTAGTTTGAATATCACAAATGAGTTTCTCAAGTTACGTTTATTTTATTTAATTGATACGTCAATAAACAAAATTGACGAAATTGGTCCGAAGAGTAGCAGAGGCTGTTCAGGAGCTGCAATGCACCCTGAACAGTTCACAGTTTCGTGCAATTTTTGTTCACCCAAAATGGAAGAACTGGACTTGGTTGACATGTTGTTTCAATACGACGCTCCGACATGGCACACTGCACGCGATACCATGAACCAATGAAGCAACTTTATTGCTGTATTGAAACCAATTTATTGCAGCCATGAAATAATTTCATTGCAAGAAAGATACTTATTCACTGCAGCAATGAAACAAATTCATTGCATCAACGAAACAAATTCGTTGCAATAATGAATGAAATTCATTGCAGCAACAACCATACGTTATTCGCAGTGACGAACAATTTGCAGTTGATGAACACATTTTCGTAGTAGGTATGAAACTGTACGTTAGTTCACTTTCGATGACGAAAGTTGTTAGGGTGATGAACATTTTGTTTCCGACAATGTGTTTCTGTTCAGTATATGTATTATGTACCAGGGATGTGGAGTCGGAGTCCAGAAAATGTATCCAAAATTGGAATAGGTGTTTTTTCCATTTAGTAAAATATATGGAATTTGTAAATATCTATTCAACACTGGTTGTGAGAAGCTCTCCCCAATCACTTCATGGGATAATACATATATGTATATTATTTCATGGGAAAATACATATATGTATATTGAAATCAAAGAATAATTCGTAATATTACTATATTTGGGAGGAAATTCGGATATGTTTCCGCATAAGTATATGTATGTTTGGGGTGAAGAACGCCCCATTAAACATGATACTGTTTGCAATTAAGTTTGGGCCTTGCAAACATATGCATGTTTGAAGTGTGTTCCAAACGTATACATGGTTCCTGCCGAAAATATTTGGGAAAATATGTTAGAGATGCCATTTTTTTCATAGTGTAGTTACTTCCAACACGCCCAGGGTTCCCGTTGGAAAATACGATAATTGAAATGGATCTTTAAGAAAAGATACTTTTCGTAAAATGATAAACTTTTTTAAAGTTTTTTTTTTATAGAATGATTTTTATTGAAAGAAAGTCTATTTTGAGGTCATTTTTGTAAGAATTTATATTATGTTTTCCCGAAAAAGTCCTTTTTTAAATACAGGTACTTCTGTTATTAAAAGCTAATGTTTTTTTTTTAAATGTACTATTTTTAAGAAGAAGTACTTTCCGGAAGATAAAAGAGTATGAATTTTACTACAAAGAAGTACTGTTTTAAGAACAAGTACTTTTTAAAGAAGTGGTACTCTTTTTGGAAAGAGGTTATTTTTTAAGAAAATGTGCTTAGTTTCAGAAAAAAACAAAAGGTATTTTTTATTTTTAAGAAAATGTAGTTTTAAGAAAAGTAAGTTTTGTAAGGTTAGGTATTTTTTTTTTAAGAGAAGGAATGTGTTTGAAGAAAAGTTTTATTTAAGAAATGGGAATTTTTTAGAATTGGTCCTTTTTCAAGAATAGGTAAATTTTTAAGAGTAGGTACTTATCTCAAGAAAAGTTATTTTGCTTCACAAAAAAGGTATTTTTGAAAGAAAATTTAGTTTTTTAAGAAAAGGCAATTTGTAGTACGAAAATTTACTTTTTTTAGAAAAGGTACTTATTGTAAAGAAAAATTAATTTTTTTTAGAAAAAGTACGTTTTGTAAGAAAATTTACATTTTTAAAGCAAAGGTACGTCTTTAAGGTAGGGTATTTTTTTTAAGAAAAGGTACTTTGTTTAAGAATATGTATAGGTATTGTTTTTGAGAAAATTTACTGTTTTTTTAAGAAAATACACCTATTTAAGAAAATGTTCTTTTTTTAAACTTCTTTCACGTTGGCTTCTCTAAATTTACTTTTTATTGGGTTCAAAAGTTATGGGGAGTTTCTGGCTTCTCTAAATTGACTTTTCATTGTGTTCAAAAATTATGGGGAGTTATCGTGACTACCAGCCAATTGCCCTCCCAATATTTATACTGGAGGTAGAAAAATGGGCACGGCGAAATTGATCATCTGTGTTTGCACAGTATTACCCAAAATATTGAACAGTACCAAATTTTGTTAAGATCGGTTGTGGTATATGGGAGATATCGAGTCGGGAGGTATGGGAGGTACGAAAATGGGCGTGGATTAGGAAAACATTGCCGAGTACCAAATTTCATTAAGATCGCTTGTAGTCTAACATAGTTATCGTGTCGATCAACCGGTCATCCGTCCAACTTTTGTGTGCATTTACCTTAATTTTGTCTAGTACCAAACTTTATAAAGATTGGTTCGGTTTTGCCGGAGTTCTTTTGCCGAACAACCAGCCGGCCGGACAACTTATCTTGTTAGGGCGTGGCAAAATCACCCTTCCTTTAATCGGTGACTGGCGTTTGATAATACGAAGCCTATAACCTAATTTCATTAAGATCGGAAGTGTTTCGCATTGACAACCCGGACGACCGCCAAGCTTTTGGTGAGGAATGGGTGTTGCAACCTCGCCAATTTTCCCCAGTTAAGTAGACATTTACAGATAGTAACCAATGTTTGAGTTGAAGTTCATCACATCTACCAAAGAAAGGTTTTAGAAGAATAATTAGTTTGTACTAAATGTGTCGATTTGTATGGGAGGTACCAGAAGGGGCGTGGCCAAAACGCCCATTTTCAATCCCAAACTAACCTCGGTCAAATAATAGTCACTGACAAAATTTCGCTGTGATCGATAAAGATTTACGGCAGTTATCGGGTTGACTAGCGAGCGAGACAGACGGACATGGCTCAATTGTCTTAAAAAGTTCCAAAACAAATTTCGCCCAAAGATACTCAGGGTCTACGATGGCTCCTTCTATGCATTAAATTTTTTCCGTATTGCATTTCTAACTGCAAAACTGTTGATAATGGAGAGAAACAGCATATCAATAGATTTAAGAAATTATAATTCTCAATTTTTCTAAGTTTGTTGCAGCAAAATCGGACTGGTCGTTCTTAAGTTATGTCAAACAAAAGAACCCCAAACATGACAAATTCCCCTATATGATACGTACTAACTTCAAATCGATATATCTCGATTTCAATGCGAAATTGTCAAAATCGCGTCAGCGTGAAGAGCACATTATGTTTGAATATATTGCGCCTTCTAGTCCTGTACTGCACACTAGACTGGGCCGCAAAAATTTTGAATTTCTGACGACGACATTATCGAGTACTTAGCCACGTAAAAGTTTCTCAAAATAGTGAGTGTGAAACTAGAAAACGCATAGCTCACTTATTGTGAGAATCTTTTCCCCAATCCTTTCGTGGGATGTCAAGGGAAACAATTTTTTTGTAAGACAATTTCACACAAATTCGGTGCACCCTGGATGTACACGAAGCAGTTTTGTTTATGTTCGATCTTACCGTGCAATTTACCGCTTGAAAATTACGGCGTGAACGTCCGATCCACTCTACTGCACACTGCATTCTCGTCAGAATAATTTGTCTTCCTATTTTCACATTATTTGTTTGGGCCGTGTGTATTAGCACCAAGTATTAATTATTTATAATAATCTGTAGCATTTTAGGTTTGTTATAGACAATTGCGAAATCTTAAGTGCAAATGAAGGTTAAGATTACAATTTAACTAATTAAAATATGGGAAATTCTTAATTAGATTCCATTGCCTGAAATTGTGTGCGTAGAAGAATCGTATTGATATCTTTGATTATGAATCGAAAATTCGCTATATAAATCAATAGTTCAAGCCCCAAAAATCCAACATTCACTGACGAACGGTTTCAACATGAACTTCGCTAAGTACTTCTGCCTCTTCACTGTTATGGTTTTGTGCCTTTTGGGCCAACAGCAAACCACTGAGGCGCACGGTTTCCATCTTGGACATAAGATTGTAAGTTTTGAACTGAATAATTTGTGTAAATCGTAATTTGACGAATTGCTCTATTTTCTAGCATAAGATTGTCCATCAAGGCGAGCACGTTGTACATGAGGTCATTAAGCACAAAAATGATATTGCTGCCGGAGCTGCCGTTGTCGGATCTCTTGTTTAAATTGTTTTGTGTTTTACCGTGGGTGTTCAGAAAATTATTGTATAATTCTGAGTTGGAGCTCTTGGACAAAATGTCATCGGTATTTTGTCGTAAACAGCGAGCTCCTCGATCTTGGAAAAAAATAATAAATGCATATGAATTTTAGCACAAATGTCGATGTTGTTATTAGTTTTTCTCGTACCTCATTGTAATCTTCTGAAGATTGCACAAGAAGAATATTTTTCTTTGCCCTTTAATTGTTTAGAAAAATGGGTTCCCCATACATCTAATGAATGGATTGGAGAGAGCTTCGCACAACCAGCTCACTGGCTTTCTAGGTTTTCAACTCACTGATTGTTACCTGAAGTTTTAAAAATAGGGTTGGTCAACAAAAAATCGCCTTATATTAACTGTAATTGATTTTGTTTAACCTGCGTTCGGATACTATGACAAAATCTCGTCTCAACAATTTTTGTACGCTGATAAAGTGTCGCGACGAACACTTTATCGAAGAGTCGGGTAATCAAAGAGACACTACTCTCTGTTCGAGTACGAACTTTGAAAGAGGAAAGTGCAACATTCTGTGGTATGAACCATAATTAATACTCGCGTGGTTGTATAACACAGTGCTACACGAAAAAATATAACAATATACGGTCACTGCCACGTGATAAAAGACAAAACAAAAAAAGACCCGTGGCTTCCAGTTTTGCCCAAAGTCATGCACTTTTTTTATGGGCCCCCAAAGATTTGGGGCCTCAGTGTCATTTTTGCAACAAAGTGATCATGTTGTCAGGCTCATATCTTGCATTTGGTTTAGAATTTTGATTTACTCTCTTAGGGAAAGTTCTAGCTCTTGTCACAAAGAATAAAAATTGTCAGCGTATAAAACTTCATCTTCGAGGTCCAAATCGCAAAAAAAATTTGAAAACATCAATTTTTTTACCTTTTTCCCCTGTTCAGGTCCATAGGTAGCAAACCGTTCACGATTTAAGGAAACAATCAACTACAAAAATGTACCTAAGTTCTCAGTAAACAACTTTCTAGAACATATGAATGCCCTTGGAATGATTTTAAATTTTTTAAAGTTTTTTCCGATTTTGACCTTGAAGATGACAAGGGTCTTTTTTTCGGTCTTTTACCACGTAGTGGTGTCCGTAAATGGTTATATTTATATGACTTAAAAAATTACACAAAGTGAAATTAAAAAAATATTCGGGAAATTTTTCACTTTTGGGGCTACCTAAATGCTACGTAAGCGTTAACTAAACGGTGTTAAGAATCATTCCTAGGAAATTCATATGTTCCATAAAGTTGTTTATTGAGATCTTAGGTACATTTCTGTCGTTGATTGTTATCTTGATTTTTGAACGGTTTGCTACCTATGGACCTGAATATGGGGGAAAAGGTAAAAAAATCTAATTTTTTCATTTTCATTTTCACAATGAAGATGCAGGTTTTTTGATTTTATACGTTGACAGTCTATGATAAGAGCTACAACTTTCCCTTAGAGAGTAAATCAAAATTCAGAACGGTTTGCAAGATATGAGCCTGACAAAATGATCACATTTTTGCAAAAATGACACCAAGGCTCCAAATCTTTGGAGGCCCATAAAAAACAGTGTATGACTTTGGGCAAAACTGGGAGACATGGGTTTTTTTTTGCCTTTTATCACGTAGTGGTGTCCGTATATGGTTATATTTCCATGACTTAAAAAATTACACACAGTGTAATTAATGTTTTTGTCAGTGTCTGCACTCTTCGTTCGAATCATTATGATTCTTCGCCATTATTTTCACGGACCGTTTTAAAAATTTGCTATTTCCATCAAATTTTTAGCACAATTTTTCAAAAATTGCACGATTCTGTATTATAAAATTTGAGGTGTTGCCACTTTGTGGATAATTATACAAATACGGCACAAGTTACACTTTTTGGATAATTTTTGGATTATGATATGTATGTGTAATTTCACTTGTCAGAACATGACATGTGCTGAAGCATTAAATTTGCTTTTCCATAACCGTTTTGATGTCTCCGTTTCCAGGGAAACATTGATCCAAACTTCTATTTTTGGAACATAATTGAGCTGCAACATGCGAATTTTTACAACTATATTTAAACTGTTGTTCCATGTAAAGTGAAGGTATTTCATGTAAAATAACTTTTCGGGTGGGACTTTCTCTTCAACATATCCATTTTATTTTGAACGTGAAAACTCCTAGTATCAATTGATTGAATCTGACAAATCTTCGCTGTATATCTCCAGATTTAAAAAATTCCTTCAGTTTGGAAAGCTTGTGAAAATACTATTAAATTTAGGCATTTTCATTATTTTGTTGCGAGAAAAATTCGAAATTTTCAATTTCGAATCAGATTATAACTAAGACTTTAAGCTTTAATTTAAGCTTCATTGTTACCCATCAACATATCAAAGCCCGGAGATAATAGGACGCAAGGAAGGCTCAATCGAATTAAATCGAAAAGAGTCTTCTTCGTAGAAAAAAAAAAATATACAACATTTTTTTTAAATTTCAAGTGATTTTGGATATTTCTTGAACATAAAAAAACAAGCTTTTTCCCATGACATCCTATGAAGGGGTTGGGAAGAGCTTCTCACAACCAGTACGCTGGGCGCTTTCTAAGTTTTCACTCACTGATTGGAACCTACAATTCTATACCGGTTCCAAATGGTATTTTCAGCAGCCTTTTCATGGCTAAGTAATCATGAGTGTCGCCAACACTAAGCGAAGTGGCTGTCGTCGAAGAAAATGCAAGGTGGTGAGAGCAAGGATCGGACCCCCGTTCTCAAGCACAAGATTCGCACACACTAGCCATTGCACCACCGACGGCTCCATTTTTTGAACATCCCTTGTAAAAGTTTGGCTTACATAAAAATTGCAATTCAAAAATAAAATTTCAATTCAATTAGTTTTGTATTTATTTAAAGTATTTTTATGTTATAGAGTTTTCTTAGGGCTTTTCTCCACTGTGGTGAGTCAAACACCGAATTCTTTCTACTATTTTTTGTGGCGAAATATTACTTTAAAAATTCACGTAATTTTTTCAAAATAGTTTTGGTTAGTTCGATATCTGAGTTGTCGAAAAATTCTGGTTAATTTTATACGTTCAACATATATTTTCGAAAAATATAAAAAAAGATTTTCGATAACTTTTGAAAATTTCAAAGGACGATATTTCGATAACTAAGCGAGATATCGAAAATGTTCCTCACTGTAAGTGGGTGAACATGACACACCAAAACTTCGAGGCACGTCAACCTAATTTTGGATCGTAGTGTCCAGTGGTGTACCCGATTTGAAAAGTTAGCTCGAAATCACGAGATATTTCGATTTTAAGTTTGTAGTAGATTTAAGACGATTTTTGATTTTATTTGCATGAAAAAACTTTAAAAACTTGTTTAAATTCAATTTGTTTATTATTTATTTCTCAAAATTTATATCTAGAAATAATGGACGTCCATTTTCAAGAGGACATGGAACTATATTTGCTCTTATTTTGATGATTTTATAAATTTTTTTAGATTTATTCAATTTTTACTCTTTGTTATTATTTTTTCAGCGAAATTTCCAGCGAAACGGTCTTCGAATTCCATTATGGTTTGATGAAATCTTTCGCCAGTTTCGTCTGTTTCTGTGGACAATTGTCGTTCGTAAAAATCGAAATGTGCATGTAGCATGTGGATTTTCAACGACATATTGACGCCAAGTTTTTCGAAAGACTTCATCATGTTGTCAATATAATCACGGTACACTGGTGAGCGATTTTTGCAAAGAACGTTTTCAATTACCGCAAGAATTGAGTTGCATGCGTTTAGTTCAGTTTCATCTAACATTTCAGAAAAACTCGTATCCCTTAAAAGTTTCCATATATCTGGACCGTTAACTACACCTGTTAAAAAAAATTGATATAAAATATATTGCAGTCACACACTCTTAGTTACACAAAATTACCCTCTTTTTTTATTTTTTCAATTGATAATTTTGGAAAAGCGTTGTTTTTAAAGTATGGTAATGCATTTTCGTTAACGCGAACCAAACGCTTTAAAAAATTCTTTACAACTCCCAGCTTGATATGAATATCCAGAAGCTTTATTTTCTGAAGGTGGATCAATGTTGGACGAATTACATTAAATTCGCCAACAACTTGCGAATCGCGTTTTGGCCAATCTCGCTTTTCGTACTGGTTGCATTTTGCACGGCTGTCCCATTTACAAAAAATACACATGTACTTTGTATAGCCAGTTTGCATTCCAGCTAATAGTGAAAGAACCTTAAAATCACAATTTACGCGCCAATTGTGTTCGTCAGAACTGATGCGTTCCAGAATTAATTTCATGGTATCATAAGACTCATGCATTCCAAGAGCATACATCACTGACACTGGGTTAACGCTGCTGTTTTCAAATAGCAAGACTACTTTTAAGCTTCTGGTTGACGAGTCTATGAAAAGACGCCATAAAGATGGATTATAGTTGCAGATTCCCATTTCATTCATTAAACCGGGAATATCTTGACAATATGCATAAGCTGCGTCCTTGGAAAGCATGACATAAGGCATATATGGTTTGTGCCGGTATTTGTAAGATGTAACTTTTACACCTGGTGTCAGCACGTTGACGCTTCTTAGTTCCGAAGCCACAGTCATTGCATTATTTTGAGATAGCTTCAGATTTCGATGGATTCTATCTAAATGTTCCTGCCAAATTATCAGGTAATCAGAATCAGCATGATGTAATGATGTTGCTCAAGTTTTTGATTGTACTGTGTGGAACTGGTACGTGAGCACTTGGCACACCTTTGTATATAAAACCGGATCGTTCTATAAGAATAAATTATTTTGTATTCCATATATAGATAGCCTATCTAAGTGAAGTTACTGTTTCGATTGAGACCATTTACATCGTTCTTGCACGCGTAGCAATTTTCTGTATCAGGTTCCCCTGGATCGGTCCATATCATTGGAAGTCCAAATGGCATCGAATATCGCCGTAATTTCCACCATTTGTTTATTGCACTAAAACATGTGATGCAAGTAAATTCAGTGCATGATCAACATTTCGCATTTCTTCAGCGGGGGTAACCAAAAAATACTGATTGTAAGCTTTCAGGGCATCTTCAACTAAATGTCGTCGATGATTTTTCGGTGTAAATTTTCCATACACAAAACAAAACATATTTAATTTTTCGCAATGTGATCTGAATTATTCGTCACTCATTTTTCTACTTTTTCAAAATGGTCAATAAAATGCTCAAATTTTTGATGTGTTAACATCTATAGCGGCGGGTAGGGACTAATCTATAAAAGAGAACACTTTGATATATATTTATGTTGTAGTATCTGTTTGTAATAGGGATGCCAATCCCAAAATCCCGAATCCCAAAATTATTATAATTATTATGGCCCCAAATTGTAAGAGGTAAACTAATTCTGCTTCCAAATAGATGTCTATTATTTAAACGGTTACATTTTGTCGGAAAAAATATATAAATTGATTTAACAAGAGCTTTTGCAGGTTATAAAATCAAATAAAATCAAAAATCACCTTAAATCTGCAACAAATTTAAAATCGAAATATCTCGTTATTTTGAGCTAACTTTTTAAAACAGACTATACCACTGGATTCTATGACCTAAAAATTAGTTGGGGTGTCTCGGTGATTTTGTGTGTCATTTCAAAACTTCAAATTTTACTTACAGTGTTATGGGAATTTTGCATTTTCTGCTTAGAAACGTGTGTTCTACCCCCTCACATCACCACCATGTTTTTTGTTTCCAAAACTTTATTCAAATTTTAAAATATTATTTTTTACTTATTTTTTAAATTTTTAACCCATTTTGAGCCGTTCTCAAAAGTTCTGAATTTTTTATTTAAAATTACTTTTCTATGGTAATTAGGATCGGCTGAACTCAAATCCGTCGTCAGAATTTCGCTATCTCATATACTTTCACCGATATCGGCTGTTCGAAAAGTCGAACAATGGCTATTTGAACGACCCCATTTTTTTGCTACCAGAGGCATCTGGTACTGCAGCAAAAACTTATTTGTAGCTTTTTCTTCAAAAATAATATAATTTTGAAAAAATAATTCTTTTACTGTGTCTTAATTTCCTTTTACATATATGGTCTTAATATAAAGGTTATTTTAACAACCACCCAGAGCCTATAATGGGAAGGGGGGAGCAATGTAATTATTTTTTGAAAGCCAACAAAGTTTGCTATAGCACTGCTTTATTGCATTTTGCATCGCGTATACTACATCGCCATAGGAAAAAGTTGGGTTAGATAGGCACTAAAAATTCCATATTCAGCAGCCTGTATCTTTTGCAATTTGTAACCGATTGCAGAATTTTAAAATGGAAATGGAAGCTAGACATCATGAGATATATAAAACTTCATGACAATAGTGGTATCTTAACTAAAGAACTTTTATTGAGCAATTTATAAAAAAAGTCAAAAAATATGATATTTTTTTGGTTCACTTGAATAAGAGTACTTTATTATTTTGACGTAGAATACATCTTACCTTACGGTATGAGGAGTCATGTCAGGTTTTTATTGTTTGAATTTCAGGAAACGGCTAGATGAATTTTTTTAAAATTTTTTTTGTAGGTAAATGAAGATGTTATCTTTCGTTTGATATACATTTCATATTGGTTGATATATTTCTAGTATTTTAATTTCTCAAATGAAAATTGTTTAAACACATACACTCAAACATATGTGTGGTGTTTGGTTGAGTGTTTTTGGTTGCTCAACATTGCTTAGGAACATGTATCTAGTAAAAAGTGAAACGAACAGCAAGCTAATGTTGCTTGGCAACATGTATCTAGTAAAAAGTGAAACAAACAGTAAGCTAACGTAATAAAGCTTTTTTGCGAAAGCTTCAATAAAGCTGTTGTAACATTAATTTTGAATTGTAAAGCGTAAAGCTTTCACACAACGCTCGAATGCTAATGCGAAGACTCGATAAGGTAAACCTCTTTTAATATTAGGGCGGCCCTCTCAACATTCGCAGAACTTATTTCAATACAAATATTAATTAAAATACATAAATTAAATTAAGTTTAAAAAAATTGAACATAATATTTTTTTTTTTTTAAACGGACTTGAATCAAATGCCGTTGGTAAATATAAAAATTACAGTAGACAGTTGTCCGAGGCCTTCGGCCACGGACTGTCCCTGCAGGCTGTGTCAGAGACACGGCCATTAAGTTTAACGTAGAATACGCCATCCGATAAGACAGAAAACATATATAACAATAAATGATAAATAATATAAGCAAATGAATTTATTGTTATATATGTTTTCTGTCTTATCGGATGGCGTATTCTACGTTAAACTTAATGGCCGTGTCTCTGACACAGCCTGCAGGGACAGTCCGTGGCCGAAGGCCTCGGACAACTGTCTGCTGTAATTTTTTTTTATTATTTTTAAAGTAAGCGATGATTTATTGTAGGGAGCATTTGTTTATTACAATTTATTACATCTTAATCATTTTACGAGTAAAAATGGCAAAACAAAAAATGTTAAATCTATCGGAAAAAACTAAAATCGATGTTTACCGTTCTGAAGGATATTCTCACCGCGAAATAAGGAAAAAAAAATTGACGGAGCCCAACAGTTGTCGACAATTACAACAAGGATCCCGAGGGGTATGGAAAATATTTTAAAAGAAAGGTTTCATTGTGTTTATCTACGTATGGGAAAAGAAAAATCGTTAGAATTGCTTCTAATTTTGCCTAATCCTTGTCAAAAATAAGAACTTAAGCTGGAGTGGAAGCGAGCAAGTCATCAGTAGGCAGAGTAATTAAGAGCTGTGAGTATCTTAAATACCAGCGCAAAGAAAAGCGTTTTTTGAACCGACATCACAGCCGAGAGGGCGGCGTTATGCTGTGGGGTGCTACTATGTACTATTGCACCATCGATCTTGAATTTCAAAGTGCAATAATGACTGGTGCAAGCTTTGAAACGTTATTGGAAGCGGCTTTTTCGAAGTTCAGTGAATAATTTGGTCCCATATCTTGGATATTGCAACAGGATAATGCCCCTATACACAACGGCAGAGTAGTAAAGGAGTTCATTGCAAGCCAAAATGTTAATATTCTTGACTGGCCGCCCTATTCGCCAGATCGAAAATGTCTCGGGTTGGTTATCTCGTAATGTTTATGAAGGAGGTAGACAATTTAATGACAAGCAGTCACTAATTCAGACCATTAAGGATGCTTGGAATCAAATTTCGTTGGATTACATAAATTCTTTTTAGTTCTCAATGAAAACCCGTATATTTGAAGTTATTAAAAACAAAGGGGGTAGTACCCGTTACTAATACTTCTTAAATAAAGTAAAATAAATTAAAAAACAAGAAAAAGTGTCTTTCATTAACATTAGTTAAAGTGACTTTACTCAAGTGAACCAAACAAAATAGCACATTTTTGAACTTTTTTAAATAAATTGCTCAAAAAATTTCTTTAGTTAAGAAACCACTATTGTCATGATTTTTTTCCATCTCAAGATGTCTAGCTTCCATTTCCATTTTAAAATTCTGCAATCGGTTTCAAATTGCAAAATATACAGGCTGCTGAATATGGAATTTTCAGTGCCTTTAAATAAGTGAACTGGAGTGTATCTCGATTTTCGATTGCAATGCGAAATTGTCAAAAAAACGCGTCAGCGTGAAGAGCACATTATGTTTGAATATAATGCGTCTTCTAGTCCTGTACTGCACACTAGACTGGGCCGCAAAAATTTTGAAGTGTTCTCACCCTACTTTTAAAGGTTAGTTAAAGCCCGAAGGTGGTGCTATTGTAGTGTGCGCGGCTCTTGTACATGAGGACGTGGGTTCGATTCCTGCCCTGACCATCTTATATTTTTTCGACCACCCACCATTTCTGACAGCAATACTATCGAGTACTTAGCCACGTAAAAGTGTCTCCAAATACCGTTCGGAACCGGTGTGCAACTGTAGGTCCCAATCAGTGAGAGTAAAACTAGAAAGCGCACAGCTCAGTGGTTGTGAGAATCTTTCCCCAATCCTTTCGTGGGATGTCAAGCGAAACAATTTTTTTGTAAGACAATTTCACGCAAATTCGGTGCACCATGGATGTACCTGAAGCAGTTTTGTTTGTGATCGATCTTACCGTGCAATTTACCGCTTAAAACTACGGCGTGAACGTCCGATCCACTCTACTGCACACTGCATTGTCGTCAGAATATTTTGCCATCCAATTTTTGCATTATTTGTTTGTGCCGTGTTTACCAGCAAAAACTAATAATTATTTATAATAATCTATAACAATTGAGATTTGCTATAGATACTTGCGAAATCTAAAGTGCCGATGAAGGTTAAGATTACAATTTAACTAATTAAAATTTAGGGAAATTCTAAATTAGATTCCATTGTCTGAAATTGTGTGCGTAGAAGACTTGTATTGATATCTTTGTTTACTAACGGAGAATTCGCTATATAAATCAATAGTTTAAGGCCCAAAATTCCAACATTCACTGACGAACGGTTTCAACATGAACTTCGCTAAGTACTTCTGCCTCTTCGCTGTTATGGTTTTGTGCCTTTTGGGCCAACAGCAAACCACTGAAGCTCGCAGTTTCCATCTTGGACATAAGATTGTAAGATTTGAACTGATTAATTAGTGTTAATCGTAATTTGACGAAATTCTCCATTTTCTAGCATAAAATTGTCCATCAAGGAGAGCACGTTGTTCATGAAATCATTAAGCACAAAAATGATATTGCTGCCGGAGCTGCCGTTGTCGGATCTCTTGTTTAAATTGTTTTGTGTTTGAACGTGGGTGTTCAGAAAATTATTGCATGATGCTGAGTCGGAGGTGTGGAACAGAGTGTCGTCGACATTTTTGTCGGAAACAGCGATGATCTTGTACTCAGTGCCTGTATCGTGAAAGAAAAAACAATAAATAAAAATTTTAGCACAAATTTCGATACTGTTATTATTTTTTGTACACACCCCCATTCCATCCTTCTGAAGGTTACTCAAGATGTATGTTGTTCTTAGCCATTTCATTCCTTAACATACTTTAAAATGGTTGCATATAAATGTATGAGAAATTCGTGCTACAAGCTTTCAATGTCTGATACATGTTTTTAAGCGGAAATTGTTGGTTTTGTTGATATAATAGATAAGTCAGGAAGGCATACTCACTAGAACTAGAACATACTCACTAGATTCGAACTCCGTGACAAGTTCATCAGCAGATACCTAATTACTGTGCCTGAATTGACACCATTGTTGGACCATCAATCATATAGAGTGGCGAGCAAGATTGTAAGAGAATTCCAATAATGGAAGTTTAAAAGTTTAATTTTTAGCAGCGTTTAACTTTAGAACTAACACATTTTTTTGTAATTTTACTTTAATATAATCTCTTGCTTAATGAACACTTAAATATACAACAGTTATACATGTATCTTTAAACGAGCGTAACGCCAATGTTACGATTACGCACTCTCTTCAATGTTACAATATTGCACTCTCTTCAACTCTTTAAAAGATCCCGAAACTCAAATGTAACCATCACGTAGTTCATAAATTTTGTGCTATTTTTTTTAGAATTGCTCATTATTGGCCACGTGCTGATCAAAAATAGAAGCGTCTAAAGTAGTTGAAATTATGGAATTATTAAAATATAATAATTCTGTGCAGAACATTGCACAAATGATTAATGTAAGTCATATGACTGACCAGAGCATAAAACGGAAGAATAATATTAAAACTTCAATTACTCCTGGACGCCGAACTTGTCGTCATTTAGCAAAATTAGTGACAAGTGACAGTGTCTTCCATCAATTACCAGGTGATCAATCTGGTTCTTCGTGTGTTGATCAGGGGATATCCAAGTAGCATTCTGGATATTCATATGACGTCCTTATGTACTACTGACAACTATATTTTTCGCTATTATAACAGCCTAATTCCGTTATCGGAAGTGAGGTCGAGTAGACAACTCCTCCGACAACTTTAGCATTAAAATCGTTGTAGAACTTTATGTCATGGCCAGGACTTCGGTCATAGAACATGTCCTTGGCGTCGTCATCTTTTTCTTCTGTCGGGGTATGTACACAAATTAGCGATATGTTAAAGTATTTCGCTTTTAGACTGATGGTGGATATACGTTCCCTCACGGGGTTGAACATTGAGACCAGACATTGCAGTCTTTTGCCAACTAAAAATTCCCAAACAAATGCATGCTTTTCCTGATGGCAGCTGTAGTATATGTCACAAGTTCTTCTTCATTGTACATTGTACATCCATCGTATCTCCTGGATAGCAGTAAGGTCGGCCATTTACATCGCGAAGACATCTACCATTTGGATAGTGGCACCAGATCTGTATAGTGTTACAAATAATCGATATTTCGTGGTACTTATAAAGTTTGCGGGGGTTGTTAACAAATAGAAGGGTTTCACGTTCAGCATCCTCATCTCGCACTTTCATTTGCAAGCACAACGCATTACGATTTAGCTAAATTTTGAATTAATTCTTTTCACCAAAAATAAAAAGAATTGAACGACATTTGAATCAATTCAATTCAATAAGAAAGAGTTGAAGGACATTTGAATCAATTCAAATGAATTTGGCAAAAATCAATTGCAATTCATTTCCAAATCAAATGAATTTCAAATTGCAATTCATTTCAATTAAATTGATTTTGAATTAATTCGAATCAAATAGAAAAATGAAATGCATTTCATATTAATGAAACCAAAATTGAAGTGCAATCAATCAAAGTAAACATTGTGTTTGGAGTTCGTTCCTTCAAGTATTATTTTCACCAGTCTTTTTTCAAAATCAATTCAATTAAAATGAGTTGGGAATGAATTGCAATTAATTTTTGCCATATAAAGGGTTTTTCAACAGAGACGCTACAAAAGTAAATCGATAGGGACAGCAAACGACGCCATATTTTTCCCGCTCTTTTGACATTTCTCTCCAGTAAGGTTTGCCATTTCATCATGGAAAGATATACGAGCCAACAACGAGTCGAAATTATTAAAATTTACTACCGAAAGTTGGAGTCAGTGGCCTCAACTTTAAGAGCGCTACGTCCAATTTATGGTCGTCATAATCGTCCTACCAGATCAACAATTGAATCCACAGGCACAGTACAAAATGTTCCCGTGCCAGTGAGACAAAGAAGTGCCCGTAGTGTCGAGAATATAGCTGCCGCTGAGGCTTCAGTTCAAAAAAACCCAAATGTGTCTTTCACACGTCTAGAGGTTAATAAGATCGAATAACGGTCCGAGTAATGGGCTTACCTCTTGCATTGTCGAGATCGGGAGTCGGGTGACAGATACGCTTAAAATGTGGAGAGACCACCTCAGATTCTTCCACTGTATGTCAAGATGTCATGACTGTGGCAGACAGTGTACGCCAGCTTGGATATAAATAGGAGAATTCTGCTTGCAAATAGATGCTAATTTTGGGCTCAGCAAGTAGTTTAAGAACAAAGCCCTCTCTCGATAGACAAGAGCCCAGCTGTACCAGACTCTCATTTTATCTGTCCTGGCATATCGATCCGAAACTTGGGTCGCATCTCAAGCGGACGAAAAACACCAAGAAGCGGATGAAAAATATTCCTGAAAAAGGTAATACATATCTTAAGAAAAGGTACAAGTGTGATATCACAGTGCAACATGAAAAAAAATAACCATATACGGACACCACTACGTGATAAAAGACTAAAAAAAAAAGACCCGTGTCTCCCAATTTTTCCCAAAGTCATGCACTTTTTTTTTATGGGCCGCCAAAGATTTGGGGCCTCGGTATCATTTTCGTAAAATGTGATCATTTTCTCAGGCTCATATCTTGCAAACCGTTCAGAATTTCGATTTGTAGCTCTTGTCATAAAGAACAAAAATTGCGAACATATAAAATCAAAAAAACTTCACCTTCCAGATCAAAATCGCAAAAAACTTAAAAAAATTCGATTTTTTTTACCTTTTTTCCCGTGTTCAGGTCCATAGGTAGCAAACCGTTCAAAATTCAAGGAAACAATCAACTACAAAAATTTACCTAAGATCTCAATAAACAAATTTCTAGAACATATAAACTTCCTAGAGATGATTCTTAATACTGTTTAGGTAGCACGCAAAAGTGAAAAATTTGCCGAAAATTTTTTAATTTCATTTTTTTTACCTTTTTCTCCTGTTCAGGTCCATAGGTAGCAACAAATTAAATATGCCTGGCCAGAACCATGTGTTTGTCCAAGGGTTAACACCGTTTAGGTAGCGCTTAGGTATCACGCGATCATGCCCCGACAGCAGCAGCACAGGCAATGAAGTAAGCTCAGCACACGCAACAAGGGACGCAGCACACAATATAAAAGCGACACGACGCTCACATCGAGGCATTACACAGCGCGACGTCAACGAGAGCTCAGCGGTGAAAGTTATAAAGTGAAAGTGAAAGTAAAAAAAGTGAAAGTGCTACAGTATAATTCGCACACAACATTGGCAACTGACAATTTCAATATGCAGTGTGAATATATTGATTTATTTTGCTACGTTTGCGGTCATCAAACCAGAAAAAAACATCTACACGATTTCAGAAGGAAAAGAATCTTTTAACTAGTGAATTCAAAAGAGCATATACATTGTTTTTCGACGAAGTGGACTTGACCGGTGAAAATTACACACCTAATACAGTGTGTCGCCAATGTTATAACAATCTCATGGCATGGTTGAGTGGAGGCAGAGGTACTATGAAGTATTGTAAGCCGGTAAACTGGATTAATCGCCCAGGTGATCATGATGCAACCAGTTGCTATGCATGTGTAAATTACACATGTCGTCTAAATCGACATTCTGAGAAGAACAAAATTTATAAAGCAACAGCCACAGTACCAGTGCTTGCACCTGAAAATTTTGTATCACCAAGGCCGCCAACTCCAGATCGTACTACAGAATTTACAGCAATGAGTACAGCAAGTGGTGTTACTTATGAAGATCCATTTGATACCGATTATGAGCCCCAACAGGGAAGAGATGGACCACAACTAATAACACAAATGGAAATGGATTTCATTGTGGCCATATTGGGATTATCGCAGCGACTTGCAATATTTTTGACAGCTTTTTTAAAGCAAAGAAAACTCACACATGATAATGTTAACTCTACGGCGTACCGCAAACGACAAGCTGAATTTCAGATGCTCTACACTCTAAATGATGACAATTCGTTCGCTTACTGCAACGATATAAAAGCTTTGGTGGTAAAAATGGGAATGAACTACATCGCTAGTGAGTGGAGATTATTTATTGATGGTTCTGTTTCAAGCTTGAAAGCAGTGTTGTTGCATGTGTCGAACCGAAAACCTTCCATTCCGCTAGCAATGGGTATCAACATGAAAGAAAGCTATGAAACATTGAAAGATATAATGGAAAAAATCAAATATTACGAAAATAAATGGAAGATTTGCTGTGATTTGAAGGTCATCAACATTTTGCAAGGGATCATCGATAAGGGCGGCTTCCCAAAATTCTTTTGTTTTCTTTGTAATTGGGATTCACGCTCACCTCTGAATCAATTCCAATGTAACTCGTGGAGGCCAAGAGGAAGTGTGGATGAATAAATACAACAACATAGACTGAAGAATGCACATGGTTCTGGCCAGGCATATTTCATTTTTTGCTACCTATGGACCTGAACAGGAGAAAAGGGTAAAAAAATGAAATTAAAAAATTTTCGGCAAATTTTTCACTTTTGCGTGCTACCTAAACAGTGTTAAGAATCATCTCTAGGAAGTTTATATGTTCCAGAAATTTGTTTATTGAGATCTTAGGTAAATTTTTGTAGTTGATTGTTTCCTTGAATTTTGAACGGTTTGCTACCTATGGACCTGAACACGGGAAAAAAGGTTAAAAAAAATCGAATTTTTTTAAGTTTTTTGCGATTTTGATCTGGAAGGTGGAGTTTTTTTGATTTTATATGTTCGCAATTGTTGTTCTTTATGACAAGAGCTACAACTTTGCCTTAGAGAGTAAATCGAAATTCTGAACGGTTTGCAAGATATGAGCCTGAGAAAATGATCACATTTTTACGAAAATGATACCGAGGCCCCAAATCTTTGGCGGCCCATAAAAAAAAAAGTGCATGACTTTGGGAAAAATTGGGACACACGGGTCTTTTTTTTAGTCTTTTATCACGTAGTGGTGTTCGTATATGGTTATTTTGCCATGACTTAAAAAATTACACACAGTGTATTCTGGCATAATTCAGCTCTGTGGAGTTGGAGTGTTGGAGTCGGAGACGAGAATATTTGCTGTAGTCGGAGTTGTTAAAATTTGGAAGACTCCAATTCAGGGCTTTCTTCAAAATCAGAAATTTTCGACGAAATTTATATTTTTGACCCATTTTTGTAATTCTTCTTCTTCCTTTTTTAAACAGTAACAGGTTTTTCATTTGGCGTGAGTTAAATAAAAGACTTTTTGCTTCTCCCGCGATGGTCATAACTTGACATGTCACCACTAACACAAATTTTTTCAGAAATCAAAAATAACGGTTTGCTGGAAGCGGAGTGAAGTCGCGTCTTGCGGAGTGGAGTCGTACGTTTTCAAAACGCTGGACTCGGACTCGCTTCTAACAGTATTCAATGTCTAAGAACATTCACAATTATCTAAAGGTTTGATTAGATCATTATGAATTTTCCAGCAAAAAATAATGAAAGCTTGTTTAAAAGAAGCGCTTTTGAAAAAGTTTATCACCAGATATGCCTTTTTACTGCGTCACTCGCTGATAGACGAAGAGAAATCTTTTTTTTTGTTCTTTGGATGTAAATAGAACGTTTTTGTAGCTTGTCACAAATATAGTATACTTGTGTCCAAACACATTGTGTTTGATATTCAATATTTCATGTTGTAGACACACAATGATTAAAAGGTTATAATATATGTTTCCGTGACCCAGAGATAGCTTTCTTTGTTGAAAACTGCTGAAAATAACAACAAAGAACCAACAAATCTTGGATGGATTTTTTTTTGCTGTTATAGAACTTTTCTGAAATTTTTCGAAAAAACTAAAACCATTAAATCTCTATTCCAAACTAAGAATCTAATGGTTGCACATTTTTGGAGAAGCATATGTATTTAAAATGAATACCAGATATAGTTTCAATAATATATATTTTATTTCAATGTTCGGAATGTTTTTACCGTGGGGATAATAATTTTAATGTTTCTTGGTATTCTTATTGTGGTGAACAACCTTTTGAACTTTTTTCGCACCATGACCGACTTTGTGGGCAACTTTTCCGACTTTTTTCGCTCCATGACCGACTTTGTGGGCAACTTTCTCGACTTTTTTCGCTCCATGACCGGCCTTGTGGGCAGCCTTCTCGACTTTCTTCGCTCCATGACTGACCTGGTCTATTCCATGACCAACTTTATGGGCAATTTTCTCCACTTTCTTCGCACCATTGCTGACGTGATGGGCAACCTTCTCAACTTTGTTCACTCCCTTGTGCTGCAAAGAAAAATATACAAAATAAAAAATTAAATAAAAAGACATTTTTATTTTACAAAATGTAGTCCCACAACAGGTCCACACACACATTTCACTTGCGACTAATTTACCAAATCGAATGCAACTTACGATCGCATGACCAATTTTTCCCAAATCGAAATGACGAGCCTCAATTTCTTGCTGGTGGCCTAAATAGCACAAAACCAATATGGCCACAAGTACAAAATATATTGAAAAATTCATGGTGCTTCAACGAACTGAACTGACTGATGATTGCAGAATGTTACATGCTTTAATTGACTTTGTTGAAGTTTATATACCTTTGAAAATATTGTGATTGTTGGACGGACTTTAAATTTGTTATCAACTGTAATTTGTCGAATAATTCGAAATTATACATTTGTGGATATCAACTAAACACTCGATCAATATGAACTTCAAGTTCGCAAAAAAAAGTTAATTCATATCTGTAACATTGGCAATTTTGACAGTTCATACGATAGAATGGGGTTCTTCAATTTCTCTGCCTTTCATTTTTTTCAATTCTTTAATAAAACGAATTTACACTATGTGAAAAGATTTGGTCAAAAATGCACTCAAATTAAAAAAAAAAATTGCCGCATTCCAAAACTTAAGTGTAAATCTTATACAGTCTTTGAAAAATCTATATTTTTGCGTGATCGCCGCACAGTGTTAAAATCTCAGATAAGGAGGTCATCGTACAAACGTACAAATACGGACAACTTCTATTAATAGCTAATATCTCAGACTCCAAGTCTCCGGCTCCACACCACTGATTTAACAACTCACAGAGTTCACTTATAGACTTATGGCCTTATTCGTAAAAAGTTACGATAGGTTTGAGAGACGTTTTTAGTATGATAGATCGTCTCTGAAACCTCTTATAGATTTTATATGAATAACGCTGTTAAAGGTTTAGCTGCCTAAGTACTACGGTGTTTCCTACCAAGTAGCTTAAGCAATTTTCAAATTGATACTAGTAAAAGTTCTTTGAAAATGGAATCTGTGCGCCGCACAGTGATTCAGAATCAATCTCTCTTGGCCAAAATTCAATAATTCACTGTCAAAACTTCAAAATGCCGGATATAATATGCCGACGAGAAGTTCAAAAAGTGACGCGATCAGTCAATAAATCTGTAGGCAGATTATTTTGAAGTCGCTGAATCAATTTCGTTACAATATGGAGAAGTATATTTTTCATGCATGAGATCTTTTAATTTGCATTGTATTTTCTTTTCCATTACTTTATCTAATGCAAATTCAACAGAATGACAATTGTTAGCAATGGCAATTAAAAAGTTTTGAATTTCCATTTCCTCAGACAATGCAAATGCAGGTTGTGGAATCGGATGCCAATTGTAATGAAATATGGGAATGCATTTAATTGTTTTGAATTTGTTTGACTGCTGGCAATTCTGAGTTTAAAGTATTTTATACCAGTACGTAGAGGTTTGTGGCTTCGATAGGTATTGCCGCGTAGTACTTTCAAATTCATAAACCTGAGCTGTAAAAAATATTTGAAACCAAACATGCCAAATATGAAAATAAGTAAAATTTATTTATTTAACTTTTTTTGTATTTGCATTTGTGGAGGTAATTCAAATTAAATTACAATGATATGATATTTGATAATGTGGGACAATATGTATATAAGTATGTGGGAAAATATGTGTATATGACATTATTTCAACTTGTTTTTTTCAAAAACGCATACAGAAAATAAAGTTCATACACTGACCCGAAAAAATTTTCCTTTTTGTGGTCCAGGGTTGGCAACCAGAATAAATTGCAATTCTAAAAAATGTATGGCAACTCTTAAAATTAAATTACTTACTTAAATTACTTTTTCGGAATCTGTCCAAACATATCATAATGATCGATGTTCCCGCTAAACTGACATCGAATTCATAATCATGATCATGATCAATTAACACTACCAGCTTGATCTTTTTCCCTAAAATTTCGATCAATCCACTTTAAGGGGTTTATATAAGGGTTGCCCAAATCAGAGTTCAATTTTGTGGCAACCCTTTAAAATTAAGGTATGTGTTATGCAAAAACTATTAGTAAATTTAATTTATTTTTTAATTCAGTGTTAGATTTGACTAAGAATATGTTATTTATTTTCGTTTTCGCGTTTAATATTAGACCTTTATCGTTAATAATGTTGCTCTTGTTCAAAACTCAGATTCGTGATCAGTTTTATTTTCAGTTTATTTATTCAATATTTCGATCAATAATGTTGGCCTGTGGTCGATATTTACCGAAGTATAGGGCTCCGAAGCTTGAATGTATAATTGTCATACTTGGAGCAAATAAATTATATTACAATTATAATTTTTAGTTTAATTTAAATTAGCTTTCGAAATGCAAATTTAAAAAAATTTCAATTCCATTGACAATTGTACTTACTTGCAAAGCATTTTATACAGTACAGGTTTATGAATTTGAAAGTACTAGTAGGCATACCTATCGAAGCCACAAACCTGTACACATAAAATACTTTAAAAACAGAATTGGCAGCAGTCAAACAAATTCAAAACTATTAAAATCATTCCCATATTTTATTACAATTGGCATCCGATTCCAGAACCTGCATCTGCATAGCCTGAGAAAATCCAAACTCAAAACTTTTCAATTGCCATTGCGAACAATGGTAATTCTTTTGCATTTGCGTTAGATAAAGTAATGGAAATTAAAATCCAATGGAAACTAAAAAACCCCATGCATGGTAATTTTGCATAAGTCAGCCATTTATTCTTCGATAAAATTGAAACAAATTTCACTAGAAACGTCCTTCTAAAATTTATAAACTGTGGTATATATACCTTTATTTGGCTACTATTTGTAACCTCCGATTTTGTAATCTCTGGTTTTTGTTATATATATATTTAAAAAACTACCCTTTATACTAATATTTTACTAGACTCCGATAATGGACAAATTTTTAATCTTTTTTTAAGGTATAATACTCAACAATAACCCCTCAAAGACCGGAGGTATTAAAGTTAAAAAACAATTTGCTATAAATTGTTTCCCAAAAATATGAATTGATTAATGTCCTATCAGATTTGTCTTAAAATCTGAATGGATCAATGTCTAATTAATGCGAACAGTCCTTAAGAAAGTGTAGTGTGAACACTGTTTGTGCACTGTATCAAATTTTAATGTTATAGAAAAAGAAACAGGGATGGTTTTATTATAAGTATTATTCTCAAATTTGTTTTGAAGAAGCATTTAATTTGCCAAAAAAAAAACTAATTTACTTTTGGAAATTGACAGATTTTCGAAAAAATCATTGGCAACACTGTCTCCAATGTTATTAATTTGTACAGTTACTCTCAGATTGGAGTAGGCTCACGTTCCCGAAGCCTGGACTGTGGCCCTCCCTCGCACAGCGTATCGTAAGTGCAGTTTTTTGTGTGATTTTGTTGTGGCTTAATTTTATTTCAAATCTGTGTTCTGATTTTCTCGACTTTAGTTTCTTCTCCATTGTGACGATGTACGCTTTATTACATTGGCCGAACTCGTTCCTTCTACATGTTATCTTGAGTATAAGATTGTACTTTTCTGTATTATAAATTTTTAATTATACTTTTCTTCACTGAAAAAATAATATTCATAAAAGTTCATGTTATCTGTTCATAAGCCTTTTTAATTAATTTTATGAAATTTAATGAATATGTTCACAATTATACAATGATCAAAAAGTTCGAAAAGTTCATAAAACCAGTAATTTTTTCATAAATTTGTGTACACAAACACAAGTGTTTTTTTGATGTATTAACATCTATAGGCACGGGTAGGGCAATCTAACAAAGTGAACACATACAAACAACACACAGCGTTAGCATCATATACGTGGTTGTTGTAAAACATTAATCTCTGCCTGAAAATAAGTATGACGGTATTGATGTAGCGGCAGCGAACAAACTAACAGGTCGTCGTTACCAAAGAGTATTGAGTAGTATAGAGAACTCATGGAATGAATTGTATGACTCAATGCCACTGGCGACATCTGCCGAATGATTCAAAACGTATTACTCTCCTTTTGTCATAACTTGCTCCATTCATAATTTTGAAGTGAAACATTGATGCCTTTTGAAACATTTGTGATTTTTGTATGGAAAAAGAATGCAATAAGTTCCCTTTACTATTCAATACTTTCTGTCGTCGCTCTGTTTATGCAAAAACAAAAACAATTATTTCAGTGAGCTAAATATTGCTTTATTTATTTTAACAATATTACATCTAATGTTAAAGTAGATGTAAGAAAAAAGAAAGTGCAACTGCAAAAGAGCCTTAATCACAAAAACTATTCTTCTTTTTATTTTTCAATGTAACATTTACTAATGTCTTCATAGAAATTGAATAGGTACCGTTTAACAAAAAGGTGTTAACACATCGCCCGTGAGTTCGAACACTCATTGATTTAATTTTAAATGTTTCCTGGTTTTGGAAATTTTTGTGATTATTTGTGATTATCCTTACATATAGCATAATGATTGTTGCAATAGTATCATTCCGAACAAACGCAATTGAGGTTTTGCGTCATGATCCTAAATGGGGTAATTCATAAAATTTGACGAACTTTTTCTTAAAATATTGAATTAAGGAAATGTTAATTCTATTAGTGAACATTTCATAGTTTTTGAAAGTTTCCATAAAAAGAAAAAAAATTCATTAAAATTATGAACAGTTTCATTACCTTTTATGTTTGATTACCTTTTATAAAAATCAAATAAAGAACATTTCCATTAACTATATGAATGTTTCCATTAAGATTTATGAAAGTTTCGCGGAATTTTTTTTATCTGAGTAATGAATAATTGTCATAAAAGTGATGTATTATATATTATATATATAATTATATGACAATTATAATTTGTAGTTTAATTTGAAATACCTTTCGCAGTGCAAATTCAAAAAATTTTCAATACCATTGACAATTGTACTTATTTTCCAAGCATTTCCCTCATATTGGGCAGTTTTGGTTTTCAAATATTTTATACAGTACAGGCTTATGAATTAAAAAGTACAACGAGGCAATACCTATCGAAGCCACAAACCTCGAGATACAAAATACTTTAACATCAGAATTGCCAGCAGTCAAACAAATTCAAAACAATTAAAAGCATTCCCTTATTTCATTACAATTGGCATCCGATTCCACAACCTGCATTTGCATTGCCTGAGCAAATACAAATTCAAATTAAAATCCAATGCAAATTAAACAACCCCATGTATGATTATGAAACATAATTCATAATTTTAATGAATTTATTCTTGCTTTTTCATGAAACACTTCATTACAAAGATGTACTTTTTTATTAATAATATTTACTTTTTATTTTGAGCGTTCAGCAATGCAGGTGGAGTTTTAAACCTTTCCGACACTTTGCGGTATTTATATGTATATCAATGCTTTATAGATATGTTACTGGATTGTAGTACGTAATGTGTTAATTTTCCCTCTGGTATCTGTGATAAGGTCGTTGACCGTTGTCATGCGAATGCTATTTTGGGTTGAAATTTTAAAAATGTTCCCCATGTTTTCGATATGAAATTCTACGTCACTTGTATTCAATACCCTGTTGATAAAATTAGTGGCAGTGTTGAAGATTATTCTCTTCGTATGCATCGAGAAAAAGTTGACTAGTCCACCAGATGCAGTTGGCTTTTGATACTAGTAGACCATTACTTTGTTTGTATTCCTTATCAAAATCGAAGGTAAATAGGTACGGTAGTTTTCCTCTTTCTCCAATGTAGCTTGTATTTTTTTGGCTGAAGCTATTGAAATTCGTGAAGGTGATATCTATTGCACTTTGTTTCATAATCCCAAAGAGGTCATCTAAGTATTTCATCAATAAGTTAGGCCTAGTACCACAAAATTTCGGCTTTCATTCAATAGTTCCTCAGTAACTTGTTACATATGTCGGCATCTATAGGTGATGACGATAAATCAATAGGAAGTACCCGCGTTTGTAGATATAACTTGTTCTTGTATTGAAAATAACGATTTTCCTGGTTGAAAAATTTAAAAATCTTCATAAGCATGTTTTTGGTCATATTTATAAAACTTACTTCGTTGCCAATTTTTTCACAATCAGTTTTATAGCGAGGTCCACTTGAATATTTGGGAGTAATGAAATTAGGTCAAAAGAAATCACTAGCCAGCCCTTCATCCTCTACCGAAGTATTATATATCTTGCTCCTAAATTCCATACATACATTAATTTGCATTACTTTATCTAATGCAAATGCAAAAGACTTTTAAAAAAACAATTAAAAAATGCAATGCGAATGCAGGTTGTGATATCGGATGCCAAGTGCAATGAAATATGGGAATGCTTTTAATTATTTCGAATTTGTTTGACTGCTGGCAATTCAGAGTTTACAGTATTTTATATGTAGAGGTTTGTGGCTTCAATAGGTATTGTTTCATAATAGTAGGAAATTCACAACCCGGTACTGTATAAAACATAGATAAAGGAAATAATAGATATAGCGCGACCATTGTCAACTTTGTTCACTAGGTGCTGTCCTGTACTACTGCCACTTTCATTGAAGTTTCCCATAATTCTCATTGACGTTTATACAAAATTGTGGGAATTTTTTATGAAAATAATTTCAACAACGAAAAATGTGACAAAATTTAAATGATTTTACATAGTAATAGCATTTGTTTCTTATAGAAAAAAACTATTTCAAAGACATAAGGCCGGTTTTGGGATATCAATAGGACAAAACCCGTTAGACCACCCAATGATGAACATGCCGGAACGCCTTTTTAATCTAAACACTTCCCCGCGCAAAAACTGTAGCAACTTCTGTGGTCAAAAGATGCCAAAACCGTTAGAGTGTCTGAAGACTCTCAACAAGGAATGGTAGCTGAACTGGAGGAAAAACCAATTTATTAGGACATAGACGATGGTGATATGGCTTTGCAATTCGATGACCATCAGATATTCTAATTTAAGTAACGTGTTGTATTCTTGTTTCGCAGTGAAATTTTTGTTGAAAATTATTTTATCTTTTAGTATGAAATTTTAGAATTTTATGTCACATTTTTTTTTACTTTTTTTGGGAACAAAAAAGTCCAATTTATTGCTTTCAACGACATCTAGAAAATTACCCATTACACTAAATTTTCCCAACACTTGTGCTCCATCTATTAATGTACTTTATCTATGGCATAAAATATTTGGAAACCAAACCTGCCAGATGTGAAGGAAATGCTTTGAAAATAAATACAATTGCCAATAGTATTTAAATTTTTTTTAATTTGCATTTTTGGAGGTAATTCAAATTAAACTATTTACAACTTGTTAAATTCATTTGTGTTCCTTATATTGTACTTGGATTTATCAGTGTATCTTGCTAGTATTGTGGTGGTATTTGCGAAATCTACTAGCAGGCGCATTAATTGAAGAGCACTTCGGTCTTAGAGGATAGTCTACTTTATGTATTTTTGGTAGACCATAAAGCCTAGGTGCACAGCTGTCTCAGATTATAACATTCTCTTTCCTCGTTCATCAGTCTGCTGTACATCATCATATCGCTTCCTCATATTCTGATTTTTCCATCGCTACTGTGACATTCGCCTTGTCCGCCTCCATTATACAGATATTTCCATTTCCCTTCAAAAATATTTCAGTTTGTTCCACTGTTCCCTGTGTGCATTTTTGTCTTTTAGGAAATAAAAACAAATATTTATCTAGCTGGCTAATTATCATTTCGGTTTGGAAATTTTTTTTTTGGCACCAATACGTCTAACCTTTTTGCTCAGAGCCGACCCGATATAATCGGCGGTGGCGACCGAACCAATCTATTGTCAGCGTCGGCATCTAAGGGAGACTACGTTAACCGAAGACTCTGAATCCTATATCAAACACCCCGAAATGAGGCAGCAAGATTAAGTGACGTTTTTCGATAACTCGTCCTTGGAATTTAGAAAAATCTATGTTTTCTATGAAATGTCTAGGTTTGGAGGTATAAAGAAGCACACAATCTATGCCGAGGTCGGTATTAAACCCACACCAAAAGGGAAAAGCCTTAAGCCCGGCCACACTGAAAGCTTTAATAAACAAACAACTGCCGCACGAAACAAAAGTCAGTGATGTAAAGTATTTTACCATTAATATTTCCGGTGCTTAAGTATTGGGTCAAGCACAAACTGTCGTGGGTAACTACCCATTATTTCCCACGTACACTCAGGGAACTAATTGTTAGAAAAGAGGTTGTAGCAACCGTAAATTCGGTTGTTGCCATCGAATTGCGGTTGCTACAACCGAATTGAGGTTGTGACGACCGATTTTAGTCCCCACAACTGAAATTCGGTTGAAGCAATTTCACAATGCATTCGGTTGTGAAAGCTGAAAGTTTAATTATATTCGTTCTGTCAACTAAATTGTCTAAAATTTCGGTTGGAAGAACCGAATTTGGAATTAATTCGGATGCAACAACCGAAATTGATACCAAATTCGGTTGGAGTAATAGAATGTGACACCATTTCAGTAGCAGCAACCGAATTTGTCATCAATTCGGTTGTATCCATCGAATTTGGTATAAATTCGGTCGCAATAATCGAATTTAGCCTTAGGTCGGTTGCAACGACCGAATATGGCGTCAATTCGATTGCTGTAACCGGATTTCTATTGAATTATGTAGGTCTGACCGAATTCATTTTTAATTCGGTTACCACAACAAAATTCCATGTATTTCGTACCTGACGTTTAAAATTATAAATAGAAATATTAAATTCAAATATGCTAAGAATGAACAATTGTTACCGTCGCGGCTGTATCAATTTTTGTTTTGTGGTTGTTACCAAAGGTAAGTGAGAATATTGTAATTATATTTTATGTCTTAAAACGTATTTTTGTTTTGCAGAAAATGCTCAATCAAATATCCACTATTTTGCAGTGTTTTACGATCGGTCTTTTGAGACGCACGTCAGAATTGGTGCGGTGGCCCATGATGTCCAGGACTTCAAAAAAGGTCGGAACTGGCATGAATAAACAATCCATAACCCTAAAGATTTCCCTATATAAATGACTTTTTTTCCATTTGTAATTTCTTTGTAAGAATTTAGGAAAATAAATCATCAGGTTTAATTATTATTTCAAAATTATTTTGTGACACTATCGAAATTCGGTTGTAACAACCTCTAATTCGGCTGTGTCAACCTCCAATGAGATTGTGTCAACCTCCAATGAGGTTGTGACAACCTCCAATGAGGTTGTGACAACCTCTAATTTCGGTTACGGCTAATTCGGTTATCTCAACCGAATTTTTCTGTGAGTGTATTCTGGGTAATCGTGATGGGGAATTCCCACCGCTGTGGATAGCTGCCCATTACTTCCCCCTGCACTGTGGATAATGGATAATCGGTAGTTACCCATTCGCCACAACGAAGGTTAATGGGATAACCAGGGTAAAACATTACCCATGAAATACGCACCCCTGCCTCATGATCGTGAAGCGCAGTTAAAACACATTTTCCACCCATGGTACGATGAAAAATGTTGTAGGAGAAGTGATGAAAAGAAAGTTGCACGTACACAGAAAAAAATATTGGACTGTAAATTTCAATTAAAAATATAATTGAAGTTTTTCAAACAAACATTAATAATAATATTGGAGGTTGTGATAAAGTATTTTGCAGAAAGTTGAATTTTACAGCGCCGTTGGGATGCAATATGTGTGGCGGCGAATAATAGTGTTAAATTGTGTTGTTTCGTGATTAAAACTGCGTTTCTTGTAATTGTGTTTAATTGGCAAGTGTTTTTGAATACATTTTTATTGGAAATGAGTGTTTGCGTTGAGTGTTTTGTTTGCAATAAAATATGTGGCTCTCCCCATACATTTTGTATGCACTTGAAAAGACACAATTTGCCGTTTTTGGGCTTGTTGGAAAGGTCTTTAAGAGGCCTTTCAGAATCAATAAAAGAAAGTAGAAAAAGTCAAATCGCCGAGATACACAGCTTTCGCAAAAAAAGGGGAAAAAATCACATAACCTCAATTTTCTCAGCCAGATGGTAGCTAACTTATGTTTTTTTCTGTTGAAAGATAGCCATACCTCTTACCTTTCCAAAATGACCTAAACGAAGCCCAGAGGTCTTACCGTTCCAAAGTTATGACCATTTCTGCCGAAAATTTTTCTACTGTTTTTTTATTGATTCTGAAAGGCCTCTTAAAGACCTTTCCAACAAGCCCAAAAACAAAAAAATTCGACCACTGGCTCAGAAGTTAGCAACTTCACCCTACTACTCTCCGACCACCAATCCGAAAATGTTGAACCCGCTCCCATTTCGTACCCTTGCATTTTCGGACATGGTCCTAGTGGACATTTCTTCATGAAATGAGCCAAGGAATACGCTGGAGAAATTTGTCCGGAACTTCCTGAATCTCCTTGTATACACATATGTATTTACAACTATTTACATATTTACAATCCCTATCTAAGGTAAGAGGGTCTCGGCCTAAGGTGCGACCGTCATGAATTTGAAAGTAGAAGTAAGAAACCATTGCGGCGTCAGACGCGCTCTGTCCCATTTCTTTTTTACGCTAAAGATTTTTTCGTCGTTTTCGACAGCGTATTTGGTTCTGTTTGGTATTTTAATTGGAAAGTGGTATAAGTTGAAATACGATCGGGAAGAAAAAATGATTTCTCCGTCGACCGAAAATCCATCGACGTATGAGCCACTGATAGAGAAAGTGTCAGCGGCATATTTCCGGCCGAGATAATATCGGCGGCGGCGCAAAAACAATAAGAATTGAAGACGGCGGCGCGCCACTGCGGTTCCACTGTCTGGCGCATATATACAGATCTCATTCGATTACAACCGCCAGTTTCGATTTAGAAACTATCATAAAGTTTCGGCATTGTTCCGTGTATCCGATACAGAACTGTAGGTCAAGAAATTTGTAATAATGTGCAAACGGTTCACGTGTTCCTGGTTTCACTTACGAACCACTGGAACAAAAATTGATATTTTTATTTCCTCTACAACAGTAATTTTAAGTCGCTCTCACATTAAAATAATGGATTTAAAGAAATTTCCCATTATTTGCCAGAATTTGTTATCAACATCTCAAAATAATAAAATTTGTTATCTCAAAATAAAAACAAAAATTTAATTTAAATGTATAACAACGGAATTTCGGAATCTCAAGTGGGGGAAAAAACTCTACGCCATGGAAGATACTTATTGCCATGGGGAATAGTAGGAAAATTGTAAATTAATTGTCTTAACAATACGAGTATCAGATTGGTTAATCTGTTGAAACTTTCAATTGCATGTTGTTTTGAAGACCACAAATGCATCCGATTTTGATCAGCAGGTGAGATAAATTATATATCTTATCAAAATTCTTAAAAACAAAACAAAGTAGAATCGCAATTTCTAGTTTTATGCCGTCAAAATAACAAATGTTAGTGATATTTATAAAATAAATCGAGTGCATAAATATTTATAGCGTTCTTTCGATTTATAATGATTGGCTGCCTCATTTCATTACTACCAACGCTACTTTCGGAAATCAATGATAAACTCGAATAACCATCATATAATTTATTATAAAAACTTTCAAATAAAATATTCTGCTATTCCAAGATATGTATAAAAAAAATATATGGTTTCCCATTACATCCAAAGAAGGGACAGGGGAGACCTTCTCACAACTGAGCTGTGTTAACATAATTTTGTGAGGACTTTGTGGCCAATTAAGTAAGTAACATTACGAAAATAACATGTGCATGGCACAATTTTAATATATCTATTTATACGGTTTCCGAACATTATTTGACTAATGAGTAAAATTATTCAAAACGGGTTAATCAACAATCGAATTAATCGATGAATGAGAATTTCTGCTTATTCGATTGACTGATTAATCACGATATTGATTAATCAGCATTGTAATTGACCGATTCACACATTCACATCCCTACATCGCACATCCCTACTCACCCCTGTTTAGTTACAAAGGGAGGAGTACAGCAGAGATTGCTCTTGAGCATCGTCAGTCACTCCTTTGAAGTGGTCACGGGTTTCGCTTAAGGTCGAGTGTGAGTAATCGGAGCACCCGCATTGGGGATAGCATTTTCATGTCCAAATATTCATTTAAAATGCGATATACCCGTTTAGTTGAAATGCCTACAGCCTCAGCCTTTTATTCTCCAATCGTTCAATATCGTTCCATGAATTTTATATACGATTTATACGGTGACGACCTCTTATGGGCGACGTGAACGTTCGGCGTCGCTTGCACCGGTACGGTGGCAACAGAATTTATTGAAATTGATGATGCAGAGTCCTTTTAGTATTTACCAAGCCTTTTCTTGGTTTCTGCGATGGTTTTTTCCTAAAAAAAATATTGCTCGTGAAGCACAAGAAATTCATTTTTTTCCATATTCGTCGAAATTTACGAAGTTGCCTGCATTCCATGGCTGTCAAGACAAATTAAAAGAGAAGCAGAAGTCTACTAACACATGGTAGCGGACAGTAGCAACGATGATTTTTAATTATGATTTAATGACGCAAACTGTCACGGAGCTTTCAAACCGCTCCAGTACTGTGTAAAATGTTAGCGCTTGATAGAAACGTAGTTGATGATATCCTTACAGTTCTGAAAGATCTTCTGCTTCTTAGCAAGAAACAATTTGTTATAATTCCCAATATACAGATATTTTTGTTGGGATTAGAATGGCGCTATTTAACATTACCATTCTCTACAAACTTGTTTACATTTAGGTGGCCTTACTTATTTAGGTGGCTTCAATCAACCCACAGGTTTCAAGGGCCTTACAAAATGGGGACAACATGTTTCTTCAACCGGTTCGATCTTCAACTTTTGTGTTTCAGTTGATAACACTAAGCTCTCGCAGTCAATCCAACACCTGGCTTTTTCAGCGCAGTCTTGGTCGTTCTATTTTTCGATTTTCTTCGAACACGTCTTCGAATACATTTATTCTGAATCATTCTACTGACATGGCCTACCCAGCGTAACCGCATTATTTTGATTTGCATAACTACGTCGATTTCTGGGAACAGATTATTCAGCTCGTGTTTCGTCCGTCGTCGATACTCGCCGGTGTCTATTATAGGACCATATATTTTTCGGATCATTTTTCTCTAGAAGACTGTCAGAGATGTTTCATCAGCGTGGGATATGACCTAGGATTCTGCACCACAATGCAAGATAGGTTGTATAAGCGTCTGATATATTTCTCGAGGGACGGTCTTAACTCGGCAGTGCTTGCTTAGTCCAAAATAACACCTATTTGCCACCACAATTCTCCGGTTGATTTCTAGGCTGACGTTGTTACTTCTGTTTACGATAGATCCGACGGAACTACTACCTCGAAATTATACGGGTTATCAATGTTCACCCACTCCTCCAATCAGGTGGATTTAGTAATTCCTTCAATCATGTGGATTGTGCCATTCCCACTTTTACTGATTCCTTGGCAATTCTCGCTGATTTCGATATGTGGCTTTTGTAACATGTACATGTTTGCAAGCATTGTTTCCATGAATTGAAGATCGGCTGCATTTTGTATCTTTATTATTTGTCACGTTTTTGTTTTCAGCAGTTTGCAAAAAAGAAAGCCACATTTGCGTAACAAAAACTTAGATTATGATGTATTAATCATTGTGTCCCAAACATATTATATTGAATAGCAACCACAGTGTGTTTCGACAAAGGTATACTATATTTACTACAAGCTATAAACAAGTTATATTTGTATCCAGATAACAAAAATTACATATTTTTCGGCGTGTAGTTTTACTCGTGTTGATTGCAGCTTTTCTCAGGATGAACGAAAAGGTTCAAGAGGTCGCACAATAAAGTATCGCCCTGGCTGAGACCTTGATTTGTAAATGGTTCGGTGAAGTCTTTACTGAATTTCGTGTCGGTTAGTGTCATTCTACAAAGTCGCGTCAGCTTAGGAGGATTACCACATGCTGCAAAATTTGTATTTTGTTGTTGTTTGAATGCAAATAAAGTATACTTGTGTCCAAACACATTGTGTTTGCTATTCAATATAATATATTTGGGACATAATGAATGTTTGAAAAATTGCTGAAAAGGCTGAAAGGTGACAGGCGATAAAGAAACAAAAAAAACAGATCTTTAATTCACGAAACAGTCCTTGCAAACATGTACATGGTTTCTACAATATGTTGCCGCGACCGCTAGTTTTCAGCGTGCAATCTCCGTCAAAACTTTGTACAGTTTTCCCCGTTTCGGGCTATCGAAGGCAGACTTATGATCTACTAAGATGTAGTACGCAGCCTTATGAGCTACAAATGTTTGCAGACATGTACATGGTTCCTGCAATATGTTGCTGGCATCGCTATTTTTCAGCGTGCAAGCTAGGGCATAGCTTTGTACAGTTTTCACCGTGTCGAGCTATCGAAGTTAGCCTTATAATCTACTAAGAGGTGGTAGGTGTTGATTTATTTTCTCCAGGATTTATTGTAATGGTAATATCTGTTCGATAGTTGATTTTCCAGGCCTAAAGCCACACTGATTAGGATAGACCAAGTCTGCAACAAATGGCTTAAGTCTTTAGCACATTACGCTCAAGAGGACTGTAGGCGATGAATAAAAGGTTTATTCCAGGATAGTTGATACAAACACTCGGGTCACCTTATAGAAACCCGAACACAGTGTGCTAAGGCTCCAATCGCCAGGCATGCAGTCGTAAAGCCAGATTTTACTTACGAGCTGATGCATGTGTCTTTCCAACTCGTAGCTGCCATCCTTGAACAGTTCATCCCGTCTCCCATCAGCACCTGCGGATTTTTTGTTCTTAAGCTGGGTAACTGCAGTTCTAAGATCGCTTTGTCTATCAGGAGGGAAGTCGATTCCATCGTCCTTAATTTTTCTCAAAAGAGAGTAAAGCAGAGAAGTGAGCTCTCCATTCGCAATATACTCTGTGTATCTGTAATAAGATTCTCGTCCTATCTCTGCGAAAGGGATACCCTGATCAATTTCCGTTGGTTTGACTTTTCGGTAGAATTTACCGGCCTCATTCTTCCTCTGCAAGATTAAATTTTTTCTGTCTTGAGCTTTCTCCACAACCGTTTTTCTTCTTAATTAAAAGTTTATCAGTTTTATACCGAAGTTTATACCGCTCTTCGCGACTCGCGTTGCAACTGACTGAAGCGTTGCCATACGTACAGCGTTCTTTTCATCACTTGCCATGCGACACTCTTCTTCGCACCATGGCTTGTCTTTTAGCGGCTTTCATAACCTAGTACAGTGGGAAATATCATAACGTTGCCAAAAAAAAATTTTGAAATAAGTTTTGAGGACCACCCCAAAAGTAACGAACACTTTTGTATATGTAACTAGACACTACAATTTATCTTCAGTCATAAATCTATGATTCTCGTTTATAATACTTTATTGCAATTTTTATGACATTTGCAATAATTTTCAAAGAAATTTTGCATAACACCATTCCCACTGTGATTAAAATTACTTCCTTTCTGCTGAATACCACCCTATAAGATTTGCAATGCAAATCGATCATAAAATGCTATGATACTCCGGTACTCCGGTACTGCGTCATGCATCCTTCATCCATTTGAAAAGAAAAACATGAAAAAATAGCTCATAAAAAATAAGTTGTAAAATAAAGCGAGATTAATAAAAAAAAACAAACGGGAAGGCTGTGTTGTAAACAACTAAACGAGCGAAATCAAAAGTCACAGGAAACTTTGCTGGCACACGAAAAAGTGTCAATAGAGTTACAAAACCTTTTAACATGACATGACCCACAAAAAGGCCATAAAATCGTTACAAAATGTTTGTTTAAATGTCACGACCCAAGGAAGGAAACATTGTGATGCCAAAAAGGATGTGGCAACACGACACCAACCAACAACCCCCTAGGTTGAGGTTGCTGCTGATAATGATGACGTTGCTTGCGACGAAGAAGAAGTTTAATATACTGGCAATGATGATGTTGTAGGCGATAAGGGCCATCAATAACGGATTCATTATCCAAAAATCAAATGCATATTCATCAATGAATAAATGTTAATAATATAATAATAACACTTTGTTTGCTGATTTTTGTGATGTTTATAAAAAAAAGAAGGAAAAGAAAACATCATGTAATATCAATAGAAATGTCATAAATTTTATTACCTTTGATTTTTTATGACCTAAATCGTAAAAAAAATAACTAAGTATACAAAGAAGAGAAAAAAACCCTAGAAATGTTGCAGAAAGGAAACTAACCCTCGGAAAATGAATGGTTTCCAATCGGGATGTATAATGTGATATAATGTTAACATTCTCTTTAGTTTTATGACCAAAAGCTGTCCACTTCCATATGGTGATTGTTTTCAATTAACTGAGACTTGTGGGAATTGTATGTTAACAGGTTTTTTTGTTTCTTTAATTGCGCTCCACCGAAATGATATGACTTAATATGTTCCGATCTAAAATCCCAATAAGGCTCTGTTACATACTGTCCCAATTGCTATCATATGCTTGAAAAAGATTTCCTCTGTTTTAACTAAACTATCGCTTATTTTAATATTCGTTATCGTTGCATAACTCAAGGCAACACACAAAATATGTATATCAAGAGCAATATAACATTAGCAAAGACACAAACCAATAATAATATACAGTGTCTCAGAGTAACTCGGAGTCTCTATCCAAAAGCAAATCAGAAAATTGTATACATATATTAATTACAATTTTTCCTTTGAGTTTATAATCTTTAAAGGTAGTAGGTATCACGTACAAATGAGGGGAGGAATTGACGGCACTAAAAAATCCCAATCGTTTTCGAAGGCTTGCCAATTTGACATTTATGAACTAGTAGATAATTAATTAAAAGTTCGAAATTTTCGAAATGGGTCTCTTTTCGTTTGAAAAAATTGAGAAACATTAAAAACCTTCTTCCAATCTTCTGAGTCTTCAACTCAAACTGTAAGTTATCTAAGAAATAAATTCAAAAGAAGTAGAGTGCCTTCAAGTCAGTTTGTGGATCTATTTATAAAGCGACATTGCACTATGGCTTTCACGCGCGTGTTCGACGCATGCCTAGCGCCTTTTGTGGGCGAGAGGTGTGGTGTTGCTGGCGGGGTAGACTGTCACGCACGATTCGAAAAGTTGTGGGGAGTTTTAACGTTTCTCGCTCTTCACTTTCGTATTTTTGTAATTTTTTCATATTAATTATCATGTCGAAGTGAAAAGGTGTAATCGATCGGATCGGCTATCCTAGCGGCGGCGGCAGAGCCAGCGTTTCCAGGAGAGGCCAGCACTATGCCGTAGGCTAAGTATGACAATGACATGATCGAACACAGTTTCGTGATTGACTTTGTAGTTTCTTGCTTGTTGTGGTTGCAACATGAGTTGTAAATCAGGACAATGCCAATAACTGATCGATTATAAAAAAATAAAATAAAAATAAATGGTTTCCCATTACATCCCATGAAGGGACCGCTTTCCAGTTTTCACTCACTGATTGGGACCTGATTGGGACCTACTGATCGAAAAAGTTATACGCCGCGCCGATTTCGAAAGCGGTGGAGCCGGCGGCGTGGCTAGGCGGGGTAAATGTCTACCACGGGGGCTTCGATAACACCCAAACTAGTCGCATTTGGGGCTCGAGAAATCCACACGTGAAACACCGATGCATCCACTACGAGTCACTGTTGGGTGCAGTTTTTGGCCACTAGCAGCCGTTACCGTCAATGTCCCGTGTTAATGCCGTGTTCAGCTAATTTTTGTTTCCAAAACTAGAAGACGAGGGCAAGGACGACGTATGGTCTCAACAGGACGGCGCTACGTGCCATACAGCCAACGTTTCAATCGAACTTTTGCACACAATGGTCGAAAACTGTATAATAAACCTAATATCTTAAGTCCATTGGTCGCCTTGCTGCTTCGATTTGGCCCCATTTGACTATGGTTTTTGGGCGCTGTGAAAGACAACTGTTCGCCCAATCGAAAATGTAGTGAAAAATTGTGTAAATCCAATGAGGTTCTGTAATGCAAGTCGTGGAAGCCATTTGAGCGATGTTGTATACCAATAAAATCATAATTTTGATTGATTACAATATTTTTTGTAAAACGAAATTAAATTCCAAATTTTATAGAGACCACAATCATGAAGTATCGTATTTAATTGTATTATTGTGTAAAATTGTTCTCGGAGGACGGGGTCTATCCCGAAAAACAGTTTACTGGATCTATACAGCCATTGTCTCTTGGTGGCCGGTACTGAAAAAATCACATACCTAAGTTACACACTCATTTCATACATACTGAAAAAATCTGTATTTTTTGTTGATGTTTTGGATGCAAATATGAACTGGTTGTAGCTTGCCGAAAAAACAGTATACTTGTATCCAAACACATTGTGTTTGCTATTCAATATTACATGTTGTTGACCCAAATGAGGGTTGCTTGTTAAAACTGCTAAAAAGGAAAACGTGGCAGAAAACAAAGAAACCAAAAAGCAGCCGATCTTAGTTCATAAAAAAAATGCTTGCAAACATATTCATGGTTCCTGCAATATGTTGCTGGGCCGTATTTTTTCAGCGTGTATAAAGGGATGCTTGTGGCCATCGGTGGTGAAATGGTTAGGGTGCGTGCGTCTTGTACACGAGATCCTGGGTTCGATCCCTGCTCTGACCACCTTCAATGTCTTTCAATGGCATAGTGACGGCGACACTATCGAGTATTTGGCCACGTAAAAGCTTCTGAAAATACTGTTCGGAACCGGTATAAAACTGTAGGTCACAATCAGTGAGTATAAATATAGAAAGCGCACATCTCTCTGGTAACCATTTATTTTATTTTTTATTAAGGGATGTTTAAGCTATATTATACCACATCCAGATATTCCAGGATTCCAAATAGTGTTCCTCAATAAGGCCTTGAGATTATTTATTGATAGATCTAATATGAAGTCAGATCCCAAGTCACAGTAGCATCGAAGTAGTTTGTTTATGGATCTACGGTGACCCATCATAGAAGCACGTAACATGATACCCACTTCTACTCTTGAGAGAAACATCTATACCCAATTCCGGCCAGGCGGGACTGCTGGGGCTCCAAACAAGACGATAAAGTAGATTTTAGAGTATGGTCTACAGAGGTTGGTCTAGACTTTGCACAAGGTATACCAGATCATTGAACGTCTTTCAGGTAGAAGTTATTGCAATCGGAGAAGTTCCCTTTTTTACCTCTGACCAACACACAAAGGGTGCGCCTACAAATGCAGTGCATTGCATTGGACTTAGGAAGTAGAGGAGAGAATAGTGTTGGTTGATGATCGACTTAAACTTGTTGATACCATAAGTACAAAGTGGGGCAAAAGTAATCACCCAATGTTCTTTTGCTGGATTTTTTTTTTATGGAAATCTTTGGTTCTGCTTGTGAAATTTGTTTATTTAATCCATTTGATTTTATTCCATCAAGTTGAGAAAATGCCAAGTGGCCACCGCCAGAGTTGATGGCCATACGGGCTCGTTTTTTGGCATTTCCATCACTCTTGCCAGAACTTCGGGCGACACGGTCTTGCATTCCTGGCGAATATTTTCCTTAAGGGCTCCAAGAGTCTGACGAGTGTTGACGTAAACCCGCGACTGCAAAAACCCTCATAAAAAGAAGTCTGGAATGGTTAAATCGGGTGATATAGCAAGCCAGTGCAAATCACCAAAACGAGAGATTGAGCTTCAGAATATCGGTTGTGTGTAGTGTGCGCCGTTGTACCGTCCTGTTGGAACCACATGTTCTCCAGTCCCTATTCATACAATTGAGAATAAAGAAATTCAGTAATCATGGCTCTGAAGCGCGCGCCCTCCACACAGATTTCTAAAAAAAAAAGTCCTGATGACTCCTGCATCTTAAACAGCACACCACGCAGTAACTTTGAGCGGGTATAATGGTTCTTTGTGGGGTTCTTCGTTTTGGTGCCCCAGAAACGATTATTTTGTTTATTCACATTGCTCATGATAATTTTCGATGAAAAATCGTCCACATCTTCGTTCAGATTCAGGATGGCTTGAGCGTAGAGTACACGAGTTTGGCGGTCAACAGCTTACAGCTGATGCACTGTCTGCACTTTTAAAGGGAACATCTTCAAATCTGTCATCAAAATTCGCGTAGGGACCGCTGGCTAAAGCCCAATTACGTGGCACGTCGTCTGGTCGATGTTCCCGGCTCCTCTTCGACATCTTGGGCAACAGCAGTGATATTCTCAGCAGAACGGCTGCTGCGGGGCCGGCCAGCCTTGGGAAGATCTCGTGTTGTCCCAGTCTCTTCAAGGCGAGTGGCCAGACGCCGCAGTGTTTATTCAGTTGGTGTCGGACGGCCAGGAAATCTGCGATGAAATTCACGCTGCGCCAACACAAGCGACGAATGAATGGAAAGAAAACATGGAAACAATTATTCCACGTTCTTGTGGAGTAAACCGATTCATGGCTCATCGATTTGTATTCTATGTTTGTTTACTTCACAAATGTCAAAACCGAATTGACAATCATGTCCTTAGGATGTTTACTATTACCTTTTAATAGGGAATACAGTCGGCGACAGCTTATTCGACATACGGACTGTTGTACTGAAAAACGAATACTCTCTGTAGTATGTAGTTCTGTCCACTGGTCAAGTGGCAATAAATGGATGTGAATCCCTAGACAACATTGTCGGACGTTTAAATACACTGACCTCCGACATGAAGTCATGTACCTCAGAGGAACACTTCCTATGGAAATATCGATAGAACAACGATACACAGCTTACATTTCGACCATATTCGAAGGATTTATTAGAGTTGGCTATCCTGCTGTCACCTATTAGCATCATCCCTGTCCTTTGTACACGTTCTGACCTCAAGAATAGCCCAAAACTGCCGCTGATCTCGAAATAAGATTGTCAGGCAATTTGATATCCATCTTATATGGATGCCGGGCACAGGATTATTCCAGGGATGCATACATCATAGGAGCTGGCGAGATTAGGGACTACTTTACCTATTCTACAGGATAAGAAGCATATGGGTGTGGATGTAAGCTGATATTGAAAACTGAAGCTCCCAGACAGGCGAATGATTGATGTGCTGGAGGCACAAATGCAAAATCGCCAGGCAAGTATAGAGAATTTATGACCTGAATCGCACGCTAAACTTTATATCCACTCCCAGGAAGAATATCTCTACACTAGTAGCTGTGATCACTGGACACCGTTTAATAGGTAGACCTACGTCTACACTTTGAAACTCATCCATGATTGCTGTAGAAGATAAGGGTATGAAGAGGAGGTCAAGAGCGTTGAACACCTCCAATGCTACAGCTCGGACTTTAAAATTGTTATACACTGTGTCAATACGATTTGTTAAAAATAATATTTTGCCAGGTGCGATTTAGAAGGATTTATTTAAAATATTGTTTATTTAAAATTTTTCTATTCATCATATGTAACCAAATGTGAACATGCAATTTAAAATAACCCAAAATCTTTATACAACAATTTATGAAGCTGCAACAACACCAGCAATAACGCCTCCAGCTTCAACTACTTTTTTGGCAGTGCCAATATGATCGGCAGCTTTGCCAACGGATTTGGCAGCTTTGTGCTTTGGTGGAAATGAAAACGAAATACATATAATTTTAATGTGATACAAAAAGCCATTTCCAACTTACCAATTCATGGCCAACTTTACCCAAGAAATGGGCTTCTGTAGCTTGTTGACCCAAAACGCACAAAACTAAAATAGCCAGGAAAGCGAAATATTTGTAATAGTTCATGATGGCGATCGGTTTGGGTTAAACACTGCAGGCGAATGCTTCTGGTTCAATATTTCTTTCGAAATTTTATAGCAAATTCTGACCGCTGTCATGTAAATAGTTTTTTTATCGTAGACAATCCTTTCCTTATCAAAGTAATTAATAGTTTGGAAAAAGGTAAAATGCTATGTAGCTTTAAAATCAATTAGATAATAGTTTACAAATGATTTGTATTATATTGCAATTATTACAATGAAATGAAAACGTTTTGTAACAGGGATGGAATATGTTAGTTTCATGGGATTTTACTTTGCTGTAGTGAAAAGTTTCGTACAACGGGAGAAGTTATCGTTGATGCAATCAAATATAGCCTACAAGATTTTTATCGAATTTTCGTCATTGCTTTGCTGTAGAATCTCAAGTTGTCTTACTGCAACGAATATCACAATTGTGCATTCTGCGGAGAACAAATTTAAATAGTTAAGTGTTTGAAATTTATACAATTGTTTCTTGGGTTGCCCGTAATTCTTTCAATATTTGATTTATTAATAATGTCGTTTTACAAAGCATTCGAAGTTGACAAAATAAAAGCTGTACTGCTACCAATTAGTCGTTTATGCAACATAGCTAATTTTTATTGTATTGTCGTATGCAACGCTGATTTTATTCCACCAAAAAAATTCGGTACTCTTTTCTTGCAACTGTGCATAAACCTACGGACATAAAATTAACGTGGAAAAATAAAAAACTAATTCTATGCTGCCTCTCAATCAAGTTGGAAACCATAAAATTTAATTTGGAATCGAACGAAATACGAGGGTTGCATTTTATGTTTCGGGACTTCGCAACCCTAGTGCTGCAATCTGGCAACTGACAAGCTCTATCGTAAAGTTGGACATTTTTGAGGTTATGCGTACTCAGAACGTTTGGACATACGAGCACTATTTGTGTTGATTACAGTAACTTAAAGATTCATCTCGGCCCAAAAATGGAATTAAATCGTGAACATTTTCGTGCGATCATTTTTTACAACTTTCGACGTGGATTAACTCAGCAACAGTGCTTGGATGAACTTAATTCAATTTTTGGCGATGAAGGTCTATCAAGGACCAGTGTTTATCGGTGGTATGGTGAATTCAATCGTGGTCGTAGTACACTCCAAGTCGAATTTCGTGAAGGTCGTCCAAAATCAGCTGTTGTTCCGAAAACCATTGCTGCTGTGCGCGAACAGATTTTGCAAGATCGTCATGTGACCTATCGTGAGATTGAGACAACCTTAGGCAATAGTGGGACCAGCATATGTACATTCAATATTGCATAAACATTTGACTGTCAAAAAAATGTGTTCTCGGTGGATCCCACACAATTTGTCAATCGCTCAAAAAAAGGCTCGTGGCCGAAAGAAATGCTCCAAAAATACGATCGCGGTGCTTCGAAACACGTCTGTGACATCGTGACAAATGATGAATCCTGGATTTACGCGTATGAGCCCGAAAGTAAACAGCAGTCAACTGTATGGGTGTTTCAAGATGAGCCAAATTCAACAAAAGTTGTTCGCGCCCGTAGCACTTTCAAGCAAATGGTCGCCTGTTTTTTCAGAAAAACCGGACATGTCGCAACTATACCACTAGAACAACGCAGAACAGTGAATTCTGAGTGGTACACAAACATTTGTTTGTCAGTTGTCTTCCAAGAAATCAGGAAAACCAACCGCCGAAGACGGTTCGCTCTTCACCACGACAATGCGAGCTCTCACACATCGGCTGAAACAACTGCATTTTTGAGCACCCAAAACATCGATTTGATGGGTCATCCGCCGTATAGTCCTGACTCGGCACCGAATGACTTCTTTTTATTCCCGTACTTAAAATACAAACTGAGCGGTCAACGTTTTTCGACACTTGAAGAAGCGGTTGCTGCATTCAGAATGCATGTTTTGGAGATAGCTCAATCAGAGTGGCAAAAGTGTTTCGACAATTGGCTCAAACGCATGCAAAAGTGTATAAATCTGAATGGGGACTATTTTGAAAAACAAAACAAGAAAAAAATATGAAATTGAGGGCATGAGAATTAAAACTCGGTAAAGACCATTTTTGGTGAAATGCGTTTTTTCACATATTCTTGTTCTCTAGACCAAGGCGCACCCTCTGATATAACATCCACACCTCTATAGTTCCTAGTTTGGCCGCTAGGGAGCATCAAAGTACATCCATATTGTCAGTGAGTATGAAAACAAGGTATTCAGAAAACATTTTTTTGCTTCTCCTGAAAAGTTGCAAAAATGGTATTTACCGAGTTTTAATTCTCATGCCCTCAATTGTTATATATTCCAAAATATAGAGCACCATAAGTCCTGGTACACGATTAAACGCCTCCCACTATCAGTAATACAAAGATTGAAAGCTCTCAATTATGTGCCTATAATTTATTCCTCCTTTTGGTGGTTCCCGGTCTACGGTAGAATATTTTTTTCTAGCAGCTAAAGTCAAGGCTTTCCGAGGAGCAGCCTGATTGATTATGTGAACACTGATGCGGTTTAGTAAATGACTGATGTCACTGAAGCTCATAAAAATATCGGGCATATTCCTTTGTTCTTGAAAGGCGGCCCCATGAGCCAAACATATAGGCCAACGGCTGATAAAACCCAATAGAAGAAAATCCAGGCTCGAAATATTGTAACCTGGTCAGCGTCTGACCCATAAAGGAGGGCTGCAATCAAATATCCTGGCACTAGGTAAAATGCAACAAATAGGTGAACTGGGTTTGCCTGCCGCCACCGTTTATAATGGCAGTGAATAGACATAAACAAAAAATCCCGTGGAATAACTATTTCATCTATAGCATATAAGGTTCTACAAAGTATATTCTGGGAAAGACTAAAACCAATCATCGATGACCAAATTTGAGCATACCAGTGTGACTTTAGGCCTGGAAATTCGACAACTGAGCAGATTGTCACGCTACGCGAAATCCTAGAGAAGACCCACAAAAACAAATCGACACCTATCATCTATTTGTCGATTATAAGGCGGCCTTGGATATCCCGATACGGGAGAAATTCTACAAAGCAGGTCCTGAGCTTGGTATTTATAGGTGTTTTTTTGTGACATGTAGAAATTTTATAATAATATAATATTTATAATTTTGTGACCCTAATATGGTTTCGTTTCTTGACAACTGCTGCAAAAAAAACGTGACAGACAACACCGAAACAAAAAAGCAGCAGTTGACAATCTGCTGTACGTACACGCGGAAAAATATGGGCCTCAGCAACATATTGCAGGAAACTTGTAAAGGGGTTTTCAAAAGAGACGCTACAAAAGTAAATCGATAGGGACAGCAAACGACGCCATATTTTTTTCCCGCTCTTTTGACATTTGTCTTCAGTAAGGTTTATACGAAAGATATACGAGCCAACAACGAGTCGATATTATTAAAATTTACTATCGAAATTTGGAGTCAGTGGCCTCAACTTTAAGAGCGCTACGTCCAATTTATGGTTGTCATAATCGTCCTACCAGATCGACAATTGAATCCACAGGTACAGTACAAAATGTTCCCGTGCCAGTGAGACAAAGAAATGCCCGTAGTGTCGAGAATATTGCTGCCGCTGAGGCTTCAGTTCAAGAAAGCCCACATGTGTCTCTCACACGTCGTTCTCAAGCGTTGGGCATCTCTGTGACGTCGTTGTGGCGAATTTTTGCGAAAAGATCTTGGCCTACATCCTTACAAGATCAAATTGAAGCCGCTTGACCACCATAAGCGTCGTTTGTTCGTGAATTGGGCTGAGCAACAACTTGAAAATGATTCGGTCTTTCATCGGAAAATCATCTTCAGCGATGAGGATCATTTCTGGCTGAATGGCTTCGTCAATAAGCAAAATTTGCGTTATTGGTCAGACAGCAATCCACACATAATCCATGAGTCATCATTGCATCCCGAAAAAATTACGGTTTGGTGCGGTTTATGGACCGGCGGCGTCATTGGGCCGTACTTCTTCTGTGATGATCAAGACCGGCACATTACTGTGAATGCGAATCGCTACCGTTCAATGATAACCGAATATTTTTGGCCCCAATTGGATAATATGGACTTGGAGGACATGTGGTTGTAACAGGACGGCGCCACAAGCCACACAGCGAATGCCACAATCAATTTATTGAAAACCAAGTTTGGTGAACGTGTTATCTCACGAAATAGCCCAGTCGATTGGCCGCCTCGGTCGCGCGATTTGACGCCGTTAGATTATTTCCTGTGGGGCTACGTCAAGCCTATGGTCTATGCCAACAAGCCAGCGACGATTGATGAACTTCGTACGAATATCGAACGTGAAATTGCAGCAGTATCGGCCGATTTATGCTTGAAACCGTCGAAAATTGGGTTCAGCGTCTGGACTTCTGCAAGCGTGCCCGTGGTGGCCATGCAAAAGAAATCGAGTTCCATATATAATGGCATCGAACGTACTTTCACAGGAATAAAGAATAAAGAATTGGTATCTGAAACCGGTTTTGTTTTATTTAAAAAATCTTTTGTAGCGCTCTTATTGAAAAACCCGTTACATGTTTGCAAGTATTGTTTTCATGAATTAAAGATCTACTGCCTTTTGGTTTCTTTATTGTCTGTCTCGTTTTTGATTTTAGCAGTTTTTAACAAGGACAGCAACATTTGGGTCTCAAAAATATTAATTAATTGTTTTTGTGTCCAAAATCATTGTGTCCCAAACATGAAATATTGAATACCAACCACAATGTGTTTGGGCACAAGTGTAGTATGTTTAGATTTTGCAGCGTGTAAGTATATAGATGTTCCAAACATCTATGGACACCAAACATATTCACCTATTGTGGTGGGCTATAAAGGGAAGAGAGGGAGAGGAAGAGAGCTAAAAGAAAAATGTTATAAATAAATTCTTTCTTAGATACCAAAATTTATCCTGATCTTTTATTTATAGATATCAATCTACCGCTTTCTGTTGTTCGGTGACTTATAGTGAAATTTTACGTAGAATATTTTTCTAATACACACCAACCCCTGGAATGAAGTTTTGTGGTACATTTTAGCGCCAAATCGGAATAAATAGGAAATTAACCCTTAAATGGATTTTCAATTTTGACTTATTTTTGACATTTAAGTTGAGTTTTGAGCTTTGGTGCGTTAAAAAACTTATAGTAGAAATATTTTTGTAGTTAATTTTAGCCCTTGACATCCCTATTTTAGGGTTTTTTTTACCCTTTTCCACAACAAGAACAAAAGCGACCCGGTAGAAGGTTAAAGTATTACACAAAAATGCTTCTCGTAAATGTTTACATAGAGATACTGAACACATCCTATACCTAAAATGTAAGGATAACAAGGTTTCCTATGCCGATTCATCATAAAAATGTGCAAAAGGAGGACAATTTCACCCCCCTCCCCCTCCCTTGAACAAATTCAGATGTAAACTTTCGAAACACGTATTTTGTATTAACACCCCCTACTAGAATCCGGTGTCGGAAACTTGTTATTTTCGAAAACGTTTCACTGTGTGTAATGAGAATTTTACTTGATAACAACAGATAGTGGCTTAAGTGTAGTGGAGTAAGAATATAATGCAAAAGATTTTGCGAATTCAAAAAAAAAATTGATATTGGATTCATAAAATATTCTTTATTAACGAAGTCCATAATTTAATTATCTGCATAGACTGGTAATCAGTTCATTCGCTACAAATAATTTCGCCATTAAGTTTTTTTACTGCGAAAATGAGCAGCAACGACGTATCAGTGTTGGCAACTGTAATATTCTCTATGTAAACATCTAATTTTATAATTATTTGAACGAGCGTTGACCACATTGACAATTTCTTCCTACAGAGTTACAACAAATGAACTCGACGAAAAAAATTACAGTATTTCACCTGCCCCTTTCGATTTTGATGATATTTGGTGTGTATGTAGTTCTTTATAAGAAAATAAAATGTGTCAATTTCTGGACCTCGGACATTTTGGTTCGCGAACTATGGCACCTTGTAAAATGTGAAAAACCGTAAAACTGTTGAAATGTATAGCTGATGTATAAATGTATAAATGCATGTATAGCATGCATTTGCTAAAACAAATGTATAGCTGAAGAAATAGTTATAACTCTAAAACTACTTGTAGTAAAAATCTTATTATGGTCTAATTTTGAAGGCATTAAAAGGGTCTTTAAAATGTTACACAACTTGCATTATATTCTTGAAAGGTCAAAGGTCATTTCGTATGACCTAAAGTTCAGGAAGATATATCTCAGAAAGCGAAATTTTTAAAATTCTACAAAAAATATATGCTGGTTCCTAACTGTTTCTTTACGCGTATGCGAAATTTCAAGAGGGTATTTTTTCAAAGTCCAGAGATATTAAAGAAAATGTGAAGCTATGTACAACATTTTTATTTTTTTTTCAATTTTTTACTCCTAGAAAAAAAAGACAAAACATCATTTTCGATTTTGATGAAATTTGGCGCGTATTGAGTTCTGTGTAAAAAAACAACATGTGCCAATTTTTTGTTTTACTTTTATATTTTGTATTCTAAAGTTTCAAAACTCGGCAATTAGTGGTCTAAAAAATAATACTAAGTTTAAAAATATTTTTAACGCTATTTTTATTAATATGAATTTAAGTGTAAATATTTTCCTTTATAAAATCTGTATCCCCGGAGTAATGTTTTGCGATTAGTTTTGCCTTTCCTTCTGGAACAAAGCAATGATATTTCTGTGTTCCAGGAATGGTACGTAGTCCAACAAATCTTTGGCGTAGAAATTCTTCTTCATCATTGTGATATTTTTCTGTTAAAAATCACATACCAGGACCGCAGTCTGTTCTTTTGCAAGGAATGAGTGAGGCCGTAGTATTTCTAATTTTTCGCATAATGAATCCAAAAGTTTATCAGTTTGTTTTATCATTGTTTCCAAACTGTTTCTATAGACAGTTACCCATTGCTTGTATGTTATTTCATCTATTCATGTTCTTTCAAAATTAGTTTAAGTTTTTCCTTCAAATATTGTATTCCTGGACACATGCAACATTTGCCAAGATAGCGGTATGGCGACGCGGGACTGCATAAAATTTTGTTGAAACAGTCTTTATATGTTTTGAGCTTGAAATCTTCAGCATTATCAGTTATTTGTTTTAAATTGATTGCATGTATCATTAATTTAACATTTTGATGTTTTAAACACACACATACATTATGAGAGCCACATGCATTTGCCAAAACAACATTTCGTGGGCGAAGCTCGCAAAATTTTGATAATCCAATTCTTTGTTCTGCATGTCTTTCGGGGAAAAAAGCATATACTTCGCGTAAGTTTCCAAGCAAAAGTTTTTTAGTTTTTCTTAGCTTTACACCATTTTCAATACCAATATTTACATCCAGGCATGCATCTGCTGACATCATCGCTTTTGTCGGAAGCCAATGTTTTTCCATGAATATTTTTCAAGACCTACGACTAGTATGTTTGAAATAAAATAAAGGTGCTGTACTTTTCCTCACATTTTATTTAATAACTCCGGACATTGCAGAGACTCCATCCTAAAATTTTGCACACGCGTAAAGAAACGGTTAGGAACCAACATATATTTTTTTGTAGATTTTGAAAAATTTCGCTTTCTGAGATATATCTTCCCCAACTTTAGGTCATGCGATATGACCTTTGACCATTCAAGAATAAAATGTAAGTTGTATAACATTTTAAAGACCATTTTAATACCTACAAAATAAGACCATAATAAGATTTTAATTAAAAGTACTTTCAGAGTTATAAATATTGTTTCAGAAACACATTTAAAAATTTCCACGATTTTCCTCACTTTTCAAGGCGCCATAGTTCACGAATCAATACGGTCACAGGTCCAGAAATTGGCACATCTTATTTTCTTATACAGATCTACAATTGCACTAAATTTCATCAAAATCGAAGGGGGTAAAGGAAATACTTTCGTCGAGTTCATTTGTTTTAACTCTACAACTTTATTGATCTATATAGGGTGATTCAGAAAGTTCTGGACAAATTTCTCCAGCATATTCCTTGGCTCATTTCATGCAGAAAAGTCCCCTAGGACCATGTCCGAAAATGCAAGGGTTCGAAATGGCAGCGGGTTCAAAATTTTCGGATTGGTGGTCGGAGGGTAGTAGGGTTAAGTTGCTAACTTATGAGCCAGTGGATTTTTTTGGGCTTGTTGGAAAGGTCTTTAAGAGGCCTTTCAGAATTAATTTAAAAAGAAGTAGAAAAAAGTCAAATCGCCGAAATACAGAGCTTTCGGAAAAAAATGGAAAAATCAAATTCACATAACCTCAATTTGCTCAGCCAGATGACAGGTAACTTATGTTTTTTTTCTGTTGAGCCATACCTCTTACCTTTACAAAATGACCTAAGCGAAGCCCAGAGGTCTTACCGTTCCAAACTTATGACCATTTTACTGATGTTTTTTTTCTGTTGAGCCATACCTCTTACCTTTACAAAATGACCTAAGCGAAGCCCAGAGGTCTTACCGTTCCAAACTTATGACCATTTTACTGAAATGGAAAAATTTTTGTATTTGTTTTTGGAAGCGAAATAACAGCACACATTTATTTGTTTACGCTAATCTCTGCTGCAGCAACAGTTTCGAGTACAAAAAAACATTTTTGCATTTTTGTAAAATGGTCATAACTTTGGAACGGTAAGACCACTGGCTCAGAAGTTAGCAACTTTACCCTACTACCCTCCTACCACCAATCCGAAAATTTTGAACCCGCTGCCATTTCGCACCCTTGCATTTTTGGACATGGTCCTAGTGGACTTTTCTTCATGAAATGAGCCAAGGAATACGCTGGAGAAATTTGTCCGAAACTTCCTGAATCACCCTGTATATACATCTGCAACATCTCAATGTTGCAGATGCATATTGCTGATATTTTCCGTGAAAATAAACGCTTCACTGGCGGAAATTTAGCAGCGATATTTTGCAATTTTGTAAAACTTGGCGCGAAATGTTGAATTTAGTACGATAACAAAATGAATATAAACAAAATTGTTCACAGTCGTAACTCAGCTGCATTTTCTTTACATTTTGTTGTTTGCTGATATCTCTACGTCAGCGGTCAATATGAAAACAATAATATTTATATTTTTTACCATTATTATTAGTACCTTAATCCTTATCACCGCGATAATCTACATTGCTGATAAACAAATACTTGTTACGAACATGGAAAAAAGATAGAAAAGAAATATTATCAATGATGTACTACCACTGCAATGAATTCGCATTAACTCGACTAATTTCTAATTGGGTTTTAAGCTTTTAACTCAAAGCTCTTTTGACAAATTATCACTGATAACATACAAATTTATTTGGAAATGGTCAGGAAAATATTTGTACTCCATATCGATTGAATTCAGAAACACTCACAGACAGCCATGAACCTGACGTGGTATCTAACGACAATCATAATTATAATTTTTTTTTCGTTAAATAAAGTATCGGCCACTGAAGTTAATAGCTTGAAGACATCTGATCATGAAGTTGTAGGTATTACTGAATTTTATAGCATTTCTGTTTTATAGCAATCTGTCGTCCTATTTTCATAATAATTTCAAATATTGCAGAAAAGCGAGAGTGTGCTGCTTTACTACCTACTCCATCCTGAGGTAAATGAACGGCTGGAGACTTATTATCGCGCAGAGTTCAATTCGATAACTCATTAGTTATTGGGCGTCCCAATAAAAACGCATGATTTAATTTCAAAATGAAACACATATTTGTTGACCGAGTGGTGATATTTTTCTTGCATTGTAAAGTAGTCATGTTTGGGTTAATTATGAAATAAATTATTCGACAAAAGGCGCCCGCGGCTGTGATCACAGACCCTTGTACTTTTCGTGAAATTTTCGATAAGATTTTGTCAAAGATTTGGCTCTATCTCACAGATTATGCTTTGAATCTCGGGATTGAATTCAGGAGTTGTTTGTGTTTCATATTGGTGGCCAGTTGACTACGGAATTTGTGGAGATGATTCGATCTGGCAATCGTTGCTCCAATAAATCTTGCACGGTGTGGAAAATGACGCCCTCCTGCTGACCACCCAGTTGAGGCGACAATAACTCCGTTATCATGTTTCTGTAACGAAGGTTATTCACAGTCGTGCGCTTTTATTGGGACACCCTTAGATACAAGCGCTGGATGATTATACCCCAGTACAGAGCAGGAATTGTGCTCATATGGTTACAGCAGTATTCATTTTGTATAAGTCCAACAGTAATCATGGGCGTCGGTGGTGCAATGGTACTTGCATGCGGCTCTTGTACATGAGAACGTGGGTTCGAACCCTGCTGTGACCACCTTACATTTCTTTCGACGGCGGTCATCTAGCTTAGTGATGGCGACACTATCGAGTACTTAGCCATGAAAATGCTTCTCAAAATACCGTTCGGAATCGGTGTAAAACTGTAGGTCCCAATCAGTGAGCATGAAAACTACAAGCGCACAGTTCATTGGTTATGGGAAGATCTGCCTACCCTCCATGGGGTGTAATGGGAAACCATTTTATAGTCATGTAAGGAACCACTGCAAAAGCGAGCAACTTTTGTATTTGAAAATATTATAAAAGAATTTTGAACTGTGAATTTATATATATTTCTTTAAACAGAACGAATAATGAAACATTAAGTATGTGACAGATGATGTACACTCGATTTTAAAAGAGAAATTGCTGGAATTCAACAATGCTAACCTTGCCAGAAATTATCAAAACATAAATTCATTACACTAGCAGCACGATATTTCATCCCGAACTGCCGCTATTCTTTTTGGAAAAAATTAATGAATGAAAAAATGTTAAACGACTTTTTTTTAACCGTATTATGATATAACCCAGTATAAAACCCAGTATTATTCTGCATACTTTTAGGATTTGATAATTATTACTATATTTGTACAGTCAGGGACGTATATGAGGGTTGTGTTCTTTCATGTTGCCTTTGTGACAGTCATGCCCATGTGAAGTGTGTGCTGGCTTCAATGGAAGATATTATGACATAATTACGGCTAAGGAAAGCGGGCTTCGCTAAACATGTTGGAAATGTACGGACTTCGATGTTGACTTTTTTTATGTTATTGCCTTTTGCGTTATCAATAGTATTACCCCATTCTGTGTGCTTGCAGTTCAAGTCTACCGCTAGTACATAGTAGTGATTTGAATTTTGAAGATTCATAAAATCAAATCACATGTAATAACTAAAAAGTTGTCGCAGTCAACGGGTATCTTTATGGCGCATGTCTCTAAAGCATCTAGCGAATATATACTTTTGTATCGTGACTGTAGAATTGTATGTTATTCTTGATTAATATAGCAGTTCCCCCACCCCATGTTGCATCAATGCGATATTTGCTTATGATTTTATAATTTTGAAATATTACATTGTGTCTATGGTTTAATTGTGTCTCATTTAATAGGACAATATCTGCTATCTACCTACTATTAAAAATTCTTGAAAAAGACCAATTCTAAAAAAATTACAATTTCATAAAAAAACCTTTTCTTCAAAAAACTATCTTGTTATAAAAAATACCTCTTCTTACAAAAATCCCTTTTCTTAAAAGTACATTTTTTTAAAAACAAAATATAACGTTTTTTCCTGAGATAAGTACGCTTTCTGAAAATAAGTAAATTTTGTTAAAAATAACCTTTTCCTAAAAAGAGTGTCACTTCTTTAAAAAGTACCTGTTCTTACAAAAGTACTTCTATGTAAAAAAAAAGTCATACTCTTATGGCTTTTTCTTAGTACCTTTCTTAAAGTACCTTTTCTTAAAAAAAAACACTATCTTTTAATAAAAGAAGTATCTCTCTTTAAAAAAGGACCTATATAATACATATTCCGGAAAATATAATACATATTCTTACAAAAATTACCTAAAAATAAAATTTTTTTTTAAAAATACATTGCAGAAAAAAAAAATTCTTAAAAAATCTTTTTATTTTACAAAAAGTACGTTTTTTAAAGATCGTTTTAAATTAACGTCCTTTTCAACGGGCGCTTTATACGTGCTGGGACTAACTAATACATAATAAAGGTTTTTTAAATAAGAGCGCTACAAAAGTGTTTTTAAATAAAACAAAACCGGTTTTAGATACTAATGAAATTCTTTATTCCTGTGAAAGTACGTTCGATGCCATTATGAATGGAACTCAATTTCTTTTGCATGGCCACCACGGGCACGCTTGCAGAAATCCAGACGCTGAACCCAACTTTTGGCGGTTTTCATGCATAATTCGGCCGATACTGCTGCAATTTCACGTTCGATATTCGTACGAAGTTCATCAATCGTCGCTGGCTTGTTGGCATAGACCATAGACTTGACGTAGCCCCACAGGAAATAATTTAACGGCGTCAAATCGCACGACCGAGGCGGCCAATCGACTGGGCCATTTCGTGAGACAACACGTTCACCAAACTTGGTTTCCAATAAATTGATTATAGCATTCGCTGTGTGGCTTGTGGCGCCGTCCTGTTGGAACCACATGTCCTCCAAGTCCATATTATCCAATTGCGGCCAAAAATATTCGGTTATCATTGAACGGTAGCGATTTGCATTCACAGTAAGGTGCCGGTCTTGATCATCACGGAAGAAGTACGGCCCAATGACGCTGCCGGCCCATAAACCGCACCAAACCGTAATTTTTTCGGGATGCAATGATGACTCATGGATTACGTGTGGATTGCTGTCTGACCAATAACGCCAGAAAGGAGCCTCATCGCTGATTGTTGAGGCCTCTTAAAGTTGAGGCCACTGATTTCGCTAATTTCGACTCGTTGTTGGCTCGTATATCTTTCCATGATGAAATGGCAAACCTTACTGAAGAGAAATGTCAAAAGAGCGGGAAAAAATATGGCGTCGTTTGCTGTCCCTATCGATTTACTTTTGTAGCGTCTCTGGTGAAAACCCCGTTATATAGCGAAATAGACTTCGTTCCAACCGGGTGCCGCATGACACCTCATGTGATTTTTTTCTATTTTTCACCTCGATTAGTGATGGCGACACTATCGAGTATTTAAACATGAAAACGCTTTTCAAAATATCTTTTGGAACGGGTTTAAAACTATAGGTCCCAATCAGTGAGTGTAAAAACTGGAAAGCGCACATCTCACTGATTGTGAGAAGCTCTCCCCAATCCCTTAATGGGATGTTATGGGACACCATTTTTTTCACACGGAAATTAACACAACAACTTTTTCGGTGATAACATTTTTGCAGTATGTTACCATTTCAGTATTTTTCCAAATCAACGTTTACATTTCTCGCGATGTAAATGATAAAATAGTTTAATAATACCACCTATTACAAGTCTTCTCATTTAAAATTGAAATTAAACGAAAGTCAATTGAACTTTAAAAATTCAGCTTTAAATTGAATATACAGCAGTTGAAATTTAAAAATTCAATTGAAATTTCAAAGACATCGATTGAAATTTAAAGGACATCGATTGAAATTTAAAAATCTAATACATAATTACGGTTGCTAATTTTTAAATTTCAATTAAAGAAATTCAAATTTCAATTGGTGTCTTTTAAATTTCAACTGACAAATTTATCATATCAATTGATGTGTTTTAGATTTCAGTTGATGTGTTTTAAATTTTAGTTGATGATTCTTTAAATAGCAAATGATATATTCCAAAATTTCAAATAGACATTTGAAATTGTAATTGATTAATGATTAAACATAAATACAAACGCTAACGAGAAATTAAAATATTATACTACATATTATATACACTCCGGTTCACGTATTTAAAGGCACTAAAAATTCCATATTCAGAAGACTGTATCTTTTGCAATTTGTAACCGATTGCAGAATCGGAGAAATGGAAGCTAGACATCTTGAGATATAAAGCGATTCATGACAATAGTGGTTTCTTAACTAAGGAACTTTTTTTGAGTAATTTATTAAAAAACAAGTAAAAGTGTTAAATTCGGCTGTGCCGAATCTTTGATACCCTCCACCTTAGTGTTAACCAGCAAAATATTAAATTTTAAGAAGGACCTTTTTTAAGAAAATGTACTTTTTTAAAAAAATAAAAATAAGCTTAAAAATAAAAAAGCATTTTTTGAAGAACTATTAAAAAAAAAACAACAAGCTGGGACGAGAGTTGAACCAACAACCCTCAGACTCCAACGCGCAACCCTTTACCCATCAGGCCACAGCGACCTTAGATGAAGTGTGACAAAATTGATATAAATGTATGCACGCATGAAAGTACATCTAAACATTCTAAAGTACTTACCTATTATAAAGAAAAACAAAGATTTTCAACATGGAAATTCACCACACGGCAAAATGGAGTAGTTTAGTATAAAACTACAAAAATGAATGTGAAAATTTTATGAGTTTTTTTACGTTTCCAATCATAAAATTTTTTTCAATGGACCAATTTCGCTGATTTTCAATACCAAACTGCTCAGGAATACGTGGAACATTCTGGCCAAAAACCAAACCGCGTTATCGCCGATTGAAGTCGTGAGAATGTTTTCAACAGACGGACAGACGGACATGGCTATATCGACTCCGGTTGTTATAAGGATCAAGAATATATTTACTTTATGGGGTCGCAAAGCCTTATTTCTATATGTTACAATCAGAATGACAAACTGATATATACCCTCTATCACTTACAGTGGAGGGTATAAAACTGATATATACCCTCTATCACTTACAGTGGAGGGTATAAGAGTCCAAAAATCACTTGAATAAAGGCACTTTATTATTTTTAACGTAAGCGATGATTGTTTGTAGGGAGCGTTTGTTTTTATTACAATTTATTACATCTTAATCATTTTACGATTCAAAATGGCAAATCAAAAAATTTTAAATCTACATATAGGAAAAAACTAAAATCGAAGTTGACCGTTCTGAAGGACATTCAAACCGCACAATAGCTAAAAAAAATTGGATAGAGCCCAACAGAAGAAGCTGTTTCATTGCTAAATACTCGATAGAGTCGTCATCACTAAGCGAGGTGACTGTCGTCGAAAGAAATGTAAAAGAAATGTGAAAGAAATGTCATGTACAACAGTCGCCCATACTAACCATTGCACAAACGACGGTAAATTGACATTACGCAAAACGACTATACAATTTCCGAATAATCGATTGTCTGATGGGCTGTGTGGCATATAGCATCAGCTTTCCGAACGTAGGTCATTTAAATTCATGACCTTATATTCTAGCACCACAAAAATTCGGTCATCATTCCTCTGTAGATCTCGCTGTTGATCAGTGACTTGAGCGTAATTTTTTAAAATGGAAATGGGTTAATGATAAAGCAGCAATATTTTAGTCTGTGGTCAGTAGACGAGCACGGGGATCTCTGCTCGGGATCACCAACATATGCGTCTCACAAACTGCTGAAGTGTTTGATTTGCATCGAAATTTATCATGAGCGACGAGACCTCTTTTCAGCTGAACGAATATGTAAACAAACCAATTTTGCACGTCTGGAGCACAACTGTGAATCCCCGCATCATTCAAAAAAGCCATTACACCTACTTAAAGTCACTGCATGGTGCGTCATTTATGCCGGAGTGCCAGTCATCAAGTTTTATTTTTTCGAGAACCATGTTCAATGTATTTTTATTGCCACAAATTCATGAATTTTGACTGGAGGACAAGGGATTTCATCAGGACACTGCAGATGCTCGAGCCATAGATTTAAGTACTATAGATTCAACAACTCGCTCTTTGTTTTTTGTCTGAAGGCTATCGAACATCTGCGAGTTGCAAGTTTTAAAGCCAAGAGAAGAATTCTGTCGCTGCGGTTTGTTAAATAAAACTGAAAATGTTACTGTGACTCTGCAGAATATATAAATATACGAACATCGTGAATGCACAAAATTAAAAATAAAGGATTTTGTTCGAAGCAGCTTGTTTAAACAGCTGTCAGATGTTCGATACCTTTTGGAATGAAAGTGGAACGTCAGATGAGACGGATAACAAATTTATAGTATTTTAGTCTATCGGCCGAGCGAACTGGCATTTTAAAGGATGAGTGTCAGGGTCACCTAAAGCCTCGTTTGTTGCTGTACTGCATTGTGATAGATTTTTTCGTAAACTTCGTAAAGCCGGAATCACAATGCAAGCAACATTTTCAATAGGCGTTCGCAATGTAAGCAACAGTTTACTTCGAATCCAATATATCAAGGCAACCATAAAATATATTTTGCTTTCATGTCCAGGTTAACACAAATGTTTGTCAAGAATAAAAAAGCCAGAAATTACAAAAACCAAATACATTTGAATTTGATTGTTCATGTAATGAACAGAAGAAAAAGCTAATAATTTAAGTTGTTCTTATAATACAACCTCTATTAGTTACATCATGATTCAAATGTCATAAATGTCACATCCAGGTTTGTATTTTGAATATTAAAAAATGTTAATGTATTTAAACATATATGCTATTAAAAGATTCTACGGATAAAATTACGTTTTCTATTGCATCGTTTAACACAAATGGTTTCAAGTTTCATTGATGTTTTTTAGTTTGAAAATGAAATTCGAAGTATAGCACCATCTAGCGCTTAATAGTATATTATTTATTCGAACAAATATGTTGCTGGAGTAGAAATAGACAAACTTCAGCCATAAATTTGAGCTACATTTTTGTAAAAAAAAAAAAACTAGAAGACATTATGTGAAATTCTGTGTGTGAGAACGAGTTGGTATGAGAAACGACATTGTCGCTTGCATTGTGAATCCGGCTTAAAGGATCATATTTGAATTGCAAAGAGACTAAAGTTTTGCAAATATGACACGAAGTAACAACCATTCACTGAAAAAAAATGCAAGCCTTCATACCACTGTGCAAGATGAAGATATGAAATTTCATTAAAGCTCTTGTTACTTCATTCATTAAACCAATTAGAAATTGAAAAATATTTGAACAATTTACACACATATATGAAGAAATCTAACCTAAGAACAAATCTCTAAAACGAATAAAAACAAATTAAATAATAATAATAAACAAGAGCAAACGTTTCGTATTTCAAATAGTTCTACAAAATTTTGGGTTGTTTTGAAATTTAAGACTTTCGACGAAGGTCATTTTGTTCTGATGATGATGATGATGTTCTTTCTTATTCCCATCTATACACAAACTATGAGGGAGTCAAATGTTGTTGCTTTAAGAAAAGAAGAAGAAAAAACAAAAAATTAAAAAAAAGAACTCATAAAAAAAGGGGTAACATAAAATAAAGGGCAGTAAATCAAAATTGAAAACACGTGATTATGTTTATCATTAGAGGATCAAGTTACACAAACATCTGAGCAAGCTCAGTCCATTGGACGGACTCTATTCAGTCTATCTTACTCGTTATCAAGTTCAATTTGAAATTAACTGACAAACACACATGTATAAATATCTTGAAACTAAAATTATAGTCATAAAAAAATGTATATGCATTGAAAAAAAAAACTGAAATTAGGTCATATTATGTATTACCTTTTGATGATATCAGATGTTCCTTCTGTTTTATATTTTAAATATACAAACGTCCATACATACATATGTTACCCACATAGAAATGTATGTAATTATGTGTTTTTAAGGTTTTGAATACCTCTTCTTCTAAATTGTTGAACAAACATACTCGTATGACCAACAAAGTCAGCGGTTGTTATAACCCTTTTATTAATACACTCACTCGCACCGCTTGAAAGCGGAAACACTATGGCCATCGTACTACAATTAGTGCGGCAGAATGCAGATATGTGTTTGTTGTCCGGAATAACGACGTAAATAACAACGCAGACCAATCAAATACACAAATCTATCGAGTACAACAAAACACGACGTCAGCTAGTTTCGTGGTGGATCTATCACTTGGCGATTTACTACTGGAAATATTGATAACATAAGCATATAAATGTTACACAGAGCACTTTCAAAACGTACATAGTAACGAAATTATTTCGCTCATTTCGTGTACGACTATCACAACTCACAGTTTTGAGTGAAACGACTTTGAAAGTTTCAAGTTGTATAGAATTGTATGCAAACTGCTAATTTCAAAATTATCTCTCACCAAAAGTAGATATAGACATTTTACATATTGATAAATCTCTTCCAGCAAAGTACTTTGTACTACACAGTTCAAAACCGATAAATTTTTAGTTATGACGGTCTTGCACGAAATGAGTGGTATTAAGATTTTGGAACGAAGTTCCTGATCGCACGTTGCGGAATTGGGGCTAAATCAAAAAAAAATTAAACCGGTTTTTTTTCAACACTATTATGCTACAACCCAGTATTATCAACTATATTGGGTACTTCTGCTTTGGTTTGTGTCTAGACTAACATATATGTTGGGAATTTCTTGCTTAATGGGAAGTATTTAAGGTGGAGCCTGTAACACAGTATACAGTGTGGTTCAGTCACGACTAGACAAATTTCACCAGCGTATTCCTTGGCTGGTTTGAAAATTTTCGGATTGGGGGTCGGTGGGTACTAGGGTAAAATTGCCAACATTTGAACTAGTGGTCAGATTTTTTTTGTTTTTCGGCTTGGTGGAGACCTTTCAGAATCAATAAAGTTATGACCATTTTACTGAAATGAAATTTTTTTTTTTTGTTTATACAGGACACATTCATTTGTTTTATTAAATTAACACGTTTAAGATTTTATTTTGTCGACATTTTTGGCTGATGAATTGGCTGAACTTTGAAGCGGTAAGACCTCTCGGCTTCGTTTAGGGCATTTTGGAAAGGTAAGCAGAAGGGCTATCTTTTAAAAAGACATAAGTTTTTTGGCGGAGCAAATTGATATTTGTTTTTTACCCCCTTATCTCGGCGATTTTACTTTTTTTAAATTTTTTATTAATTCTTAAAGGTCTCCCAACGACCTTTCCAACAAGCCGAAAAACAAATAAATCCGAACCCTGGTTTAGAAGTTAGCAATTTTACCCTAGAACTCTCCTACCACTAATCCGAAATTTTTTTAATTTCATACCGCTGCCATTTAGGCCGCTTGCATTTTCGGTGATGGTAGTAGGATGACATATTTTTATGAAATGAGCCAAGAAATACGCTGGTGAACCGACTTTATCATACCCTCACCCTAAGTCATCCTTTGCGTGGGAGTTCTGTTAAAAACCGCCCATACGCAAAAGTGACCATATTCAATAGCAGATTGATATTGCGCTAAATATTATTGAATACCCAAATTAGTTAGTTTCCCTCCCAATATTTATATGCCAGATACAAAAATGGGCATGGCAAGTTGTTGCCAAAATTTTGATCAGTACCAAATTTTATTACGATCGGTTATGATTTATTGGAAATATCGAGTAGGGAAACTGCAAATACGCCCAACTTTTGTATGGGAGGTACGAAACTGGGCGTGTGAAAATAGTCAGTTATTAGTTACACAGTAGCCTTTAGCAAAATATTGCCTAGTAGCGTATTTTATTAAGATCGGTTGTAGTTTACGAGAGTTATCGTGTCGATCAACCGGTCATCCGCCCAACTTTTATTTGGGAGGTACCAGAATGGGTGTGACAAAACAGCTCATTTTTTATAGAAGAGTTTTATTTTACTAAATATTGACTAGTACTGACTTTCGGGTTTGCGGGACTTCTCGTCGCGAAAACCCACAACAACTTTTGTATGGGAGGTACCACAATGGGCGTGGCAAAATCATCCTTGTTGTAATCGGTGATTGTCGTTTGATAACGTGAAGCCTTATACCTAATTTCATTAAGGTCGGAAGTGTTTCACGCGATTTATTGGATTGACAATCCGGTCGAACACCCTGTTTTGTATGGGAGGTACCAGAATGGGCGTGACAATCTCGCCCATTTTCTCCAGTTAAGTAGGCATTTACAGATTATTAGCCGGTGTGGGAGTTGAAGCTAATCTCATCTACCAGAAGAAAGGTTTGAAAAAAATATTATATTGTGCTAAATGTGTCGATTTGTATGCGAAGTACCAGGAGGGTCGTGGTCAAAACGCCCATTTTCAATCCTAAACTAACCATGGACAAATAATAGTCACTGACAAAATTTCGCTGTGATCGACAGACAGACAGACGGACATGACTCAAACGCCTTAAAAAGTCCTAAAACGAATTTCGTCCAAAGATACTAAGGGTCTAATATGGCGCCTTCTATGTGTTACATTTTGTTACGTATTAAGTGATAAATAACCCCATCCCTATGGGTGAGGGTATAAAAGGAACATTTTCTTAAATAAGTGCCTTTTCTTAAAAAAAAAGTAAATTTTCTCAACAAAAAGTACCTATTCATATTCTTAAACAAAGTACCTTTGCTTAAAAAAAAGCGAATTTTCTTACTAAAAGTAAATTTTCTTAAAAAAGGACTTCACTATCCTGGGAGTATAAAAGCATAAAAGCGAAAAAGGCGAATATTTTCCTAATTGTGTCCATGCCCCGACAGGGGGAAGGGATGATGATGTCAAGGACATATTCTATGAGCGCCTAGGCGAAGCGTATGACCGCAGCCCTGACCATGACATTAAGATTGTATTAGGAGTCGTAAAGTAGGCTGGGAAAACGGGTTACTTCCGACTATTGGCAATTTCAGTCTAAATGCTGACGGTTCCGACAAAAGGTATGACACTGATTGACAACGCATTGCGACTGAAATCTGACCACTGGTTTAGAAGTCAGCAATTTTACCCTAGTACCCTCCGCCCACCAATTCGAAAATTTTCATACCGCTACCATTTCGCCCCCTTGCATATTCGTGGATGGTCGTAGATGGACAGAGGAGCTAACATCGATTCTGATCACTACCTGATAGCAGAAAAGGTTCAAACAAGATTACGTAAGTACAGCGAAAATCGTACGAAACCAGACGCAGGGAAAGCTAGACAACGGAAAGCTGCAATTACCAGAGGTAGCCACAGCCTACTCAAGGAAGCTCTCGCAACTTCTGGCACAGAACCCACCTACCCAGTGGAAACCCATTTCCCACTTTATAAAAACTGCCGCGACAACCGTACTTGGTTTTGGAAAACCGCCTCGCAACAAACCGTGCTACGGTGTAGAGTGTCGCATAGCAAAGGATGAAAAGAACGCTGCACGTATGGTAAAATGCTTCAGTCAATTGCAACGCGAGCTGCGACTGAGCGGTATAGGGAAAAGAGAAAGGCGGTAAACCGTCTCGTTAGGCGTAAGAAATGGCGTGAGAGTGAGAAAATTGAGACAAACAGAAGGAAGAACGAGTTCCCGAATGCTACCAAAAGTAAATAACGGAATTAATAAACTTGGTTCAGGGCCTCCCTTCTGTAAAGACAATGACGGAAATCTCGTCGCAGATGTTCAGAGCATGTTGGGAATATGGAGAGATCATTTCTCCGCTCTACTGGTACCTGATATGACCCATGACGATGAGACAATCGAACACAATTTTGCCGACGACGTCGATTGCCCCCCTCCTAACCAATGCGTTGTCAGAACATCTTTTACCCAGCTTAAGAGCAACAAAGCCGCAGGAGCCGATAGATTACCGGCAGAGGTATTTAACGATACCTGCGCCAAATGATCACACAAGGTGAGTATAGTCAAACCCCAAACATTTAGACCGCTGTGTAGCTACTCTTTTTTATGGGCGTAGCAAGTTTGAATTTTATTATCCGATACTGTCTGAAATAAATTTAGAAATCGAGTAAAAATATTGAATTGAGCGAATTCTTGTGATAACATATCTACAGTGAAATTTGACAAGGATTATTTTCGTTGAATATTTAAATGCTCCATTTCAATGTTTAAAGGGTCCTTTTCGGCCTTTGTTCAAACAGTATCTGCAATTTATACTAAAATGACCAGCTGCGGATTCAGAATGTTTCACGAATTTATTCCTCACTGAATTTCACTATGGGTCGTCATACAACAATATTTATTTGCAGACGTCCTTTTTGTCCTTTTTTTAAACAAGGTCAAGAAAACCGTACCAAAATAACCGTCAAAATAACCAAATATTCTACCAATTTATTGTGAAATAGATTTTACTAGACATTTTTAAACATTTAAATCTTGAAATCTTAAAATTTAAATCTGAAATAGTTTATCTTGATTAAAATAAATTTTGTGAAATAGATTTTACTAGAGGATTTCGCAAACGAGAATCCTTCATCTCGAATTTGCATATGTTTTTAGTCCTTTCTTAAAATCTTAAAATTTAAATCTGAAATAGTTTATCTTGATTAAAATACATTTTATTATAATACATTAAATGATTAGATGATTAGTGGCCATCGGTGGTGCAAATACAGTTACGAACCGGTGTAAAACTGTAGGTCTCAAGCAATGAGTATAAAACTAGAAAGCACACAGCTCACTGGTATATGCTCACTGGATATGCTTGTGGAGTAACCATAGGTTTCCGGACGAGGAAATTGAAGAAGAGGACGTTGGAAGATCCGCATGAGGCACAAAATAATTTATTTGATTTAGATACTAATGATCAATCTGATTAATATTGTATTTAGTTTGTAAAAAAATTTATGTTTTCATAAATACATCAATTCCTCCTTATTTTAACAAGAGTTTTATGCCTTTTTGGTTTTAACTTTTTGTGGAATTTTGTGACATTTGAAAAAGGGACTAAGGGGCATATGAGCAATTAAGAGAAACTTCTTGAGCAATATATACATATTTGTTTGACAATATATTTACAGAACATACTGTGATTTCAGATTTAAATTTTAAGAGTTCAAGATTTAAATTTTTAAAAAAGTCCTAAAAGGTCATGTGCAAATTTAATATGAAGGATTCACATCTGCTAAATACTCTAGTAAAAATACTAGGTAAAAAAATTGGTGTTGCACACTGTTATGGCAGGCTCTCTCCAAATAGAAACCACATTTTTTGAATAATTCTGTTAGTACCTTTAAGTATTCCTCTTGACACATTTTAGTAAAAGTTATTAGGTTTCAGTACTTTATAATGAAATCTTTTGTAGTTTTCGAGTACATGATTCCATTCCATTAGTTCCATTAGTTTTGTACATGATTCCATTCCGATTATGTTAAATGGTCATATCTTTATTTTTTTTTTTTGAAAATTACTGATTGGCTCAAACTATTCATAATGTAATATTAAGGGAGTTTGCGACGCAGTTCAGAAAATAAAATAGTTGCTTTACTTTAATTGACCATTTTACACCCTCATGACGTCAGACGTCTTACAGATATTAATTAAACAAACAAATTAAAGAAATTTCAACATATTCTTCCAACTGGCTCTATCCTTTGCCTTTTCTCGCCAGTTGGCAAAACCAAGGATACGGAGGGATTCTCTTTTCCTGCTTCCATCGGGTACGTTATCGAAAACCTTTCGCGCTGGCTCATCTTCATCCATTCTGAAATCATGGCCTATCCAACGCAATTGGCCTAATTTGATTCGCCTACCTATGTCCACGTCGCCGCTTTCTCTAACAGAACCATATATTTTACGAAGAATTTTTCTCGCGAATACTCCCAGGTGTTTTTGATCTGCTTGCGATATGACCAAAGTTTCGGAGCCATATGTCAAGACAGGTAAAATAAGAGTTTGATATAGCTGGACTTTTGTCTGTCGAGAGAGGGCTTTGTTCCTAAACTGCTTGCTGAGCCCAAAATAGCATATATTTGCAAGCACAATTCTCCTACCTATCTCCAGGCTGACGTTGTTGTCCTTATTCACGGCGGATCCAGGGTAGACAAATTCATCTACCACTTCAAAATTAAATCGGTTGTCAACGTTCAAGTGCGGACCAAGTCGAGAGGTTTCTCTAGTCGTTGACACCATCCGGTTTGTCTTGTCCTCGTTAACAGCAAGACCCACCTTCGCCGATTCTTTGTCGATTCTTGAAAATACTGCAGTAACCTCTCGTAAATTTCACCCAATGATGTTTATGTCGTCAGCAACATATGGCTTTTCGTGCTAAAGGTCTTGTTCGTATCTACTGCAGCCTTTCTCATTATTATCTCCATTAAGATGTTGAAGAGATTGCACGGAAGTGTGTCGCCTTGTCTCAGTCCTCGTTTGGTACAGAATGGTTCAGTGAGGTCTTTCCCCACTTTGAGTGCTGATTTGATAGATTCCCCCAGCCATATACTGCATATATGTAAGTCGATTCATGTGAGCTAGCAGTCCTTCGCCACCTGCCTTAAAAAGTTCAGCGGGTAGCCCATCCGCACCAGCGGCTTTATTATTCTTAAGGTGGCAGATCACTGTTCTAATCTCGCGTTGGTGGGGGGGGGGGGGTTACAATCTACACTATCTTCCACTATCATTTCCTCCTGATTTTCAGTGGAAGCATCTGAGTGGAGTAGTGCTGAAAAGTGGTCCCTCCACATTTTGAGCACGCACTGCTTTTCAGTCACCAGATTACCATTCTCGTCTTTGCAGGAGGGCAGCCCATTATTAGGCATGTTGTTCGATCCTCTTACCCTCTGGAAAAACTTTGGCTATTCACCTCTCATCCTGCACATTTCGGTTTTTTCACTCTCTCTCTCTGCTCCCACTGCCATTTTTCCGCCTAAATAGTGGGTTTTCCTCCCTCCTCAGCCTGTTGTACCGCTCACTCGCAGCACGCGTTATAACTGACTGTTTCATTGCAATACGTGCAGCGTCTTTTTCATATGTTGCAATGGGACATTCTTCGTCGTACCATGGCTTATCCTTCCGCGGTTTTATATAGCCAAGTTCAGTCCTTGCAGCGGTTTCCGAAGAGTGGGAGACGTGCTTCCACTGCGCATCTGGGTCTTTGGGAGGAGGGTATTCTGCTCTAGCAGGAGAGAGAGCGTCTGTCGACAGGACATTGATATCTCCGATATTTGTAGCTTGTCAATATCCAGCTTTTCCTGTGTTCGGCTCCGTACGTTTTTCGCCCTTCTCAGTCAGCCACCAGGTAATGATCCGAGCCGATATTGGCACCTCGAATCACACGTACATCCATTACACTAGAAGAGCGCCTGCCATCTATTACCAAGTGATCAATCTGGTTCTTCGGACGAAAATAAAATAGTCGAAAGGAAAAAATCATAATCTGTTCCTACATAATTGTTTTCAGTTTTACACTTCAGCAACATTCCTCCTCTCACTGTGTTGGCATACAACCCCTTAGTATAATTGTACAACAGTTTATTAAAGACATTACAAAACCTAAATTGAATAACAATACGATAGGTGTAAACTGCTTCCTTTTCCCGAAACTATTAAATTTCCACATTAGTAAACACTGTTTATTATTTATAGTTGGTTGGTTTTTAAAGAAATGGTTTCATAAACTCATAATTAAATAAAATATTCACTTCGATTGCGTTTTCATGGAAAATGGTTTTATATAACACCACAAAAACGTGTCATTAGTTCTTACAACTCCATAATTATGAACAATTAACAGCCCCTGAAAATAGAATAAAAATAAATAAATATTAATTAATTAATGTCTGTCAAAAGTTACCAACCAAAAATATAAAACAAAAATACAAATTATTTAAATTTAGCACGTTTTTACAACAAATTCGTGTTTAACAAACATTTTCGAATAACAAATTTCTAAATGCCGCAATATGTGTTTTACCAAATGTGGTCATTAGACCGGGTTAAAAGAATAATATGTTTTGAAATAGAAAACTAATGGGCGAGAATAAATTTGTATTAAGAGGAAGTAAATCGTTTAATGATATTAAAAGAACTAAATACATATAATATTCCCATTAAATCCCATGAAGGGATATGGGAGAGCTTCTCGCAATCACCGAGCTGTGCGATTTCCAGTTTTCCCTCACTTTTTGGGACCTACAGTTTTACTCCGGTTTCGAACGGTTTTTTGAGAAGCTTTTTCATGGCTAAATACTCGATAGTGCCGCTGTCACTATTCGAGGTGACCGTCGTCGAAAGAAATTTTAAGGTGGTCAGAGCAGGGATCGAACCCAGGATCTCAAGTACAAGAGGCGCGCACACTACCCATTGCACCACCGACGGCCACCCACTCAATCTTTTATTTTGACCTCATTCGGCGCACCCTGGTCAATGAGTTTATGTAAAATTCCAAAATAGCCAGAAATATGCCGGTGTAAAATGACATCCAAACTGAACGCATAAATAAATAACAACTTTCTCATTAAATGCCATGAGGAGGCAAGATTGAGCATCTCTCGATCAATGACCGATGCGCTTCCTCTTTCTAGGCTCACTGGTTGGGATTTATATTCTCACACCGCCTTCGAAGGCATGTAGTATTACCGCACTCACAGAACTAGCTGTTTGAAAAGTGGATGCAGCAGCCATGTAATCGGTTGTTGCCACCGCGTTGCGGTTGCCACAACCAAATTGATGGTGGCATGTCTGAATTTAGTCGGCACAACTGAAATTCGCTTGAAACAAACTTGTTTTGTAATTGATTCGGTTCCGACAACTGAATTTCTGTCTATACCGTAATATTAACTAAATTATCTATAATTTCGGTTGCAGCAACCAAATTTGGAATCAATTAGTTCGGTTGTGACTGCATCTACTGCGGTTGAGACACCATCTAATTCAGTTGTGGCAACCTCTAATTCGGTTGCTATAGCGTCCACTTCGGTTGTGACAACCTCTAATTCTGTCGTTTCAACCTCTAGGTCCATTGTGATAGCCTGTAATCGCTTGTGATGAAATTTGGTTATGACAACTTCTAAATTCGGTAACCTAAATTTCTGTGGCTCAACTGAATTTTTCTGTGGATGTGTTTGGCAGAAATTGCACAAAATAAAATACAAATTACAACAGTTAATAAATGGTGTTTTTTTTAAGCTGCATACGTACTATCGTTATCGATAACTACACACAGAGAAGAGATTCGTGGTCACAACAATATTTACAGTCAACTAAAAATTTGGCGGTTCCTTAGACTATCACATTATTCAGTTGTGATTACCAATAATTGTGTTCTTTATCACCAAATGTTGTGCATATCAATTGATTTGTAATTCAATTTTGGTTGCAAGAACTGAAATATTTAGTTTAAGCCACAGCAACAAGAAATAAATGTGGTCTGTCAATCCAGCTTTTGGTGTAGCAATCAAATTATCCTGCCGTGGTCAATATTCTATTAGTTGGTTCAACGAAAAATGTCAAAACTAATTCGGTTGTACCAAATAATATATTGGTATGCTCAAATAATTATGTACTTGAATTTAATGGCTGTCACAACAATTTTATTGGAAAAAAGTAAAAAAAAAAATTTTGAATAAACAATATATATTCTCCGAGCTTGAGGTCAGATTTGCTTTTCTTGTATTTATTCTCCTCGATATTTCGCTACTCCATTGTGTAGCATCATCAGGAGATATAAACAATATTTAACCAGTAAAACCCAATAACAATTGTGAACAATTATGTCAATATAAAAATTTTCAAAAAAATTTCCCTCCTTTTTCAAAAATTTCTGAGAATATAGAATATTTATTGATAAAGAAAACGTCGAACAACAGAATACAAATATTAAAATTATTTTTGATTATAATTGTGTATTTTATATTTAAATATAAACAAAATTATTATTATTTTTAACCAAGGTTCGTATTTCGACAATATGAAAAAATTTCTATATCTCAAAAACGGAGCGTCCAATCGTAAAAATATCAAAGGGTTTCTCACATAGTGTTCCAATTTTCAAACAATCGCCAAAATAATAAAATCGCTAAATTAAAAAAAATTGTTATAACTCGGAAACGGTGCGTCCAATCGTAAAAATAATAAAGTTTTTACCTTCAAAGGGGGCTATAACCAATGGCTGTCTTTACCACGGCATTACTTGTTTTACACATATCGCTAAAACTAAATTTTTCGAAAAAAAATCGCTAAACCGAATTTTCTATTAATAGCTATAACTGGGAAACGGTGCGTCCGACCGCAAAAGCAATAAATTTTTGGATGCCTCTCATACGGCATCACTTACAATCCGTTAAACTAACATTTTTCAAATAAAAAATCGCTAAAACTAACATATGTATATGAGATATAGCTATTTTTTTTATTTTAGCGATTTTTTGAAAAAAAAATTATAATACTTTGTGACAAAACCCTTAGGAACACATAAAAAATTGTTATTTTTCGATTGGACGCTTCGTTTTCCAGATAAAAATAAAAAAAATAAATTGTTTCCCGTTACATCCCACGAGGGGATTAGGGAGAGCTTCTCACAACCAGTGAGCTGTGCGCGTTCTAATTTTGCACTCACCGATTGGGACCTACAGCTTTCCACCGATTCCGAACGGTATTTTCAGAAGCTTTTTCATGGCTAAATACTCGATAGTGTCGCCATCACTAAGCGAGGTGACCGCCGTCGAAAGAAATTTAAGGTGGTCAGAGTAGGGATCGAACCCACGTCCTTATGCACAAGAGCCGCGCACACTACCATTGCACCACCGATACAGACAGTTTTTCTAAATTTTTCATATTTTCGACTAAAAATGGGGATAGGTTACCCTGGGTATTATATGTATGTTTGGGTAAATTTGTGTCATCCAGTTCCTCCAGCCAAGTGTCCACAATTGTTTGAATGTGTCTGTGAAGACGTCAATAGTGGCGTCATATTAAACGATTATATTTAAATGTCTCACTTCACCTCAGTTTATGATAATATGTATTCTCGCTGGCTGATATCTATACACTTCATTGTTTTCTCACAACTTTGTTTATCACTTTCTGTTTAAAATATTAGTTTTTCTGTAAAGTCCTCGTGTAACATTCCAATATACATACCATGATACAAATACAAGGTAGTAGCATTAGCATTGTTGTAATTTCCATACCCAGTTATTGTCAAAAGCAGCTGATAAAAATGTACACATACATGTGCAATTGTGAACACAGATAGATTAAATCAAAAATCAACATTTACTGGGTACGATTAAATGTAAACAAAGGAAATCATATGGGCTGACACTACTACCTTGTAACATTTGTATCATGATACATACGTAGTTTCTCTTTAAAGGTCCAATTAGTCTTGGCGGTTGACGGTAGACGGTTGACGTTCTACTCAATATTGCGCGGTTAGTTATGACGATTAGACGGTAGAAAGACAAAACAAAACAAAAAAAAAATGATCGAATAGCAGTTGTACTAAATATAACTTGCATGCATGAGTTTTGTGTTAAAAAGGGCTTGTGTCAAATAAAAAAAATTAAAAATAAAAAGTAAATTGTGGTTGCCGTGTAATTGTGTATTGCCGCGCACAAAATGTCGAAGTAACAGCAATAACAATAACAGCTGGTCGGTCTTGACGGCTGACTGCAACCTGCAGAACACATGCTAAATGCAACCCCAACTCAAACAGCTGATCGCTTACCGTCAACCGTCAAAACTAATTGGACCTTAACAACATAGCATCTTGTGAAAAATCGAATACTCAACTTTGTAGCAAGTGGTTTAGTAACCTAAACTAAATTATGATAACACGAATTCTAATATTGCACTTTTTATTAGTTGTATCTTCCATTTCTGATGAATCAGATTTTTTAAATTCTCAAATATGTTAATACAACTAAAATTCGGTAGTAGCAACTTGTATTTAGTAAGACCGATTTTTAATCTATCAATACGAGTAACAACGATAAATAACGAATTCAGATCAAAATATACGGCCTTATTCATAAAAAGTTGTCATAGGTTTGTTAAAGCTTTAAGAAGGTAAAGCCCAAAAATTGTATTCATAATAGAAAAATTCATCTGTTAAGAGTTCTCTAACGTCGCCATTTTTGTTGAACGTTTAACCCTTCTTTAAGGCTATTTTATCCGCATTAATACACAAAAGAAATAATTTTTTACATTCCACGCGTGCCGTACTGAAATATTCAAGTGATATAAACAATGGGAATTATTTTGTGTATATTTGCAGCGTTTATAGTGTCACAGTATCCTGTTAAGCAACCAATTAGTTTCGTTCCAATTTTTATAATTTTTAACCAAAATTAACATTTGTTTAAATAGTGATGTATATAAAATCAAAACATTGGAACTACAACCTATTATCCGGTTTTATATTCGACTACCCAAAACTGAAATCCAATTCAATATGATTTTTTGACACTTCTTCCAAATTTATGAATATAGCAAATATCAAATGATCAGTTTATTGAATAGTTCTTTCCATTAATGTTTAAAATTTTGCAAAAATTCATTGACGCATTTAAATAAAACAAATTTAGTTCGGTCTATCGGTTATTGTTTTTACATCACAAGCAGTGTGCGAATACATAAAACAGGGTTGTCATTCAATTATCTGTTCCCTGGTTAAAATACTCATTATGAATACGGTTCTAATAAAACCTTCGCCAAATCTTAAAGCTTTCAACAACTGATGAATGGTTTAGAGCTAATTTGGTGGTTTTTTATGAACTTTATCATGGAATTTCCAATGCGTGAATTGATTTCCAACTAATCTATTCCCTGTGTGTATCGGTTCACAGCTGAGAAATGTCAAACTGTGTTGACATTTCTGTTCAGTAAGGTTTGATAGGTCATCATGAGTCGTTTAACGCTGCAAAAACACTTGCAAATTGTGGAAATGGACTTTGAAAAAAATAAATCTGTTCGGGAAGTTCATAGAGCACTTTGTCCATTTCACAGTCAAAGAACTGTGTTTAGTGATGAAGCTCATTTGTGGTTAAGTGGCTACGTCAATAAGCAAAATTGCCGTATTTGGAGCGAATACAGTCAGTCCTCAAGCCGTTAACGAATCACCATTACCATCCATTAAAATTGACTGTTTGGTGCAGTTTACACGCAGGCGGCATTATCGGTCCTTATTTCTTTCGAAATGAGCAAGGAAGTGCCGTTACGGTGAATGCCGAACGCTATCGAGCCATGCTGACTGAATTTTTGTTTCCAAAAATTAATCAGCAAAACGTCAAAGACATTTGGTTCCAACAAGATGGCGCAACTTGCCATACAGCGCGCATAACAATCAATTTATTGCAAAATCAATTTGGTGACAACTTTATTTCCAGAAGTGGCCGAATTCACTGACCCGCTCGTTCGTGCTATTAAAACGCCTTTGGATTACTTTTTATGGGGTATGTTAAAGCAACTCTTGAAGCATTGGAAACCAATATTCAAGCCACTATTGACGCCATATGGGCAAATTTATTGGAAAGAGTAGTCAAAAATTAGATTAATCGAATGGACCATGTAACGTGTAGCCGACGCGGACATATGCTGGAAATCATATATAAAACATAAATGTCATGAATATATGTAGCAGATTATAATAAAAGAAATTTCATTCCAACAGTATTTCTGACTTGTATTATCATTTTAATTTCTCATGCAGCTAAATAAACAACCTGTACTTTTCTAATCTAAAAAAATTCAACATCATCACAATCATTTGGGATTTGTCTCCAAATTCTTAAATACGTTAGTGTAATTTTCAACCCGGTCCACTGGATATATTGCATTTATTTGGATGTGTGCAACAAAACCCAAATGATTGGTTTTAACCCCTTTAGTTAAATCAACGAAAAAATTTGTTTTTTGAGGTTTTCCTCTAGTGTCTTAACTCCATTTTTTGTTATTTATACTCGTAGTAATGTTATGTATATTTTATTTGATTTTTTATTGTCTATGGGGGATATATGTATCACTCTTACTTCTTCCCCTCCACCTTTGTTACCACTGTTGTGAGCTGGGCGAGTTACGAATTAAGCGTGACAAAATACCATTAATTGTGTTGACAGTTTAAGTGAATTAAAAATCGTATAATTTTCGAGTGTCTTGCCTCTTTTACCTCTATAATTTGATAAACCCAAACAATTTGCGCCTTTGGCTGGCTAAGACTGACTTCATGAGAGGGAGAAAATCACGAATTTTGGAACGGATTGTTGTAAGGCGACCGACCAGTCAGGCTTGGCTATTAGTTTGAATGGCGTTAAATTCTTAACAGTTTCGTTGACGTTTTACCAAATAAATTAAATTAACACCAAATGCTTTAGTTTTAATAGTACAAGCGAATACTGCAAATTGAGTGTTAAAATACATATTTTTGGTGACTTTAGCTCTCAGGTTACGATGCCGACTAAAAAATCCATAAATTGTTAGATAAACGTTTAATGAAACGGTGATATTTTACTTAGACGTTCGCTTATTTGTAAAATATCATGAATTTCTGTAATATTGAGATACAATTTTAAGTGGCAAGGATTTAAAGGAATGTAGTAGTTAATCATAATTAAATATTCATTCGATGTATTTCAACTACAATGTTGAAAACTCCGATTACAACTCCGCAATATTAAAATTCTGAACGCCGACTACCACTACTCCTATGACATCAAATCCGACTCCCAACTGCATAAAAAACCAAACGTATTTAAAGGATTTAATTTAACATTAAAAATAACAAAAAATTACATCAGCTGTCCAGGGGACACCCAGTTGGAACGAAGCTCCTTTCGCTAAATATTATGTACTAGTTAATTCCAAAACGCCTATACCGCCCGTTGAAAAATACGATAATTTTAATGGATCTTTAAGAAAAACGACAATCTTTCTTTAACAAAATAGTTTTTTTTTTAGAATGTATTGTTTTTAAAAAAAAGATATATTTTTAAGTCATTTTGTGTCTGAATATGTATTATATTTTCTCGAAAAGGTCCTCTTTTAGAGAGAGGTACATCTTTTATTAAAAGCTAATGTTTTGTTTTAAGAAAAGGTACTATATTTAAGAAGAAGTACTTTCTGGAAGAAAAAGCCATAAGAGTGTGATTTTTTTTTTACAAAAAAGTACTTTTTTAAGAACAGATACTTTTTTAAGAAGGGGTACTCTTTTTAGGAAAAGTTTATTTTTTTAAGAAAATTTACATATTTTCAGAAAGGCTACTTTTCTCAAGAAAAGTTATTATTTTATTTTTAAGTAAAGGTAATTTTAAGAAAAGGAATTTTTATTAGAAAGTTTAGTGTTTTGAGAGAAGGTATTTTTTTGAAGAAAAGGTTTTTTTTTTAAGAAATAAAATTTTTTTTAGAATTGGTCCTTTTTCAAGAATAGGTACATTTTTAAGAGTAGGTACTTATATCAAGAAAAGTTTTTTCTCCCAAAAAGGTACTCTTTAAAGAAAATGTATTTTTTTTTAAGAAAGAAATGTAATTATTTGAAAAAAAACTGTTTTTTCGGAAAAGAGTACTTTTTGTAAGAAAATTTACTTTTTTTAACAAAAGGCACTTATTTAAGAAAGCTTTCTTTTTTTAAACCTCTCTCACTTTGGCTTTTCTAAATTTACTTTTTATAGGGTTCAAAACTACAATATATACTAAACTAGCTGACCCGGCAGACGTTGTCTTGCAAATTTTGTTCAAATACCGTTAGCAACAGCAGAAATAATGGATTTTTAATTTATGGTTTGTATGGGAGGTACCACGCCCCTTTGTCCAATTGGACCGAATAGTAAATCTAAACCACCCAGGGCGCCACCCAAACGCATACAAAAAAATTTATTCAAATTGGTCCAGAAGTTTAGGAGGAGTTCAGTCACAGGCTCCACCTAGAAAACTTCCCATTAAATAAGAAATTTGCCAACATATGTTAGTCTAGTCACAAACCAAAATAAAAATACCCATATACATAGTTGATAATACTGGGTTGTAGCATAATAGTGTTAAAATAAAGTTGTTTAATTTGTTTTTTTTTTTCATTTAGCCCCCATCCCGCAACGTGCGGTAAGGAACTTCGTTCCAAAATTGATCATTCAACTAAATTTATGAATAATTTGCCAGAAATTATGACTTTAATTTTCTTCTAAGAAACATAAAATACATGCTAACTAACCCCTTTCCTCACATACAAAATCCATGACCAAAAATAGCCCAACATTAATAGATAGCAGTACCGAAGGCGTTTAAACTGTATGTAACCGAACTATAGAAAGTTCGGTTTTCTGAATATTTGAAAGTCAATATTCTGTGTTCCAAAGATGACGCCAAAAATTTGTTCGTGGGGAAAGATGCATAGTAATATCATTGTAGAGTTGGAGTTTCTTATTTAAATGCAAATTAAACACACATTTTGAATGGAAATTTTTCATTTTGTGCCATATGAATCCCTTCCAACCTGGAGACGAACCCGTGGTCCACTTTATGAAAAACCCTTCGAAACTTTCAAAACTGAGTTATTTGTTTTATTCGACGCTCTGTTTCCGGGATATACACATTTTTTCTAAATTTTTCATATTTTCGATCAAATTGGGGATTGGTTACCCTGGGTAAGCCATTACCCATCGCCATGGTTAATAGGTAAAGGCCGCCTACCCAATCCACCGGTAAAAAATACCGACCGGAAACGGTGTAAAACTGTACGTCCCAACATGGGCGTAGCCAGTGGGTGACAAGACCGTTAATTGCCCATACCTACGTGCTGAAAATTCTGTCTTATTTTCTTGTTTGGATGTAAAATATCCAAACACATTGTGTTTGCTATGCAATATAACATGTTTGAGACACAATGATTAATATGTTGTAATATATGTGTTTATGATCCAAATACAGCTTTGTTTGTGATGCAAATACGTTTATTTCACTATGCTCTGTCGAGAACAGAATAGTAAAAGAGGAAGATAGATTGTTGCCAGCCTAAGTTAATGTTATTGCAAGTGTATTACTGTATTTGTGTATTACGTATGTTTCAGTCAGGGATTCATAAATATTCTTGAATGCGTTGTAACTGAATTGAGTGTGTTTTATGTTGACTGATATGTTGCGTTTTAGTTTCATACATTCAGTAGTCAATCGTTCGTTTGGGAGGAAGCATACGAATGCTTCGACGTACATTAGTGTGGTATATTTGGGATGAAACACGGATAGGACTCCATGTAAAAGTAAAAATCAATGTCATTTAAAGTTGGGTCATTTATTTGACTTAGTATACACTAGCCCACAGAAAGTTTTAAAAGAGCGATATCTTTTCGAGTTAATAATTTTTTTTCGGTGTACTTTATCCTGCCCCTTACTATCCCAGATCCTGGCTACGCCCTTGGGTCCCAATCACTGAGTGTAAAAGTAGGACGCGTAGACCTCCCTCATTGTCCTCCTCTCCTCCGTGTCTTTCTGAGATGGAGTGAAAAAATATTTATTTTAATTCCTACAACAAAGTTACATAGTTGTCTAAAATGTATCGAGACAACTATGTATAGCACAGAATGGAAAATATTATAAAGGATCATAATGTAGCTTAATAAACTGCACTACGTCGTTGTTAAATTTCCTGTACACACCTTCTAATGGCACACTCTGTACTTCTATATGTGACGCGCAAAATAGAAAGGGACCTAAGGGTAAAAACCGGATTTGTTCACAAGAGCCATTTTAAAGATTTAAATACGTGTATCTTTGGTGTACTTCACTTTCATAAAACGCGCATATCTCTGGGAGGGAACACTTTTGGGGCATGGGATCGGTCTCATTCGATGCTCAAATGTTGTTCACATCAAAAAAAAAAAAGTGAAAATTGATTTTTTTACCCTTAGGTCCCTTTCTCTATGCGCTGTCACATATGTGTTCTGTGTCTTTTTCAATGCAGCAGTGACTGCATATGCTGCCTAATGGATTATTTTTCACAGCAAATACTTGTTGTGTTTTGTGCGAGAGCCTCTGTTTTATGTGTTGGCTTGCGTTTTGCTTTTACTTTAATTATGCGTTTGCAACATTTGCTGTTTCTGTGTTAGTGGTCAAGGTCTTACTAAGGAACAGACATCGAAAGCAAAATGTGCTGTAAAATACAAACATATACGCATGCAATACAATAATGTTGGCTTAAATCGATAAACGATGACAATGGGGCACCCTACAGTTACACTAACGTAGAAAGAGCAGCATCCGAATCGTTTGTAAATAAATTTTTTCCAATTGAAATTCATTTGTAGCAACTGAATTCAATTGTGGCTTCATGTAGATTGTAATAACCGCATAATTTTGTATAATAATTCAATAATGTTTCATCAGTCTCCAATACTCTCATATCCATTCGGACGGTTTTTTCATTAATGTTGTTCTTTAAATTTTTAAATTTAGTGGCATTTTCTCTGTGCAAGTGGCAACACTGAAATTTGGCAGCTGTCACATATGTTTATTCCGATTATTAAAAATAGAACGCTTTACGAAAGAACAACTCGTTACAATTGTCAAATCTTATTACAAAAATTTGGAAACTTATGCTGAAACCGCTCGCAAACTTCGAAGAAATTTAAGTCGGGGATGTGCAACTTATGTGTCAACCATTCGAACAGAAATCAAAAAATTTAAAGAAACTGGGTCGGTTATGGCAATAGGAATCCTGTACGCCAACGTACCGGTCGGTCTCTTGAAACCATTGCTGCTGTGCACGAGAGTGTCGCCGAAAAACCGAAAACATAAATTCGGGATAGTTCTCAAAAACTTCAAATTTCACGAAACACTACTCAGCGAATTTTGACAAAAGACCTACACGTTCATACGTACAAAATTCAGTTTACTCAGGAACTCAAACCAGCAGACCATGGCAAGCGCCGGCAATTCGTTCAATGGGTAATGGAGCAAAGTAAAGTCAATGCCAATTTTTCAAAAAAAAAGCATTTTCTCCAATGACGCGCATTTCCATCTGAACGGCTTCGTGAATACACAAAATTGTCAAATTTGTGGCTCAGAAAATCGTCATGCTATCCATGAGAAATGCACCCATGATTCAAATGCACCCACAACGAGCAACTGTCTGGTTCGGATTTTGGTCAGGCGGCGTGATTTGGCCTTACTTTTTTTGAAGATGAGGCCGAAATTGCTGTGACTGTGAACGGCATTCGTTACAGGAACACGATAACGGAGTTCTTGTGGTCACAACTGGACGGCATGGATCTGGACGACATGTGGTTTCAGCAAGACGGCGCCATGAAACAATCGAGTTATTGCAGCAACGATTTCCAGAACAAATCATCTCAAGAAATTCTGATTTTACTGATCACCTTTGGGGTTATGTGAAATCTCGGGTTTATGCTAATAAACCAGAAACAATTCCTGAGCTCAAATCTGAGATATAAGGTGTCATCGGTGAGATACGGGCACACCCATAGTCTAATAATATAAGTCGACGCGTGGCGTGTTGTTGTAATAATAAACGATTTTGACAGAATTTTGTTGTACTATTGTTATGACAATACACTCGATATGTCAAAATCATTTTATATACGAAGAGAGGCAAAGGAAAAACGCCAAAGTAAATAATTACATGCATAGAATTACATGTATTAAAAAAAAGTAATAGGCAGAAAGTTGGAACGCATTTAAGATCCAAATTGGTAAGTATCCATCAGTAAGTCCATACATATGTATGTAGGTAATTTTAGTTACTTCTTCTATATATTTTTAGCCATCAAAAAAACTACAGGCGGTGAAACGACCAGCGTAAGCAAAGAGGGCAAGGAAGATTCAAAACAAATGATGCGACAAGTTTGACACTTCGAGTGTATTACGTAAACAAAGAATGATAAAAAGAAACAACCCGATAACAAAATGCCTGATCAGCTGGGCTTATGCTTCCACTTATATTATTACACTATGGGCACACCTCTGTGAAAAAATCATGGAAATCTTCATGAAGACAGTATAGGCTTATCATCAGAGTCGTGGGGGCCATTTAACGGATATTTTATTCCATACTTAATAGGAACACGTCGACTTTAAAATCCAATAAAAGAATCACAACTATCTCGAAAAAACGTGTATTTATTTTAAAATTAAAAAGTGCATTCTTACTGAGACAGCTTTTATTATCTAGGTCTAATTTTTAGTGCAAAATTGCGGTACGATTTGATTTAAACCGATCAAGGATGACCATGGGGTATCCAGTTAAACTAACCTAGAAAGAGCAGCATTAGAATCGCGAAGTTGTTCCAAACGAAATTTATATTGTAGCGATAGGATTCAGTTGCGCGAATTTGAATTCGGTTGAAAAAACACCCACTTCGTCTGCAACTACCGAATTTTTGATTGCTACAACCTCTCTCGATATAAATATTAGCGCGAGTATAATTTTAAAAATTCCTAGGGTGGAATCTTTTGATGTCATCCCGCCGATTATTTATCAATCCAATAATTTATATTCTTTACTTTGCACTGTTGTGCGAGGGCGGTCCCAAAACTAGTCGCGCTGACGTATACATGGTGCCAGTAGATTTAAAAAAATGTATTTTGGTAAAAGGTGGCAACCTTATAAAACGTATGTTTTAAGTTTCAAGGCCCCACGTTGTTTAGTATTTCTACTAGATCTATCAAAAGTAAAAAAACGATATCAGTGAATTTGTAAACATGGAAAAAATTGGTCGCCGATATGAAACTCAATGACTATTTGTAAGGTCTCCGTCCAAGCAATATTATAACCGAGCTAGATACGTGGTCTTCGGTGGTGCAATGGTTATTGTGCGCGACTCTTGTACATGAGAACGTGGGTTCGATCCCTGCTCTGATCACCTTACATTTCTTTAGACGACGGTCACCTCGCTTAAAAACGGCGGCACTATTGAGTACTTAGCCGTGAAAAAGATTGTCAAAATACAGTTCTGAACCCCTATCCCTTCATGAGATGTAATGGGAAACTATTTTTTTTAGATTCTATTCTGCGGGAGTCTGACTCTTCGTTTACGACTGTAAAATATTAGGTAGCAGAGCTTAATCGAGGCCGACCATTATGGATAATTGCTCGATAGTGTCGTCGTCACTAGGAGTGGTGACCGGCGTAGAAAGAAATTTAAGGTGGTCAGAGCAGGAATCGAATCCCCGTTCTCATGCACAAGAGCTGCACACACAACGATTGCACCACCGACGGCCACAGCAATTATAAATACCTTTGTATATTTCCGTCAAACATATGAATGTTGTAACAGCAAAAATATTTTTGAGGCAGGTCTTTTCATTTAAGCCTGACCACCCACATATCACTGCCTTACGAAGTCAGAGCCAAAGCAATTTGGGTATCAATTTAAACTTAAGCGGACAAGACAGTTGTCAATCATGAGCATGAGCATGATGACAAGTACGAGTATGGCCGTTTTGTCGGCCTTCTGATAACAAATATGAATACAATCGATGCTGTTCGCATCACTATCGGCTTTCAAAATGTATTGGTAAACTATTTTAGATTTTATCATTGAGATAAAAAGTTATCGACCCAGCTCATGCTCATGAATGACAAGTCTGTGGTTCGCATTACAATATCTCGTCAAATACGTTAATTATCGATTTTATTTGTAAATTCATATGCAAGTGTTTTACAAAACAAGTCTCCGGATCGAGGCGCTTCAGATATGACACTCGGTCTATTAAGCAGCACCCGTTCCATGTTTTAAGCTGAAAAAAATGCTATATCATACATATGTAGCTCAGAATGCAGCCTTAACATCCCTTTATCCCGGTAGACTGTGCAAATCACCATCAAGAATAAAAGGGTAAAGAAAAACAACAAAAATTGAAGTGAAAAGCAGCAGCAGCAAAGAAATAAAATTGCATAAATTGCAAATGCATCATGCACACACAACGTGATTGTGACAAAACACAGATGAAGGAATCGCAAGATAAAGGGACAGAACAAAATGAAAATGAATATTGTACAAACAACAAGCAAGAACAAGAACAAGTATACAACAACAGCGTCATCGTTAAAGAGATAAACTAAACACGCGTAGAAGCTTAAAACGTTTGCAGGCGCATCAGAAGGCACAACATGCACATAGCATATGTGCTGCATGTTGAAGAACCACATGATGATGATGATGATGATGATGTCGATGGCGGTGATTATCATCATCACCATCATCATCACTCTCTTCATCATAATCATGTATTCTATACTCTGCAGCAAGTATAAGAACAACTGCAACTGCAACAACAGTTCGTATTAATTGAAGAGTATTCATCATCAGCAAACAGTGTATATTGCATTTTACTCGTCATTGCTGTTGTTGTGTTTAAATATAAAGCTTTTTTCGTTTTTTTTTCTCTTGTTTCACCAACAAAACTCACACAGTATCTGTGTGTGACCGACTACATCGCACACGAAACGTGCAACACACAAGCTGCAGCAGATTTTCTTTTCATTTTACTGTGCAGCAAATGCACGCCACATGCACAGCCACATGTCTGTCCGTCTGTTGTTCTGTCTTCTGCTGCATGTGATGCATTTAACAAAAAAGCAACGAGCAAAAAATCGAACAAACTTAACATCATCAGCAACACAGGAAAAGGGTTGTCATGCAATAAAGTATTATTGCATGTAGTGAATGTATGTATGCATAAATGTTGCATGGATGTACACGCGCACTCATATAAGTATTTGTTCAAGGGTGGTCTGGAAAGTTGAGTAACAACTTGGAGCAGAAAGAATTTTCAAAAAATACAGGACGATGAAATATAATTATTGCTATGCTGTTCGTAGGGGTGTCGTTCGGGACTGAATTTTACAAATCCTGGGATTCGATATTTGAAAAATTTAATTCCCGGAATTTCACGATTTTTCGGGATCCCGGGCAAAAAGACAACAACACCAGATATATTGGCATTCCAATATACACAAAATCGGACTCTGGTCCGGTTTGAGCCTGACTAATCGGATTTCGCTGATCCATTTGACTGATCGTTGACATTCTCAGCTGTAAATCCATAGTTATCGATATCGATAGTTCCCATGCAATTAAAAAAAAACACCCGTTAGAAGCTAACTAATAACAATTCAGGAAAGCAGACATACAGGCAAGGCATGTGACAACTTCAACATGACCAATTAAAAAAAATAAAATGTTTGCCATTACATCCCGTGATGGGATTGGGGAGAACTTCGAATAACCAGTGAGCTGTGGGCTTTCAAGTGTTACACTCACCGATTGGGACCTACAGTTTTACACCGGATCAGAACGTATTGTGAGAAGTTTTTTCACGGCTAAATACTCGATAGTGTCGCCACCACTCAGTGAGGTGACCGTTGTCGAAAGAAACGTAAGGTGGTCTACGCAGGGATCGATCCCAGGTTCTCATGTACAAAACCATTGCAACACTAACGGCCACATGACCAATTACTATGTCTGAGTTGGTACCTCCAATAGGTCATCTGTCGCATATATAGAAAATTCGACTCAAAATTTGCATATGCGAATTATCCCAATATATATATAATGAAGTAGGTCCAATGGCTCTACTCCATTCAGTACGCCCAACGAAGTACCTTGTCGGATTTTCGACATACAGGGATCCGAAATTGCATTACAGATATTAGGGTGTTTCACAGAATATAAGTATTTTTTGTCACGAATGTTATTACTGTTCGTCCAAGCGCACAGCTGGTAATCAAGCCGCTTGAGTTCGAATCCCGGGTGGGAGAAAAATGCTGAAAGAAAATAGGATAATTATTAAACACACAAAATTTGGACACAAAAAGTTGGGAAAATTCTTCTTTATTTTTCAGCATAATCTCCTTTTAGCTCGATACACATTTTTCAGCGATATTCAATAGCTTCGATACCCTGTTTATAGTAAGAACTGTCAAACTCCTCCCCGCAGACTCCACCTCTTCATTGTTGGAAAATCTTTTACCACCGAAGCATTTTTGCAAGTTTAGAAATAAAAAGTAGTTCGAGGGAGATAAATCTGGCAGTAAAATAATAAAAGGAACTTGGCATCAAAACGTATCGCAGCTGTTTAATTTTGCTTATATTTGGTCAGCACCTATAACTATTTGGTTGGTTCACGTGGTTGCTAAAGATACTATTTAGCATAAATTAGTGTCTTGGGACACCGTTTTGCATACCACATCACTCCGGATAGTCTAATGTACTGTGTCTATATCCAGCCTGTTAATCGGATATACCGCAATAGATCCCCTAGATCTATCTCGTGTATCTCAAGGAGGTTGTGTGGTAAGGGATGACCTACAGTCTTTAGTCGTCTAATCATTACAGCCGGACAACTGCAGAGGAGATGTTCCAACGTTTCCTGCTCTTCTGCGTCTTCGCAGCCCCGGCAGTGGTCATTCTATGGAAGATTCAGCCATCTTGCGTGATTACCGATAACACGGCAATTAGCCTTGATATTTTCTCCCGATTTTGGCTAATCAGGGAGTTAGTGCGGTGAACGTTAGATTCTGGCCATGTGTTTCTGGATATGCGGCACGTTTCCGTTCTATCCCATATGGCCTTTACTCGTTCAAGGTAATGCAGGAAAATACCCCTTTTGACAGACCCTATAGGCGTTGCGACTGACACCATATGGAGTTCGGTGGAAGAGGATTCTGCCCTGGCTAGTTCGTCTGCAATTTCGTTCCCCAGGAGACCCTTGTTGCCTGGTATCCAAGTAAGAACAAATATTCCAATGCACTCCAATACCTCCGCTTGAAAAACGCTGCCCTTGTCTGGGAGTTTGAAGGATAAATTGAGGCTTCCACATTCCATTTTGGATCCATCCGTAAATACTTTGGTGTCAAAACCTGTCAGTGGTTCCCCTTTATCCCACCCTACTCTTCTGGGAAACCTGACATCGAATAAGTTATGGAACGTCAATGAGGTGGTGCAGTAATCGGTGGTTATATTGAGTTATTTTGGGATTGTCTGTAGTATTCTCGCATGTCCATATACGTTGCTCTTCCAGATTCCAAGAGCATTTAGTTGGGTGGCGCTCCAGGCTGCACTAGCTCTTATGTGAAGGTCAATTGGTATGATATGAAGCATTGCATTAAGCGCTTCAGCACGACACGTCCTCATTGCCCCTGTGAACTCTATACTCTGTACAACAGTAACTATTTACCAGCCGGAAGGTTAAAAATTGGGGGCAATGTAATTTGCCATGTTGAGAATAATGTTTTTACTATTTTATTTTATAGCTCTTGCACATTTTCAAAAGCTTTAGGATTTTGTGAAAATTTTATGTTTTAGTACAAAGATGAGATTGCTTACAGTTATTGTGAGTCTATATTTGTCAAAATCTCAAAAAATACAATTTTTAATGCGTATAACAGAAAAGGTTCATGTGTTTGCACAGAGTTGAAAAAAATGGCTAACTAAATTTGGAGAAGCAAAAACAGGGTTGCGTACGACAATTTTATAGAAATCTGTTTCGTCGCAAATATGAACGCTTCGTTGCAGTAACGCATTCGAATTGTCAAACTTAACTGTTAGACAAAATATCGGACGACCCATCTACTGGTTAACTTCATTAACATACCAATCCCTTCGGCACTTATGTCTATACATTAATATGTTTGTTCGTATGTGCTCAGTATTACGGCAAATAAAAGCGAAAACGTAGAAAAAAATTACAAACAACAAACTGATATTTTTGGTGTATTCTTTTACAAAATAAACACCATCATCATCGCCGTCGACCTCAGCAACAGAAACAGCACCATCGCCAGCACAGTCGTCATCATCACGAATAACAAATATAAGCGCATAACATGCGCTCTATGTTCTGGAAGAAGACACAGGAACCAAAGTGCATAAAAACTGGTTTTAAGTATTTTATATTACTTTATTTAATTATTTATTTGTTGTCGTTGGCGGTGGTGTTTGTCGCTATACAAGTCTTCATATAACTGCGATCAAAAAAATATGTACCCCTGATTTTGGGTCTAATTCAAGTGAACTTAGTAGGCTCAGAGTACTCCACAGTACACTGAAATACAAAGCTTCGTGACACCAGTGGAATTGAGTGTCGTCACCTTGATAAATATTTTCCTCTAAAGTGAGCTAACTAATTGTTTCATCCCCGCCACGAAAATGGGCTCGCCACCCACTATAATTAAAATGTTTCATTTCGGCTGTATTAAATGTTTGTATTCTTTACGCTGAATACTCGTGACTTTTTCCTTATAGAATAATCACTCTGAAGGAAATTTACTTCACGAAAATTAAAACATCTTCCAGTGGACCAAAATTACTCTACCAAAAATTTTAAATAATTTTTTTCTTAAAAAGGACTAAAATACGAAACTTTTGAGCCACATTTGAAAAAAATCGTCGAAACTTTTTTTTTTGGCAGAATGTACTAGAACCGCAAATTTAAATCGCTGGTAGGGAACTGAAGATCAACTTAAAACATTTTGATGCTGAACTTTTATTGTTCAGGGCGTTAATACGCGTCGTTTGAGTGCAATTACCGAAAAATTTTTTCTATCGGGACACGCTACTGTGCATGTTCCCATACAAACTCCAGTCCGTGCATCAGCTGCTGCCTGTCGACCGCCAAACGCGTGTAACCTACCCCCAAGCCATCCTCATACTTTTCCACCAAAATCATAATGAGCGATGAGGCTCATTTCCAACTCAGCGGGTACGTGAACAAGCAAAACTATAGCTTCTGGGGCACCGAAAATCCACGAGTGATGCACGAGGAGCCATTAGGAGTCATCGGGCCATTTTTTTCGAGAACGCTGCTGGTAAAACGACAACAGTGGACGGTGAGCTGCGATCAAAAAAACTGATATTTTTGGTGCTATAGGGCCATATTAACCGAGTTTTTTCTGCCGCAATTCGACAAATTAGGACTGGAGGACATGTGGTTCCAACAGGACGGAGCAACGGCACACTGCGCGATCCACAACCGATATTCTGAAGGCGGCGTTCCTACCGTTATAAATAAATAATAGTGTCGCCTCATCTCTCGTTTTGGCGCACTAGCCCGCAAGATCGCCCGATTTAATCGTTCCAGACTTTTTTGTGGGGTCTTTTGAAGTCCCGTGTTTACGTGAACAAGCCCGAGACCCTGGAAACCCTCAAGGTCAACATTCGATACGAGTGCGAGAATCTGTCGCCCGAAGTTCTCGCCGAAGTGATGAAAAATACCATAAAACGAGCCCGTATGGTAATCAATTTTGACGGCGCACGTTTAACAGATCTAATCTTCTCAACTTAACCAATAAAATTCTAAAGATTCAAATACACATAATCAAAACACAGAATCGAAGTTTTTCATTTAGAAAAAAAATGAGAGCCAAACAACTTCGGATGACTTCTTTTGAAACACCTTGTATATTGTTTGTGTACCAATGCATAGTGATAACCAACGCATAGCTGAAACCTTCTCAAAACAAAAACGTGAGAGACAACAAAGAAAGGAGAAGCAAAAGAGCAGCAGATTCCCATTTCATGAAAAAACCAAATAATGCATTCAATTCACCTAAATGTAAAAAATACCGTTATAAATCTTTTAATTTTTTTTAATTATTTATAAATGTTGATTTATATTGATAAAATTAATTATAATAAATAATACATACATATGTATATATTGAAATCAAAGAATAATTCGTTTGTAAATATTATAATGTTTGGGGGTAAATACGCATATGTTTCCACGTAAAAGCATACAATTTGCCAATAAACATGACGCTGTTTACATATAAACGCAAATGAGTTTGGGACTTGCAAACATAGTAATGTTTGATGTGTGTTCCAAACATATACATTATTCCTGCAGAATATGTTTGGGAGAATATGTTAGAGAGGCCGTTATTTTTCAGCGTCTACCTACAATAATAATAAATAATAGTGTCCCACAACAACCCATTAAAACATTGAGGAGTTCATCTCACAAACAGTGAGATGTGCGCTTTCTACTTTTAACACTCACTGATGGGGACTCACAGTTTTACACCGTTTCTGAACAGGGATCAGGGCAGGGATCCCATGTTCTTATGTACAAGAGTCGCACACACTAACCATTGCACCACCGACGGCCACACAATACAATATTGTATATACTCAAATATTAGATATAAAATATTATATATAAAATACTTAAATTTACAATTGGCGATGTTCTTGTTATTTTGATCAGAGCTGTAGGTTATGGTATTGAAAAAAAGAAATATGTTATACGTTTGAACATACTGCGTTTTGCTTGTATCTTAGCTTTTATGCACATTGTGCACTATATACTTTTCAAAATATGCAATATGTGTGTATGGTGTAGTAGATACACATATATACCAATGTACATAACAATTTGCATAGGTTAGTCCATGTATTTCAGAATCTGAATACATATGAATGTGTGCACGCCTGACTGTTATTTGGATGATGGCACATATTATTTTTTTGAGCCTTTGTCGCAAATGGCTAATTATCGCTTAAAACCCCCCAACACTGCCATATGCAGCAATGAGAGCAAGTTAATCCTTGAAATTTGTTTTCCAATTGAGATTTACGGGAAAAATAACTACTAATAGTTGACAGTTTGTGCGCTTAATGTCTCGTTTGTATTTAATAGTCCCCTTATTTAATCCTTTAATTTCCAGCAATGCAAGTTGTAAAGGCAAACATGCATTTTACTAGGGCTGCTGCATTAGTACTCACTTAGTATCGAGGCAAGAGTGACTCAAAAAGCTTTGCTCTGTCAACATATTGCACAACCAAATTCACCCTTTGTCTTAATTTCTACAATATTGGTCATGTTTTTTTTTTGCAACCGCTAAACAAATTTTCCGCTTACATTGTATGAAGACCAACACGAAATTGTTTAGCTCTCCAAACAATATAAGGAGAAAATAGTGGAATAGCTATATAGTTTGCCAGGAAACATGAGGAAGCATTTTGCAAAACTATATATCTATTAGTAGAAAAATGGCATGGCCTTGAGCTGGAATAATGGAATAAAAACGTACCAGTACAAAGTTCGAAAAATAAAAATCATCTCCGGTAATTTTTTGTAATTACTTACAAAATGAGGATAACATGTTTCTCCAACCGGCTCGATCTTAATCTTTCCTCCTCCAGTTGGTAACAAGCTTTCGCAGGCAATATTCCACCTGGTCTTTCCAGCGAAGTCTTGGTCGTCCTATTTTTCGCCTCCCTTCGAGTTCGGTTTCGAAAACCCTTCGCGCTGGTTCGTCTTCATCAATTGTACTGACATGGCCTAGCCAGCGCAATCGTGTTATTTTGAACCGCTTAACTATGTCAACTAAAGCTCATAAAGCTTATGGTTCATGCGTCACCGACACTTTCCGTTGTGCACTATAGAGCCATACGTTTTTTGGAGTATTTTTCTCTCGAAGACTCCTACAGATGTTTCCTCTGCTTGCGATAAGACCCAGGATTCTGCGCCATAAAGCCAAACAGGTTGTATGAGAGTCTGGTCTAGCTGGACTTTTGTTACGCGAGAGAGGGCTGTATTGCCAAAGTACAAAGTACGAGCCGGATTAGCCCAAAATAACATCTCTTCGCCAGCACAATTCGCCGTTTGATGTCACGGCTGACGTTATTGTTTTTGCTTACGGCAGATCCGAGATATATAAATTCTTCCATCACCTCAAAATTATAACGGTTATATAATCGCGCAGAAGCACTGCTCGCTGAACCCATTAATTTTGTCCTATCCTCATTTACTGTCAGACCCACTTTTGATGACTCCTTTTCAATTCTCGAAAACACCGCAGTAACCTCTCTAACTGTGCGTCCAATTTTTTAATTATGGGGAAAAGTACACTGAGACTCCAATTGCCGGGCATGCATTCATCTAACCAAATTTTGTTAATGAGCTGATGCATGCATCTCATCAGCTCACCGCCGCCAGCCTTAAACAGCTCCGCCGGCAATCCTTCGGCTCCTGCGGCTTTGTTGTTTTTAAGCCGGGCAATAACTGTTCTGACCCCGTCTTGGTTAGGAAGGGGGCCATCGACGTCGTCGTCCAAATTGTGATCGATTGTCTTATTGTCATTGGATATCTCAGGTACCAATAGCGCAGAGAAATGATCTCTCCAAATTCGCAACATGCTCTGCACATCTGCGATAAGATTTCCGTCCTTGTCTTTACAGAAGAGGGGCCCTAAACCATGTCTATTAGTTCCGTTTTGGACTTTTTGGTAGAATTTTCGAGCTTCGTTCTTCCTTGTGTATGATTCAATTTTCTCACTCTCGCGCTTTCTCAGCATGTGTTGTAATTGACTGAAGCATTGCCATTTGTGCAGCGTTCTTTTCATCCTTTGATATGCCACACTCTTCATCGTACCCAGGTTTGTTGCGAGGCGGTTTTTCAAAATCAAGTACGGTTGTTGCGGCAGTTTTTATAGTGTCGCAAATGGGTTTCCACTGCGCATCAGGATCGTCAATGGGGGAGGGGTGGGTTTTATGCAAAAAGTTCCCAGAGTTTCCTTGAGTAGGCTATGGCTACATCTGGTAATTGCAGCTTTCCGATGTCTACCTTTCACTGCCTCTGGTTTCGTACGATTCGCTCCAGTTAATCTTGTGCGAACCTTTGCTGCTACCAGGTAGTGATCAGAATCGAGGTTAGCTCCTCTGATCACACGTACGTCCATTACACTGAATTAATACCTTCCATTAGCACGTGATCGGTTTGTTTCTTCGTCATTTGATCAGGATATACCCAAGTAGCCTTGTGGATGTCTTTATGTTGGAATCTTGTACCACTAATGACCATTTTTTTGCCGCGAGAAGGCCAATCACTCTCATACCGTTGTCCTAACTGTCATCATATAGACTGATATTGCGAATAGTTGGATTAAACACAGTTTACCTGCCTACTTTATCATTAAAATCTTCTAGTGCAATCTTAATGTCATGGCCAGGCAGCGGTCATACGTTTTCTTTAGTTCCTCTGTAATCTATCTTTGGCATCATCATCTTTCTCTTCTGTCAGGGCATACACCCACATTGTACAAATATTTCGCGTTTATGCGGATTGTGGCTATACGTTCAAGCACAGGATTGAACCTAGAGACTAGATGTCACAGCATTTTGCCAACTACAAATCCGCCACCAAACTCATGTTTTTCTCGTGGCAACTGGTTGGTCGGTTCGTTGAAAAGGCTGCAAGACTGCACGCTGTCTAGCTCACTAGCAATGAATTTGTCTATAAGACAAAATAACAAAACAAAAGTACAGGAATATCCTGAAGGGATACGGTGCTAACTAAATATGTTCCGAATATCCTACTTCTCAGTCCTGCCAGAGCAAGGCAATCCAAGCAGCATCTACAGAGAGTGGAGTTTCTATGTCCCACTCTTAGGGCGTGTTTTACTACAAGACAATGTCCCGTAAGTGTTCCTATCATTGTGGATAACCTGCCTCTTGGCAAGTTAAGTAGTTGTCTAGTCCTCTTCCTGTCCACCTGTGGCCAGAGGACCCTAGCTTGTTTGCAAGTTGAAGTAAGTCTCCACTTGTCCTTGAACATATTATCGGCCCACTACCTGATCTGCAAACGGCAGGTAGAGATTGGCATACTAACACCTTCTTTTGCCGGAAGAACCTGTGCCGTAGTACCCTGTCTAGCTAACGCATCCGCTACGCAATTGCCTCGAATGTCGCTGTGTGTCCCGGTACCCAGATGAGCCTGATGTCAAAATACTCTGCCATCACCCTAAGTGATGAGTGGCATTCTTTCACCATCAGGGAAAGAATGGCTTCCAGGGATTGTATGGCAGCCTGGCTTTCTGTGTAGATACATATTCTCCGGAGGGTTGTGACACTTCTTTTCAGTAGTTCAGCAACCTCCAGTATGGCGGTAATTTCCGCCTGAAATACACTGCATTGATCAGGCAGCTTGAAGGAGATATTTACATTTAGGTCCGGGGAATGGACCCCATAGCCTACTTGCTCGTCCAACTTTGATCCATCCGTGAAAAATCTGATACTACTGGTGTCCCCTTCCAGTAGCTTTTCCCAGGTATTTCTGTTCGGAATAGAAGGCCTTAGATTTGTCTCTGGTAGAAGGTAGGGGATACAGTAGTCCGTTTTTACGGGAATAGAGTTGATCTGGTGTAATAAATCAGCGTGTCCGAAATGCCCCGACACCAAAACGCCACAATCTTTGATACTCACCAGGGATGTAGCGGCTGCCGATTCGGCCATGATATCAGGAGTACAGATGTTCAGGATAGCACTAAGTGCAGTTCCTGACGTCGTGCCTATTGCCCCACTAACGCTAATCAGTGCTGATCTTTGAATTTTCATCAAGGAATTCAGAATATATATATTTTGGAGGGACCTCCACCAAACTACAGTGCCATAGAGAAGTATTGGTCTTACTACTGCCATATAAATCCACATGGTGATCTTATAAGACAATCCCCAGCGCTCTCCTATCGCCCCTTAACAGCAGTAAAGAGCAACAAACGCATTTTTCATGGCAACTGTAACATATTTCGCAATTTTTTTTCTCGTGCAGCCAAGTCCTGTCCATCGCATTATCTAAAAAAAAACCGTTTCCCATTACATACCATGAAGGCATTGGGGAGAGCTTCTCTCAACCAATGAACTGTGCGCTTTCTAACTTTTCACGCCCTGATAGGAACCTACAATTTAACACCAGTTCCGAACGGTATTTTAAAAAGCCTTTTCATGGCCATGGTCAGAGGGATGGAACCCACGCTCTCATTGCCAAGAGCCGCGCACACTAGCCATTTCACCACCGACGGCCCCACCCTATTACCTGGATGGCGGTAGTGTCAGCCTTATAACTTTCGACGACATCTGCCAGTTGAATGCTTGCACCGGATCTATATAGAGTTCTCACATTCCAGGTGCATATTCGTAAATCGTGGTCCTTATAACGTTTGCGTGGGTCGTCAACAAATAGGGGTTGTTTATGTTTTCATTTTCGTTCTTATATTTTCACTGTCAATATGAATGGTGGCGGGAGGCAAATTCAATCTAATGGGTTTTTGAATTTTACTGACTGCCAGGATATTAGATTTCAGCCGCTCATTATGGATCAGACGCTGACCAGGATGCAATATGTCGAACCCGGATTTTCTTCTTCTGGTTTCTATCCGCCGTTGGCCCATATATTGGTTCATCCGTCTTCTAAGGACAAAAGAATATGCCCGATATATTGATGAGCTTCAGTGCTAGGGTCACATTATAAACCTGATCATAACCAATCAGGCTGGTCAACTATTAACCTAGAATATGAATTCAGAGTTTAAATTACGATTTATCGTTGATCAAAGACGATTTTCCACTACACAATTGGGCCCTAGTGTTTTATATTACACAGGAACAACATAAGAAGGCAGATCCTTAAACGTTTTTAAGTAGACCAACTAACAGTCACCACAATCTACATATCGTCACATGTGTATACATGTATGTATTTATTTGCCTCTAAATGTTCGCACATACATATTTTGAAACTACTGATATAGAAACCTAAATAACTTGAATTTTTAGATAAACAACAACAATAAAATTTTCAAGGAGACTTCAAACAAAAACGTAGACGAAAGACGCAGAAGATGAAACACACAACAATAAAATACCAAAACACTGCGCATGCGCAACAATCTGAGGAACGACAAGCGACGACGGTGACGCGGACGCCGGCCAACCAACACAATAAAATCAACAAAGTTATGGTGGTGACCTATTAAACTAATATACGACTGAAGTAGATTGGAGCAGAACGAAAGGGAACGGATGGGAGGGGATCGCAATACAAAGGAAGAGTTAAACGCGTATAATAGAATGAATTCCGCTGCAGCAGCAGGTCGGTCTATTATTAAGCCTTGAAAGTCGAACAAGAGCAAGTAGAAAAAGAGGACAAACATGTAGAAGAGGACATGAATAAAAAGAAATGAAAACCTAAGAAAATTAAAGGGTTAGATGAGAAAAAACGTAGCAGAATCAGAATTACTACGAATGCGTATATTTGTACATGGATAAAGGGAAGTAAGAGATGGAGACGAAGATATCATGGACTATATTCATGAGGATACATAACTAAGTGGTACATTCATATATCCATACATAGTTGTGTATACCACATCCACATATACGACACATACTATGTGGTTCGTATTGTATATAATGGTATTTTTAGCATTTTTATAAAGGATTGTTGGCAGGTCTTAATTTTTTTTCTCTCTTTCTCTGTTATTTATATGTTAATGTCTTTTTGTTTTCGTTGTTATCCATGAACAACACAAAAAAGGAAAATAACAAAGCTACATACGTCTGTCGTGACAGCAGTGAAGGTTATGTTAACAGCAAGACTAGTAGTACTAGTGAAATATGTTATAATAGGGCAACCTTTAGAACACAGTACAATTCAGCATCTGAAGATTCGTCAACAAGACATCGTATTTTCTTTCGTACGATAAACAAAAAATCGTAGGTATTGTGTCGTACAATAATTCTCATCAATCATATTTACTTTTTTTAAGACCCATATTCAGATGTTATGACATTTTCCTTTACATTACATGCAATTTTCCAATAAGTACTTGACAACTTGAATTTAATTTGTGAACGGACTATTTCACTGATAACACTGTGCGACAAATAACGACTTTTTGAAAAATACACGTATTTGGCATTATAGGTTCGATACTACTACCAAAGGGTAGTAAAACCCTATATTCAGTTTCGCGAGTTTGGTGACCAATTAATTTGTATGGGCGTCCAAAGATTCTGAATATCAGTGGGCCCTCGATAAAAGGTGTCATCAGTTGTTGTCCAACAACTAATTCAAACTTGGTTTTGCCGATTAACTTTGTATGGCAATAATGGAGCTAAGAATCCGACTAACAAACCTCACTAATATTTAATGCGGGAATAATTATTTTTTCCTGCACATTTTTTTTGAAAAAATATAGGAAAAATAATTTTTTTTACTTTTTTCAGGATAACTTACAAGCAATCCAAATTTTCCACTAGCAATGTTCGACAAAATTGTAGCCACAGTAAAGGTGGACAAGTTTTGTGAACATATGAATACAGTCCGAACGCGTTTAGCTACCCTAAATATCTCATAAAGACCACTTTGTAGTTTAAAAATGTGCAAACTGTGCATTTTTTCTAATTAATGTCTTTGATTTTATTGTCGTTTTGCCTACTTTTAGGCGCATTTTGCGAATACAAAGAATAGCATTACAATTAAATGCAGACAAATAAATTTAACAGAAAAATAATTGGGTTTCATGTGAAAATCTTTAATAAAATATTGCTTAAATGTACCGCAACTCAAACATAAGTTTAATACGACTAAGTAATTTCAAACATATTCTAAACGGAAAAAATTAAAAATCTCTCAAAGCGAAAATAATTGTAAAAGTGGGGTTATAAGATTGAAAGTGGATAAGTGCAAAAGCAATATAAATAATTTTTGTTATGTTTGTGGCACTTTTACACCAAAGAGGAGAAGACGTAGCCTTAGTAAACAATTGAAGAATTTATATACAGCTCAAAGCAGAGTCTAAAAATCGTGCTTTTACATAAAAGAAACAAGAAACCATGTGTTCCAATGACCTATATCACCGATACAAAGGAAACTTATGAAAAAATGGAGCACATTTTGAAAGTAATAAAATACAACGCCCATAAGTGGCGTATTTGTTGCGATCTGCGATCTTAAAGTAGTGGCAGTGCTATGCGGACTACAGGCTGGATACACAAAATATATGTGCTTTTTATGCAATTGGAATTCCCGATATAAAGCAAACCACTATCAGAATCATACATAGGAAAATAGGGGAGATTCTAAGTTCTATTCTATTATAGCCGCCAACTTTCAACGAAATCGGATGAACGAGGTGAACAGCTCCATCAAACAGCATAGCCATTTCAGTTAAGGTAATAAAGGCTGTTTTTACATTTATATATCAAATATTTAAAGTATAAAAAATTATTTTCAAACCTTGCCGTCGCTGTTACAATTTTGCTCGTCACTGTATCTTTTATTTACCTTGCAAATATTTCAATTACAATTCCACTACGAACGCCATTTAAAGGTTCTTAAAATTATCCAAAATTTCAATATTCCTCTCCCAAACAATTATCAAACAAATGTTTTCCTACGAAATATTGTTGGCGTAACAATCCAGTAATTGATTTTGTAATTGAAATTTTCACAGAGCTGAGTACCAAACAAACGAAAAATTAGGGAAATTTTCGGTTTGAGTTATTTTTTACACACATACTTCTTATGGGAACGACAATTTCCTAACAACTGAATTCGGCACTTTATGCGGAAATTTCGTGAAGACAATCAATTACAGAGTTGTTATGCCAAAGTTCTTTCCAATGAAAACAATTGTTTAGCCCCGAAAAATCATTCAAAAACAAAAGTACCACTATATGCCTTAAAATTAATATGGAGTACAAAGAGGAATTATATATAAAATATTTGCTAGGTAATACAGAGATAGCTGGTAACTCTCTGCAACAAATATGTACGTGTAGAGATAAATGACAAAATTAGTTACTTACTTACATATGTAGGTGGCCTCAAACAACACAAAGGGGTCAAGGGCCTTGCAAAATGCGGCTAACAGGTTTCTCCAACCGGCTCGAACTTCAGGTTTCCTCCTCCAGTAGGTAACACCAAGCTCTCGCAGCAACCTTCCACGTGGTCTTCCCACAAAGGCTTGGTCATCCTATGTTTACGTTAGTCTTCGAATACCTTTCGCACTGGCTCATTTTGATCCATTCTTCTGGCATGGCCTAGGCCTTTTTATTGTAGAACCACACGTTGATAAATAACGACCCCAGCAACATATGCAGAAACAATGCACGTGTTTGCAAACATTGTTTTCGTGAATTGAAGATATGCTGCTTTTCGTTTCTTTAGTGTCTGTCACGTTTTTTATTTCACCAGTTTTCAATAAACAACGCAACATTTGGGTCACAAATGCTTATATTAAAACCTATTATCAACCATTGTGTCCCAAACATATTGAATTTATTATATTATGTATATTGAATGGCAAACACAATGTGTTTGCACACAAGTATACTACATTTGCGACAAGCTACAAACACGTTATATTTGAATCTAAATGACAAAAAAAAACCCAAATTTTTCAGCGGACAAATATTTTTGGAGCATTTTTATCCCGAAGGGTCCCAGTGATGTTCCATTAGCATACGATATGACCCAGGATTCTGCGCCATAAATTAAGACAGATTGTATGAGAGTATGTTATAGTGGGATCCTCGTTTGTCGACAGAGGGTTTTATCTCTGAAGTGCTTGATTTTCCCGAAATATCACTTGAATGCAAGCACAATTTTCCGTTTGGTTTCCAGGCTAATGCTTTTGCTTCTCTTTACGGCAGATCCAAGGTAACTAAATTCGTCCATTATCTCGAAAATATAACGGTTATCAACGTTCACCCTTTTATACAATCGGGTGAATGTTCTGCTTGTCGAGATCATTAATTTTGTCTTGTCCTCGTTTACTGCTAAACCCACTTTTGCTGATTCCCTCTGAATTCTCGAAAACCCTGCAGCTACTTCTGGCAGATTTCGCATAATGATATCTAAATTATTAACATACGCGGGGAGCATGTAACTTTTGCTGGTGATACTTTTATTCGTGTTGACTGCAGCTTTTCTCACGATGATTTCAATTAATATGTTGAAGAGATCGCATGATAGGGTGTCTCCCTGCTTGAGGCCTCGTCTCGTACTAAATGGTTGGATGAGATCTTTACTGAGTATTACGTGCCGGCCAGTGTCGTTCTACAAAGGCTTGTCAGCTTAGCAGGAATACCAAGCTCTGACATGCATAGCTTGGTACAGTTTTCTCCGTATCGGGCTATCGAAGGCAGCATTATAAACTACAAAGAGGTAGTACGAGCCGATTTGATTTTCATGGGATTTCCCCAGGATTTGTCGTAATGTGAATATCTGATTTGTCGTAATGTGAATATCTGTAGTCTTTCGTACATAACGCTTGAGAAGACCTTGTATGCGATGGATAAAAGGCTTATTCCACGATAGTTTCTACATATACTCGGGTCGCCTTTTTTTTGAAAATAGGACACAATATGCTCAGACTCCAATCGTTGGGCATGCACTCGTCTAGGCAGATTTTGCACATGAGCTGCTACTGCACCCGAATTGGTGCCGTAATGACAATTAAATCGAATTCACTGGCCGATGTCCCACAACACAGCAAACAATATCATCTCTTGTAGGGTGCATGATAAAGAAAATGTTTAACAGGTTCCTTTTTTGTGGTCACTTTGTTGCCGCAAAGGAAAGAATTTTAAAAACAACAACGATTTTGTATATAAATGTGTATTGTTTGCATTGTTGTTGCTTGGCTGATGTTATTTTTATAGGCCTTGGCAATTTGACAGACATTTTCAAGTTTTAAACAAGAAGACAAGTGGTCAGAAGATTTACAAACAGACATGCATTTCCATCCATTCACACAACATCGAACACACAGATTGTGTTATACACCGATGCACTCCACATGAGATGCCACCACCGAAGGAAACAGATCGGCCAAATACAAGTGCAGCAACCGAATTAAAAAACCGAATCCGACAAAATCGGATATTTACTTATCTATTCAAAAAATTGTTTTTTAAACTATTTAAATAATGATATAGAAACCAGACAAAATTAACCTTGAAAATAAATAAGAAAATAACGATCAAGAAGTAGACGACCAGAAGTTGTGCGCAGTTTGACAACTCGCGTAAAAGAGAACCAAAAAGTCGACACGATTCACTCAAACGCATTTCTCTCTAGCATCATATCTTGTTTATTTCATACTTTTCACATACTTAATGTAATTTTATTTAAAACATGGATAGAATTTCTACAATTAGATACAATAACATCATCAATAATCTGCTCGTGTATTGAAATATTCAACGAAGAGAGTAAGAGAGAGCAGAGGGTCGTAACGCTTCACCCGATTTGTTTGTTGGCATTTGAGTCTAGAGAAATTTTGACAGTCTACTTTAGTACATCGTTTTTGGCAACGGTTGACAGTGTTGCATAGAGTTGTAATGAAAGTTCGAAGACAGTTGTATAGGATATTGGGCTTTAGCCAAATAATGCCCAGGCTTCGATTAATCGAACAGAAAATTTATCAAGTACTCAAAAGAGGCTTAATAAATACACTCCGGTTTACTTATTTAAAGGCACTAAAAATTCCATATTCAGGAGCCTGTATCTTTTGCAATTTGTAACCGTTTGCAGAATTTTAAAATGGAAATGGAAGCCAGGCATCTTGAGATATAAAAAATAGTGGTTTCTTAACTAAAGAACTTTTCTTGAGCAATTTATAAAAAAAAATTCAAAAATGTGCTAGTTTTTTTGGTTCCCTTGAATAAAGGCACTTTATTATTTTTTCATTATATTTATTTTACAACTTATTACATCTTACTCATTTTATCGGAAAAAACTAAAATCGATATTCACCGTTCTGAAGGATATTCTAACCGCCCAATAGCTAAAAAAACAGTTGTCTACAATTATATCAACGACCCCGAGGGGTTTGGAAAAAATTTACCTATGAGAAAAGAAAAATCATCAGCATTGCTTCTAATTCTGCCTTATCCTTGCCAAAAATAAGAGCTCACGCTGGGTGGAAGCGAGCAAGTCATCAGTACGCAGAGTAATTAAGTGCTGAGAGTATCTTAAATACCTGAAATTAGAAACAAAGCCGCCACTTAATACTCCACGTAAGGAAAAGCGGCTTCAATTCGAGAGTTACTACATGGTATGGGATGTGCAGCCAAGAAGTCATATAAATGACTTGAGAACCGTTGTATTTACGGATGAGAAGAAGTTTACTTAGGATGGGCTACAACTATTATTTCCATGATCTGCGCAAAGAAAAGAGTTTTTTGAACCGACATCACAGCCGAGAGGGCGGCGTTATGGTGTGCGGTGCTACTACGTACTATGGCACCATCGATCTTGATGGTGCCATAGTACACAAAACTGACTGGTGCAAGCTATAAAACATTACTGGAATCGGCTTTTCCGAAGTTTAGTGAACTACTTGGTCCCATATCTTGGATATTGCAACAGTATAAGGCCCCTATACACAACCCCAGAGTAGTAAAGGAGTTCATTGCAAGCCAAAATGTTAATATTCTTGAGTGGCCACCCTATTCGCCAGATCTAAAAATTATCGAAAATCTCTGGGGTTGGTTATCTCGTAGGGTCTATGAAGGAGGTAGACAATTTGATGACAAGCAGTCACTAATTCAAGCCATTAAGGATGCTTGGAATCAAATTTCCTTGGATTACTTAAATTCTCTTTATCTCTCAATGAAAGCCCATATATTTGAAGTGTTTAAAAACAAATGGATTGTACCCATTACTAATAGTTCTTAAATAAAGTAAAATAAATTAAAAAAACAAGAAAAACAGTTTTTCATTCCTTTATTAAAGTGAACCAAAAAAAGCTCATTTTTGGACTTTTTTTTTATAAATTACTCAAAAAAGTTCTTTAGTTAAGAAACCACTATTGTCATAATTTTTTTATATCTCAAGATGTCTAGCTTCCATTCCCATTTTAAAATTCTGCAATCGGTTAAAAATTGCAAAAGATACAGGCTGCTGAATATGGAGTTTTTAGTGCCTTTAAATAAGTGAACCGGAGTGTATTATGAAATCCCTCACAAATCCTATATAATTCTTCATAGATTTTATAAATTAGTTTGCTAATTTCCTGCCCAACGCAACCTATGAAATTTGTTCATAACATCAATGGAAATTTTTTATAGATTCTATGAAAATAAATCTATGAAATTTGTTCGAAAAATCTATGAAAGTCGTTCAGTAACTATATGGAGCATTTCATAGATTTTATGAAACCTGTCATAGAAGTAGAAGTGTTTCTTATTATTCTATACAAAATGTATAGCTATTTCGATTTAATTAAAAACAGGATTTTTTTGGGCAGAGTGATGATATTTTGAATGAATTTAAAAATGGAGAAGTTCCGCTTAAGTATGGAATAAAATATTCGGCTAATGGTCCCGCTGCTGTCATCAGCGACTCTTGCTATTTCCATGAAATTTTCGATGATACTATTCGGTCTGGAAATCATTGCTCTAATAAATCAATTGTTAAATGAGCAAAGTGGCTCGTGAAATCACATGTCGTCCAGCTCCATACCATCTAGTTGAGGCCATAAGATCATCGTTATCATGTTCCCGTAACGACTGCCATTCTCATTCGTACACTTCTTTTTGGAAACCCTTTATTTGCAAGGAAAACTATAATATAATGAGAACTCTTTAGTATGCAATTGAGTAAAAATATTCTGCCACTCAATACAGTAGACTGGGAAAAAAGGGGGAGCTTCAAGATTTAGTTAGCAAAAAAACGTTCTATGGAGCAAGTACACACACAAAATTTTCAGAAAACAAACAGTTAACCCGTCAACCTCCCACAATATGCTTGATGATAAAACGTGCTGCAATTTCACAATTTGGAACATTTGAAGATGATTTGAATATAAAATTGCAAGGACTGTGAAATGATATAACATATTTTACAATTACAGATTCCCATACGACCTGTCGTGCTTAATGGCGCAAAACCCTTAATAATACCGTAAGTCGGAGAAACAGCGCTGGTAGTCCGGTCCGGAACTATATGGGGTCGATAATAGACAACGACCTGTATCGACGTCTTATGAGTCACAAGCGGTATGAACTGTATCCTCACATCTATTTGTTATGGAAATCAAGATTATAATAGTTGATGGAAACCGAAAAATATGACGACCATAATTTGGTTCATAGAAACTGTGAATTGTTCCAATGTACCAATTAAAATGGTTGCAAATTCGTAATGTTTGAAATATTCTTAATATTTACAAAGAATTTCGTCATGTTTACAAGGACATTTTTTCAGGTTTAATAAAATGTCTCGAAATATTCATAAATGTTCATAGATGTTACGGAGAAATTACATTGATTGTATAATAAATTTCATAGATTCTGTAAATTTTTCATTTCTTACATTAATCTAACGAATATTTCTTTGACTGAGTATTTATGGCAGACTTCGTAATATTTGGGATTAATTTATTACTATTTACGATCGCACCTGCAATGTTCAATCAGTTTATTTCCATCAGTATATAAAACAAAGTGACAAAAATCATGTGGAAGGGGTTCAACTAGTATTGCATAACACAGTGCAACAGGAAAAAATATAACCATATACGGACACCACTACGTGATAAAAGACCTGAAAAAAAAGATCCGTGTCTCCCAGTTTTGCCCAAACACATGCACTTTTTTATGGACCCCCAAAGGTTTGGGGCCTCGGTGTCATTTTTGCAAAAAAGTGATCATTTTGTCAGGCTCATATCTTGCAAACCGTTTTTGATTTACTCTCTGAAGGAAATCATTCCTAGGAAGTTCGTATGTTCTAGAAAGTTGTTTATTGAGATCTTAGGTACATTTTTGTAGTTGCTTGTTTCCTTGAATTTTGAACGGTTTGCTACCTATGGACCTGAACAGGGGAGAAAAGGTAATCAAAAATCGAATTTTTTAAAGTTTTTTGGGATTTTGACCTTGAAGATGAAGTTTTTTGATTTTATGTGTTCAAATTTTTGTTCTTTATGAAAAGAGGTACAACAACAAAATGATCTGTTTTTTGCAAAAGTGACACCGAGGCCCCAAATCTTTAGGGGCCCATAAAAAAACACTGCATGACTTTGGGCAAAACTGGAAGACACGGGTCGTTTTCTTCGGTCTTTTATCACGTAGTGGTGTCCCTATATAATTATATTTCCCTGACATAAAAAATCACACACAGTGTAATCAAACATTTTCGTAACATCAACCTAACATTTATTATCTCGTTATTACAGTTTGTTAATTTCGTGAATTATTCTCTAACTTCTTCGTTACAGGATTCATTTGAAAATTTTTTATTTTAAAAGATACAAAAGTTGCCGACTTTAACGACAGTCGAACTAACGTTTTAATTAAGGATGTACTATAAATCGATTAATTAAAATTCTGATTAATCGATAGCGTAATTAATCAGTTAATCGAATAATAGGAAATTCTGATTAATCAAAATTATCATTAATCAATTAATTTAAATATTGATTAATCATATTTGAATAGTTTTGTACATCATTTAAGTAATTATAGAAAAATATACAAATATTTAAAGACTATACAACCAAAAGAAAAATTTGACTATTGTGAAGGTTGTGAAAACATTCAAACTGAGAAAACCTAGCACCACGAATTGCTCAATTATTCAAACGTTTGATTAATCAATTTTAAGATTAATCAATCAATTAATATGAATATTGGTTAATCGAAACTGAGATTAATTGACTGGTCGTAAATGTGATTAATCAGAATGTGCGATTAATCAATTATTCGATTAATCAGCGTGGCGATTAATCAGCTTACCAGATTAATCAATTATTCGCAAATCACTAGTTTAAATAGCTTAACTCCTTAAAATTAATTAATATGAATATTGGTTAATCAAAACTCAGATTAATTGATTAGTCGTAAATATGATTACTCAGAATGTATGATTTATAAATTATTCGATTAATCAGCTTGACGATTAATCAGGTTACCTGATTAATCAATTACACTAGTTTAAATAGCTTAACTCCTTTAATTAAATTTCGAAATTCTTGTGAATTATATGAAACAAATTAAATTTAAGTTTCTTTTTAAATTCTTTATATTAACAAAACTTTGGATTGATTTTTAACCCTTTTCCCGTGATCCAATCGATCTGAAACTTTGCAGGCAAACTAATCTCGACGACAAAAATGAACTGTCAAAATATGGGCGGGATTGGAAAAAGAGGCGTGGTCATATATAAAGACTTTATACTCAAAAACTAAGTTTTTTATGGTTGGTTTTTCTTAATTTCTAATATTTCATTCTTCGTGTATTTGGAAATTAAACAATTATTCGGTTTTCTACTCAGAATTCTCGGATGGCCGAATATGTTTCACTTCAACGCAATTTTCGGTTGTCCCCTTGGTCATCATCTGGTAATGGCTTCGTTTTGTTTACTTTTTGTTTCTGCTAACCACATAATCATCTGTCAATTATTCACGATCATCACGATCAGACCGCAGTTTTTTTTCCTGTTTTTGTCTTTTTTGGGATTGCAATTTTTGTTTGCTGGATTTCAAAACGATTCTGTTTGAAGGACAAAGAAATTAAATAAACGTTTAAGTAACAAAAAAGCGAAACTGTTGTATCTCTCTCTTATGCTGTCTCCTCGTATTCGACGTGACTTATCACGTGGAAATCTTTAGTTTCGTTTGTGTTTAATTTCGTATTTTGTTTTTTTTTTCTTTGTATATTCCTTTCGGCATTTAGCACCCTCTTGTGAAATCGAGAAACGTGTACTCGAATTTAACGTTCTCTGTGTTGTTAGCCTGGCTGTGACTCTTTGTCCCGACACAATTTCCATTCATTTCCCTGTAAACAATGGTCATTTGCAAGTACTTACCGGGAAATGTGAAGTGAAGTGTGATTCCGTTGGCTTTTGTTGGTCTGCCTGGTCTTATCCAGCCAGCCATCATCAGCGTCACAATCATCATCATTGCTGGCTGGTCGCATAATCAACGTCATCATCATCAGCAGCCCCTTGGCCTGCCGTTATAGCGAGTTTAATGATTGTTCATGGCTTTATTTAAATTTATTTCGATTCGATTCATTATTTCGGCTATAATTTCATTTGGTTGTTGGCGTTTATGGTTGTATTGTTGAATAAATTTATGTTACTTTTTGGTCGTGTTGGTGAATTAATTATTTTTGTATTTTTGTTTTAGGTCAAAATGACAAAAACTTATCATAAGCTCATTTATTGCACTCTCGCATTGTTACCGCTCCCGAGTAGTGCTGGGAATTGTGATGATTAAGACATGTCAAGTGCTTGAATTGTAACACCTTTTGGTCAAGCTTGAAATTCAAATGTTTCCTTCATTAAGGTGTTAATTAAAACAAATTGTAATTTTATACAAATTTATTCGTATTCCCTCTAATTGATATTTGTATGCATCAATCAAATTGTTATCAAATCTTCCCACACTATGGATATAATTGGTTTTTGGTTTAAGACGATTGAGCGTCTAAGGATTGATGCATTGGAATAGACTGAAATATGTGTCCAGTTATTTAGAACCTTCTGAGTGACCGACTTTTTAATAACAACAAGTAAGATTACTCAACAGAAGTATTACACTGTGTGTAATTTTTTAAGTCATGGAAATATAACCATATGCGGACACCACTACGTCCAAAACCAAAACGACCCGTGTCTCATAAAGAACAAAACAAAAAGTTGTAGTTCTTGTCCTAAAGAACAAAAATTGTCAACACATAAGACCAAAAAAACTTCATCTTCAAGGTCAAAATCGGAACTTCAAGGAACTTATGAACTTCCTAGGAAAGATTTTTAACACTGTTTACTTCTACATTGAGATATTACTATGCGATCTCATCGACCGCAGCAGCTTTATGACAAGAGCTACAACTTTCCCTCAGAGAGAAAACCAAAATTCCGAACGATTTGCAAGATATGAGCCTGACAAAATTATCACTTTTTTGCAAGAATGACACCGAGGCCCCAAATCTTTGGGGACCCATAAAAAAAAGTCCATGACTTTGGGAAAACTGGGAGACACTGGTCTGTTTTTTTTTTGTCTCTTATCACGTAGTGGTGTCCGTATATGGTTATATTTCCATGGCTTAACAAATTACACACAATGAAATTAAAACATTTTCGGGAAATTTTTCACTTTTGCGGCTACCTAGATGCTAACTAAGCGCTATCTAAACGGTATTAAGAATCATTCCTAGGAGGTTCATATGTTCTAAAAAGTTGTTTATTGAGACCTTAGGTACATTTTTGTTGTTGATTGTTTACTTGCCTTTTGAACAGTTTGCATCCTATAGACCTGAACAAGGGAAAAAGGTAAAAAAATCGAAATTTTTAAAGTTTTTTTTTTTGCGATTTTGACCTTGAAGATGGAGTTTTTTTGAGTCTGTATGTTCCTCATGACAAGTGCTACAACTTTTCCGCAGAGAGCAAATCAAAGTTCCGAACGGTTTGCAAGATATGAGCCTGAGAAAATTATCACTTTTTTGGAAAAATTAGAACGAGGCACCAAATCTTTGGGGGCCCAGTAAACAACCAATGAGTGTTCGAACTCACGGGCGATGTGTTTTGTTACACGGTACCTGGTCGATTTCTGTGAACACATTAGTAAATATTACATTGAAAAATAAAAACAGCGTTCAATCATATGATGACGTTACATTTAAATAATATTAATACTTAAAATTATTTAAGGACCAGTGCCTGCACATGTGTCATTATTTTCTTGCTTAATACTTTTTGTTTTATTCCAACAAAAAACAAAGACAATTCAAAGCAACACACACATGTGCACAACTTCATACAATTTTCGTTGCTCTCTTGCTATCTCATTTGTATATACGTATAACCACGTCATTATTCTCTTTGCTCTGAGTGTGCTAGATGTTAACACATTAAAAAGTGCATGACTTTGGGCAAAACTGGGGGACACGGGCCTTTTTTTATCTTTTATCACGTAGTGGTGTCCGTATATGGTTATAGTTCCGTGACTTAAAAAATTGCACACAGTAATATCGAAAGCTTCAATTCAAGAGCAAAACTTTTGTTGAAAAATAATTGCTAATATTCAAAAAAATGTCAATAAAAATTCGCAATTTCTTATATACATTCAGAAATGAGCTTTTAAACTTTAAATAAAACTAAATACAATTTAATAAAACTTCTATCAAAAATTCCGATTTTCCAACCAAAACGAACAATTTGTACGTCTAAATAGATTCAATAAACGTGAATTTTTGCTTTGGATTTAAGATTTAGGAAAATATTGACAGATATTTCAAAATACTAATAAAAAACTATAAAATACTAATGAAAATTCGAAAGTTCTACTTACACTTGTACTAAAAGGCCGAAGTTTTAATACCCTCTAAACAATTGGATAATAGAGGGCGGATAAATAAGTCGGTGACTTTTTGAATGAAATACAGTTTTTTTGCCAAAAAAAATCACTTTTGAACATAGTCTCCTTTTAGCTCAACGTTTCAGTCCAACGTTTCTCCAATTTTTGTATCCCTTACAAAAAATTGGATTTTTCGAGATCCATTAAATAGGCATTTGTTTGATCAATAATTTCATCGTTGGGGCTAAATCTCTTTCCACCGAACCATTTCTTTAGGTTTGGAAGTAGGAAATAGTCACTGAGGTACCCAATCGTAGCCTAATTCATGGAATTTTGCCATTGAGACTACACACGAGTGCACCCGTGCATTATCTTGATGAAAAATAATTTTTTTCTTGGCCTTATAGGATCGTTTTTTTTGGCGTAGAATACGTCTTACCTTACGGTATAGGGAGTCATGTCAGATTGTTGTTGTTGTAATCTTTATTTCATTGATTATGAGGAAACGGCGAGATAACTTTTTTTAAAAATGTTTTTGTAGGTAAATGAAGATGTTATCTTTCGTTTGATATACATTTCATATTGGTTGATATCTTCCTAATATTTAAATTTCTCAAATGAAAATTGTTTAAACACATACACTCAAACATATGTGGGGTGGTTGGTTGAGTGTTTGATTTTGTAGCGTGAACACAAACTATGCTGCTGTTTCAGTGTGGACACAAACCTTCGGCTGTTGTTTTGATTGATGAAATATTGAAATCTCGTATATTTACTTATGTATTTAAGTCAAACAAAATGTTAAATGTGAATTTGAATTTAACATGGATATATAATTATAAAAAATATAAATCAAATTGATTTGCGTCTGTTATTTATCATTTATCCTTACTCTTTTAATTTAAAAACATATTTATCCTATTTTTCCTACCATAAGCTTATGTATATTATCAAAAGTAACTATCAAATAAATAAATTAATTTGCTTATGTTATTTATCATTTATTGTTATATATGTTTTCTGTCTTATCGGATGGCGTATTCGACGTTAAACTTAATGGCCGTGTCTCTGACACAGCCTGCAGGGATAGTCCGTGGCCGAAGGCCTCGGACAACTGTCTCCTGTATTTTTTAATTCGTCGCTAAATTGGCCCAATAAGTTGGCATAATGTTCGCCGTTTATTCTTCTTCCATTTGGAAGCAAATCAATGTGGATTGTCCCGCGTGCATCCCAAAAAAACTGTTGCCATCTCCTTATTGGCCGACAAACTTACCTTGGCTTTCTTCGGAGCCGGTTCATCCGGAGAAACCCATTGCTTAGACTGCTGCTTGGTCTCCGGAGTGTTGTAATGGATCCATGTTACATCCGCAGTTACAAAACGCCGCAAAAACTCTTTCGAATTGCGGTTATACAACTCCAAACAATCCTTTGAATTTGTCACACGATTACGTTTATGGTTAATTGAGAGCAAACGCTGCACCCATTTTACACTCAGCTTTCTTAAACCCAATTGATCATTTAAAATCGAAACCACACTGCCATATGAAATGCCTATGGCATCAACAATCTCACGCACTTTTACTCTTCGATCGGCCAACACCATATAGTGGATTTTTTCGACATTTTCGGGTGTATTGACCTCAATTGGCCGTCCAGAACGTTCAGCGTCATTTGTACTTGTGCGACCACAACGAAAGCCAGTTAACCACTTTTGAAATCGATGGTGCAGAGTCCCCATAGTATTTACCAAGCTTTTCCTTGGTTTGATTGACGGTTTTTTTTCGCAAAAAATTATGTTGAATGAGCTCCGAAATTCACTTTATTCCATTTGTAAAAAATGCAGGGGGTTGCATGTTTTGAACAGCTGTTAAACGCAAAGTAAATGACGGAACTTGCTCAAAATTTTGCAGTAGTCTATAAACAGGTGGTACTTGATGGAAGCAGTGTTGGATTCCATATGACTACGAAGGAAGTTCAAAAAGTCACGGACTTATTGATCCGCCCTCGTAACCTTGGTTTTGGCATAGTTCAGCGTTTGATGAAGTTTCAGTTTGTTCTTTAAAAATTCATACAAAAAACAACTGCGACAAATATTACAGTTTTGCTCCAAAAGCAGTTAGTTTAATATATTTCGAATCAAATCAGCTTTATTTCATTGAAATCGGTGCACAACTTTTGATTTTGTCTACAATTTACTGAGAAAACTGAAATGGTACAAATCGAGATTTCCATACATAAATAACATTTTTTAATACGCGTGTTTGCTGCTATTCTATTTTGTCGTAAGTCGTGATAATTTCGTGTAGATTGTTGTGGTTCTGAATCATCACTAGAGTACAGGACTGGTCGGGTAATAGACAATAAGTTAGAATAAATCCATTTAGACCGGTTGGTTTTGTTAATGGCAGTTATGTCGACAACACAGAAATAGCTATCATCATGATGATTCGAAGGCTCCCGCCAGATCATTGGTGTTTGATACTTGAAATGGGCCAGTTTCTTGTTTGCCCATAACCTTAAATACTCTACACAGTTGTTGCATACAGTATTAGGAATCCAGTACTTGTCACGGGTTTCCATGATAAATCCGAAGTAGTCAAAATGCACTTATTTAATGAACTCTGACACACTTGTTCTATTTTTAATAAACGTGTGTTCGCCACATATGTTACAAAAACAGCTGGGATTGATTTTATACGTGTTTCTTGACGTAGCCATTGCACAATTTTGACGTATATATCAAAGTAATACGGCATTTACACCAAACAAGATTTATGTATTTTGAAGGTTAACTCCGTTAACTCGCACTAACACTGAAGATTATTCATACAATTTTAATCTGTGGAAACTGAAATTTAATATTTAACCTCATTTTAAACTGGTGTAAATTTTGATGCAACACTGTTAGTTACTAAACAAATGCAACCATAATAAAAACATACACAAAAACTCAACTGTTTAACAGATAGAAGCCGATCGAAAATTTTCCGAGGCGTCACCGCCACCAACATTTTTTTTGAAGCTCACGCCGCCACCTGTATAATTGGCCCTTATTGGTTTAAACTGACAGCCGATTTTATCAACCGGCCCGATTTGACCCACTGACCCAATTTTAAAGGTTGTTATTCCAAAAACATCCCAAATATGCAGAAAACGGACAAAATTAAAAGACGTCAACTTAATTATTCTGTTGTGCCGCCGTTTTCAATAATTTGGTCTCAGCGCAGAGTTTATCCAAGCACGGCGTTGCCAACTGATATGTACATTTAATCTCAAATTGGTAGGTGTAAACGGCAAAGATTAGAAAACAAGGTTATCGCTAACCTGGCCGCGATAAACGGCGGTGTAAATGCGTTATAACGCAGTTTTCAATCAATAATGAGCCTGTTTTTTTATTCCCTGCTAAACTAATTTTTCGACCACTTTGTATGGGGAGCTAAGCGATATTAAGCGATTTTAAGCGGCTCAAAAAAACAAGCTCAATAAGTGTTTGCACAGAAAAATTAAATGTTCAAGGTTAAAATGACTTATGTATATTTTTTGTGGATTTGCACTTTTACTTTTTTGTCGTTATTTACTTGTGTTCAGATTTGTTTCGGCTTGAGGTCATATGTGAAAAAGAAACCAATGTATGGGATTGTCTTTTTGTCACAATTTTATTAGTTAATTCCAATATTTCGACCAACTTCGTTGGTCATTTTGAAGGATCTAATACAAGAAACAAGCTGAAGTATTTTATACATTAGTAAATCAATATAAACAAAAAACACAATAAATATATATTTTCTATTTTCAACGGAATAAAAAGTTACTCCGTTGGAACGTCAATTATGTGTAACATTTCTTGAAAGAGACGTCGAGAGTAATTTTTCCCTTCAGCAAGAATTTCAACTTCCCCAAAATTAGGCTTATGCCCAGTTATGGTACAGTTGGCCGCGAGTGCAGTTTTTTGTTCGAAGGGCTTATAGTGCGCTTTTTGGTCCGATTTGTGAGAAGAGATATTCGCAACTTCAGTTTATTCATAGTCGTGCCAACATATACCTTCTGGCATACGTTGGACTTGTCCCCATTACACGGTATTGTATACACCACATTGGGCTTGTCCTTTAAAAACCCGGAGAAACATCACTTGTACTTTCCGCGTTCGTCGGCACTTGCAGAATGACAAAAATCGATCAATGAACACCTATAAATACTACTTATTTTTCAACTGAATTACATGTAAAAGTACTGGCGGCGGGTACTTATGAATGGACGAATCTGTTAGAGTGGCATCTGTACCTGATTCAGCCTCCTAAAGCCAGGGTTAAGACATGTTTCTTAAAGTGCACCCAATACGCATCATTTATTAGTTTGTTTACGAACTTGTGCGTTTCAAATTTTTCTAAACTTTCCAAACAATGACCAGTCATAAAAATGGGTGAAATTTCTGTAAAAACAGGTACCCAACGTGAAAACACATATCAAAAAAATTGGACTTCCCTTTTTTGCCTTTAATTAGCTTTAATAAGACTTGACACTTTTTTCCGTTTTTAATTTTTCATGATTTGTAAAAATACAAAATTTTATTTTTTGTTGGTAGAATCAAAAAAAGGCGAAAAATATGTTATCACTGAACTTAGCATAATTCATTCTATTTTCAATCGATTTTTATGCACATAAATGTTTTCGAAAGCTACATACTTTAATGTGAATTTCAGCAAAGCTAATAAGAAGCACAATTTGCTCCCAACCGATCAACTTTGAACGTGAAGAAAATTAAACTGTGTAATTTGTATACCCTCACCCATAGGATGGGGGTATATATCATTTAATACGTAAAAAAATGTAACACATAGAAGTAGCCATATTAGACCCTTAGTATCTGCGGACGAAATTCGTTTTAGGACTTTTTAAGACGTTTGAACCATGTCCGTCTGTCTGTCTGTCTGGCCGGCTGGCTGGCTGGTCAACACGATAACTGCCGTAAATCTTTACAGATCGCAATGAAATTTTGACAGTAACTATTAGTTGCCAATATTGAGTTTGCGATTGAAAATGGCCTTTTTAACCACGCCCCTTCTGGTACCTCCCATACAAATCGACACAGTTAGCACAAAATCATATTTCTTTCAAACCTTTCTTCAGGTAGATGTGATTAGCTTCAACTCTCACACCGGTTAATAATGAGTAAATGCCTAGTTAATTGGAGGAAATGGGCGAGATTTTCACGCCCATTCTGGTACTTCCCATACAAAACAGGGTATTCGTCCGGGTTGTCAATCCGATAAATCCCGTGAAACACATCCGACTTTAACGAAATTAGGTATAAGGCTTCTCGTTAACAAAAGCTAATCACCGATTGAAACAAGGGTGATTTTGTCACGCCCATTGTGGTACCTCCCATACAAAAGTTGTTTGGCCGTCTGGTTGTACGGCATGAGAAGTCTCGCAAAACCAAACCAATCTTTATGAAAGTTTGAACTAGTCAATATTTAGTCAAATAAAGCTCTCCTATAGAAAATGAGCTGTTTTGCCACACCCATTCTGGTACCTCCCATATAAAAGTTGGGCGTATTTGGTGTTTGCCGACCCGATATCTCCAAGAAATCATAACCGATCTTAATAAAATTTGGTACTGATCAAAATTTTGGCAACAACTTGCCATGCCCATATTGGGAGGTAAAAAAATTCCCCAAAATCACTTAGGATCGTAACTAATTTGGATACTCAATAATATTTAGATCCATAAGAATATGGTCACTTTTGAGTATGGACGTTTTTTAACAGAACTCCCACGCAATGAATGACTTAGGGTGAGGGTATGATTAAGTCGGTTCACCCGACTGAAACTTATGTACTGGTTTTATTTTTTTAAAAAGATAAAAAGATAAATTTGTTAAAAAGATAAATTTTTCTCAAAGGTAACAATTACATCTTTAAAAAAACACAATTTTGAAAATCGGCTTATGAAGAGAAAAGTTATGATTTTTTTAACTTTGCATTTTTGGAAAAAAGTCGAAAAAATTATTAGGACCTGTAACTTACAAAGTCGAGCTGATGGAGAAAAATGGAGATTGGATTTAAAATCGGGGACCCCAAAGTAGTAAAAAATTACTAGAGAATTCCAATCAACACACAAAAAGTTCCATTTTGTTCCCTTGTTTTATCGATTAATATTGTAGTTTTATCGAAATGTGTGGTTTATATTTCAGTGTTTCCAATTAGCATTGACATAAATATCACATAATTAATAAGAATTAAAATTAACTGTTACTTAAGGAACAAATTCTAAGTACCATTAAACTTAATTTAGAAATTATTATTTTTTTAGATGCAATTTTTTTCCCCCATTAGAAACAAGAATTTCCGGTAGTACATTTTTCTTTAAATTTCAAAACTTTTCGAATTTACTATATCCTGAATCGACTGCATGCGGTATACATGAATGATTAAACCTCGAGCCAATACAAAACCAAAATCTTGTGTTCCAATGAAGCGCAAATGTTATGTGTCACATATGGAATTCTTTAGATATTTTTTTTGTTTTGTAAAAGATACATTTATTGAAAACAAACCGCACTCAAATGATAACAATGAACATCGATCCCCAACACATGTGTTGTTCTTTGGGCCGGCCTCGGTAATCATGACGATCTAATTATGATCGTCATGCAGTAAAATCAAATACTTTTGTATCCAAATAATTTCGAAATTACGTTGTTGTTTCTTAGCAAACATAACTAATCGCAAGAGAAACAATGACAAAATATTTGTCCTATCAAAATACTCTATCGTTCCCCTTGTAATAAAAGTTATAACAAAACAAACAAATATTGATAGATGGAGATATAAATCATGTGTTGTGCATGGGGAGGCAGACCCTATTTTTCTAGCGACAATTATCTTCTCTGGTCATAGGAATTGGAATTTGAATGTGAGAGTGGGATGGGACAGCCTTCTGAAAGTTCTTTTTTGTTTTTATCTGTCATGTTAAAAGGGGATGAACTTTATGTTTGACATTTATTTCATTCTAAAGAAATCGTATGGTTTATATTAAAGAAGCTGTCGCGATTCTCGAAATTGGAGTGATATAAATTAAAGAACGTCGATATGAAATTATGGCTAGCTAAATTAGGTCTCTCCAAAGCACGGTATTAAAATTCGGTTCAGAAATATGGAATCCAGTCCAAATAAACAAGATTAAACGCGGTTAGTTTTGATTCAAACCGGATTTATTGATTGGAATCGGTTGTATTGGCATCTTGAAAACTGATCTTTACTCAGGTTCCTTAAACCGGTTATTGCAACTACTCATCAAACCCGATTTCTTGAACAGCTTGGAGCACATGAGAACATCTTGACGCCCTTTACATAAAAACTAAATATTTTTGGGACAAAAGACTTATTTTTGCGCCAAACAATTTTTAAACTGGTTTTGTTCTAACTCGAAGTTACCAACAAACGTATTTCCGTTTTGATTTTTACGAAGAAGGTTTCCATGATTTCAATACTTTATTTTAAAGTATAAGTTTTCCAATTGTTTATACCTTTGCCCGTCAATCTTTAATATCCATCCGTTATTTCCAATTTTGCCATCAGTTGTTTCTACACTGTCGGAGTTGCAGTGCTTAGCTTGACTGAATATCAACTCTCGCCTGGGGTGTTCAAAAGCGAAACTGGAAAACATCAAACCGCGGATAACCGGTTTCAATGCCAATAAACGTTTATTAAAAAACGTTGAGGCCGAATTTGTCATGTCAGTTACTAGGTTTCATATTATAAATTCACACTATCTTTGCCATTACACATTTTAAATTTTTTCAATTTAATTCATTTCAATACAATTCAATCCAATTCATTTCAAGTCAATTCAATTCAATCAAATCAATTCAGTTCAGTTCAATTCAATTTAGTTTACTTACTTACTTATCCGGTCTCGGACAACCCCGGGGGGTCAGGGACCTTACAAAACGAAGATAACATATTTCGCCAACCAGTTCGATCTTTTGCTTTATCTCTCCAGTTGGCAATACCAAGTGTACGCAGGGATTCGTCAACCTGATCCCTCCAGCGGAGTCTTGGTCTTCCTATTTTTCGTCTTCCTTCGAGTTCGGTTTCGAAAAGCCTTCGCGCTGGTTCATCTTCATCCATTCTACTGACATGGCCTAGCCAGCGCAATCGCGTTATCTTGATCCGCTTAACTATGACAATGTCAGGATAAAGCTCATACAGCTCATGATTCATGCGTCGCCGATACTCGCCGTTGTGCACTATAGGGCCATAAATTTTTCGGAGTATTTTTCTCTCGAAGACTCCTACAGATGTTTCGTCTGCTTGCGATAGGACCCAGAATTCTGCGCCATAAAGCAAGACAGGTTGAATGAGAGTCTGGTACAGCTGGACTTTTGTTACTCGAGAGAGGGCTTTATCTCTAAAGTGCTTGCTTAGCCCAAAATAACATCTATTCGCAAGCACAATTCTCCGTTTGATCTCAAGGCTGACGTTGTTGTTCTTGTTCACCGCAGATCCGAGGTATATAAATTCGTCCACTACCTCGAAGTTATAACGGTTATCAACGTTCACGCTTTGGTCTAATCGCGTGGAGGCCCTGTTCGTTGAAACCATTAATTTTGTCTTGTCCTCATTCACCGTCAGACCCACTTTTGCTGACTCCTTCTCAATTCTCGAAAAAACCGCAGTAACTTCTCTAATTGTGCGCCCAATGATATCGATATCATCAGCATACGCGAGCAGCATGTGACTTTTGCTGCTGATGGTTTTATTCATATTGACTGCAGCTTTTCTCATAATGATCTCCATTAAGATGTTAAAGAGATCGCACGATAGGGTGTCGCCTTGCCTGAGGCCTCGCTTAGTTTCGAAAGGTTCGGTAAGATCCTTACCAACTTTCACTGCGGATTTGGTGTTCGTCAAGGTCATCCTGCAAAGGCGTATGAGTTTTGTAGGAATACCAAGCTCAGACATTGCTTCACAGAGTTTCTCCCGTATCGGACTATCGAAGGCTGCTTTATAATCGATAAATAGATGATAGGTGTCGATTTGTTTTTCGTGTGTCTTCTCCAGGATTTGGCGTAGCGTGAAAATCTGGTCAGTTGTCGATTTTCCAGGCCTAAAGCCACACTGGTATGGTCCAATCAGGTCAGCGATAATCGGTCTTAGTCTTTCGCACATTATACTTGATAGAACCTTATATGCGATGGATAAAAGGCTTATTCCACGGTAGTTGGCACAAATACTCGGGTCACCTTTTTTAAATATGGGACATAGTACACTGAGACTCCAATCGCCGGGCATGCATTCATCTAACCAAATTTTGCTAATGAGCTGATGCATGCACCTTATCAGCTCATCGCCGCCAGCCTTAAACAGCTCCGCCGGTAATCCATCGGCTCCTGCGGCTTTGTTGTTCTTAAGCCGGGCAATAGCTGTTCTGACCTCGTCTTGGTTAGGAGGGGGCAATCGACGTCGTCGTCCATATTGTGATCGATTGTCCCATCGTCATCGGATATCTCAGGTACTAGTAGCGCGGAGAAATGCTCTCTCCATATTCCCAACATGCTCTGCACATCTGCGACGAGATTTCCGTCTTTGTCCTTACAGAAGGGGGGCCTGAACCATGTCCATTAGCTCCGTTTTCAACTTTCCGGTAGAATTTTCGGGCTTCGTTCTCCCTTCTGTATGTCTCAATTTTCTCACTCTCGCGCTTTCTCCACTGCCGTTTCTTACGCCTAAAGAGACGGTTTACCTCCTTTCTCTCCTCCCTATACCGCTCAGTTGCAGCTCGCGTTGCAATTGACTGAAGAATTGCCATGCGTGCAGCGTTCTTTTCGTCATTTGCTATGCGGCACTCTTCATCGTACCACGGTTTATTGCGAAGCGGTTTTTCGAAACCAAGTACGGTTGTTGCGGCAGTTTTTATAGAGTCGGAAATGGGTTTCCACTGCGCATCAGGATCGTCATCGGGAGGGGGTGGGTTCTGTGCCAAAAGTTGCGAGAGCTTCCCTGAGTAGGCTGTGGCTACCTCTGGTAATTGCAGCTTTCCGATGTCCAGCTTCCCCTGCGTCTGGTTTCGTACGATTTTCGGCCCACTTAATCTTGTGCGAACCTTTGCTGCTACCAGGTAGTGATCAGAATCGATGTTAGCTCCTCTGATCACTCGTACGTCCATTACACTGGATGAGTGCCTTCCATCAATTACCACGTGATCAATTTGGTCCCCAGTTCTTTGATCATTGGATACCCAAGTAGCCTTGTGGATGTCTTCATGCTGGAATCTTGTGCCACTGATGACCATGTTTTTTGCCGCGGCAAAGTCAATCAGTCTCATACCGTTGTCGGAACTGTCAGCATGAAGACTGAAATTGCCAATAGTTGGATTAAACACATTCTCCCTTCCTACTTTGGCATTAAAATCTCCTAGTACAATCTTAATGTCATGGCCAGGGCAGCGGTCATACGTTTCCTCTAGGAGCTCATAGAATATGTCTTTTGAATCATCACCTTTCCCTTCTGTCGGGGCATGCACACAAATTAGGGAAATATAAAAATATTTCGCTTTTATGCGGATTGTGGCTATTCGTTCACTCACAGGATTGAACCTAGAGACTAGATGTCGCAGTCTTTTGCCAACTACAAATCCACAACCAAATTCATGTTTTTCTTCATGGCAACTGTAGTATATATCGCAGTTTCCCTTCCTTGTGCAGCCATGTCCTGTCCATCGCATTTCCTGGATAGCGGTAATGTCAGCCTTATAACTTTCGAGGACATCTGCCAGTTGGATACTTGCACCGGATCTACATAGAGTCCTTACATTCCATGTGCATATCCGTAAATCGTGGTCCTTATAACGTTTGCGGGGGTCGTCAACAAATAGGGGTTGTTTATGTTCTCCGTTTCGTTTTCGTATTTTCACTGCCATTATGAACGGTGGCGGGAGGCAAACCCAGCCCACCGGGTTTTTGCATTTTACCTACTGCCAGGATATTCGATTGCAGCCGCCCATTATGGATCAGATGTGATCAGGATGCGATATGTTGAACCTGGATTTTCTTCCCTTAGTCTCCATCCGCCGTTGGCCCGCATGTTTGGCTCATCCGCCTTCTAAGGACAAAAGAATATGCCCGATTGTCCGATGAGCTTCAGTGATGCTCATTTGTTTCGCCTTCTCACTCTAGCTAGCTAACGGAGGTTTCCGAAAAGCCATTGCCCAGGACATACTGCGTGGAAGTAGTGAGCTGCTTGGACTGCCCAATGAAGGAATCATTTCTGGCCACTCCCAAGTGAATGGCAATCAGAAACTTTCCACCTCCACGGACAGTCCCATGTCCCTCAATTTAGTTTAATTCAATATAATTTAATTCATATCAATTCCATTCAATTAAATTCAATTCAGTTCAATACAATTCAACTCAGTTCGATTCAATTCAATTCATCTGAATCATTTCAATTCAATCCAGTTCAATTCAATTCAGATCAGTTCAATGTAATTAAATTCAATTCTATTCAAGTCAATTCAACTCAAGTCAATTCAATTTAATTCAATTGAATTCAGTTTAATTCAATTCAACACAGTTCAATTCAATTCATCTGAATTCATGTCAATTCAGTTTAATTCAATTCAGTTCAATTCAGTTCAGTTCAGCTAAGTTCAGTTCCGTTCCGTTCAGTTCAGTTCAATTCAATGAAATTCAGTTCAATTAAATTCAATTCAATTCGATTCAAGTACATTCAACTCATGTCAATTCAATTCAATTTAATTCAATTCGTTTCAAGTCAATTCAATTCAAGTCAACTCAATTCAGTTCGAGTCAATTCAATCAATTCAATTCAATTCAGTTGAATTCAATTCAATCCAATTCAATACAATCCAATTCAATTTAATTCAATTTAATTCAATTCAATTCAATTCATTTCAATTCATTTCAATTCATTTCAAGTCAATTCAAGTCAACTCAATTCAGTTCGAGTCAATTCAAGCAATTCAATTCAATTCAGTTCAGTTCAATTCAATTCAATCCAATTCAATACAATCCAATTCAATTTAATTTAATTCAATTCAATTAAATTCAATTCAGTTCAGTTCAGTTCAATTAAGTTCAATTCAAATCAATTCAATTCGATTCAAGTACATTCAACTCATGTCAATTCAATTCAATTTAATTCAATTCATTTCAAGTCAATTCATTTCAAGTCAACCCAATTCAGTTCGAGTCAATTCAATCAATTCAATTCAATTCAGTTCAGTTCAGTTCAGTTCAATTCAATTCAATCCAATTCAATACAATCCAATTCAATTTAATTCAATTTAATTCAATTCAATTCAGTTCAGTTCAATTAAATTCAATTCAATTCAATTCGATTCAAGTAAATTCAACTCATGTCAATTCAATTCAATTTAATTCAATTCATTTCAAGTCAATTCAATTCAAGACAACTCAATTCAGTTCGATTCAATTCAATTTAAACAATTCAAGTCAACTCAATTCAGTTCGATTCAATTCAATTCAATCCAATTTAGTTCAATGCAATGCAATGCAATTCACTCCAATTCAATACAATCCAATTCAATTTAATTAAAGTCAGTTCAATTCAATTCAATTCATTTAATTTCAATTGAAGTAAACTCAATTCAGTTCGATTCAATTCAATTTAAACAATTCAAGTCAACTCAATTCAGTTCGATTCAATTCAATCAATTCAATTCAATCCAATTTAGTTCAATGCAATGCAATGCAATTCAATGCAATTCAATTCAACACTAACACTTTACTATGAACCCACTTAGTAAATGCCGAAGCTATTTTGTCATTAGACGTACAAATGTCTTGCCAAATATGGTAATCCAGAGTGGGTATAACACTGTAGGTTCTGGTGAATGGGGCCGAAAATAGAAGAGGTACAGTTACAGGCCGTTTTTGACTGTTAGAGAAATCGTTGGACATGTCAATATTTTCATTTGGTGAGAGAAGATGGAATAGTATAAACTTGACGAGAATGAGTTGCAGATAAAATTTTGACAGATCAAGGTTGCATTTTGAATGTAACGAACAGAATAAAGAAAACGCCAATAAAAGCTTTTAAGTCGTCAGTATTTACAAATGTTTACTCTCTGTTCCCAATTTGCTGTTTCTATATTCTATTTTTATTTTAAAACTGTTGCTCTATGCAGACAGATGTTTTTGTATTCTCCAAAACTGATAGTGTTAAATTTCTGTCATTCTCTCTCTGCAAATCGTTACATTTGAACTAATAGTCTAACACCGCCTTAAGTGGTTATGTAAAGCTTCTCCAATTTTTATTTAGCTTTTTTGAAAATATTATAAAGTTTGCAGAAAATAAAGTTTAAAAAATTGCAGGTTACAAAACAGACCGAATAATAAAATTCCTGCACGGCAACAAATTATATTTGAATCTAGTAATTAAGTTTGGACCCAGTGTACATTCGAAATTACGGAATAGGGCATATACTTATAGAGGGCATTGAATTGGAGTGAGCAATACAGAAGTACTCTGTTAGTCAAAATGCAAAAAAAATAACTACGATTTGTGAGACAATTGACGAGAATATTAAGTCCCACAAACTTCAAAAACGATCGTTCGTTGAATGCCTGTCAAGGCCATGACTCAATATCAGAGTTAGTCTTTAGATCTGTCAGGACTGTTGATTTCCACATATACTGATTTTGGCAACGACAACGTAAATTGCAGGATTTGACACGTCAGTCTTTCAACAGCTTGAGAGCTCACTTAAGAGCGCTTAACTTTGTTTTTATACAGATCTTGAATTGCAAAATGTCCCCTCCAACTTCGCACAAACGTAACTATCATGCAGCCCACTTGTTTTACAGTTAAAGTCTTAATTGAATAAACAATTTTAAAATTAAACAATGTTATAATTCAATAAACCAAATAATGAAGTAAGTAACCAATTAAAAAAGTACCAAACAGAGTCACCCTGTAGAGTTACAAATAATTTCAAGTGTGAACAAAATCAGCAAAGTTTTCCCCTGACAGAGTAGACTTCGTGAAATCGTGGTGGGCTCTTTTTCCCTTTCCGTGATTTGCCTTCTTCTGCTTTAAATGATCTGAGATAAAAATAATTAAATATTTTTTCTTTTTCTTTCTCGCCGAATGGACGAGTGGAGATAAAAAACATCAACTAGTTTTAGATATGTTGGTACTACTGCTGTTGTTGTAGTATGTTGTAGTATGAGCTATTAGCCCATTGGCGTTGTAGTTGTTGTTAGTGCTGTTGTGTGAAACAATTCCCGAGAAACCTCCTGCCTTACTTTAATTTCAACTCCTGGTTTTTTTTTTGGTTACTATACTTCTTCTTGGACTTCTTTTATGCCGACATCTCTTTACTCTTCCTTATAGTGCTGACATACTGGCACTATCCACCACCACGACTTTGAGACCGATGCAAAATACTAACACATCTGCATCACAAGTTAAATGTGGAATGTTATGTGTAATCGTAGGGGTCCATCATTGAATGCCACAAGTAAGTAGTGTCTACTTTGTGATGATGCAACAGGGGAGCAGAATGATAAGTTGCGGTCACGGAGGAGGGAAATACTCCTAAGACGAGAAAATACCCAAAACTTGTAATTTCGCGTATGGCCTTCGATGGTGGAGGGTTGGACTCTAGCGCACTCTGTCATAGAGGTTTACGCCGTTAGTTTCTACTTTGGCGGCAGCGTAGGGACCTAACAAAGCAGGCGGCGGCGGCCTGGTCGGCTAACCTGGCAGCGGCAAGGCCTATAATATTACAACCGTTTTCGATGGTGACCAAATCTAATGTGATTTTCTCTTTTTGTTGTTGATGCCTTCTTTTGGGTTGATATTAGTGTATTCAAAACTGAAACATTACATTACAACACAGAGCAACAAACCTAAAGCCTGTTCAAACGGTCCTATGGTTACTAAAACCACCAAACAGACAGAAAATACTTTGCCACCGAAATAAGTTGGCCAATGGAAATAGAAGATACATCTGCCAACTCCGATTTAGGTATAAGTTCCGGAACTAATAACAATACAAGCAAAGGGTTTTTCAAAAAGAGCGCTACAAAAGTTTTTTTAAATAAAACAAAACCGGTTTTAGATACCAATGAAATTCTTTATTCCTGTGAAAGTACGTTCGATGCCATTATGTATGGAACTCGACACGCTTGCAGAAGTCCAGACGCTGAATCGTCGCTGGCTTGTTGGCATAGACCATAGACTTGACGTAGCCCCACAAGAAATAATCTAACGGCGCCAAATCGCACGACCGAGGCGGCCAATCGACTGGGCCATTTCGTGAGATAACACGTTCACCAAACTTGGTTTCCAATAAATTGATTGTGGCATTCGCTGTGTGGCTTGTGGTGCCGTCCTGTTGGAACCACAGGTCCTCCAAGTCCATATTATCCAATTGGGGCCAAAAATATTCGGTTATCATTGAACGGTAGCGATTCGCATTCACAGTAATGTGCCGGTCTTGATCATCACGGAAGAAGTACGGCCCAATGACGCCGCCGGCCCATAAACTGTACCAAACCGTAATTTTTTCGGGATGCAATGATGACTCATGGATTACGTGTGACTCATGGATTGCTGTCTGACCAATAACGCATATTTTGCTTATTGACGAAGCCATTCAGCCAGAAATGAGCCTCATCGCTGAAGATGATTTTCCGATGAAAACCCGAATCATTTTCAAGTTGTTGCTCAGCCCAATTCACGAACATACGTCAATTTGATCTTGTAAGGATGTAGGCCAAGATCTTTTCGCAAAATTCGCCATAAACACGTCACAGAGAACGACGTGTGAGAGACACATTTAGGGTTTCTTGAACTGAAGCCTCAGCGGCAGCAATATTCTCGCCACTACGGGCTCTTCTTTGTCTCACTGGCACGGGAACATTTTGTACTGTGCCTGTGGATTCAAGTTTTTCCACTAGACGCTCAATTGTTGATCTGGTAGGACGATTATGACAACCATAAATTGGACGTAGCGCTCTTAAAGTTGAGGCCACTGACTCGAAATTTCGGTAGTAAATTTTAATAATTTCGACTCGTTGCTGGCTCGTATATCTTTCCATGATGAAATGGCAAACCTTAGTGAAGAGAAATGTCAAAAGAGCGGGAAAAACCCTTTAGTATGTTAGCAGAAATGCATAAAACAATAAACGGTATTCACAATCCTAATAAAATTACAAAACGGTTATGGAACGTAGCGTCAGCCTATTTTCTCTATGCAGATACTGGACCACGGTCGTCAGAGAGAAGTTTAAAATGGATCTCGGTATTTGTTTCCCGAAAATTTTTTAATTTCACTGTGTGTAATTTTTTTAGTCATGGAAGGTGTCCACACGCGATAAAAGACCAAAACAAAGGACCCGTGTCTCCCAGTTTTGTTGTCCATGACAAGAGCTACAGCTTTCCCCAGAGTAAATCAAAATTCCGAACGATTTGCAAGATATGAGCCTGACAAAAAGGATCACTTTTTTGCAAGTATGACACCGAGGCCCCAGATCTTTGGGGCCCTTAAAAAAAAGTCCATGACTTTGGACAAAACTGGGAGACACGGGTCTTTTTTTGGTCTTTTATCACCTAGTGGTGTCCGTATATTGTTATATTTCCATGACTTAAAAAATACACACAGTGAAATTAAAAAATTTTCGGGAAATTGTTCACTTTTGCGGCTACCTAAACGGTCTTAAGAATAATTCTTAGGAAGTTTATACGTTTTAGAAAATTGTTTATTGAGATCTTAGGTACATCCTTGTAGTTGACAGTTTCCTTGAATTTTGAACGGTTTGCTACCTATGGATCTGAACAAGGGAAAAAAGGTAAAAAAAATCAGATTTTTTAATTTTTTTTTCCTTGAAGATGAAGTTTTTTGGATTTTGTATTGTTCTTTATGACAAGGGCTACAACTTTCCCTCAGAGAGTTAATCAAAATTCCGAACGAATTGCAAGATATAAGCCTAACAAAGTTATCACTTTTTTGCAAAAATGGCATCAAGGCCCCAAATCTTTGGTGCCCATAAAAAAACGTGCATGACTTTGGGCAAAACTGGGAGACACTGGTCTTTTTTTTTTGGTCTTTTATCACGTAGTGGTTATATTTGTTCGTGTTGCACTGTGTAATATAAGAAAGAGTTAAGATCTTCAAAGAGTAGTTTTTGGAAACATTACTGCGAAGGCATTGAAAATGCGGCTGAGACTTCCAGACTGCTCAAAGTCCTCTCGACGACTCTCATATCTCTAGGCTGTCGGAAGGAACGACGAATCGGTAGGCCTCCTGCTGCACGTACACTTTACAGGAAACTGGCCCGAAGCCATAAGGCCGGATTCAACGAACAACCACGGCATCTTGCAGGTTACGGGAAACATCGTGAAAAAATAAACACTACACTAGGCAATAGGGAGTTTTAAGCCCTACAAATCACCCATCTTCTGAAACTTTAAATGAGCTGTATCAAGCTATCCTATATTTCTGTTATAGGGAGAGGATCCAATTTCCGAAAGCGGAGAAACCATCGCATATTAGTCCAAAGGTCGTTAGACCAATCAGTTCCTCATATTTTCTTCTGAAGGCATTGGAGAGGATGATTGATTCATATCTGTGAACGATCATATAGGAGTAGGTACTTCTCAGCTGTCCGGATGACAGCACAATACACAAATCTACGGAAACAGCTCTACACGCTTTAGTGAGTTTCATAGATTAATCTATTTACTTGAAGGAATACACTCGTGCCGTGCCGTGTAGATATAGGAGGTGCCTTTCACAACGTTTTATCGGGGGCGATAAAATCAGCTGTGTCGGACCAGGGAATTATTAATTTGATATAAGGATTGCCTACGCGAAGGCCCATAACCTCGTTCCTCTGTCACACGACTTTAGCTCGAAGTGTGAACAAAGGGACACCCGAAGCGGAAGTTCTATCTCCTCTTCTCTGAAATTTAGCACTGGATAGTAGTTTGCTATAGTTGGAGGGATCAGGTTGCACAGTCTGACAGTTATTCGCTGACGGCGTGGAAATTGCTGTGCAAGATAAATACCCTTCCATATGCAGATATACATTTCAGGACTTAATCACAGAAAACCGAGCTCATACTGTTTACCGGGAAGCTGAAGTTTCCATTTATTCAGCCATTGTATTAATGTGGCAGAGACTTCTAGGCGTGATTCTGAACAGAAAACTTATTTTCAAGTCAAACACAATGAATACTATCGTGAAAAAAGACTATTGGAGGACGACTTGGCCTAACCTCGAAAATAGACAACTGTTTATATACAGCTGTTATCCGTGTGATATTGCTTTATGGTATTGTCGTTCGGTTACCCGTACTGGCCAAATAATGGCAATGGTGGGTATCACGGAAGCCCTACGCACAACCTCTAAAGGCGGTTTGGGGGTTATCCTCCACATTTAACCCCTAAATTTGCTGGAAGGGAAAATGGCTAAAGATTCGGGAATCTGCCTAAGCATTCTTTGCGATGGATTAACAGTTCATATAGGCATGAGACGATTCTAAGGAATTTACGGCAATGCACAATAAGAGTCGATTATGACACCCATTTCTATATTTGAGGTTCTAGAAGCTGTTTTAGGCTTCTATATTGTTGGCTCCAAACTTGATTGCAAAGTAGAGTTTGTAATCTATGCAAAAGAACTGGGTTTAGACCTTGCACAAAGCTAACAGATCTATGTAATGACTGTGAGGCTGAATTTATGACAATCTAAGAAGGTACTCTTTGGCTGAATCGAAAGGGCATCACTGCCTAGAATCTGTATTCCCGACCTTTTAGAACAGCCGCGCATCTGCTGCATGCAGTTCCATATTCACCTTATATGGGTGCCGGGGCATGTAAACATTCCACGGATTTAGAAAGCGGTTGGGCTGGTGAGTTTAGTGACTACCTGACTTGTTCCACTGGATAAGGAGCATGTGGATATGCCCCTTTTCTGCATGTAAGCTCATGTTTAAAACTCAAGCTCTCAGACATGCGAATGATAGCTGGTTCTGGTGCACAAACTGCTGGATCGCCAGACAAGTATGGCCAGGTTATAACCTGAATCGTATACCATACTTGGCATCCATTCCTAGACAAAATATTTCTATGCCAGTAGCTGTGATCACTGGGCACTGTTTAACAGGCAGACTCGGCGATTTCTACGTCACATGTTGGCGGCGCGGCAAAGAGCTCAAAAAACGGCGGCGGCGTGGCTCGGCGGCGTAAAAGTCAACTCTGTAGGTCCTGGTCACTAAGTCTACAAATTAGAAAGGATTCATACGTGGATTCGGTTGTTTTGTAATCAACATTTAAAGAACTAAGAAAACTAATCTGATCAAACGTGCGTAAAAAGGTGGAATTAATGAAAATAACCACATGATAAATACGACGTCACAGAGGTACTAAGAGCACATATCCCGCAAATAATCCTGAAGGACATTGTAAATATATTTGTTGTCACTTTAACTGTTGCTCATCAACCTTATTTGAAACCTACACAGAATTCTCAATCGGAAGAATTGACTTGAACATACCATCATCCCAAGTCATTCATTGGGTCCGAGGTCAATATAAAATGGTTCATTATATTTTGTGTGCTGGCTACCAACCTCCAGAGTGGGGTTGGGCAAGATCTTGCGTAACACCAATTGTAATTATGCTCTGTTGTGTTGTCCAAGAGTTATGGTGTCTTTGGAGGGTACCAAAATAAGTGGTGGGAAATTGTCTGTATTCAGTTACAGAGTGGTTTTTGACAAAATATCATTAAAATCGGTTCGGTTTGAGTCGACCAACTAGATGGCCGGCTATATTTTGTACATTAGATACCAGAAAGGGAGAGTCAAAATCGGTTGCAATCGATATCAGCGTGGCATTTGACGAAATATTGCCTAATTCCAAGTATCATAATGATTGATGGTGTTTACTGGGTAGTATGGAATATGCAGTCCCGTCCGGCCAGCTGTTGTCCGGAAGGTACGAAAATGGGCGTCAACAATTCGCCAATTTGTTCTTGTTAAATGGTGAAACTCCAGTCAGCTGCAACCAAATATGCGATGACCTACTTACTTATACGCCCTCCAACAATCCAGAGCGGTTAGGGGCTTTACAAATCCAAGATTACATATTTATCCAACCAGCTCGATCTTTAGTCTATCTTTAACAGTTGATAACACCAAGTTATCGCAGGCATCCTTGGTCGATGCCATTTTCCGGTGTCCTTCGAGTATGTCTTCGAATCCTTTCGCATTTGTGCATTTTGATCCATTCCACTGACATGGCCTAGCCAGTGTAATCGTTTAATTTTTATTTGCTTAACTACTTCGAAATTGGGATACAATTTCCACAGCTCGTGGTTCATACGATATCGATGCTAGCCGTTCTCTATTATAGGACCCTACAATATTTGGTGCATTTCTCTCTCGAAAAATCCCAGTGACGTTTCGTCAGCGTGCGATATGTCTTAAAATAAATGTGTCATAAACCAAGACGGGACAGGTTGTATGAGAATCTGACAGAGTCGGATCTTGGTTTTTTGAGGGTGGTCTAAACATTGAAGTGTCTGCTTGGTCTGGAATAACACCTTTTGGCAAGCTCAATTCTCCGTTTGACTTTTAGGCTAACATTATGGCGTTTGTTTATAGCAGATACGAGGTAAATGACTTTCTCACCTACATCGAAATGACACCGGTTATAAACATTCGCCTCAACCATTAATTTAGCTTTGTCCTAATTTTCCGACTCACCCAGTTTGGCTGATTCCTTCTCGATTATCGCAAATACTGCAGTAACAAGCATCAATTGAGTTTTGCTGTTGATAGTTTTAATAGTGTTGACTGGAGCTTTCCAGATATTGTTCCCTGTTAAATTGTTAAAGAGATCGCACGATAAGGTGTCGCCCTGCCTGAGGCCTCACCTCGTAATAAAAGCTTCGGTAAGATCTCTACCTATATTTACAGAGGACTTCGTGTCAGTCAGTGTCATTCCATAAAAGGGTGTCAACTCAGCAGTAATACCAAGCTCCGAGATAAGTTCGTACAGGTTTCTTCGTAATGACCTATCGAAAGCAGCATTATAATCTAGAGTCTAGATTCTAGACAGGTGTAGAAAGATGTCGATTTGTTCTTCGTGGGTTTTGTCCAGGATTTGTCGTAAGGTGGATATCTTGCCGGTCGTGGATTTTCTGGGTCTAAACCTGGCCGGCTATATTTTGTACATAATGTTCCATCAGGTTCGCAAGAATTGGCTTTAGTGTTTCGTACATTGCGCTCGATAGGACCTTGATTGCAATGGATAAAAGGCTGATTTCACAATAACTAAATTTTTACAATACAGTACGATTATTCGTCGGGCATGCATTCGTGTAACCAGACACCTTACCAACTCATCGTCTGCAGCAGAGCCGGTAGTCTGTCAGCACCTGCAGAATTATTGTTCTTAAGCTGGAGAATTGCAGATCTGACCTCACCTTGGTTAGAAGGGGGCAATCTTTTCCAACATCTTGCACTTGCGCATCTCCCTACTTCTGCATTGGAATCCCTTGGGGCAAGTAAATGAGAGCAGTGCTCTCTATATTCTCAACATACTCTTCACATCTGCAACTAGATTGTCGTCCTTATCTCTACAAAAGGTAGGCCCAGATTCATGGCCGCTGGCTAAATTTTCTTATACCTGAAGAATTTACGGCCCTCGTCCAATTTTGTCATTTTCGCGCTTTCTCCATAACCGTTTTTTTGTCTTAAAAAAGACGGGATTCGTCTCCCATTTTACAGTTACACTGCTCTGTCACGGAACTCGATACAACTGACTGAAGCATTGCCATGCATGCAGCGTTGTTTTCTTCACTTGCAATGCGACACACTTCATCGTATTATGGGTTGTCTTTAAGTGGGCTCTCCGCAAATATTGCAAACTCCAATTGGACGCCGAATTTCTCCGAAAACTCATATTATCTGACGAGGCGCATTTTCATATCGGCCGCAATGGCAACAAACAAATCTGCCACATCTGGATATCCCAAATCCCGCACGTCATTGTCGAGAAGCCAATGCATCCACAGAGAGCAAAAGTTTGGTGCGGATTTTGTAGTAATAATCTAGACAGATATGGTAGGTGTCGAGTTTTCTCAAGGATTTGGCGTTAGGTGGATCTCTGGTCGGTCGTGGTTTATTCGGATCCAAATCTACACGTATTATTATCTGAGTAAACCCAAAGTTTCATTTCAAAAGCCAAAAGAAGCATGCAACATTTGTATTGATTTTTTTTATAAACAGATCCTGAAAATTGGGAACAACAAATTGTATCACGAACCAACGCATAAAAGTCGACGACTTCATGTGGTAAATGATGTCGCAGAACGTGGTGTGGCCTTGGCAAACAGTTACATCAACATCACAACTTCTGACCTAGATTTTTAGAATGAATTGCAGGGCATAGAGCTGCATCGCAGGATCCCCAATACAGAATTTACTACACGCTGAAAAATCTGTATTTTGTTGTTGGTTAGATACAAATAAAACGTGTTTGTAGCTTGTCGCAATTATAGTATATTTGTGTACAAACACATTGTGTTTGCTATTCAATATACTTTAATATGTTGGATACACAATGATTAATAGGCTATAATATATGGTTTTCTGACCCAAATGTGGCTATGTTTATTGAAAAGTGTTGAAAAATCTGATAGACATCAAAGACAACATTCACGGAAACAATGCTTGCAAACATATATACAGTTCCTGAAATATTTTGCTGGGGCCGTTCTTTTCTACCTGTAATTCTTTGTCATTACTTAGCGCATGTAGATCTTTTTCATAAATGCAATGTTTAAAGCAAATCCGATGCAAAAATGGCAAAAGCTTTCAAATAAAGTGGACATGAGTAAAAAAGATAATAAATTTTAATTGATTTCCCGTTTCAACTATGAATTGATTGGATTAAACTCAAACGTTGATCTACGCAATATCTTTTTTTAAAATGTATTATTGGTACCTACAGTTTTACACCAATTCCAAATTTTTGCGAACCTGCCACAATACAATGAAAAGAAGTCAGTGTTTCTAGTATTATGACTCATGATCATAGCATTTTTACAAACTACCAAAGGCGGTCCAATGTTCAAAGGCGGTCCAATGCCCAGTGTTGTCGTTAGGTTATAAAATTTTAAAAAATCGAGTTTGTCCGACGTTTTGCATGAAACTATTCTCGATTTGCCACCAATACAAGAAAATTGTAATACTTCAGAAATCAGGTGTTATAGTTTGTTCGACATTTTGCGGGAAGAAAATATACAATGCAAGAAAATGGCGACCAATGCCATAGATGAACAGGATACACGTATACATAAGTGCAACGATAAGATGTTCATATTTGTGAACCCTCAATCTGCACTCTCCAAAATTGTTCATATTCAGGTGATATTTGGGTATAAAATACTTTTTAAAAAAAAAAAATTAATAAAAATAATCTTACAACTTTATAACTTAAGAAAATATACTTATATTAAAATTCGCATCAAGCAGAATAGTTTATATTTGAATTTGCGACAACAACATGGTTACAATTTGTAATTACAAAATTTTTTGTAAAACTTCGTCAAACATATATATAGTACCAGCAGAACTATGGTTGGCATAGACTTTTTCTCCTGCATGTAGAATTAAATTTGAGTTGTGATCATTTTACAGTTGAATTTATTTCCGAAATAACGCATTGCAACGAATGACACATATCAACAGGATAGTAAAATAAATTCCAGTCTTGCTTGTAAAAATGGATTTTGTACAATTCGTTTTCATTTATTTCCCACCCTAGATGATTTAACCCCATTATCAACCCACTGACGTACAACCAGATCTAGCACTTGGAGCATAAACTCACCTCCTGCTGCAAAAACATTGGAAATCATGCAGTAAATGTTGCATTCAACAGTCAAATAAAAGTTTTCTTTTGTTAACCATTTTCAGTCTTTGGACTTGCCCGAGCCGTGGTTTACATAGTTCGTTTCGAGGAGCCCTTTTTCAGTCTCAGTATTGTGCAATCAACGAAGCATTGAATGTATTGCAGTGAAAAACTCCGATCACTGTTATGGTTTTGCATTTTTTCCCCGCAAATCTCTTACAACTACTAGTGCTCATTGTTGTTAAAAAAAAAAACACACAAGAGGATGAGACGAGTCCACTTGTATAGCATGCCTCTTGCTGATCATCGTCTGAGACCTGTTTCGGGGTCTGTCTCGCATCGTCGAGTAGAAAGAAAAAATTGAAAATGAAAATGTTTTTACCTTAACTTTTAAACAATTTACACAATGCAGTCAGTCAGTCGGTCGTAGCCGCAGTCGTTTGTTTATACCCTTTTTTAGAAGACGTCATCGCCAGCAACTTGAGTCATAACTCATTTTGTATGGTGGTTCCAAATAATGATCATTATTTTGTGATCACCCCAAAGGCTCGTTGAAAGTCAATTCAATGGAAGTTATTAAGTATATGACCATAATAACAATAAAAAACTTGTTAGATTGGATTGGTGCTGTCGAGGGCTGCTGCGGTGGTTTAGTTTTTCTTCTCTTATTTTTTTGGCATAACAATAAGGTGGACGGACCTTTATTATGGGTGTCTAATGCTGTTCAAGATAAAAGGGCCTTTGTTTTAATTTTATGCTCCATATAAAGAATATACGACGAAAGCGAAATGTTCTTTTGCTAAATTTAGCATTACGAGATTTTTGAAATTGGGTCGGGAAGTCCAACCTTTGGCGTTAAAAGGGGTCTAGGTTAAATTATAAATTTAGTAATACAATGATTACAGCCTTTGAAAGTAATGAGAATGAGACAACTACACTAATGAGTTAATGAGACAACTACAACTTTTCCAATTGGAATTCAGAATTTATGAATTGCAATTCAGAAAGGGTCAATTCAATTTAAGAATTTACAAATACAATCCGGAATTTGCATTTCAAAATCAGAATATATCAATTGAAAATCAGAAAAAGCAATTGAATTTTTGAAAATATAAATTGAAATTCAAAAAACATCACTTGAAATTCATAGATTGAGAATTTAAATTCAGAAAACATCAATTAAATTTAAGAAATGTCAATTTAAATTCAGAAAACATCAATAACTTTCAGAAAATATCAACTGATATTCAGACAAATGTATATAACGATATGAAATTTCAATTGACATTTTAGGTGTTTATAAGAATTTTGCTATATTTCAATTCATATTTTCTGAGTTTCAATTAATGTTTTCCGAATTTCAATTTATATTTTTCGAATACCACTTGATATTTCCCGAATTTCAATTGAAGTTTTCCGAATCGCAACTGCTATTTTCCGAATATCAATTGATAGTTTCCTAATTTTGATTGATATTTTCAGAATTTCTACTTGAGATTCCGAAATTTCAATTGATTTTTCTGAATTTCAATTGTAATTCTCTGAATTTCAAACAGAAGTTCAAAATTCAATTTGCATTTTATGAATTCAAATTGCAAATTCTGAATATCATTGAATATCATCACTTTTTCTAAATTTTAATTAGAACTTCAAAATTTCGGTTGAGTTTTGTCGGAATTTCAATTGAAAAAAGTGCAGTGTTTTTAAAATTTCGTTTAAATTTCCACATAGACTTTTTTTTCCTAAAATCATGTCGCTGATCGAATTGCTACTAAAATTCATGGATGTATCGTAAATCTTCATAATCTTCATTGACAAAAAAAACGATCATCATCATATTCTTCGAAATCTTATTCATTGCAGTGTCTCAGGTTTATTTTTATTTCTTTGTTGTGTCCTTCTTCCGATTTCGCCAGGATATTGCATATTTCTGTTTGCTACTAGACTTTTTTCAATTGTAATTCAGAAAATATCAATCGAAATTAGGATGTTTCAATTGTAAATAAGATACTTCGATTCATAACCTCTCTATGGACAGAGTTGACTGAAAGCGGTTGTGAATTAAAAATGATATAAATTATGAATTTAGTCAGATGATAGCCTTGCCTAAGATTTCATTATGAATACTGGGTTAAAGGACAATGAAGATCTATTAAATGATGCTTAGCTTTAAATCCCCAATATCTTTTAATAATTTCTTACATTTTATTTTGCATCCCATGATGGTCGATATTTTTTGGAATGACCCCACAGTGTCCAATTTCTCACATATGTACTGACGTACAAAATAAATGTTTTTCTCTTTTTATTTTTACTTTGTAGCTGCTGATGATATCACACGGACAATAATCTTCCAGACAGTCTGACTTGTTGACTGAGTGTTTTGGATAAAAAAGTGACTTTTGTATTTGATGTTGCATTGCACCCTACTTCACTCAAATCTCTGTCATAGCGTGTGTCAGGCATTATACTTGATACGCGATGTACTTATATATGCGGTAATGGAGACATCTATTGTCTTAGTTTTGATATTCAATAACTACACGCAAAGAAAAATACCGGTTGGAAGAAAAATATTTATTTCCCCAAAAAAATATTTCTGTGTCAATTATATTTATGATTAACCGCAGAAGTTGACACTTTTCATCAAAATAAAAACTTAAACGGAAAAACTCGCTTATTTTGTTGCAAAATATTAATTTACTTTTGAGGCAAATAAAGAACGAAACGAAAATTTTAAAAGGTGCACACACTTAAAACATATCAGTCGCATTAATTATTTATTTTTACTTTGCGGGAAAATAACCCAGCAGCGAATTGAGGCAGCTTACATGCCTCGTACCAGGCTTAATAAGGCAAACAGAAGCTCTATCCTACAAAGGCAATCGTCATTTTAAATTAACATAGGATGCCATAAGGTAGAGGGCCTGCACATTTCCCTTTTCTTCACAGGCCTGTTCGCTGGCCTGCATAGATAAGGTCTCGTTGAAGGCCTTCCCTTTCAGGCCTTATGATAAGCTTGCTACTGGAAGTTTTTCTACGAAGACTGCAAAGGAGGGCATGCTAAAAGGCCTGCAAAAAAGCATTTTTTGAAAGACTCAGGAAAATATAAAAAAAAACATATCCGAATTATTTCCATATTTATAATGTTCAGACAAGTGTGCATGCCTATGCGATATTTGCAAAGGCACAGGCAGGCCTGCATTGGGAAGGGAATCAAGCATGTCTATCGGGTCTTTTGTACCTATCGATGAGGCTCTCTTTCAAGAAGCGAGAAGTGAATGTACACTGAATTTTTTAACAGTCTAGGAGAAGGAAGACCTTTATGAATGCCTAATTATTTTGTATTTTATCACTTGACTTTTCTTTTGCGAATGGCGTCAACTTGATGCATTGTAACGATTAGCGGACAAATGTATGACTACCGGTAATTTTTCGTACCATTTTGACACAGCTGCCATATATGTAGTAACATTTCGTATTTAAAGTCAGATCCAACATAAATCAAAATCTACTGATTACCAATTTAAATAACCACACGCTGAAAAATAACGGCCTCTCAAACATATTTTCCCAAACATATTCTGCAGGAATCATGCATATGTTTGCAACACACTTCAAAGATCTATATGTTTGTAAGTCCCAAATTTAGTTGATCTATATGTTCAAAGATCTATATGTTTGTAAGTCCCAAACTTACTTGAATTTAAATGCGAACAGTATCATGTTTACTGACAAACATGTATGCTTTTACGTGGAAACATATGCGTTCTTCATCCCAAACATCCATATACTTACGTGGAAGCATTCGCATGTTTCCCCCAAACCTACATATACTTACATGGAAACATATGCGAACTTTCTCCCAAATATAATAATATTTAGAAACCAATTATTCTTCGATTTCAATATACATATATGTATTATTTATTACATTTAATTTTGTAATTGATACAAAAAATTAATAGATTTAAAACGGCCCTTTTTACATTTATTTGCATTGGATGCATTATTTGTTTTTTCCATGGAATGAGAATCTGCTGCATTTTTGCTACTCTTTTCATTGTTGCCTCTCCCGTTTTTGTCTTCAGAAGGTTTCAGCTATGCGTTGGTTATCACTTTGCGTTCTAATTTTCTCAGTAAAGGCTCGGACAGATAAAGGGCTTCACGTTGTTACCCTTTCCAGTTTCTTTCTTCAAAATCGTTTGTCACTTTTATAGGACACACATATATTCCAAACCCATACATAAAATCCAAAGCAACATCACAAACCATTTAATCGTCCGAGCCCTCGTTTATTCTTTTTCAACTGTCAAGCGCTTTTGATATCCTCTGTCCGATCAACCATTGACGACTGAATACATGAAACTACAACGCAATACATCAGGCAAAATAAGAAACACTTCATCTGCAATTTACACGCCCATTCAGAAATATTTATGGCTCACTGACTGAGAGAATAGTGCAAAAATCCAGATACTCACTTACAAGATTGACTCTCTCGTTCACCCTCATTTATTCGCTTGCTCTCGAGAGAGCATAGACAGTGCAACAAACATAGCTGTATTTGTATCACACACATAAATATATTTGGGTCGCAAACACATATATTATAACATATTAATCATTGTGTCTCAAACATTTAATATTGAATAGCAAACTGAATGTGTTTGAACACAAGTATATTATATTTGCGACAAGCTCCAAATACACTTTATATTTGCATCCAGACTTGACTCGTTTTCTGTAAACAAAGGAATGGTTAATGACATGAATAAAACCATCAGCAGCAAAAGTCACATGCTGCTCGCGTATGAAGATGATATAGATATCATTGGACGCACAGTTAGAGAAGTTACTGCGGTGTTTTCGAGAACTGAGAAGGAGTCAGGAAAAGTGGGTCTGACGGTAAATGAGGACAAGACAAAATTAATGGTTTCAACGAGCAGGCCCTCCACGCGATTAGACCAAAGCGTGGACGTTGATAACCGTTATAATTTCGAGGTGGTAGACGAATTTATATACCTCGCATCTGCCGTAAACAAAAACAACAACGTCAGCCTTGAAATCAAGAGGAGAATTGTGCTTACGAATAGATGTTATTTTGGGCTAAGCAAGCATTTTAGAGATAAAGCCCTCTCTCGAGTAACAAAAGTCCAACTATACCAGACTCTCATACAACCTGTCTTGCTTTATGGCGCAGAATCCTGGGTTTTATCGCAAGCAGACGAAACATCTGTAGGAGTCTTCGAGAGAAAAATACTCCGAAAAATTGATGGCCCTATAATGCACAATGGTGAGTATCGGCGACGCATGAACCATGAGCTGTATGAACTATATCCCGACATTGACATACTTAAGCGGATCAAAATAACGCGATTGTGCTGGCTAGGCCATGTCAGTAGAATGGATGAAGACGAACCAGCACGAAGGGTTTTCGAAACCGAACTCGAAGGAAGTCGAAAAATAGGAAGACCAAGACTCCGCTGGAAGGATCAGGTTGACGAATCTCTGCGTACACTTGGTATTGCCAACTTGAGAGATAAGGCAAAAGATCGAACTGGTTGGCGAAATATGTTATCTTCGTTCTGTAAGGTCCCTGACCCCTCGGGGTTGTTCGAGACCGGATAAGTAAGTAAGTAAGGTTAATGGCGTGTTATAGATAAAGTAACCTCAAAACAACTGCAACCATGTGAGAATGTAAGAGTAGTAGAGACAAAGACTTATGCTCTTGTTGTTGGTATAATTGCCTTTCAGATTGGGTTGGTCCTAAGGGATTTTCGATCGATCCCAATTCGCATATGTAAATTGCATATAATGTTGGTATTTATACGATTGATTACACTGTTGCACTTTTTGGCAGGCAACTTTTGCATCAACGTTCTAGTATATTGTACCAGTTAGAGGCAAGTCCAGTGAGATGATCGGTACCCATGAAATGTCTGTATCGAGTCAAATTTTACAAAAAATCGATTTTTCTTCTTAAATTCTTAAATTTTCCAGGGCTTTTTTTGAAAAAAAATTTACTTTTTTTCAGCATAACTTCAAGGAACTCCACATTTTCCACTCATAATGTTTAGCAAAATTGTAGCCATGTTAAAGATGAACAACTTATATGAACACATTAATACAATCTGATCGGGTCTAGTCACCCTAAATAGCTCATAAAAGCCACTTTGTATCTTAAAAATGGCCACTCAGTAGACTTGCCTCTAGCCGATACAATTTACTAGAACGTTGATACATTTCTCGACTATAACAGTGTTATCTTACCAATGGTACCAATTCAGGCACGTGAGTAGGTATCTGATGATGACCTTGTTACGGAGTTCAAAATTAGTCGTGCCAATGAGAGTGTGCTTTCATAAATTAACTTTTATTCCAACGAAAGCCAAGCATTTTTCACTTAGAAATATGTATCAAACCTTGCCGGTTTGTAGGAGGAACAACTCATTCATTTACATTCAAAACTAACGAAATAAGATCATTACGAAAAATTCAAAGGAAACGTGTTTCGTTTCTCCTAAACTTTTGCTTCAGTTTAGAGCTACTAGTTGTCGTTTGTTGTAAACGTTTTTCGTTTTTAACAACCAATTTTGTTTGTATTCAAAGACCTAATTTTATGTTTGCCTCAACAAATGTTCGTTTCCCGCAATTCCATTACCCAAACCAAGTTTATTTATCTGATATTTCATTAGGGTGCAACCAAATTTTTCTATGCGTGTATTATTGTTGTGTATCTACATATATTTATTTATGCAATATATTCTTTTGTATCATGTTAAATGTTTATGATCAATCGATATCATAGTTACCGAAACGTCATATTTGACAATACATCTGTCTCTGTATGTTTTTGGGAATTATATGAAGACATGCTGTCTGTCATTTGTTTGTTACGTGTGATGTATTTTGTTAAAAATTATCATTAATTTTAGTATAATGACGAAGAGTTATTAATAATTTTGTTCAGATGTTGACATCATCATCTACTCCAGATGCGATTTAAGTCATTCACCAAGTGTACTAAGCTTGTCATTAATTGAATTTATACAAATAAAGGGTTAGTTCATTGTTTAGTAGCAATTCATAAACTCTGGCATTTGCATGTAGATGACTTCATCTCAAAGTATCAGCTGAGACATCTTGCCTTACTATTTTTGTTTGTAGCAGACATTTTTGAGACACAAAAATAAAAATTAATTTATAAATTTTACTTTTACTCAATTGTAATTTTGAATTTAAAGTTAGGAAATTGAAATTGTAATTTCTTTATGTTTGAACTGTCTTTATGTTTAAACAGCCGGGCGAATTTGATGAAGTGATTCAAGCAAGTATGCAAAGAGACCTGAATTGGTCGCAGTGATATTTTATGAGTCAAATCCTTGTTCAGGACCAAGGAATTCATGATTGGACAAAACAAGTGTGCCACTACACAAATACCTAATTCTCGGACATACAAAAAGCATCGAAACAAACATTTTCAGTGTTCAAAAAAAATTTCAATGTTACACTTTTCTCGACACAGTGTATCTTGCGAAGATTTTGAAAACTTTTTTAAAACACTAGGCACTTGAGTTCATGTAGCTGGTGGCTTCAATGTCAAACATCCTTGGTGGCGTTTTACACCATTTCGTATTGAAATTTAAAAAATATCAATTTAACTTTGAAAAATATCAATTTAAATTTGAAAATGATATTAGAAATACATCAGTTGACATTTTAAAATTATGTTTGAAATTTGAAATACATCAATTGAAATTTAAAACACATTAACTGAAATTTTAAAGCCATCAATTGAAATTCTAAATTCGTCATTTTAAATTGAAAAATTACACAGTGCAACACGAAAAAAATAACCATATACGGACACCACTACGTGATAAAAGACTAAAAAAAAAAGACCCGTCTCTCCCAATTTTTCCCAAAGTCATGCACTTTTTTTTTATGGGCCGCCAAAGATTTGGGGCCTCGGTATCATTTTCGTAAAATGTGATCATTTTCTCAGGCTCATATCTTGCAAACCGTTCAGAATTACTCTCTGAGGCAAAGTTGTAGCTCTTGTCATAAAGAACAAAAATTGCGAACATATAAAATCAAAAAAACTTCACCTTCCAGATCAAAATCGCAAAAAACTTAAAAAAATTCGATTTTTTTTACCTTTTTTCCCGGGGTCAGGTCCATAGGTAGCAAGCCGTTCAAAATTCAAGGAAATAATCAACTACAAAAATTTACCTAAGATCTCAATAAACAAATTTCTAGAACATATAAACTTCCTAGAGATGATTCTTAACACTGTTTAGGTAGCACGCAAAAGTGAAAAATTTGCCGAAAATTTTTTAATTTCATTTTTTTTACCTTTTTCTCCTGTTCAGGTCCATAGGTAGCAAAAAATGAAGCCGGTAAACTGGATTAATCGCCCAGGTGATCATGATGCAACCAGTTGCTATGCATGCGTAAATTACACATGTCGTCTAAATCGACATTCTGAGAAGAACAAAATTTATAAAGCAACTGCAACAGCCACACTACCAGTGCTTGCACCTGAAAATTTTGTATCACCAAGGCCGCCAACTCCAGATCGTACTACAGAATTTACAGCAATGAGTACATCAAGTGGTGTTACTTATGAAGATCCATTTGATACCGATTATGAGCCCCAACAGGGAAGAGATGGACCACAACTAATAACACAAATGGAAATGGATTTCATTGTGGCCATATTGGGATTATCGCAGCGACTTGCAATATTTTTGACAGCTTTTTTAAAGCAAAGAAAACTCACACATGATAATGTTAACTCTACGGCGTACCGCAAACGACAAGCTGAATTTCAGATGCTCTACACTCTAAATGATGACAATTGGTTCGCTTACTGCAACGATGTAAAAGCTGTGGTGGTAAAAATGGGAATGAACTACATCGCTAGTGAGTGGAGATTATTTATTGATGGTTCTGTTTCAAGCTTGAAAGCAGTCAATTCCAATGTAACTCGTGGAGGCCAAAAGGAAGTGTGGATGAACAAATACAACAACATAGACTGAAGAATGCACATGGTTCTGGCCAGGCATATTTCATTTTTTGCTACCTATGGACCTGAACAGGAGAAAAAGGTAAAAAAAAATGAAATTAAAAAATTTTCGGCAAATTTTTCACTTTTGCGTGCTACCTAAACAGTGTTAAGAATCATCTCTAGGAAGTTTATATGTTCTAGGAATTTGTTTATTGAGATCCTAGGTAAATTTTTGTAGTTGATTGTTTCCTTGAATTTTGAACGGTTTGCTACCTATGGACCTGAACACGGGAAAAAAGGTAAAAAAATTGAATTTTTTTAAGTTTTTTGCGATTTTGATCTGGAAGGTGAAGTTTTTTTGATTTTATATGTTCTTTATGACAAGAGCTACAACTTTGCCTCAGAGAGTAAATCGAAATTCTGAACGGTTTGCAAGATATGAGCCTGAGAAAATGATCACATTTTACGAAAATGATACCGAGGCCCCAAATCTTTGGCGGCCCATAAAAAAAAAGTGCATGACTTTGGGAAAAATTGGGAGACACGGGTCTTTTATTTTTTAGTCTTTTATCACGTAGTGGTGTCCGTATATGGTTATTTTGCCATGACTTAAAAAATTACACACAGTGTTATTAACCAATTTTATATGTTAGATTTCTAAATTTCAATTGGTGTCTTTTCAATTTCAATTTATGTCTTTTAAATTGCAATTGATGTATTTCAAATTTCAATTGATGTGTTTTAAATTTCAATTGATGTATTTCAAATTTCAAATATAATTTTTAAACAATAAGTGATGAGTTACCCGATATTTCGTATTATATTTAAAAATGAAATTGTTCGAGCGACCAAACGCTCGAACAATTTAATTTTTGAATATAATTTTTAAACTTCAATTGATGTATTTCAAATTTCAAATAGAATTTGTAGATTTCAATTGATTTTTTACAAATTTCAATTGGACGTAAATGTGTAGACCAGTTGGACGTAAATGTGTAGACCAGAATTATAAAAATGTCTAATGAAGGACAATTGTAATGAGTTGTCCGGAGGAAGACCGACTTATTGGCCCGCGGATCCTAATAAAATACTTAACATTTCAAATGAAATCAATTGATGTCTTTTAAATTCCAATTGATGCGTTTTAAATTTCAATTGATGTCTTTCAAATTTCAATTGATGTTTTTTTAAATTTCAATTGATGTGTTTTAAATTTCAATTGCTGTATTTCAAATTTCAAATAGAAGTTTTAAATTTCAGTTGACATTTTTCAAAAGTAAATTGATATTTTTAAATTTCAATTTGAAATGGTGTAGACTGCAAATAATATAATTAGAAAAAAATAACTTTTCTCTGCTAAAATTCAAGTGAAGAAAATAATTTTTAATTTCAATTTCCCAAATTTACAAAAAAAAGTTGTTCCCCACTGGAAAAAGTCCAATGCCTTGGCGGTTCCTTGGTCTCTGGTATGTTGTAGTGGATCAATGTTTCGTCCACGACTACGAAGCGGTGTAAAATCTCTTTCCGATTGCAGTTGCACATTGCCAACCACCCCATTGATATGGTCACACGGGTATGCTTATGGTCGAGTGTGAGCAATCGCAGCACCCATCGCCCGGATAGTGTTTCCACTTACAAATATTCATGTAAACTGTGATGTATCCACTAATTTTCGATACCTACAGCAGCAGCCCAACTCACGCACTTTCATTGCCCAATTGTCCAATATCATTCCATGGATTTTATCGACGATTTCTGATGTGACGACCTCATTTTGGCTGGAACGACCTTGAGCTGGTACGACCACAACGGACCATTTTTCAACCATTGAACTTGTCTCCATAGTATTTATCAATCTCCTCCTTTCTTTCGGTGATGGTTTTTTTACTCAAAAAATAAAGCATGATGAGCACACGAAATTTCCATATCCCCACTTCCAATGGTTATCAAACACACCACTAATCGATAGTATTTCAGTCAGTGGTCATATTGGTTTCTTAGTTAAATTCTGGTTAGTAATCGAATTGTGTTTTTGAGTCAATGGTTAACAATGATTTAACCACCCAATGTTGGTTGGATAACCTTTAGTCAGAACCATATGATATTGATATCCACATTAGCGAATATCACAATGAGAAATGTTAGATTGTATAAAACACATGTTTCTGTTTTGAGTATTTGTCCACGCCTACATAGTTTTTTATAATTTGTTGTTAAAATCACTTCGATTTTATGCATTATATGTATTTATTTCATATTTTACATAATACCATTTGGTTGTTCCTCTTTGGTATTTAGCCCAAAACAGATGTTTTTTTTTTTTGCAATAAGAATACAATCGTAGGCATAATCGGTAACAATATGACGAGTTGCATTATCTCCCCAATGAAAAACAAAATGTTAAGTTAACCTCTAATTATCTTTATCTTACGCTTAAGTAGTGCGATAGTTAACCACCCACTTAAAAACTGACCATTAGTGACGCAGCCTGCTTGCAATTGTACAGTTGCCTATTAACAGATGGTAGTTAACAGGAGTAGAAATTATTTTTAATTAGTGAGAACGGAAGTTTAAAAAGTCACGGAGCTTCCAAACCGCCATCTAACATTCAAAAACGAAAATATATGTAACAGTAGTAGCAATTCCAATCAGAGTTTGTATTTCGTGGGTAACCCATTCAACATCGTCGTATGGCTTGGGTTACGATTTTTTATCCATTACCCACAGGGTACGGGGAAAATAATGGGTAGTTACCCACAGCGGTGAAGAACCCAACAATAATAGTTGATTTCATATCCAGAAGTCACTGTGCGTAAAATAGCGCTGAAACGATAAATCAGTGGATAGCATACACAAGTTATTTGAACAGCCAATTTGTTGAAAAGATTTTGTGACTGTTGCCGTTATTAGTTGAGCCTTATCCACACATTTGTATATCAACCAGTATAGCCATTCCCTTTCTTAGATTGGTTTGTATCTCAGTCTAACAATCAATCGGTGTCAACAATGACCTTGTCACAATAAATTGAAAAATAACGGCCCCAGCAACATATTTCAGGAACCATGTACATGTTTGCAAGCATTCTTTTCGTGAATAGAAAATATGTGTTTGTTGTTTCTTTATTGTCTTCCACCTTTTTGTTTTCAGCAATTTTCAAAAACACATAATGGGTCACACATAATATATACTATATCCTATTAATCAGTGCGTTCCAAGCATGTTATATTGAATACCAAACACAAAGTTTTTGGATACAAATATACTATATTTTTAACGAGCTACAAACACCTAATATTTGCATTCAAACAACAACAAAATACAAATTTGTCGGCATGTGTGAAACTGCCATTGTTAATTGGAAGTCTGTAGTCGATATGCAGAATACAGTCAAAGAAGCGAATCCACGCAGGTAAAGTTGATAATTGACATTCATATGAATTTTTTTATTTTTAGGTCGTTCATATTTTTCGGTGATACATCACAAATTAAATATTTTTGGGACGATGATTTTGCCACAACACTAAAGACCTCCCCATCATCTATCATGTTCATATGAAACTTAGGATGAGCTTCACAATTTTAACGTTTTATAAACTGTATTTTGGTTATTTGGCTTGTTTACTTCATCATGGATGAAGTCTGCTGCTTCCTTTGGACAACGTAAATGTAACTGCCTGCAATAACGAGCGGTTGAAGGTTTCATATTTTTTCAGAGTATGGTTGATCCAAGAACCATTCCCAGCGGCGGAATTTGCGAGGCCTTCTACGAATAAGGCATGCGGAATCCTTCTTTGGCAATGCTAATTTTAAAAAAGCCTGCGAAATGCATGATTTTATAAAGCTTCCACAGGCCTTTTAAAAGAATGCCAGAAGACGCTGTTGTTCATGAAAACCTGTCTTTCCACATGGTCGCAATTCGTCGTTGCAAAATCATAACATCCAATAACCGCGTTATATGTCCGACTATAAGTTATAAGGTCGTGTGTTCGATTCCTGTGGCGGCAGAATTTAAAAAAAATATATTTATAAGAATTACATGAAATGAAACTAATTTGCATATATTTTTGTCCTTCTAAAACTACTCTTTTTTTTCCAGGCCTTCAAAAGGCCTTCTAGTAGAGAAGGATGAAAGGCCTTGCCTCCAAATCTCACGGAATGTTAAAAAGAAAGGAGGAGGTAATGTGTAGGGAAGGCCTGCCGTATTCTATAGAATGCCTTCTGGGTCATGATTTCAGGCCTTCCAGCTCCTGATTTCTGCCGCTGGGTTCATAATGTTACCAAGCACACCGCAGAGATGGGTTGTGCGATCATACGAGCGGCAACATTTTTAAAATTTCGTCAATAAGTTGAGTTGCCACTACTTCCATCACAAACCCATTTGTAAATGGCCGTTAACTTTAGAGTGTTATTACCCTCTGTATTTTGGACATCTTGGAATAGCGAAGCAATTAATCTGGCCCCTGTGTGAGCAATCAAGGATTGTAAATCCACATCAGTAACTTGTAGCCCATTAGGATTAAAAGATCATAGGTGGGAATTATAATTGCATTTCTGTTTTTAGTGTCAATCTGCAAGTCCATGTAAACTTTTTATGTGTAAGCAATATTTAATGCTAAAGCTTCCTCTGATGTGTATTTAATGAGTTATTTATCATCGGCTTCAATGACAGATTTCAATCTTTTCGACAAATTTCTATCTGAGTTCAACATAGATACGATCACGGATACATACCTCCTGCCAGCCTTCTACTAACTTGTGCTGGCCGCAGACAAGAGCTCATCGCACGGGATTTCTTTGGAAATATAATAGAATTTTTGCTTTTTTGCTTCTTCCTGGCAGTCGCCCAGTACTTGGAGTTAGGTCTACCAATAAAATTCAACCATCTAACCAGACCTTGTTGTTTTTTGTCAGAGACTCGTACGAGCTCGGTGGCTTTCTCTCCATTTCATGCCTATTTTTGAGGTGACATTTTTAACTCTCGTGGAAATTTCAATGCGTTTACCATCATTATATTTGCTTCTATCTGGGATGTCATAAGCATTGGATTCCACAGCAGATAATTATTTAGAAGCGTCCTTTTCCTCACACCAATTCAAAAATAGCGTTTGCTTGTAAACTGATATTGTAGTTTAAAAAGAAAATTATTTCCAAAATAGTTGCGACAGTTGGTATCTCATTCTGGACATTTCACATCACTCGGCTCTAATTCTAGAAATAAAAATTTGATCCAGTCGAATCACGGAAGTTTAATTCTACAACAGGTGACTTTATTGGTAAACATTATATATCTTACTCTTTTTGTAAAATTTCGCGCGAAATATTGAACTTAGGACGAGTCTTTAGCAACATCACTTAATTTTATAAATGTTTAGCAACATGTTAAGAAACAATGTCCATAAGAAATAGATAGACCTGAGATCCTGGAGAGGAAACTAAGATCGAATGTGATTTTAAAATGTAGTTATATCAGATAAAATCACTAGTACAAAAACTATCACAAGACAACAAAACCAGACCTGTTGGTTTATTTCTTTTAACACAATCACAGGTGACAAACCCACCTTTTTTAGTTAAAACATGCCATTAACTTTAATAATAATAAAATTACATGAGGTGCCAGGGGACACCCGGTTAGAACGAAGTTCCTTTCGCTATATATTATGTACTATTTAGTTCCAACACGCCTAAGCCGCCTGTTGAAAAGTACTGTAATTTAAATCGATCTTTAAGGAAAGATACTTTTTGTAAAATGATAAATTTTTTTTAAAGAATTTTCGATTTATTGAATGTATTTTTTTAAAAAAAAAAGTATATTTTTAGGTCCCTTTTGTAAGAATATAGATAATATTTTCCCGAAAAGGTCCTTTATTTAATGAGAAGTACTTCTTTTCTTAAAAGCTAATGTTTTGTTTAAAGAAAAGGTACCATTTTCAATAAGAGGTGCTTTCTGTAAGAAAAAGCCTAAGAGTATGCATTTTTTTTTACAAAGAAGTATTCTTTTTAACAACAGGTACAGAAGTATTCTTTTTAACAACAGGTACTTTTTAAAGAAGTGGTACTCTTTTTAGGAAAGGATATTTTTTTAAGAAAATTTACTTATTTTCAGAAAGGCTACTTGTCTCAAGAAAAGAAAAGAAGAGGTATTATTTTTTTTAAGAAAACAAATTTTTGTAAGATAGGTATTTTTTTTAAGAGAAGGTATATTTTTTTTTGAAGAAAAGCTTTATTTTACGAAAGAACAGATACAACTTTAAGAGTAGGTACTTATTTCAAGAAAAGTTATTTTGTTTTACAAAAAAAGGTACTCTTTAAAGAAAATTTAGTTTTTAAAGAAAAGGCAATTTGTTGTAAAATAATGTACTTTTTTAAGAAAAGGTACTTATTGAAAAAAATTACTTTTTTTAAGAAAAGGTACTTTTTGTATGAAAATATACTTTTTTAAGTAAAGGTACTTCTTTAAGATAAGGTATTTTTTTAAGAAAAGGTAGATTGTTCAAGAATATTAATAGGTATTTTCTTTTGAGAAAATTTACTTTTTTTAAGAAAGTGCGGAAATGTTGTTTGTTAAACTTCTTTCTCTTTAGCTTTTCTAAATTTGTATGCGGTTCAAAACTACAATATGTAATAAACAGGGTCCACCTAGAAAATTTCCCATTAAACAAACAATATCCCCCGATATGTTAGTCTAGACACAAATCAAACCAAAAGTACGAGTGTAAGAGTAAGTGTGGTACCAAATGTAATTCCATCCTCAGGGTTGTATTTCATGGATTTGCCAGTCTTGCACTTTGGCTTTTCGAAATTTACTTTTCACTGGGTTCAAAACTACACTATGTAATACAGAGGCTCCACATAGAAAACTTCCCTTTAAGCCCTGCCAAACCAAAAGTACCCAATATAGTTGATAATAATGGGTTGTAATAAAGTAGTTAAAAAAAAGTTGTTTACAATTTTTTCATTGAGCCCCCATAAGGAACTTCGTTCCAAAACTAAATAGAATTGTACAGTCACTTCAACAAATTTTATTAAAAATTGAGGGTAACATATCAACACAAACTGGAAAATGTCGATGATCTATCAAATGTATTAGTAATCACATACGCAACTAGTTTTGTGGTGCCAAAATCAATTCGGAAATTTGAATCAATCGGATCTAGATTGGTCATTTCTCCCACCGCACAATGGGCTGGATTTTGGGACAGTGGGCAAAAATAAGGAAATGTGGCTACTTAAATTGTGGACGATTGTTGTTCAGTTTTTGAACTCGCTGACTTCAAATCCCGAATAAAGATTTTGAAAAAAAATGTTCTTCATGGATTCAAATTAAGTCCATTTTTTGTTTGAGAAATTGTCCTATTTTTGAGGGTTTTCTGAATTTGTTCAGATTTTTAGCACTGACATACATATATATATGAGGAATTGATTAGTTCTAATTTCACGTATTATCAAGTATTATTTTTTGGCGTAGAATACGTCTTACCTTACGGTATAGGGAGTCATGTCAGATTGTTATTGTTGTAATCTTTATTTCATTGATTATGAGGAAACGGCGAGATAACTTTTTTTAAAATTTTTTTTTGTAGGTAAATGAAGATGTTATCTTTCGTTTGATATACATTTCATATTGGTTGATATCTTCCTAATATTTAAATTTCTCAAATGAAAATTGTTTAAACACATACACTCAAACATATGTGTGGTGTTTGGTTGAGTGTTTGAGTTTATAGCGTGAACACAAACTATGCTGCTGTTTCAGTGTGGACACAAACCTTCGGCTGTTGTTTTGATTGATGAAATATTGAAATTTCGTATATTTACTTATGTATTTGAGTGAAACAAAATATTAAATGTGAATTTGAATTTATCATGGATATATAATTATAAAAAATATATGAAAAAATTAATTCATACATTTTTATGTTAAATTATTTTTATTATTTAAATTTATTTTATTTAATTCTAAGCTTATGTATATTATCAAAAGTAACTATCAAATAAATAAATTCATTTGCTTATGTTATTTATCATTTATTGTTATATGTATATGTTTTCTGTCTTATCGGATGGCGTATTCTACGTTAAACTTAATGGCCGTGTCTCTGACACAGCCTGCAGGGACAGTCCGTGGCCGAAGGCCTCGGACAACTGTCTGCTGTTTTTTTTTAATTTCACGTATTATCCGCTCCTCTCACTCTGTGCGGCCCACAGTAAGAGCGGCAAAAAGTGCACCGCGCCCACGTCGTTTTATTATTTTATTATGCTTCCAAATTGGAGGCGCAGACATGCGCAGGCGGAGTTTTTACTTATCCGCCTTTTATATCCTTTAGTTATTATATTTTATTTCATGCTTGAAAGGTAGATATTAAGCGCCCATTTAAATGTGTCATATACCAAATTTTAAATAATTTGACAATACGAAAATAATCTGTAAACCTTTAACATTACCGTCGTTCAAACCGTTTTCACATCGGCAGCGTAGAATAGAATAGTCGTAGTAGAATAGTCGAATATCTCGGGCCGGGAAATAACGTACGACGCGCTAGCAAAGGGTCAAGTTATGAATGTTGTCAGTTGCTGAATTTATAAGCTAGAGCCCTGGTTCTTCCAGCATTGTGTGGACAAACATGTTGTCTAACGAATGCAAAAAAAATTCGAAAAAACCAAACTTTGTTTTCTGATTTTTGCCCATTTTTTTTAAATCCAGCCCACTGTGCACCGTGCGGGGCGTTGCGAAGGGGTTACATATGGGTGGGTAAATCCGATCTCTGATTATAAATCAGTATTGATATTTCTTTCTTTTTTTGTTTCCCTTTTTTTCTTCGTCTGTTGGAAAACTGTTATGTAAATTATGGGTTATGATCATCGATATCCATTTCCAAAATAACTATTTTGTATGTGATGTTGATGTCATAGTCGTACTTTTACGAAATGCTAGAGTGAGAGTCACCGTCCGGGTGGCGTCGTGCGCTTTCAGAATTCTGCAGTTGTGTATTTTCCAAATTCCGGAATCGGAGTGGGGTTGTAGCTCTTCAAACTACTGGAGTCGGAGTAAAGGGGTGCATTTTCAAAATGGTGAATTCCGAGTCGTCCAGTTATTGCTGGACACGGCTCTACGAAATAACCCCCGCGTGAAATAACCCCCCAAACGAGGAATATACTTCATATGAAATAACTACCAAATTTTTTGGGGTTTATTTTTTTTTTCTGGGCTTATTTCATTTTTCAGTTGGGGTTTCTAAATTAAGATATAAACCACAATGAAATATCACCTAACAATATTTTAAATTCGGGGGATATTTCATTTCGTTTATAATTTGGTTATTGTTCCATTTCCCTTCTACATTGGGGGTTATTTCTTTATTTTGTTAGGGTTTAATTGATATGACATAACTCCCAAATGATGGGAGGTTATTTCGCTTTTGATTTGGAGTTTATTTAATTTTTATTTGGTTGTAATTTCATTGGGAGTTATTTCATTTTCTTGGGGGCTTATTTCATTGGGGATTATTTCATTTCTCGTTTGGGGGTTATTTCACTCGGGGGTTATTTCGTAGAGCCCTGGACACTCCATAGCCCTGGTTCAAAATGTCAAAATTTAAAATAAAATGAAAAAATTGCAGTACGCTTATATGTTTTTGTTCGTTGTACTGTTTTCTACAAAACCCACAAAAACGTAAGCAATAGTACTTTTTTTAACCCTTCTTCTAGGTTTTTTTGTATTTCAGTTTTATATGTATGTTTTCTTGGTTCAAAACCCAATTAAACAGAGTTTTTTACCCAACAACATTTTTCAGTGTAGTATAAAAGTAAAAATAAGTGAAACTGGCGATTAAGTGAAATTTTTGGAATTTTTTTATTATTTATTTTTTATTATTTATTTCAAATTTATTTGGCGAACGAATCTGATTACTAGTAATTTGTGAACGGAAAACTCATAGAAAGTCGGAAAATTACATTTCTGCCGATGTTCTGAAGTAGCGTGTCTCATAATAGAGTTCACTCAAGTCGACCTAACCACCATAAAGTAACAACATAACAAATTGATGACATGACAAATGTCCAACATTCAAATTACGATATGATCCCAAGACAGACAACAGATAAACACGTGCAACCGAATACGATCCCTCTGTTTGTTGCGGCAGCATCCCATCTTCTTATGGGAATGCACTGCGGCCAGGCAATCTACGCTGACGTTGGAATGCTGCTGTTTGTTGGTTTACCCTTGAAATTAATGCATTTGTTCAAGCAGCGGAGACCACAGTCGCTGCCGTTACAAATCTTGTATGTTACGTGTTGGAATGCAGAAACTACTGCACATCATAGAAACAGCATAGACTTAAGTATGTATGTATTAGTATAGAGGCAGAGGCTAAGTAACCCAAAAATTGTATAAAAGCTGATACAATTCATAATAAAGAAACAGATCAACACCCGCAGCCATTGCGAAAAGGGATTAAATTGATTACATGGCGATCCTGCCAGCCTAAAGGAAAACCCTCTTCTTGAAGCGATCTTGAAAGCCGAACGGAACATCCACAATTCCAACATTAAAGAAGGACGAAACTGCCAAACTATCCGGGCAGAACAATCCAAGCCAGGATTGGGGAACGGGAACGCTATCATGAAACCCCAGCGCAACCAACTAATGAAGGACGGACCTCAACCTTCCCAATCGAGGAATACCGCCGACGTAAACACCACCACATGGACATGGGACTGTCCGTGGAGGTGGAAAGTTTCTGATTGCCATTCACTTGGGAGTGGCCAGAAATGATTCCTTCATTGGGCAGTCCAAGCAGCTCACTACTTCCACGCAGTATGTCCTTTGCAATGGCTTTTCGGAAACCTCCGTTAGCTAGCTAGGGTGAGAAGGCGAAACAAATGAGCATCAAATCAGGTTTAGTAGGTGACTGATGTCACTGAAGCTCATCAAACAATCGGGCATATTCTTTTGTCCTTAGAAGGCGGATGAGCCAAACATACGGGCCAACGGCGGATAGAAACTAAAAGAAGAAAATCCAGGTTCAACATATGGTCAACGTCTGATCCATAATGGGCGGCTGCAATCAAATATCCTGGCAGTAGGTAAAATGCAAAAACCCGGTGGGCTGGGTTTGCCTCCCGCCACCGTTCATAATGGCAGTGAAAATACAAAAACGAAACAGAAAACATAAACAACCCGTATTTGTTGACGACCCCTGCAAACGTTATAAGGACCGCGATTTACGGATATGCACTTGGAATGTAAGAACTCTATATAGATCCGGTGCAAGTATCCAACTGGCAGATGTCCTCGAAAGTTATAAGGCTGACATTACCGCTATCCAGGAAATGCGATGGACAGGACATGGCTGCACAAGAAAAAGAAACTGCGATATATACTACAGTTGTAGTTGGCGAAAGACTGCGACATCTGGTCTCTAGGTTCAATCCTGTGAGTGAACGAATAGCCACAATCCGCATAAAAGCGAAATATTTTTATATTCCCTAATTTGTGTGCATGCCCCGACAGAAGAGAAAGATGATGATGCCAAAGACATATTCTATGAGCTCCTAGAGGAAACGTATGACCGCTGCCCTGGCCATGACATTAAGATTGTACTAGGAGATTTTAATGCCACAGTAGGAAGGGAGAATGTGTTTAATCCAACTATTGGCAATTTCAGTCTTCATGCTGACAGTTCCGACAACGGTATGAGACTGATTGACTTTGCCGCGGCAAAAAACATGGTCATCAGTGGCACAAGATTCCAGCATAAAGACATCCACAAGGCTACTTGAGTATCCCCTGATCAAAGAACTAAGAACCAAATTGATCACGTGGTAATTGATGGAAGGCACTCATCCAGTGTAATGGACGTACGAGTGATCAGAGGAGCTAACATTGATTCTGATCACTACCTGGTAGCAGCAAAGGTTCGCACAAGATTGAGTAGAGCGAAAATCTTACGAAACCAGACGCAGAGGACGCTGGACATCGGAAAGCTGCAATTACCAGAGGTAGCCACAGCCTACTCAAGGAAGCTCTCGCAACTTTTGGCACATAACCCACCCCCTCCCGATAACGATCCTAAAGCGCAGTGGAAACCCATTTCAGACTCTATAAAAACTGCCGCAACAACCGTACTTGGTTTTGAAAAGCCGCTTCGCAACAAACCATGGTACGATGAAGAGTGTCGCATAGCAAATGATGAAAAGAACGCTGCACGCATGGCAATTCTTCAGTCAATTGCAACGCAAGCTGCGACTGAGCCGTATAGGGAGAAAAGAAAGGAGGTCAACCATCTCTTTAGGCGTAAGAAACGGCAGTGGAGAAAGCGCGAGAGTGAGAAAATTGAAACATACAGAAGGAAGAACGAAGCCCGAAAATTCTACCAAAAAGTCAAAAACGGAACTAATAGACATGGTTCAGGGCCCCCTTCTGTAAAGACAAGGACGGAAATCTCGTCGCAGATGTGCAGAGCATGTTGGGAATATGGAGAGAGCATTTCTCCGCGCTACTAGTACCTGAGATATCCGATGACGATGGGACAATCGATCACAATATGGACGACGACGTCGATTGCCCCCCTCCTAACCAAGACGAGGTCAGAACAGCTATTGCCCGGCTTAAGAACAACAAAGCCGCAGGAGCCGATGGATTACCGGCGGAGCTGTTTAAGGCTGGCGGCGATGAGCTGATAAGGTGCATGCATCAGCTCATTAGCAAAATTTGGTTAGATGAATGCATGCCCGGCGATTGGAGTCTCAGTGTACTATGTCCCATATTTAAAAAAGGTGACCCGAGTATTTGTGCCAACTACCGTGGAATAAGCCTTTTATCCATAGCATATAAGGTTCTATCAAGTATAATGTGCGAAAGACTAAAACCAATTATCGCTGACCTGATTGGACCATTCCAGTGTGGCTTTAGGCCTGGAAAATCGACAACTGACCAGATTTTCACGCTACGCCAAATCCTGCAGAAGACACACGAAAAACAAATCGACACCTATCATCTATTTATCGATTATAAAGCAGCCTTCGATAGTCCGATACGGGAGAAACTCTATGAAGCAATGTCTGAGCTAGGTATTCCTGCAAAACTCATACGCCTTTGCAGGATGACCTTGACGAACACCAAATCCGCAGTGAAAGTTGATAAGGATCAAACTGAACCTTTCGAAACTAAGCGAGGCCTCAGGCAAGGCGACACCCTATCGTGCGATCTCTTTAACATCTTAATGGAGATCATTATGAGAAAAGCTGCAGTCAATATGAATAAAACCATCAGCAGAAAAAGTCACATGCTGCTCGCGTATGCTGATGATATCGATATCATTGGGCGCACAATTAGAGAAGTTACTGCGGTTTTTTCGAGAATTGAGAAGGAGTCAGCAAAAGTAGGTCTGACGGTGAATGAGGACAAGACAAAATTAATGGTTTCAACGAACAGGGCGAAACCGAACTCGAAGGAAGACGAAACCGAACTCGAAGGAAGACGAAAAATAGGAAGACCAAGACTCCGCTGGAGGGATCAGGTTAACGAATCCCTGTGTACACTTGGTATTGCCAACTGGAGAAATAAAGCAAAAGATCGAACTGGTTGGCGAAATATGTTATCTTCGTTTTGTAAAGTCCCTGACCCCCCGGGGTTGTCCGAGACCGGATAAGTAAGTAAGTGAGTAAACACCACCACCAAAGAGACGAGGCGGATATATAATAAGGTGGATCGAAAATTTTTTTTTTTGTCCAAACGGGACTAAAAAGTTTGGTTTTGAGGTAAAAAAGAATATGCTTCAAGATGGGACCCAAACGATGACTTTAACCCGGAGCGCAAGGGCAAAAGAAAATTTTGGCCGATTTCCTTGAATGTTACCCTATATATCACAGCGAAGTAAACCGAACTCCTGTATATGAGGTTCTAACGAAAGTTCATACTGACCTGAAAGTTTACCAGCGATAATGCGCCCAACAATGGGCATACTCCACTTGTGGGAGTCATCTGAAGCCATTTTGTATCATATTTTATACTGCAGCGATGTGCTTTTTCGAGCTTGCTGTGCTGACATATATTTGCAGGCCCCCAGAATTGTGCGGTAGCGGTGCCCAAGGGTCCCTTCTCAAACCCGATCTGTTAAAATTCCACATCAAGAGCTTCCCATTCCCCATACAAGATTTCGCATAACGGTAATTTTTTAATTTTGTCCTATATTGTAACAAATCGTAAAAAACACCCGTAAAGCGGGGCGGGGCGGTGATGAAATCTTCTACAAAACTGTTAGCCATCAAATTTTACTATATGTGTCAGAACACACCAAAGCCAAAAACTTAACACAAACACCATTAATTTATATAAAAATATTATATTATATATTAATTATATGAGAAACAGCATTATTTAAGAAAAAGAGAACAAGAAAATAATTCAGATACTGTGCATTTTATAATCCTTTTTAGACTCAAATTTTTTTGGTCTTTTACGAGATGCAATGGTGGCTAAAATTAGACCTTCACGACTACATTCTCCACACACCGTTTGTGCTGCCTCGGTCACATTTTTGACAGCTCGCTCTACGCTTTGCGTATGGCTCGGGAAATCGAGAGTTTCCTGCACCAACTGGTTTTCTCTTGTATCTATAAAATCTTGTAACTCTTTGTCTGAGATATGATCGACTGACGGAGGAGAAACAAAGGAGTAAACATCCCAGTCGATGAGGTTATAATAGACTTCAGCCTCAAAATCAAGGGTCGGTGGCCTGAACACTCGGATTTCCAGATGTTCCCGCGCTCTCGCAGCAAAAAGAGAAAAAGAGAACACTCCATCTTCTTGAATTTTCCTTCTTTCCGACAAGGCGCTTGAATTTCACACAAAATTAAAACAATAATTTTCACACACAATTTGGGCAGGGATGAGACTTTTATTTCCAGTCCTACTATTATTGTGATTATTACAATAAATAACACTGTGACGGTTTTACATATCTTCGCTCACTTATAAAGCTGTAACTTAGACAGTTATTAACTAATTTCTAGTTTCTTCCAAGATTTAGAAAGAAAACAGTTTAGCCTTTCGAGTAATGTATATTTCATTTAAGGAAACTTAAGAAAACTGTGAGTAATTGTCGAGAAAACTCAAAAATTTTTAAATTGTTTGTTACACTTTCAACTTTGGCGATTTTTAAATGCACTATTTTGTAAGAAGGGTCTACCAGGTGTTCCTTTACTAAAAAAGCCCGTTTAGTGTAGAGTAAAACGCATTTTCGTTATTAAAAATCTGTAAGTAATTGACGAAGTTATTAAACTTTTCATAACAAATTTTTTGTTTAAATTGAACAATTTTCCTTTTGCCCGTGCGGCGCGGGTTAAACTCATCGGTTGGACCCCATCTTGAAGCATATTCTTTCTTACCTGAAAACCAAACTTTTTAGTCCCGTTTGGACCCCAAAAAATAAAAAAAAATGATTTTCGATCCACCTTAATATATAAACAAGCTGCACCGGGAGCGGGCAATTCTCCTCAGAATCGTTAACCAAAACCCACCACCAGGAATCCTCATCGGGACTGTGGAGTAAAACTGATCAGGTGGAATTGGGTGAATAAGCCAAGACAAATACACGCATTGTTAGTGGTAGAAATCGAGTTCGATATTACCAACCAAAGCTTTTTTTTTAAATATATATGCAGGATAAATTGGCAAAATATGCCAAAGGGAAAACCCCAATTAATTGGGGTAGTAATGAAAGCAAATACTTAAAGGCAATTTGGGATCTAGTAGGCATTAGGGGAACACCAACGGAAGATGATGTAATAAATTGTCCAATGGTGGAATTAGAAATAAGCATTTTGTAGAAAAAATTTGGAATATAGCATTAGGCGCAGATTTAACAAGATGTAAAAGAAAGAAAAAATAAAAAAAAAAACTAAATTGAATATTCTTTAGATTTTAAGAACAATAAAAGAATAGAAAAATAACTTCAATTTGCTATTCTGGATGTCAAATGAAAGCTCTTTTGGTTTTAGTTGGCAATGATAGTTATAACGTTCTCAATAGCACATGACAATAAAAATGTTGTGTAACTAAACATCGCAGAATTAGAAAAATCGCTATATCTCGCAAACGGAGTGTCCAAACGAAAAATTACGGTTTCAAAGGGTTTTAGCAAAGTTGGTTCAATACATATGCTAAAAAGGTTTGGCGATTTTGGAAAAAAATACGATGTGAATTGAACCAAGTTTTCTGAAACCCTTGGAAATACGGAAAATTGGTTAATTTGTTGTTTGGACTGTCCGTTTAAAGAATATTTGTATGTAGAAAATTTTCTAATTGGTAATAAGTAGGGCCGGGACATTGACTTGTTGGTGCATATTTTTGCATTTTTTATGATAAATGCTTGTTTAAGTAACTGCTTGTTGCATATTTAAAAATCAAATGTCAATGTATAATAAAATTAGGCAAAATTGTCAGTCTTCAGAAGAGGCTCAAAATTACGACAAGGAATTAGCCGAAAATACTACTCTTATAACATGAAATATTTTAAAATTCTTGAATGACGGACCCATGGAACCCACTTGGTACAAAAAACGATTGTAATGTGCCGGTCTTGATCATCACGGAAGAAGTACGGGCCAATGACGCCGCCGGCCCATAAAAGCCATTCAGCCAGAAATGAGCGAAGCCATTCAGCCAGAAATGAGCCTCATCGCTGATTGTTGAGGCCTCTTAAAGTTGGCCTCTTAAAGGTGAGGCCACTGACTCCAAATTTCGGTGGTAAATTTTAATAATTTGGACTCGTTGTTGGCTCGTATATTTTTCCATGATGAAATGGCAAACCTTACTGAAGAGAAATGTCAAAAGAGCGGGAAAAACTATGGCGTCGTTTGCTGTCCCTATCGATTTACTTTTGTAGCGTCTCTGTTGAAAAACCCTTTATAACTATGAAAGAATTTTTGGACGTTGCCTTACAAAAATGGCTATAACTCCCTCATTTTGCATCTTACCGACATTGGGAACCCCATAAAATAGTTGGCACAAATGCCTCTTAAACATATATTGTTTTCCAAAAAATCGAAGCATGGCTCTTTTTAGAAAAAAGAAAGAAAAAAATTTTTTTTCAAAGCCAATTTTCCTGTGAATATTCGTGGAAAATTTCAAAAGTCGGGCTTTTACCATTTTCGAGTCATTTGAAGATAAAACAAGTAAAAGTGTTAAATTCGGCTGTGCCGAATCTTTGATACCCTCCACCTTAGTGTTAACCAGCAAAATATTAAATTTTAAAAAGGACCTTTTTTAAGAAAATGTACTTTTTAAAAAAAAATAAAAATAAGTTACTTGTTCACAAATGCAATTACTTGTTCACAAATGCTCACAAATGCAGGATGCTCACAAATGCATTGCTCACAATGCTCAAATGCTCACATGCTTAAGTACTTAAGAAGAAATGTACTTAAGAAATGTACTTAAGAAGAAATGTACTTAAGAAGAAATGTACTTAAGAAATGTACTTAAGAAAGAAATGTATTTAAGAAATGTACTTCAGAAATGTACTTAATGAAATGTACTTAAGAAATGTACTTTGAAATGTACTTAATTTACTTTGCAATGTACTTTGAAACGTACTTAAGAAATGTACTTTTTTTTAAGAAAATGTACTTTTTTAAAAAAAGTAAAAATAAGTTACTTTTCACAAGTAAAATAAAAAAGCATTTTTTAAAAATAAAAAAGAATTTTTAAAAGAACTGTTAAAAAAAAATGCTGCAAAGCATTTTTTAAAAATAAAAAAGCATTTTTTGAAGAACTGTTAAAAAAAGAACACAAGCAGGGACGAGAGTTGAACCAACAACCCTCAGACTCCAACGCGCAACCCTTTACACATCAGGCCATAGCGACCTTACATCAAGCGTGACAATTGATATAAATGTATGCACACATGAAAGTACATCTAAACATTCTAAAGTACTTACCTATTATAAAGAAAAACAAAGATTTTCAACATGGAAATTCACCACACGGCAAAAGGAGTAGTTTAGTATAAAACTACAAAAATGAATGTGAAAATTTTATGAGTTTTTTTACGTTTCCAATCATAAAATTTTTTTCAATGGACCAATTTCGCTGATTTTCAATACCAAACTGCTCAGGAATACGTGGAACATTCTGGCCAAAAACCAAACCGCGTTATCGCCGATTGAAGTCGTGAGAATGTTTTCAACAGACGGACAGACGGACATGGCTATATCGACTCCGGTTGTTATAAGGATAAAGAATATATTTACTTTATGTGGTCGCAAAGCCTTATTTCTATATGTTACAATCAGAATGACAAACTGATATATACCCTCTATCACTTACAGTGGAGGGTATAAAAACGATACTGATTCCTTTGAAAGCTTATAAGAACCACAAAAAAGCTCAAATTTGGTGGTTAAGCTTTTCTTGGCATAGGCTTACTTTCCACCAAATTTCATCAAAATCGGTGCTATGTTACTTGAAAAATATTTTTTTTTACCTTGGCCTACCCCATGTACCTTAATGCCAGCATAGGGTACCTCATAAACGCACTATATTGTAGTCCATCCTTTTTTTTTACTAAAAACATGTTTATGTGCCAAACTTTATTCTTGTGTTATTTTTGTCTTATTTTCTTCGCATTATTACGTGTTATTTTATTCTTTTATCTGTTTCTTTGCTTTTATAATTTTTATTTTATTTTATAAAGTGATTTCATATTTCATGCCTTATTCATTCCTTCCAATGAGACCTTGAAATTTATGTGAATCCTATATATCAAAAAACAATAAATAAAATAAAGGAATACAAGATTTGGCACAAACAGAAAAACGTAAGCAGGCAAAAAATATGTTCATATACTTTTTATCATGGTCATCTTCATTATTGAAATGCAGTTTCTGTTTGGGGGGCAGCTGATTTGATCAGCAGGAGATATTGATAAGAATATATTTGTCGGGTTCTGTGGTTGGCTCTTGCTGTTGCTGGCTGGCTGTTTGTTGTTACCTTTATTGAATGCTAATGAGTTTTCTCTTAAATTAAAATTATCTTTATAATTTGTATTTTATTTTTGTTATTGGCTTGTCACTTTGTGTGTGTATTTGTTTTTGTCTATTTTTTGCTCAACATTTTGGCCACACGTGTGTTGGTCAACGATTTTGTGTTTTTTCGTTAAATTTAGGTTTCATTTTTAAATTTGAGTTTGAGTTTTTTTAATTTTTGAGGCGAAAATTGTTGCATTTTTCCTTTGTGTTCACACAAAACTTTGTCATTTTACAGCTGTCTAAAAATGACAATAACTGAAGTTTATTTATAATTAATGCAAAACTGTGCCATTCATTTATGGTGGAAATTGACAACAGCTACTGTAGTACAACAACGAACCATCATTGACCATCAACCATAAAAAGCAGGTGGAAAATGTAAATTAATCCGCCCAAACCACACCGACCACACTATCAGTAATCGCACAACATCATGACCAACCAGCAACGATGGGTAAGATGTTTCCATCAACAATAAAATAAATTTATGGACTTTCTAAAATTTTGCACTGGACACAACATCAGCACCGTATTAGTGACATAGTATTTCTTCTTCTTCGTGGATTTCCAGACTGCTAGCGCTTTCAAGTTAGTTAAAGTTTAATTTAATTATAGATTATATGTTGATTAGGGAATCCCATAGAATAAACCCGTAAAAACGATGCATAAAAATATCGAATAGTTAGTCACTGAATAATAAGACATCCACATAAAGACATCCACAAGGCTACTTGGGTATCCCCTGATCCAAGAACGAAAAACCAAATTGATCACGTGGTAATTGATGGAAGGCACTCATCCAGTGTAATGGACGTACGAGTGATCAGAGGAGCTAACATTGATTCTGATCACTACCTGGTAGCAGCAAAGGTTCGCACAAGATTAAGTAGAGCGAAAATCGTACGAAACCAGACGGAGAGGAAGCTGGACATGGGAAAGCTGCAATTACCAGAGGTAGCCACAGCCTACTCAAGGAAGCTCTCGCAACTTTTGGCACAGAACCCACCCCCTCCCGATGACGATCTTGAAGCGCAGTGGAAACCCATTTCCGACGCTATAAAGACTGCCGCAACAACCGTAACTGGTTTTGAAAAACCGCTTCGCAAAAAAAATGTTACGGTGAAGAGTGTCGCACTGCAAATGATGAAAAGAACGCTGCACGTATGGCAATGGTTCATTCAATTGCAATTCGAGCTACGACTGAGCGGTATAGGGAAAAAAAGAAAGGAGGTTGACCGTCTCTTTAGGAGTAAGAAACGGCAGTGGAGAAAGCGCGAGAGTGAGAAAATTGAAACATACAGAAGGAAGAACGAAGCCCGAAACTTGTACCAAAAAGTCAAAAACGGGACTAATGGACATTGTTCATGGCCCCACTTCTGTAAAGACAAGGACAGAAATCTCATCGCAGATGTGCACAGCATCTTGGGAATATAGAGAGATCATTTCTCCGCGCTACTGGTATCTGAGATATCCAATGACGATGGGATAATCGATCACAATTTGGACGACGGCGTCGATTGCCCACCTCCTAACCAAGACGAGATCAGAACAGCTATTGCCCGGCTAAAGAACAACAAAGCCGCAGGAGCGGATGGATTACTGGCGGAGCTGTATCGGCTGGCGGCGATGAGCTGATAAGGTACATGTATCATGTATCATGTATATTAACAAAATTTGGTTTGATGCATGGATGCCCGGCGATTGGAGTCTCAGTGTACTATGTCCCATATTTAAAAAGGTGACCCGAGTCTCTGTGCCAACTACCGTGGAATAATTTCTGGCTACGACAAATTCTGGAGAAACCCCACGAAAAACAAATCGACACCTATCATCTATCTGTCGACTAGAACACGGCCTTCGATAGCCCGATACGGAAGACTCTTTTCGAAGCAATGTCTGAGGTTCGTATTCCTGCAAAACTCATACGCCTTTGCTGGATGACCTTGACGAAGTTTGTAAGGATCTTACCGAACCTTTCGAAATTAAGCGAGGACTCAGACAAGGCGACACCCTATTGGGCGATCTCTTTAACATTTTAATGGTGATCATTATATGAAAAGCTGCAGTCACCATGAATAAAACCATCAGCAGCAAAAGTCACATGCTGCACGCGTATGCTGATGATATCGATATCATTGGGCGCACAATTAGAGCAGTTACTGCGGTGTTTTTAGGAATTGACAAGGAGTCAGCAAAAGTAGATCTGAAAGTAAATGAGGACCAGACAAAATTAATGGGTTCAACGAGCAGGGCCTTCACGCGATTATACCAAAGCGTGAACGTTGATGACCGTTATAATTTCGAAGTAGTAGACGAATTTATATACCTCGTATCTGCCGTAAACAAAAACAACAACGTCATGCCTCGAGATAAAGCGGAGAATTGTGCTTGCGAATAGATGTTTTTTTGGGCTAAGCAAGCACTTTAGAGATAAAGGCCTCTGTCGAGTAACAAAAGTCCAACTATACCAGACTCTCATACAACCTGTGTTGCTTTATAGCGCAGAATCCTGGATGCTATCGCAAGAAGATGAAACATCTGTGGGAGTCTTCGGGAGAAAAATACTCCCGAAGATTTATGGCCCTAGAGCTCAACGACTAGTATCAGCGACGCATAAACCATGAGCTGTATGAGCTTTATCCCGACATTGACATAGTTAAGCGGATCAAAATAACGCGATTGCAGTGGCTAAGCCATGTCTGTAGAATTAGTGAAGACGAACCAGCACGAAGGGTTTTCGAAACCGAACTCGAAGGAAGACGAAAAATAGGAAGACCAAGCATAAGATCGAACTGGTTGCCGAAATATGTTATCTTCGTTTTGTAAGGTCCCTAACCCCCCGGGGTTTATCGAGACCGGATAAGTAAGTAATTAGTTACTGAATGTAAGCTCCATACAGCGAAAGTCTAACTAAAATGTTTATAGGTTTAAACACTCGATAGCCAAGAGTTTATTGATAACAACTGTATATCTCCTGTCTACTTATAACTTAAACATGTCTGTTTCTGGCAATTCCACCCTCACAATGATCATTGTTATTGGTAAAGCCCTGTACTCAGTTCTTGCGAAAGTTTCGTAAGAAATGTTGTCATTTATCTCTAAACGGAAATTGTTGTCTGCGGAGAGTTGATTTTCCTTGTAATTATTTCATTAATAATTCATCTTTGCACTCCATTCCATTTTCAACGCATGTGATTACTTTTGTTTACTAAACTAATCGAAATGTCAAAATTCCGGGCCCAAACAATTACACAGTGCAACACGAAAAAATATAACCAAATATGAACACCAGTTCGTGATAAAATACAAAAAAAAAAGACCCGTGTCTCCCAGTTTTGCCCAAAGTCATGCACTTTTTTTATTGGGCTCCAAAGATTTGGGGCCTCGGTGTCATGTTTGAAAAAATGTGATCATATTGTCCGGCTCATATCTTGCAAACCGCCCGGAATTTTGATTTACTCTCTGAGGGAAAGTTGTAGCTCTTGTCATAAAGAACATATGAAAAAAACTTGACTGTGGACACCATAAGTTCTGAATCAGAGTCAGATTTGGACGACGATTTGGATCCATAACTTAAGAGAGTGCGATTTGTAAGTCCAGTGCCATCAACATTATAAACATAATAGGAATATTTTTTATATTATTTTTGTAATAGATAGCATAGAATTTCAATGTTGATGTAAAAAAAAAACAAATGAAATTAAAAAATTTGCGGGAAATTTTTCATTTTTGCAGCTACCTAAACGCTACCTGAGCGCTACCTAAACGGTGTTAGGAATCATTCCTAGGAAGTTCATATGTTCTAGAAAGTTGTTTATTGAGATCTTAGGTACATTATTGTAGTTGATTGTTTCCTTGAATTTTGAACGGTTTGCTACATATGGACCTGAACAGGGGGAAAGGGTAAAAAAGTTTTATGCGATTTGGACCTTGAAGATGAAGTTTTTTTGATTTTATTTGTTGACAATTTTTGTTCTTTATGACAAGAGCTACAACTTGCCCCCAGAGAGTAAATCAAAATTCCGAACGGTTTGCAAGATATAAGCCTGACAAAATTATCACTTTTTTTCAAAAATAACACCGAGGCCCAAAACCTTTGGTGGCCCATAAAAAAAAGTGCATGACTTTGGGCAAAACTGGGAGACACGAGTCTTTTTTTTGGTCTTTTATAACGTAGTGGTGCCCGTATATGGTTATATTTCCATGACTTAACAAATTACACACAGGGTTATCAAACAATATTTTGTTTTATATCAAACCAAAACTCAACCCTATGAATGCAGTGCATTGTGTTGGTGAAGGAAAAATTGAGGTTGTGGAGGGTGGAAAGAGGGAGTAGTGCCTGTCGACATTTGCCTTGAATCTTTGTATATCACAATTGGTGGGAAATACACTAGCCGGAAATTTATTCTACATACGGACTGTACCGACTGAAGAACGAATTTCTCCATAGTGTTTACTGCGGTCAACCGGCCACTCGATAAAAAACGGTTGAGAGTTCCTAGAAAGCCGCGTACTTCGGCTAAATATCTTCGCGTCTGGTATTAGTTGACGGATGCCCGAGGAACACATGCCATGGAAGTATCGATAGAACAGCGACAAGCATTCCACATTTCGACGATGGTCAAGGGAGGCAATAGAGTTGGATACTCTTTCCTCTGAACTAGGTCGTGAAGTTCCCAAGATGTCCTCGGAGCACCTGCCCATATACGGGAGTTATATTCCATCTTTAGCCTGATGTAGGTGGTGTAGATATTGAGAAGATCAGATGGAGTAAAGTATTTCTTGCACCGCTTTAAAAAGCCTCGACACTTGAATGCATCTTTCGAAACTTCAAATACATGTTTTGCCCAACGGTAATCACATTGTTTTTTCCTGCCTAGAACATCAAGAGCGTCTGATTCATCAATATCCACACCGTCCGTAGACAATGACGACACACTTGGGCCAGCAATCCGCTTATGCGACAACAAACTACACTGGGTCTTACCCGCATTAAAATCGACTCTATTCATTCGACCCTATTCAACACGATGGACACCAGATCCCGGTCGAATGTTTCATTCACCGTCCGGCGTTTGACTTCATTCTCTTGAAGACTTGGCCTACGGTCGAATGAATAACGATGATAGAGATTACTGTCATCCACAAAAGATTAGATTGGATTCACAGTCTGACCCAGGAGGTCGTCAATGAAAATAAGAAAAAGAGGAGGAGAAAGAACAGAGCCCTGTGGTAGACCTCCAATCAACTTATGCTCGTCGGATGAAACCCCATCTACAACTACTCGTATAGTGCGACCTCTGCCAAAACTGGATATAAGTCGAGTGAAGTTATCACCGACACCAAAAGCAGAAAACTTTGACAAGAGTGCATGGTAATACTCTTGCAAAGGCCTTGGAAATATCAAGAGCCACTACCTTACTCTCGGTGGCGCTTGGTGGTGCAATGGTTTGTCTACGTGGCTCTTGTGCATAAGAACGAGGGTTCGATCCCTGCTCTGACCACCTTACATTTCTTTCGACGACGGTCACCTCGCTTAGTATTGGCGACACCATCGAGTACTTAGCCATGACAAAACTGCTCAAAATACCGTTCGGAACCGGCGTAAAGCTGTAGGTCCCAATCAATGGGCGCACAGCTCAGTAGTTGTGAAAAGCTCTCCCCAGTCCCTTCAGGGGATGTTATGGGCAAACATTTTTTACTGCCATACTCTCACCAAGACGGCGGATGGATCGACTCCACTGTTCCGAAAGGAACGTCATCAGGTCTCCAGTAGGTCTCTCATTCTAATTCGTTTTAAGCTATACTGCCGATCATTAAGAAGATCATTGACTCAAGATATTTCACAAGATGGTGGTTACACCATGCTCTCCATAACCTGCGAGAGCGCACATGAAATTGGAATTGGGCGGTAATTTGCAGGGTCACTTGCATCACCTTTTGTAGGGATTGGCTGGACATTACCAACCTTCCAACGCGCCGGGATACCCCCGCACGGTATGTACGGTTGAAAAGGACGCCAGCGTCGAAGAGCACCTAGTCAAAATCAGTGCAGATATGCCATCCGGGCCCGGGGATTAAGTTACGACGAGATTCGCTATCCGGCAAGGAAGAGTTCCTTGCATACTTTCAGCCAACAGGTTAGCTTTATCAACCGGTTCAGTGAATGTTATGCCATCTTTAACAAGAGTTGGGATAGAAGAAAAGCCATCCTTCACTCTTCTTGCAATTGGCCAAAAGCTCTTACTTCCTCTAGGGAAACAAAGGACTTTAGCACGAATACGCTGTTCGTGAAGAAACTTTACGCGTCGAAGTACTTTGGCACACTTGGATCTTGCCTGTTTGCATATCAGTTCAGTATTAACAATTGTTTTCGTACGCAATAACTTCGGCGTAACAAACCTGTACTTGATTTTGTTCACAAAATTTTCAAAAAGAGCTGAATACCCAGCAAATGAAAAGTGAGCGCAATTATCGATTCTGAAATTTTCGTTATTTTGGAACGAAGTTTCATATTTTATACACGTACTTCTTATGGCAACGTAAATTTCATATAAATTGAAGGCCGGGGTTAAATCCCCGTATTCAACTCTTATGGAATTTTCTAAAAGAGTTTTGTCATTTATCTCGACAGGGAAATTTTTGTTACAGATAGTTTCCACCAATCTCTTGCTTTACCCCGAAAAGATTTCATAAATAATTCCTCTTTGTATTGCATTTTTATTTTAACGTATGAGTTGTTAGATTTGTTAATCAAAATAATCGAAATTTGGATAGCAAATAATTATCAAACAATTGTTTTCGTACAAAGTAACTTTGGTATAACAACCCTGTAATTGATGTTTCCACATTGAACCGAGCAGCAAGCAAATTGAAGTGAGCTATACGTTCGGTTGTCGAAATTTTTGTTATTTTTTATACTACTTATAAATTTACTCAAGCTCAAGACCTTTTTAAATAATATAAAGCTTATTATCTTTATATTACTTTCAAAAAAGTCGAGCATATACTAAAAAATTAATTTCTTACTAACTGAATACTGGGCTTAAAATGTTAGTAGTTCGTTGCAGTAAGTATCAAGTTTCGTTTATCTAGATTTCGTCTTTCTAGATTTTTTCTCTTCGCTTGCCTTGCAAAACCATTTTTGAAATACGCACTTAAGTCACACTCAAGGCTGCTACGTATATTTTTGTACTTCATTAGCGTTTTGTCGCAATAAATTGTAAAACTAATTTCCGTTTGCGTGCTGCCTTTTGGTCTGTTTTTTTTAGCTTGCTGTTTTATTTAGCTTGTATTTTTTCTTTCTCCTGGAACTTCTTAACCCTTTGATGTCGATTGGCCTAAGGTATTGAGACAATCAACCCCTTTAGGGTAAAAACAGCAGCAGTAGAAAGAATGCAAAACTCGAAGCAAGCATAAGGTGGACGTGGGTCTGCCAAAAAAAAAGTTTATAAAAAACGTTCAAATTTAAAGCAGACAACAACAAACACCAAAAAGTCAGCGTGTGCTAATTTAACTGAAGCACATTTGTTTGTCGTTTGTAAACACCATATCGTGAAGAGAAAAAAGTCAATTTTTTTTTTAAATTTTCTTGGGGAGACCCTTGACTCTACATGGAGTTGTTAATAGTGGTTTGTTATGTCGTTTGTAGCAACAACAGGAAAGACCTTTAAATTGGAACTTTTGTCTTTGAATAACTTTCTTTTAGTTTTACTCTAGTTGAAAAAAATTTGAAATTCCTGAATGATGCTTAACAGCTGTATATAAGAACGTAAGTTCAAGCCCCTCACTACCCACCTGTTGCATCTATATCAATTTTGGCATACGCATATTTAACCGCATCGAAACATAGCTGCATCACTACGATACTTGAATGGAGCTACTTATACATTAAAAATGAATTATCTTAGGAAAATATTGAAAAAAAATTTAGATAGCGCTAAAAAGTATGCAATAATTTGTGTTTAAAAAATTTATTGATTGCGCTAAAAAGTATGCAATAATTTAATGTAATAATTTAAGTAATAATGCAAACAACATGAACAGATATTTATATTAAAGCACTATATGTATTCCGTTCTTGCGAAATTTTCGTAAGAAATTTTGTCATTTATCTCTAAACGGAAAATTTTCTTGCGGAGAGTTACCACATATCTCTGATTTACCTTGCAAATACTTCATTAATAATTCATCTTTGCACTCCATTTTATTTTTAACGCATGTGGTAATACTTTTGTTTACTAAAATAATCGAAATGTAAAAATTCAGGCGCCAAACAATTATCAAACAATTGTTTTCGTACGAAATAAGTTCAGCGTAACAAACCTGGACTTGATTTTGCCTATGAAATTTTCGCAAATAGCTGAGTACCAAGGAACTGAAAAGTGATCGAAATTTTCGGTTCAAGGAATTGTCGTTATTTTTTATACACGTACGAATAATGGCAACGAAAATTTGATAAAAACTGAATACCGGGCTTAATGCTGAAAATATATCTTGTCATACGTAACTTTTTTGTTTTTGAATAAGGCAAAATGTTCTGGGTTTTTAAAGAACTTTAATCCTAGAAACAAATAATTTAAAATTTTAGGGGTAGAAACTGCATTAAATGAGGCCTTCATTACAAGATGATGTTGCACTTCAGCGACATCTATAGGACAAATGTAGTATTTATCGAGACCAATACAACGATGTCTTTTATGTTACGATCGAGCCACAAACAAACAAAAAAATACGATAAAAACACGATTTGATTTTGGCTGCTTTTCTCGTGATCAGAAAGGATAGAAAAATATTTTTTTTAAATTGCCTCGAGGTGATCTTTAATTTTGCTCTCGACTTTGGAAAATTTGTTTTTATACGGAGGCCGGCTCGGTCTATTATAGATATATCGTCAGCTAAAATGCAAAAGAACGTAACTACAATTTTCATTTTGTTCAAAGGAGTTGAAAAAAAACTTATTAAAAAATAGAAAAAATACTGTTTGCCAGTATATTTTCGAATCTTACTGAAGGTAAGACTCTACTTTAGCAAAGATTTGAAGATTTGAATTGAAAAATTAATTCCTCACCCTTTTACGAGGATTGTTTCTTCTCTTCGAAATATAAATTAAAATTGTAGTTATGTGGTTTTGCATTTCTGCTAACGATATATTTCTTTGGATTCATTGCCCCTAGAAAAGATACCTTCACACTGTAAAGCCCGATATTCACTTCCTATGAAATTTTCGCTCCAATGTTCATTATGCGAACATTTCATGAACAAAGTCATCACGAATTTCGAAAACTGTCGAAAGTTTGAAACTTTTCATTCCACATGTAATAATTGGGCACATTACTGTTCTGACATGCATGAAATATCACTTGCATACATTCCGATAGATTTATTGGCAACCCATTTCCTTCAGACCAATAAAACAAACGGATGACATTAAATATTTTTGGATCATGTGCACATGGAAAATGTCTTGATGATGTAAGTAATTGGCTAGACATTTAGGAATAGTTGGAGCCTTGCTTTGATGGCACTACGGGCCGTATACGAAGTTCATATTCACAGATTCATCTGATGGAGTTATCGACAATATTTTTTTTTTATATCAAACACTCAGGGGATACCCCCTATAAATGCAGTGCATTCTGTTGGCGAAGGATAATTGAGGTAGTGTAGGGTGGAAAGAGGGAGTAGTGGGTGTTGACTTTTGCCTTGAACCTTTGTATGTCACAATTGGTGGGAAACACACTAGCCGAAAATGTATTCCACATACTGAGTGTACGACTGAACAACGAATTTTCTCTATAGTGTGTAGTGCGGTCAACCGGCCACTCGGTTAAAAACATATGAGAGTTCCTGGAAAGCCGCGTACTTTGGCTAAATATCTTCACGTCTGGCATAAGTTGACCGATATCCGAGGAACACATACCGTGGAAGTATCGATAGAACAGCGACACGCAACCCACATTCGGACAATGCTCAAGGGTGTAATAGGGTTGGATACCCAAGGGTGTAATAGGGTTGGATACATGCCCAAAACTGTCCTCTATCAATACCGACGCTCTCATCTGGACACGGTCGAGAAGCTACAAAGATGTCCTAGGAGCACCTGACCATATATGGGAGTTATATTCCATCTGATGTACGTGGTCTACGTAAGCATACACGCAAAGAAAAAAAACGTTTATTGCTCGGTTGCCACAACAATACTTTGATTGAATTGTATTAATTTATTAATCGCAACCATTTATGTAGTTCTCCCAAATAAACTCATATATCGCAAATGTGTATCATGTTGTTGCAAACGAGATCTCGTTTGCATTAAACGAGTACAAAATTACATTTGTCGCAAGTTAAAAACCGTTTGCGATAACTGAAATTATCCATTTTTCTAATGAGTACGAAGAACGTTAATTTCTCTCATTCTCTCTTTCTGTCGACTGTATACACAGTCCACTCGTTTGACATACACACTCACGCATACACATAAAAGGCTTTTGCCTTGTCAATATTACTTAGATGGACAACTGGCGCGTTGTAGTTTGCTGCGCTTTTAGTTGTTATTTGAATACAAGTCGAGACGGACGTGTTCGTAGACACTGAAAAGATAGACAAAAATTCCAACTTTTTTTAAAACAAACTTTATGGGTAAAACCAAATTCATAAAAGTTGGAAATTTACGCAAAAAAGATTTTATGGAAGCCATAAATATATATTTTAATGTATAAGTAATATACTGAATAGAGTAACTACAACTCGGTTCCTGTAACTACAACTCGGTTGCTGTAACCGAAAGAACAGTTGGTGGATCCGTTTTCCGTGTATTACAAACGTTTTTTCAGCTATAATTTTTCATAACTCGTTTACTGCAAACGTTTTTCAGTTCTCGCAAACGTTTTTCTCGTTAGGATCAACTACAACTCGGTTGCTGTAACCGAGGGAACAGTTGGCGGAACCGTTTTTCGTTTCTCGCAAACGTTTTTTTCAGCTTATATTTTTCATAACTCGTTTGCTGCAAACATTTTTCGGTTCTCACAAACGAACTGATATGTATGGCTTAACAGAAGTTCATTTCTCCCAACTACAGTCCCCAAACGAACTTCAGTTATCTGAGATTTCGTTTGGGAGGAACGAGTTTTTTCTTTCCGTGTAGACACTCGAATGTATCTTTCGAAACTTCAAATACATGTTTTGCCCAACGGTCATATCACATTGTGTTTTCATGCCCAAAACATCAAGAGCGTCTGATTCATCAATATCCACACCATCCAAAGGCAATGACGACACACCTGGGTCAGCAATCCAATACTGGTATATCAAACAATACTGCGGGTTAGTAAAATCTACTCTATTCATTCGACCCCATTCAACGATGGACACCAGATCCCGGTCGAGTGTTTCATTCATCGTCTGGCGTTTGACTTCAATCTCTTGAAGACTTGGCCTACGGTCGAATGAATTAGAATGACAGAGATTACTGTCATCCGCAAAAGAGTAGATTGGATTCAGAGTCTGACACAGGAGATCGTCAATGAAAATAAGAAAAAGAGAAGGAGAAAGAGAAAGAACAGAGCCCTGTGGTACAACTGCAGTCACAACCTTACTCTCACAAAGCTAGTGGAGGAATCGATCCACTGTATAATTTGAATGATTTATCAACCGGCAAACTTTATTTAAAATAACGACAACGAGCCGCGCTTGAAATTCTGGCAATATTTCTCAAATACCTAAGTGTTACAAAGTATTCCACAAACCCATAATATCTCCTAAGCTGCAGGAGAAGTAGGATATATAAAGAAAAAATTTGCCAAGAATTTAATACTCGTATTAAAAAAAAAACACAATATTTTAGTTGATCAGCCCTTTGAATCCAATTAGAATAAATATATCCAAGGAAAATCTTTTTGTCCTTCGAAAACTCATTAAAGAAAGGTAATTAAAAGGAAACAAATTGAAATGAAAATCATTTAAATTTGGGATAAATTTAGAAGAAGAAGTGGGCTAGTAATGTAGAAACTTCCCCATTTTTGAGGGAGATATTTTTTTTTTTTGTATAAATTTTCCATAAATTAAGGCTGCTCCAAAGGGTTGTCAATGCATTTGACATTTTCTACGTTGTGGGTAACAAAATGACTTGGCAATCGAGTAGGCATTTACACGGTTGTTTAGTCCTAGCATTTCCCAGTCGTCTGCCTCTTTCAAGGAGTGATGTTGCTAAGCATTTTCCCACCCATAAAGGAAACCACAAAGAGTCGAGTTGCTTTCATGTGGAAAATACACGTTATTTTTTTGTATCAATGATACTCCCGCAAAATTTGATTTGTTATACAAAGTTTCTATTTTTTGTAATTTTTGGGGTAAATTGTTACCAAAAATGTGTTGTGTCACTTAAAACCCTTTTCATGATAATTTCGAATTCAATTTTTTTTCTATGCCAGTGTATTGTTTGCGTCAAGTCTCTCTGGGGTGCAATGTGTCCTTGTTTGTTACTGTTGTTATGAGGTTTTTTCCTTTTCTTTAATTTTTTTTTATTGTAAAGTAATTTGTTTTGCTATTAAAATTATAATTTTTTTACTCATCTTTCTTTTCTTGTTTTTCAGTTTGTAATTAAATCATAAAAACAGCTGACGTCATTATTACAAGGATGGGGTTAAAGGATAATGATGCCTGCCCATGGCCATTATGATTTGCATTCCAAGCAACGCGCATTCATAAAGGGTAAGTGTTGAAGGGTTTAACATTCACATTTATTTTGTTTTTTAATTAATTTTTAATGATTTATGGTTATAAACTGCGTTATAACGCGTTTGTTTTTGCATATAAAAAAATCTGTTTGCATTTTTTGGCTCACAGCGAATATTTTGATATAACAATTTTGAGAGTAATGAACAAACAACTATATTAACTTTCTGTTACTTTCAAAGACCCAATTTCATACAAAGGCTTGCGATAACTATGACACAGCTTCGTAGCTTGTAAACGAAATATTTGAAACGAATATCAATCTATCAAAGAAAAAAACCGTTCTCCTTACCTCCCATGAAGGGATTGGGGAGAGCTTCTCACAACCAGTGAGTGGTGCGCTTTCTAATTTTTCACTCACTGATTGAGACCTACAGTTTTACGCAGGTTCCAAATGGTATTTTGAGAAGCTTTTTCATTCCCTAGTACTCGATAGTGTCGCCATCACTAAGCGAGGTGGCCGTCGTCGAAGGAAATGTAAGAATGTAACCGAAATGTTTGAAGGAATCGAACCCACGTTCTCAGGCACAAGAGCAGCGCACACTAGCCACTCCACCACCTACGGCCATCCGACACCATCTGTCAATGAACTTCTCTTAAATTGCAGGCATTTTCAAGCAGTATCTATTCAACCGAGTTTTAATCAGTTTAGTCAAACAACTATTGTTATTTTAAATAAAACAACTATAAAAATCATACACTAATATGTATAGACAAAATTGGTCAGCATTAAATTAAAACTAAAACTGCATGATTTCCAATTGAAATTAAATTAGAAAAATTACATGCCGTGCCAGGGGACACCCGGTTGGAACGAAGTTCCTTTCGCTATACATTATGTAGTCTTAGTTCCTTCCAACACGCTTAAGGTGCCCGTTGAAAAATACGATAATTTAAATGGATCTTTAAGAAAAGATACTTTTTGTAAAATGATTTTTGTTTTTTATAGAATGTATTTTTTTTAAATATACTTTTAGTTCCTTTTTGTAAGAATATGTATTATACATATATACCCGAAAAGGTCATCTTTTAAAGATGTAAAGCTAATCTTCTTGTAAAAGCTAATTTTTTTTCCCGTTGTTCGGAATTTGTTTCGGTCCTCAACGAAACCAAAAAATTGTGAGAGTACGTGGACGTGGTATCACAAAACCCCACTCGGTTTTGTCCCTTTATGTAACAATTTTTTTTACAGGCCGAAGAAAATTTTGGAGGTTGGTCAGGGCCCTATTTCAGATTTTACTTCAATAAATCGTAAACAGTTCGAAATATTGCATTACAACCTTTGACAATATTGTAGCTATTTTCCCATTTCACAATTCCCTCAAATATATTTTTAAGGAAAAATACACTGTTAATCGATTATTGCACGAAACGTGATAAAAAAAAAAGCTCATATTTTATATGTTTTGACAATTGGTGCCTAACGGTAAATAAATTGCGGTAGCTGTGTTCAAAAGAAATGTAGCTCATACATTTTTTGATAACTTTTCTGAATACACTAATCAACAAAAATTATATTTAGAGCTCCATAATTGGTGTAGAAATGCTGTGTTTAACCATATTCTTTAAATATTCATCTATATGTATTCAATATTAGACAAATTACAAATTGATATCTTCTACAAAGTTGTAGTGCTTAATATACTTAACAATATTGTCAAATACACTAATGAACAAAAGCAACATTTGGGGTTCCAAGATGATTGTTCCAATTCAGAAATTAAATTTTTTTTTTCAAATTTTCGCTTATAATTTCTATACTATTAACACAGGAATGTAATAATGTTCTCCAAAGTTGTACAACTTCCTAAATTGTCATATATATGTATATTGTCACATATGATCTGAGTGTAAGAACCTTAACCGAACGAGACAATCTTTGATTCGGCTGTGATGATCTCTCGTGTGGTTGTGACAGTCTCTAAATTCGCTTGCGGTTAATTGGGCTGTCTGAAACGAATTTTTCTGGAAGGTTAAGATCTTTGATTTTAAGCATAAGCTTGCATGTACATAGGTACATACCCAAATGCTATCCAGCCAGTGGAACCTTAAACGTCGTGAATTGTATTTGCTCCCACAGCCGAATTTAACACTAATTCGGTTGCAACAACCGAATTTTTGAAAACTGTGGTTGATGCAAACAAATTTATTGTTTCATATGTTATAGTGGCAGAAATTCCAATTAACTCAGTTACATGAATCGAAATTATTTTAAATTTGGTTGCCACAACAAACGTAAATGGTTTAAATGCTGAAACAGCAACATATTGCAGGAATCATATATATGTTTGCAAGCATTGTTGTCAAGAGTTGAAGGACTGCTGCTTTCTTGTTTCTTTGTTTTCTGTCAGGCTTTTGCTTGCAGCAGTTTTCAACAATCAGAGCAACATTGTGGTCACGAAAACATAGACATAGCTGGGTTAAGTAAGGTCCTTGCTACATTTACTTCAGCTTTGAGAACTTGTTTTTAAAGGTTCAATCATTTCACGTCATCCTGAATACGTTTTGGCGCATCCGCAATTTCTCTGAATGATTTGAAAAAATCCTGTAAAAATAAACGAAATAAAATCTGTGTCATGATTTTGGCTGTGACATTTACTACGGTGGGGCCGTCGGTCACCTCGCTTATTGACGACGACATTATCGAGTATATAGCTATGGAAAAGCTTCTCAAAAATACCTTTCGGAATCGGTGTAAACATTTTAGGTCCCGATCAGTGAGTGTAAACTAGAACGCCACAACTCACTGGTTGTGAGAAGCTTTCCCCAGTAAGTCCCTTCATGGGGTGTAATGGGAAGATTTTTTTTTATTTACTACGGTAAATAAATATATTCTGTCCAGATTTGTACAGCATTGGGGAAAACGTTGGAAAATATTAAAAATCCATCTTTGCCAGAATGAACTCCAGAATTGAAAAACAAAAATTAAGAGGATAAGTGACCGTTGGGTGCTACAAATTGGTAAAATGGGTCCATATTGTAAACAGGTACACCACTGACAGGATAACTTCTCATGACGTCGGTGACTTTCCTGGTTTTATGTTATGGTGACTTTTCTGTACGACATATGATTTCTAGCAGACGCATTTGTGTGGGTGTTTTGAGTCTCGAAATCCCATCTCGTACAACATGAATGGACAATTTCACACGATTCCAAATGTGTTTTCTCTGTTTCTATTTAGCTACAATTTGGGGGTTTCCAAAGCTTTTCCACTCTGTGGTATATGCAATACCATCTCTTAGTCTTATTGTTAGATAAGGTTGATCGGTATAAGAACTGTATCCTCTGGAGTAGACCCAACACTGACAACGCGACATCATAGTTTTTTTTTCTCTTAAACACTTTATAATGGTCCTTACTCGCCCTACAATAAAACGGTTGCTGGAACCCTAAGGAATTATAATTGTATGTTCTGGATTGTTTCTGGGCCCGACTTGGGCCGTAGAATCGCACAAAAACGGGTCCAGCTGACATCGATGGTTTCGTACAAGAAAACCCATCGTTGCTATCGTAAGAACATTTCTTTTCGTCTGTGTCCTAGCACTTACATCCTACAATTTATGGCGGGTGTTTCACAATTTTTGAACACTATTTTTGAAATTTCCTTCGGGCAATTTTTTTGAGCTCTGATGGCATTTTGAAGCCGGTATCAGGTTTGTATTTTTTCCAGCGTATTAGCCCAACATTCTACTCCCATTTTTAATATGCAATTAATTGTACAAAATCTATTAAATAGTAAAATATTATAAATTTACCGATAATATAAATTTAGTTGGGGAAACGGCTTTAAATAGGAAAGCTAAAGTTGGAAAAAATACTACCATGTACAGTTAGCTACACGCTGAAAAAATCCGGCCTCTGTAACATATTCTTCCAAAACACATTCTGCAGGAACCATGAATATGTTTGGAACACACTCCAAATATTCATAACTTTGGAAGTCGTAAAGATACTTATTTTTAAATGCAAACATTACCATGTTTACTTGTGAGTGTGCACACTTGTTTACTTGAGAGTGTGCACATACGAATTTCATCCCCAACATCCATATTCTTACGTAGAAGTATTCATGTGTTTCTTCGCAAAGGTCCCAAATTACAGATCAGCCAACATAAGAAACACTAAATTCAGTTACACACACATTCAGGTATATTTATGGACCACGGACTGAAAGAATAATCCAAAAATATAGTTGTGCACTTACAGTAACATTAACTTTGGCTGAGAACAATCCCTCAATATGCGTCTTTTATCATTTTGCTCTCGACAGAGCATAGCGGTAAACAAAATAAGTAAACAATGCACCACACACAGCAGTGTTTGTATCACAAAAATATCTGTATTTGGATCACAAACACATATATTATAACATATTAATCATTGTACCTCAAACATGTAATATTGAGTAGCAAACTTAATTTGCTTGGACACAAGTAAAGTATACTATATTTGTGATAAGCTCTAAACACATGTTGTATTTGCATCCAAACGTGAAAAAAAGACCGATTTGTCAGCGTGTAATAGCTTTTTATTTTAAATCTACTGACGCGAACAACTTTTACCATTCTTAGCAAGCAAGCTTTTCGTATGATCTCACACTTTTACCGAAGACAAAACTGGGAACAAAAGCAATGCTGCCTTAAATAGATTCCTGGGACCATCAGCTTTGAACGCGGGAACAAACAGCGTCTGCAACATTATGCAGCAGCCATGTATATGTTTGGAACATCCATACACTTACTTGCAAACATTGTTTTCATTAATTGCAGATCCGCTACTTTTTTGTGTCTGTTGTTTTCAGCAGTTTTCAACTAACAAAGCCACATTTAGTTCACAAAAACATGTATTCGAATTTATTAATCATTGTGTCTGAACATGCATATAGTAGTGACTAGCAAACACAATGTGTTTGGACACAAGTATACAATATATTCGACAAACTACAAACACGTTATATATGCATCCAAACAACAACAAAATACAGATTTTGCAGTGTGTTGCGTTGAGGACTACTTCTAATGGTTGAATGATTTAAAAAGTCATCCTGACGGCTTTGAGGGATGTCCTGAATCTTTCTGCACAATTGTGAAGAATCTCGGAAGGAAAGCAGAGCTGCGTTAAATAAGGTCCTTGCTACATTTACTTCAGCGTTGAGAATTTGTTTTTATAGGATCAATGATTTCACGTCATCCTGAACACCTTGCCTAGACTAATTTTTCAATAATTACACATACATATCATGTCGATTCGATTTTGGAAAAATATAATTTTCAAAGCAGAACTTTACGAAACCGTTTAAATTAGATTTAGTTCTTCAGCCCATCGATACATTATTATAAAAAGCTTTCTTTAAGCATTTCTCTTGCTAATTTGTATTGCTGGCACAATCATCAAAGATTTTCAAGGCCAACAAATCCGATTGTTCCAACATTTCAAGCACGGTTGGCTTTGTGCCTGTATATCTGTGTGTGTCTGTTTATATCTGAACTTCGAGAAGAATTTCAATGCTGTTTTTGGTGTTTCATGAGCAAAACAAAGAAAAAAACTGACACAAGAAACGTATCTCCATACTTTACAGTGATGTCAACTTAGCGCTTTTTGAGGTAGTTTTTGAGATGAAGTTTGGAAAACAAAATTGTTATATTTACTGAAGGCAAAATCTTTAAAAATTCCTTCGGGCGCTATAAAATTCAAAAAAGTAGACTGCTGTCATATATTCCAAATTTAAGAGACCTCTAGTTTTGTGAATACACATTATGTTATTTTTGAATCATTTGAAATAGAATCCAAGAACGAATTATATCTCGGAAAGGAGCTGTTATTTGGATTTGCGGGAATATTTAAGGTGAAAGGTCTGGCAGAATTCATTGCTCAGTGAATAGAAAATGACGAAAGATGGAAATGGACCTTTGCTATACCTTTTAAGCAAACATATTTAATTCTGAAAATTTTCAGCTCGATATCATTTGTAGTTACAGTGCGATAAATTACACAAAAGTGTCATTGAATTGGTCGGATATCTTTTCGACTTCATAATTTGAAAAATTAATAAATTCAACGTTTCAAATCTCTTTTTTGAATTTGAAATAGTTTGCATCTCAATTGCTACTGGTTGCGCCATCTTCGTCTTCAACACCTTGAAAACTGTCATGGATTCAAAGATCCACCTTGAGAAAGAAATACATAATACCAATTAAAGTTTTACCTTAGTCCTGACCGAACAGATTTCAGCGCTTTTTACTAAAAATGCAGCTAATTCTTGACATCACTGATACTACACTGGTTTCTTCATCTTCTTGATCATTCATCCATACACGTTCTTATTTTAAACACAACATTTGTTTTGTTGCTATCCCTGTTTATGTTGTTGCTATATGGTTGTTATTGTGCAATCGAGTGTTCTGTTGTTGTCGTTTTCCTCTGGATCCTCTTCAAAAACTTTGCAAAAAAAAAATATCATATTCTTCCTTTTGTTGCTCTGTATATTCTTTTCTTTATCTTCGCCAACAAAATGCTCGTACTAACAAAAACTGGCAAAGAATTCTGGAAGAGAAACAGAATACGAAATGTTGTTGTTTGGCTCATTGGCGATGCAGTGTCCCACTTCGTTGGAATTGAAGGGATGGCAAATGAAGGAAATCGACGAGAGTGGTATGATAATCGTCGGAACTGTATTTGTAATTTTATTTCCCAAAATTTACCTAAAGTTACGTATACACCCAAACTTTCTATAACACGGTAGATAGGTTCCAAAAAAATCTCGTGTTATGCGAATTCGTGTTATAGGAAGTATGAAGCCAGTACTTACAAAATTGGGGGATGCGTTCCAATATTACAACAATAAAATCTCCTTTGTTTTAATTTTAAGGATGAAAAAAATCAAAAAAAAAATTAAAAATACACAACAACAATTCAACTTCCATGTAAATAATTCAATTAATATACAGGGTGTCCCCTAAACTTTTGTCTAAACTTAAACACGTGATAGCTGAGAACAAAAGCTACAATGTTTGTTCTTACGCCAATTGCCTAGGTGGCTTCGTTTTCGAAATATTCGTGTTTAAAATAATTGCATTTTTGAATGCATTTTCAATAAATGCATATTCTACTTTTTAAATGAAAAATAAATATCAAAATTGATTTTAAATCAAATGCGACAGGAAATGACTATTAATACAACTACAACTGAAATAAGAGACCGCTTATCTAAGTGCATAACGCAACAAGGCTCTCATTTTGAAAATTTTCGTTAATTGAAAACATTTTAAAAAAAAATTCGTTTTCATTTCAAACGAAAAAATAAATTATTTAAAATCAATTTTGAAGCAATTTTCAGTGATATTTCTTTTTCATTTAAAAAGTAGATTATGCATTTATTGAAAATGCATTCAAAAATGCAATTATTTTAAACACGAATATCTCGAAAACGAAGCCACCTAGGCAATGGGCGTAAGAACAAACATTGTAGCTTTTGTTCTCAGCTATCACGTGTTTAAGTTTAGACAAAAGTTTAGGGAACACCCTGTATATAACATAAAATAAACACAAATATCCAGGTATGTACATTAGAGTGGCATTTTTTTGTATGAAAATTTTTTTTTCTTTCTACTTAAGGATTGCCGGGCCGCATATTATGCCACTTGATGAAAAAATGTTATGCTATAAATTTGGGGAAAATTGGACAATGTTAACACGTCGCGCCCGAAGGTCAAAGATCAAAAATTTTGAAATTATGTTTTTCTAAGTGACAGATTGTTGCAATATACTTATTTTTCGGCAGATTTTTGCGAAACTTGGTGGGTTTGCAACACAGAAGTTACTTTGTATCTGGTAAAAATTTAAGCAACATGGGGCAACGTTAACACGTAGCGCCTTTAGGTCAAAGTTGAAACATTTTTAATTTATCTATTTCCAATAGACAACTTGCAGAAACATACTAATTTTTATTCGGATTTTTATGAAACTCGGTACAAATGTAACAGTGAAGTTGCTCTTAATCTGGTAAAAATTAGGACAAAATTGGGCGACGTTAACACTTACCTCCTCAAGGTCAAAGTTCAAAAATTGATGAATTATGTATTTCCAATAGTCAGCTTCGAGCAACATACTCATTTTTTACCAGATTTTTACCACAAACTTCGTAGAATTGTAACTATGAACTTGTTGTTTATCTGGTAAAAATAAAAAAAAAATAAAAAAAATAAAAATAAAAAAAAAAAAAAAAAAAACTTTGACCTAAAGGCGCTACGTGTTAACGTTGCCCCATGTTGCCTAAATTTTTACCAGATACAAAGTAACTTCTGTGTTGCAAACCCACCAAGTTTCGCAAAAATCTGCCGAAAAATAAGTATATTGCAACAATCTGTCACTTAGAAAAACATAATTTCAAAATTTTTGAACTTTGACCTTCGGGCGCGACGTGTTAACATTGTCCAATTTTCCCCAAATTTATAGCATAACATTTTTTCATCAAGTGGCATAATATGCGGCCCGGCAATCCTTGAATTTCAAAAGTAAGGGAAAAAATGCCACTCTAATGTACATACATACATATACAAAGAATAATTCAATAAAAGGTTTTATGTTTTTACTCCTCATCACTGCTCTTCAATATCAGCCGCATTCGCTTTTCTTGTTGACTGATTTCATCATTTTTTGAGACATCATCGCTTTTTTTACTTTAAAAAATTTGTTAGTTTAGTCTGTTTGAGGACCTAACAATGTCGTTATAGATGACGTTGTATGGTACCATCCATACACATTTGAAGTTCTCTTTTAAATTTTAAACTTCTTTCAGCGCAAGGGTCATCTGTTTGGAAAAATTTTTCAAGACTTTTTGCTAGGTTTAATCCCTCTTGAAGCTTTTTTAGTGTAAGCTTGCCTACTTCACAATCATCGTCGTTACTTTGATCATCAGCGTCTATGTCGTGATTTAATTCGGATGCCATTTCTAACAAGAACCCTTCACCAACTTCTTGTTCTAATAATATTTCCTGAACGTCATCATTTGTCATATCTTCAAAACCTTCACCTCCAATCGACCTAACAGCTTCTAATATTTCTTGAATATCATCTTCGGGAAGTTGTTCCAAGCCCTTTACCACTACTGATGGCCATATATTTTTCCAACATGCATTAAGTGTTTAATGATATCAATATTATTTCCAGACATGTTTTAGATTTAGGTTTAGAAACAATCACTTCTAGAATCCACTTAAATGATAGCTTTATGTATAAAGTTTTAAACGTATAAATAATTCCTTGATCTTGTGGTTGAATAAGTGATGTCGTGTTCGGTGGTAAAAATTCAATCTTGACGTTGGGGTGACTTAAATTTTGTGGATGTCCTGGAGCATTATCTACCAGTAATAGCACCTTGAAACTTAAATTCTTTCGTTTTAAATAGCTTTCAACTTCTGGGACAAAGCAGCTAAAAAAAAACCAGTCTGGAAATAATTCTGCCGTCATCCACGCTTTAGAATTTGATCTCCAATGTACTGGTAAGGTATTTTTATTAGTGCTCTAGGATTTAAAGCTTTATTTATTAGCATTGGTTTAGTCATAAGGTCCCTCGAAGCGTTGCTGCATAATAGTAGAGTAGTCCAACCTCCAACCTCCACTTCCCAAAAATCAGGTATGGTAGGAATTTCTTCATTTTCTTTAAGATGCTTGTAAATCTTGAGAGCCTTTTCCTTAATTTTAAAAAAAAAAATGGTGTCCCATAACATCCCATGAAGGGATTGGGGAGAGCTTCTCGCAATCACTGAGCTGTGCGCGTTCTAGTTTTTACACTCACTTATTGGGACCTACAGTTTTACACCGGTTCCGAACGGTATTTTGAGAAGCATTTCATGGCTAAGTACTCGATAGTGTCGCCATCACTAAGCGAGGTGACCGTCGTCGAAAGAAATGTAAGGTGGTTTGAGCAGGGATCGAACCCACGTTCTCATGTACAAGAGCCGCGCACACTAGCCATTGCCCCCGCAAAGTGGAATACTTTTTGTGGCACAATCTTCTATCCATATACTGAGCGACTTTTCCATTTTTTCCATTATTGAGCAACGGTGTCGGGCTGAATATTTTGAAGATAACGATGATCCTGCGACGACTGCAGTCTTAATTTGCTTCTCATTTTTTTTATAGTTCGAACTGTTGCCTCATTTAAAGACAAATGTTTTGCAATGGATGATGTTTTTCCCTTCTATCCAATCGATCCAATATATTTGATTTTGTCTCTAAAGAAATAAATTTTCTCTTATGGACAATTTTCTTGTGACTAGACATTTTAAGACTAACATTAAAATATAAATCCTTTTGTGTATTTTATAAATTTTTTAGATAGTTTATAAATAAATACCTTTACCTCTTTATTTAAGATCGAACTGAAAGCTGTTTTAATAATTTAAGTGTTCATTCTAACACCACGAAGCGCATACTGATATTGTTGTAATGCTTGTAAAGTGGAGTTCAAATTATCAGACAGATCTGACAGACATATCTGAAGAAGTTATCTATAAAATATCGATTTTTCGTCCTCACAGAAACATTTCTCTGACAGACTTCATTTGAGGCAAATCACCACAGTGTTAACATCTACGCTTTGCGCTTGCAAATGCCTTGAAACAATTACTTGATTGCCCACAGCAAGCGAAACGGAAGAGGAGACACTGCTGAGAACATTTGTTATGCACACGTACTCACATCCATATACATACATATGTAATTACACAAACTAATTTATTGGAAGCACGCACACATCCTATTTCAATTTCTTTATTTTTCCAATCATTTATGTTTTCAATTTATTAATATTTCATTTGATTAAATTAAATTACACTGAAGATTTGAATTGTTTTCATTTCACATTAAATTCCAAAAATGCTTTTTAATTTATAGTTTTCCGCTTTTCTCTTCGCTTATTCTCACCGCCATTATATCTCTCGATCTCTGTTTTATCGATAACCTCAAATAAATCGTATGGTTTTCAAACTGGTTTGAAGACCATCAGATTTATCTGACAACACGTATTCACATTGACAATTTTTCTTCAGATTCGACAGATCGTCAAATCCGTCTGATAATCTGAACTCCACTTAATACATATGAAGCTACTAACCTGGCGTTTACACGGGACAGTTTTGCACCGACAGTAGAAATACATTCACACATTTTTACTACCACACTTACAATTCTCTCACTTGTCTCGCCACTGTCTCTAATGTTTCAACGATAGTAACTTCGGGAAGAGATTTGATATAAGCGGCCAGATAATAGCTGAACTAGTAAAGGTTGGCGCAATAGAACATCTGATTTTGCTTCCTTTTGTTCATATGGATCTGTGATGAATTTGACGGTTAGAGTCATGAAACAAAAACTAAATGCTTGTTGTTGGTTCACAAAATTACAACAAATCCTACTGCGTCAAGCTCTACTAGTTCAGCCATCGGACATATCGGTGACGTTTCGTAGTAATTTGAGAAAAAAGCAAAACATCGCAAACGACTTTACAAATTGGGAAATATATTTGTATTTGAAAATTTTGCTAATTGTTATTGAAATATTGTTTGACAATACAAACATGAATACATGTCTAATTTTGCAGAGTACATCAGGGAACATGAAAGACCTTTTGGTAAGTCTGAAATGTCGTTTAATTTCTGAGATACCACAATGGCTTCGAGGCTGCCAAATCTACAGAAAAGAGCTATGTATACATTCCCTTCCGTGGCCGTCGATGGTGCAATGGCTGGTATGCCCGCCTCTTGTACATGAGATCCTGGGTACGATTCCTGCTCTGACCACCTTATATTTCTTTCGGCGCCGTTCACCTCTTATAGTGACGGCGACACTATCGAGTATTTAGCCATTAAAAAGCTTCTCTAAATACTGTTCGGAATCGTTGTAAAACTGTAGGTCCCAATCAACGAGTATAAAAGTAGATGGCACACAGCTCACTGGTTGTGCGAATCTCTCCCCAATTTCTTCATGAGATGTAATGGGAAACCATTTATTATTGTTATCTGCGCCGCATACAATTTAGTGTGTCCCGACATATTTTTCATCCCTCGTTTTGTCCCATTTGTTTTGAGTTCTTTAGAAGGATGAAGAGCCAGAGATGTGAACTGCTTGTTTATGTGGATTTCTTGGAGTCTTCTTCGTTTACTTTATCGTTCGTTTATTTATCTTACAATGTTTATTTTTGCAAACATTGTTGTTTTGGGATCTTCCTCACGTCTGTTTCGTTCGTTGCAAAAAACATTATTTTTCTTTGTCCTCATTTGAGATTTTCAAGGTTTTTGGGGAGGTAAAGGGGTCAGATCATCCGTGATTATGTATTTAATTCTTGTCGACGCCGTCATTGGAGTTGCTACGTTGCGTTGCGACGTCTCTTTATTTAGGTACGCTCCACCAGCAGAGAGGATCCTCACTCAACTCAACTGGTTTCGTTCGCTTGCCAATGAAGTGCATCTAGATTATATTAACCACATGCAGTACCCAGACCCTATTGTCAGGCACAGTGGTCTGGTACTGCTGCACTCCATCATCATGTCGTTCATGGCAGTGTAGAAAGAAGGGCGTTTGCTGCATTTGGTTTAGCTGCTGTCATTAGCCAACCGATGCTGGTGTCACTCAGCCAAGCCAACCCAGCCCCCGCTGGAAATAGGATGATGCTGAAAATCAGCGATTCTTTTCGCTTTTCAATGTCATCATCATTGAATAATATGAATACGTTGCGCCGCGCCGTGCCACCACGCCAGCAACTAACAAAAGATTCCGAAAATGAAAACATTTGAGAACAAATCTACTGAAGTACTCGCTTTAAATTATTGCAGTGTTCCTCAAAATTTCTGGCGAAGATTTATGAAATTTTCTCGGAATTTCTACTTTAAATATCGTTGGGGGTTAACTGGAAATCAATGTAAATAAAACGTTTCAGCTGGGCGGCGGCAGTCGCTGTTGGAAATTGGGATAACGAATAATGAGACAATTTTCTCAACCCTTCATTCTTCTGTTGAATGTATTTAACAGCATCCACAGTTTTTTTTTTTTATCACGTCGTGGCATATTTTCGTGAAATCTGCATATTAAAAATTATGACAATAAATCATTTTTATTAGATGATTATATATTTTCTCCCAAAAAGGGTTAATCTTTTAATATGTTTATTTAATAGTGGAAAAATATGAGTTGAATTTTCGAATCCAAAAACTGCGACATCAATTTGCCAGCCCTAATGTTTCAGCTATTCTCGTGCTATGTATTGAAACAGAACAAGCCAGCAGCAAATGTAGTCTCGTAATTTATGAACAGTGGTTGTCCCCTAAAGGGCAATTAAGTGCTGCTTTAGATTAAAGTGATAAATCATTTCAATTAACAAATGGATATGGGCGTCCTTCCCAGCATCCCTATATGCTTTAGAATCATCTGAAAGATTTGAAAATGTAATGGCATAAATAGATGATTCAGACTTTTGTAACATATAGAAGTATAAGAAATTGTATGTAAGATAATTTGCTAAGTTCAAGGCACTTAATTTTCGTCATCAACTAAAGGGCAGCTTAGACCAGTAGATAAGTCGGCCGATTTGTTTTCGGCCGTACTTTTAAAAACGGGCCATTGTTTTGCCTTTTGCAACGTTCAGGTATACCACGATTTCGACGTTTCCCTGATTTCAACCTACCAAACATATGTGTGGCAATTAGAGTGTCCAAAACCGAAAGTGAATAACCGGTAAACCAGTTTTTCTGCTATTAACCGTGTGTCAGCTTTTTAAAAAACATTATTTTGGAACAAACCGGACACCAGTTATTTGACGTCGGTTAACCGGGTTTGTTTTTATCAATTTGTGTTAATATCTTTAAAAAAAACAGGACAGAAATTTCATTCGGGTGAACAGACTTAAACGTACCCTCACCCGAAGTCATCCATTGCGACCGAGTTCTATTGAATATTGACACATTTGCAGAGTGTCATTGCGCTAAATATTATCCAATACCCAACTTAATTACGATCCTAAGTGATTATGGGGAGTTATCATGACTACCAGTCAATTGTCCGCCCAATATTTATACGGGAGGTAGAAAAATGAGCGTGGCAAAGTTGTTCATCGGTTTTTACACAGTATTGCACAAAATATTGATCAGTACCAAATTTTGTTAAGATCGGTTGTGCTATACGGGAGATATCGAGTCGGCCAGCCGGAAAGCCGCCAACTTTTGTATGGGAGGTACGAAAATGGGCGCGGACAGTAGTTAATCTTTAATTTTTTGGAAAACATTGCTGAGTACTGAATTTCATTAATATCGCTTGTAGTCTATGAGAGATATCGTGTCGATCAACCGGTCATACGCCCACCTTTTGTGCGCATTTCATTAAATTTAAATTTTGTCTAGTACCAAACTTCATAAAGATTGGTTTGGATTTGCTGGAGTTATCTTGCCGCACAACTTATATTAATCGGTGACTGGCGTTTGATGACATGAAGCATATAACCTAATTTCATTAAAACCGGAAGTTTTCCACGCGACTTATCTCATTGACAACCCGGACAACCGCCAAGAATGGGCGTGGCAACCTCGGCAGTTTTCTCCAGTTAAGTAGACATTAACAGATTATTAACCGGTGTGAAAGTTGAAGCTAATCAATCACATCTACCGGAAAATAGTTGTAGATAATACATGATTTTCTATTAAATGTGTCGATTTGTATGGGAGATACCAAAAGATGCGTGGCGAAAACGTCAATTTTCAACCCCGACCTATGTCTGGAAAAATAAAGGTCACTAACAAAATATCATTGTCATCGGCACAGATTTACGGGAGTTATCTGGCCGAACAGACAGCCGTCCGAACAACTTTTGTATGGGAGGTACTAATATGGGCGTGGTAAAGCCACCTTTGAGTGATTCGGTGACTGGCGTTTATTGACACGAAGCCTAATACCCAATTTCATTAAGATCATAAGTGTGTCACGCGACTTATCGCATTCACAACACGGACGACCACCAAGCTTTTGGATGGAAGGTACCAGAATGGGCGTGGCGACTTTGCCAATTTTCTCCAATTAAGTAGATATTTACAGATTACGTCAATACGCCTATTTTCGATCCCAAACTAACCAGGGACAAATAATAGTCACTGACAAAATTTCGCTGCGATCGATAAATATTTACGACAGTTATCGTGTTAACCAGCCAGTCAACCAGACAGACAGACGGACATGGCTCAATCGTCTTAAAAAGTCCCAAAACGAATTTCGTCCAAAGATACTGAGGATCTAATATGGCTCCTTCTATGCGTTACATTGCTCCGTATTAAATGATATATACTACCTTCATCCCTATGGGTGAGGGTATTATTAATATTAAATGATATGATTTTCGAATATTGATGAAAGTTTGCAACTAAGAAAAATGGCTTCTATTTTCAAATATGATTATATGCTTCATACGTTCTAAATGATATTTCCAAACATTTTTTTTATTCAAATTTCAAAATGATTTTATGTCGAATAAGATTTAATTAAAATATAATTAAGAATTAGTTAAGATTTTCAAACTTTTTTCCAAATTGCATAAATAAAATTATTTTATAAATAAATGGTTTCAAACTGAATATCATTTTTATACATTCAAATTTCTTTCAAATTTGAATACGATTTTCGAATTAAAATAAATTTAATGTAAATTTGTATAACATTTTGAAATTTTGTATTAAACGCGCATTCCAAATTGGAATATAATATCGGGGTTTCAATAAGAGCGCTACAAAATTTTTTTTAAATAAAACAAAACCGGTTTTAGATGCCAATGAAATTCTTTATTCCGGTGAAACTACGTTCGATGCCATTATGTATGGAACTCGATTTCTTTTGCATGGCCACCACACCACGGGCACGCTTGCAGAAGTCCAGACGCTGAACCCAATTTTCTACGGTTTTCAAGCATAAATCGGCCGATACTGCTGCAATTTCACGTTCGATATTCGTACTAAGTTCATCAAGCGTCGTTGGCTTGTTGGCATAGACCATAGACTTGACGTAGCCCCACAGGAAATAATCTAACGGCGTCAAATCGCACGACCGAGGCGGCCAATCGACTGGGCCATTTCTTGAGATAACACGATCACCAAACTTGGTTTGCAGTAAATTGATTGTGGCATTCGCTGTGTGGCTTGTGGCGCCGTCCTGTTGGAACCACATGTCCTCCAAGTCCATATTATCCAATTGGGGCCAAAAATATTCGGATATCATTGAACGGTAGCGATTCCACCGGTTTTTACTAATATTGTAAACCGAAAACCGGTTTCTTGAGAAATTGATTTTTCGAACACACCGAAAACCGGTTTCTTGAGAAATTGATTTTTCGAACAAACCGAAAAGCGGTTTATTGAAAAATTGTTTTTTCGAACAAACCGAGAAGCGGTTTCTTGAAAAATTGATTTTTCAAACAATCCGAAAACCGGTTTTTAAAAAATTCCGGGGTTTTCAAGCAGGGGATATCCAAGTAGCATTGGTTGGTCCAAAGACAGTTTGCCTGCCGACTTTAGCATTAAAATTACCTAGAACAATCTTGATTTCATGATTAGGACAGCGGCCTTATTTTTGGAATCATCGTCTTTTTCTTCCGTCGGGGCATGTACCCAAATTAGACATATGTACAATTATTTTGCTTTTAACGCGTTTTCGCTACTGATATAACACTTGAATAACATCAGCGCACCCTAACATTTTCTCTACCGACGATAGAAAATACTACCTAGTTAAAAGAGTAAATGTCCGGGAAATCCCCGGTATTTACAAAATTCACAAATAATATTCTTGATATCAATGTGCATACATTTATTTTAGAGTATGAGACATCTAATCTTTACCTTGTAATAAAAATAATATCTACTAAAATATTAAGAGTTTTTCCAAGAACTGTCTATAAATTCAACTTTTGCAGAGATAACAAATTTCACCTTAATCGCTATTGACGTATTGAGTTAAATTTCAAGTTCATTGGTACTCGTAATTACTAAAAATCGCGTGAATCTGATGATACAGATTTTTACATGTTATTATGATGTTATCTTCATGGCAGTTCAGTAAATATTATTACTTTTACATAAATTGTTTATAATTAATAATTGTTAACAATTCCTAGCGCGGTGACAAAGGTGAAAGGGTGAAGAAATCCCTTTGCATTTGATTACGATTAAATAATACCCACTTAAAGATCGAGGTAAAGATGTCATATCGACGTATTTACTTTTTTACACTTAATTGGCACTTCAGTCATTGTCATTGTCAGCCTGTCTGTCATTAAGATAAGATTTGATAAACAAAAAAAAACATTCATTGAACCAAACGCAATAGTTCCTCTTAATTAGCTATATATTGCCGGTTTGTCGTAACTTTAGACATCATTTACAGCTCGAATTTAGTTCATACCACATCGTTAGTGTGTAACTGTATCTGTCTGCGTTTCTTACCACTCGGAACAATGAATTTCTACAAATATTTCATAGTTTTGGTTGTCCTGTTTCTATGTCTGACGGCCACTCAGACGGAGGCGAAAAGTTTTCGTAAACGTTTCAACAAATTGGTGGTAAGTGATGACGTGAATTATTACAAGTCTGTCATTTAGGTGATGAATATTATTGTGATTTTAGAAAAAGGTTAAACACACAATCAAGGAGTCGGCCAATGTTGCTAAGGATGTTGCCGTAGTAGCCGGAAGTGGAGTTGCCGTGGGTGCCGCAATTGGTTAAGATTTAAATTGTGTTTTATGAAAAGTTCCATTAATTATTTAGTAATAAATCTGATACATACATAAAAAACGCAACTAAATGTTCCATATTACCTTGTAGAGTTCGCAAAACTTTGAGCCAACATCCACTATTGTTCGCACTTTATCGTACGTCAAAGAGATGCATTTAAACTGAAAGGAAACGATTTGCCACACGAGTCAAATTGTTCGCTGCCTCGAGATTCATTCTAGAAATTTTTTTAATGTTTGTGTTTCTCCGAAATTCCAAACAACTTAAGTCGTTCCAACAATGACTCTGTTGCTGCAATTTCAATTTAAAAGTACGACGAACGGTGAAAAAATCTTTGCCGGTTTTTATTCGTTGCAGCAACAATTTAATCGTCGGCCATAAGAAACTTTTCACTGTAGTGTTTTCTTACTGTGTACCCTTACTAAAATATATGCAGTGAAGTGGTATCTGACAAAATGCTGCAACACATTGGAACATTAACGTTCGTCAAAGATTAGCATCGAGTAATAGATAAGAGTTTCCAGCCCGTTCTTAGGGTCCCCTTACTGTCACAGAGGTACAGGGTGGTGCACCAATTGTGCTACAATAATAAATTCAAATAACTTGTTGAAGTGTTAACATCTATATGCACGGGTAGGGGAATCTATCAAAGTGAGCTAATGCAAACAACACACAGCGTTAGCACACGTACGTGGTTGTTGTACAACAGTAGTCTCTGCCTGAAAAAAAGTATGATGGTATTGATGTAGCGGTAGTGAACAAACAAGCAGGCCGTCGTCGCCAGAGTATTGAATAGTATAGAGAACTCATGGAACGAATTGCATAACTCAAAAGCACTGGCGACATCTGGCGAATGATTCAGAACGTATTACTCTCTCTTTGTCCCAACTTGGTCCATTCCTAATTTTGATGTAAAACATTAATGCCTTTCAAACATTTATGCTTTTTATATTGTTTTATGTAATAATATTGTCGAAATGGTGCATTTGTATTGAAATATTCTAGAAAGAGAATAAGACTCGTTTATGCTCTTTTACGCAGACTCTCTACATGAGAACCGAAAAAGAGTGCAATAAGTTCTCTATACTATTCAATACTTTTTGTCGTCGCTCTGTTTATGACAAAACAAAAAAAAAATTACTTCAGTGAGCTAAATATTGCTTATTTATTTTAACAATATTACATCTAGTGTTAAAGCAGATGCAAGAAAAAAGACAGTGCAATATCTTTTGCTATCAGCAAAAAAAATATTATTTTTTTTTTATTTTCCAATGTAACATTCACTAATGTTTTCATAGAATTCGAACAGGTACCGTGTAACAAAAAGTTATAACCACATCGCCCGCGAGTTCCATCACTCATTGATTTTTTTAGTCAATGTATTCAATTTTTTTTTATTGTATAGAAAATTCAATATATAACTGATTGGTTTTGAAGATAAGAGACCGTAAATGACCTCCATGCTCATCCGCGCATATGCGACACCTGATCAGAAAATTACTCTTTGCGGCCTGAACGGTTAAAGTCGGGATCGGATTTATTATTGTTTTAATGGGCTGCTTCAATTCAGTAAAATTCATTGGTTTCGTTTTGTACACCATACACCACTTGACATAACCCCATAAAACAAAGTCCGGTGCAGTCAGATCAGAATCCCGAAAATTTTTCCAGAGGATAAGAAGATCGATTATTGGGCCGAATAATGGGCTGCCCTCCTGCAAAGACGAGAATGGGAATCTGGTGACTGATAAGCAGTGTGTGATTAAAATGTGGATAGACCACTTTTCAGCACTATTCCACTCAGATTTTTCCACTGATGATAAGGAGGTAATTATTATGGAAGACAGACTAAATATTCACGCTACGCCAAATCCTGGAAATGACCCACGAACAGCAAATCGATACATACCATCTTTTTGTCGATTACAAAGTGCATTCGATAGACCCATTCGGGGAAAATTGTACGAAGCTATGTCTGATCTTGGGATTCCGGCAGAACTGACCCGCCTCTGTAGAATGACGATGACGCTGAAATTAGCAGTGACAGTGGGGATAGACCTCACCGAACCATTCTGTACCAACCGAGGACTGAGATATACTTTCGTGCAATCTGTTCAGCTTCTTAATGGAGATAATAATGAGAAAAGCTGCAGTAAATACGGACAAGATCATTAACTCGAAAATCCATATGTTGCTGACGACATAGATATCATTGGGCGAAATTTGCGAGAGGTTACTGCAGAGTTTTTAAGAATCGAAAAGGAATCATCGAAGGTGGGCCTTGCTGTTAATGAGGGCCATACAAAACTGATGATGTTAACAACTAGAGGAAGTGGTAAATGAATTCCTTTACCTTGGATCCACCGTGAACAAGGACAATAACGTCAGTCTGGAGATAAATAAGGTAATTGTTCTTGCAAATAGATGCTATTTTTGGGCTCAGCAAGCAGTTTAGGAACAAAGCCCTCTCTCGACAGACAAAAGTTCAGCTATACCAGACTCTTATTTTTCCTGTCCTTGCATGTGGCTCGGAAACTTGGATCATATCGCAAACGGTTGAAATATAAGTATACCTGGGAGTATTCGAGAGAAAAATTCTCCGTAAAATATATGGTCCCATTAAAGAACACGGCGAGTGTCGCCGTCGTTGGAACCAGAAGCTATATCACTTGTATTTTAACGTGGACATAGCGAGTCGAATAACTTAGGCCAATTGCGCTGGCTAGGCCATGTTATAAGAATGGATGAAGATGAGCCAGCGCGGAAGGTTTTCGAAAACTTACCCCATAGAAGAGGACGACCAAGACTCCGCTGGAAAGACCAGGAAGAAAAATCCCTCCGCATCCTTCGTGTTGCCAACTAGCGAGAAAAGGCAAAGGATAGAGCCAGTTGGAGGAAAATGTTGAAATTTGTTTGTTTAATTAATATGTGTACGACATCTGACCTCATGTGGTTGTAAAACAGTCAATAAAAGTAAAAGTAAAGCAGTCAGGTCAGATGACCAGCGGAATGTGGTGTTTCTGGATATTAATTTGTTTGGGAGTTTCATTAGAGGTCCGCCAGTGCAGTGACTCCATCTTCTCTGAACACAAATGGTGTTGACAGGGATACGTCTTCTGCGCAGTTCTAGGTAAAGAAACTCCTTCAACATCTTTAAATCACGATCCCCATAGCCAGTTACTGTTAACCCGTTTTCTTCAAAGAGGCATGGCCCCATAATGTACCTTGATGAAACTGCGCACCTCACAGTGGCTGGTTCTGGATGCAGTTCCACCTCATGGAGTACTTCTGGATTACATTCGCTCCATTTACGGCAATTTTGCTTGTTTAGCTTGCCGTTTAGATCAAAATGGGCCTCATCAGACATTAACAAGCAATTTATTAAGCTGTTGCCTTCTTCGACCATTTCAATTATTTTTTTGGCAAAATTCCAATCGAATAGACAAATTCAGAGGGTTTAACTTGCTTGTTATTTTGCACTTTGTATGGAAACAAGTTTAAGTCATTGTGAATTGACCGTTGTAATGACCGACTGCTAACTCCAATTTGCGCCGATAAGTTTCGAGTTGAAAAGCGTGTATTTGCTCGGAATTGACGATGCTACAGCCGCGATTGTGGCTTGAACCCGAATATAGGGCTTTCGATGGGACGGTCTTCGAGCAATGCTTCCAGATTCGGCAAACATGTCTACCCACCTCATAATGGTCCATCTGCTCGGGGTAGTGCCGCCAAACTCCCACCTAAATAAAGGACTGCAAAGCATGAAAGGGCTGCATTATCCAAATCCTCTTTTCGGTAGCCCAGGTATCCATTTTAATGACTCTAAACAGTAACCTGCAAAATAAAAAAATAAAAATAAACCGATTATTCACACAGAAAAAATTATTGCGTTTTGTTTTTGTAGCACAATTCGCAGTAGTTGAAAATTTCATGCAATGCGTGTTTCTGTTGCGTGTTACTCTTTAGTTGACTTTATAAAATGGATAGAAATAAAAAGTAATGCGTATTTTTGGTCGACGCAACCAATATAAAATATAAATTAGCTTTTATTAGTATCAATCAAACACTATTTTTATTCTCCCATCCACTGCATTCGCTATCAAATTCCAACTACCATGTGGCATGGATATCCCCTGCCTTTAGTAAAAACTGGCAATATAAATTAGACACGATGTTGTTGTGAACCATTGCAACAAATCGAGTCAAAAATAGAACAAAATTTTTTGTATTCTTGGAAATCAAAAAAAAAAACCGTAACCAATCAACTTTGGAATAATGTTCTAAAATATATCCCACTGTGCAGTTTTAAATGCTGATATATCACAATAATACTTGACTAAACTCGCAGAAAAATTCGGTTGGGACAGCCGAATTAACCGTAACCGAATTTAGAGGTTGCCACAACCTCATTAGAGGTTGTCACAGCCGAATCAGAGGTCGTTACAACTGATTTTAGACAGTGTGACAAATTAATTTTGAATTTTTTTAATTATTAAGTGATGATTTATTTTCCTGTATTCTTATAAAAAAAATCAAATCGCGAAAATAAAGTCATTTCCTTAGGCTAATAAATATTTAGGGTAACACATTTGTTATACATGCCACTTCTGACCTTTTCGAAGTCCCGACCATCATGGACCGGCCATCAGAGGCCAGGCACCGCACCAATTTCTGACGTGCAGGATCTGTTAATTTGCCTAAACCGTTTTATACACAGACAATTGCAGCATATCTCCAACGACCGACATTGAAACACTGTTAATAACTGCTGGGACATTTTCGTTTACTACAAAAAATGGCTGTCGTTGGTGCAATGGTTAGTGTGCGCGCCTCTTGTACTTGAGATCCTTCGACATTAAACATTAAAATTTCTTTCGACTGCGCACTGTGGTTCATAATCAATTTCCATTTGTCAAAAGTCTGTATATTTTGATCTAGAAAACATTTTTGAGTTCTGTAAAAAACTGATTGCAGACAAGGAGTTAGAAATTACAATGACAAATCAATATTGAACATCGCATCGTATATTTTAAAAAATTTCCAAAGTTGACTAATTTTCGTTTTGTTAGATTTGCAAGAAAACAAAAATTTTTAATTTTTTGTTGTTATGTTTTTTGAGTTGTTTTGGCGCATTTATTCATAGTGCGCACAAAAACATTTATTTTTTTTTGTCGGTTTACAAATATTAGGTTTTTTAAGATTTTGAAAATTCAAAAAGTTAGATTTAATTTGTTGCTTTTTTTTTTAACTGTATCTCGAACAGTTTGAGAGCTATAACACTCAATTTTTTTGTGGTGGTAAACTTGGTTTTTGGCTTTAATGCGACAACTAATTTTTGTTTTTCCTGGATGTAGTTAAATTGTAATAATTATTTTCAAAAATATTGATTTTGAAAAAAACAATTGAGTTTGGACCAATATAACTGTAGTACGTCCGATCATGTCAGTGAATTTGATACATAATTGAAAAGGAAAACATGTTTTCCATTTTCCGAGGGTAAATTTTTCCTTCGGTAAACTCCCCACCAAAACAAGATAGGACCAATTTAGTAAAAAAAAAACTGGAAATTTTTTGTGCTAAAATGTGGCTAATTGTTGTTTCTTCAACAACTTCAAAAACTAGCTACACAGCTGGAAAGACGAGAAAATTCTGTTTCACCAGATGGTAAATTTTATACCGATCGGACTTCATGCGGCTGTGTTATGTCCAAAAAACTCCTTATAATACACCATTTAGCCTGTAAATCCAATTACTGCACGATAATTGTACACATGTAGTACTGCAATTCAATAAAGAGCCAACATTGACATTATTTTATTGTCGTTATACCTGAATATCCATAAAATTCATCATAATGACCATCAAATGCATGCACGTTCCTTTTTAAATTACCTTTTACCGTCTTCATTTTACGATTTGTTTAATTTTTTGGTCTTTTCCATCGAATAGCACAATTTGGTTTAAATTTCCATATAATAAACTTTAATTCCCTAAGAATTAGTTGTATTACTAATTACATATATAGAATAATATTAGAGATTTATTGATAATTCCAGATGGTGCGATTTCCATTGGTGTTGTAGAGATAAGGGTCGGATGTGGCAAATTGGACATTAAGCAAATCTTCGTGCGCAGTTTTCTTAAATATTTTTATTGAATTATGCTCCCCGAAATACCTATAAGCCTTATTGCTATTTTCCTGAGCCTCCTCTGAAAGATACCCCATTGATAGTAAATTGTTTTGGATTACATCTTTACCATGGTACAATATCGGGTTTTTCAATAAGAGAGCTACAAAAGTTTTTTTTAAATAAAACAAAACCGGTTTTAGATACCAATGAAATTCTTTATTCCTGTGAAAGTACGTTCGATGCCATTATGTATGGAACTCGATCTCTTTTGCATGGCCACCACGGGCACGCTTGCAGAAGTAGAGACGCTGAACCCAATTTTCGACGGGTTTCAAGCATAAATCCGCCGATACTGCTGCAATTTCACGTTCGATATTCGTACGAAGTTCATCAATCGTCGTTGGCTTGTTGGCACAGACCATAGACTTGACGTAGCCCCACATGAGATAATCTAACGGCGTCAAATCGTACGACCGAGGCGGCCAATCGACTCGGTCATTTCGTGAGATAACACGTTCACCAAACTTGGTTTCCAATAAATTGATTGAGGCATTCGCTGTGTGGCTTGTGACGCCGTCCTGTTGGAACCACATGTCCTCCAAGTCCATATTATCCAATTGGGGCCAAAAATATTCGGTTATCATTGAACGGTCTTGATCATCACGGAAGAAGTACTGCCCAATGACGCCGCCGCCTCATAAACCGCACCAAACCGTAATTTTTTCGGGATGCAATGATGACTCATGGATTACGTGTGGATTTTTGTCTGACCAATAATGCATATTTTGCTTATTGACGAAGCCATTCAGCCAGAAATGAGCCTAATCGCTGAAGATCATAAATTGGACGTAGCGCTCTTAAAGTTGAGGCCACTGACTCCAAATTTCGGTAGGAAAATTAAAAAATTTCGACTCGATGTTGGCTCGTATATCTCTCCATGATGAAATGGCAATTCTTACTGAAGAGAAATGTCAAAAGAGCGGGAAAAAATATGGCGTCGTTTGCTGTCCCTATGGATTTACTTTTGTGGCGTCTCTGTTTAAAACCCCTATACTTTGTGAATGGTTGAAGTCTGAACGTGTATCAATTTGCACATTTCAGCCGTTTCCATTGCATAATTTCCAAATTTCTCTCCATGTATTTCCTTGCTGCATCCCATTACTTCAAGGATTGTTTTGAATCTAAAGATCAACTGTTGGGCAATTCCTGTTATTTCTGGGTTCAGAAAAAATCTTCTTGCAGTATTCCCGTCATTTGTATTACCTTCAACCTGTTTTGTCTGATCGATTATTAAACCCAGTTTGCGGAATTCTTCTAAGACGTGTAGTTTTTTGTGCGCTGTTTCTCCTTATTTTGCCGATTGTTGATGCCCAATTCGGTTGTTGCAACTGAATTGATGCAACATCCAGTGACTCCAACCGAATTTGGTACCAATTTCGGTTGTCTACATATGAATTAATTCAAAATTTGGTTGCTCCAGCCGAAATTTTTGAAATATTAGTGGACAGAACGAATATAATTGTAGATTCAGTTGTCACAACCGAATCAACTATGAAACGAAGTTGCTTCAACCGAATTTCGGTTGTAGTGACTAAATTCAGTCGTGACAACCTAAATTCTGTTGTGGCAACCGTAATTCGGTGGCAACAGCAGAATTTACGGTTGCTACAACCTCTTTTCAAACAATTAGTTCTCGGGGTGTACAATCAGCTTTTTACAGAACTCAAAAATGTTAACTAGGTCAAAAGTTATAGACTGTCGGCTGATGGAATTCGATTCTGAAACACGGTGCGTAGTCGATTTGATATTCCCGGGTTTTAGGTTCCACTCTCGTTTATAGCAGCAATATTTCACAGGAGACATATTGTCCATAATCGGCCCAGATTTCTTCAAATTTTTTGATCACCCTTCGATTTATGGACACATTAGTTGGCACTTCCATGACCGAAAAGTCCGCTAACTTTGCGAGCGGTCTCAGCGTAACTTTCCCCATTTTTGTAATGGAGTTTCACAATGATAACACGTTCTTCCTTTCTGTAGTGCTCCATTTTTATTAATGTCAACAATCCTAGACGACGGCAGTCAAGTTTCAGAGCTGCCAATCTCACGGGGAAAAAATTACAAAATTTTTTCACTTTTATTGTGGCACCCTATACTTGGGTTCTACCACGCTTTTGACTCTGCAACTTCTGAGCTTATTTGAAATTATACCTAAACTGTTTAAAACATAATCTGTCCCGAGAGGAGGTTCCACTGATCCCATCTCAATCTTGATCTAACATCGTACAAAATTCTTATCATGATTATCTGGCAGAGAAACATTGAAACAGAATTGACTTTCCACGTTCCGCGTAGCTTATAAATAAAACTCTTCTTTGATAGTTGTTTGTTGTTTTTTGTTTTCATTGTATAATTCTTATATTGGCAAAACAATAAAAAGCTGAATTGCATTAAAATCAATAACATCTTTTGATTTTTGGTCATGGCCTTTTATGTGAACTTAACCCTGAACTTATCCAGTGCTGACAATATAGAACATTTATTATCTTTCATACCTCAAGCGGTGGAGTGGCGCGGTGCGGTGCGATGCGGTGCGTCGCATTGAGTCTTTGGAGTTTTGTCCTCTTCACCCAAAGCCGATGCTGAACAATGCAACATTAGTTTCAAGTTCAAGAGATCATTAACAACAACAACAGCGACAAGACAAAGAATGAAACTTCTATATAGAAACACCTTGGATCTCGGAACCACAAGATGATGAAGAACAGAAAAAAGAAGGGCATTGCAGACAATGAATGAAAATGCAACGTCGAAGACACTCAAGGAAGGCCTACAACATGTTAATGATGTTTAAAATGCCAATGATGAAGTTTGGTTTTGGCCCTCAAACAGAACCTTTTTCAAAGTTTTGCTTATTTTTTTTGTTTTTTTGCTTTTTTAGTCTTTGTGTTCAGCAGAAAAGGAAACATTTGTATGCTGTTAAAGACACGGCAGACGCCAACACTTGAAACACCCAAAAGATTGAAGCCAGAAAAAAACTTAAAATTTTACCTCATCCATCTGATCCGCAAACACAGTCCCTGAGAAGAAACCAAAAATGTGATGGAACATTTGAAACGAGTAAAGAGGTTTTTTTGGCGTTTAAGCGCAAAAACAGTCGTTGTATGCAAAATAGCTTTAGTTTTGTTGGCGAAGCCGTGAAAACTGCATTAATTTTAGAACGCAGCCGACCGACCGACTGACTGAAACTAAAAGAAATATGCCAAACTGCCACAAACATCAGCCATAGTACGAAAGAGGTAAATTGTACATTTGAATGATAATCAAGATAAACTCCAAAGCCAACCCAGACAAACCAACCAACATTATTACTGCAGCACACAAAGTCAATATGGGACGATGACTAGAGGAGTGCAGTTTCCTGCCGAAGGTATGTTTCCCTTCATCTTCATCTTATGAAATTTGTACGGAAAGGTAAATGTTTTATTTTTTTTATTATTTTTTGTAGTGGTATTAGTTTCATAAAATTGCAGGGAAGTCAAACATTGAGTACGAATCCCAACTCGCAGGCGTGAGTAAGCAAGATATAGAATCAATTTTGATATACATATGTTCTCAGTTATGAAATATGTCAAGCAGTTTGATATAAAATTGTCTCCCCAAACTTTATGTCTAACTATTTACAATTTGGCTTTATTAAATGTGGTCTATATCGTCATAAATATTTCCGCAATCGTTTATTTTTAAAGGGAAAGAACAATTTAGTTCTAGACTAGACTGTTGTACTTTTTGGCATGAAATTTTTTCATCAACATTCTAGTATATGTGGCCGTCGGTGTTTCAACGGTTGGCGTGAGCGGCTATTGTGCAAGAGAACGTGGGTTCGATCCCTGCTCTGACCACCTTAACCTTCTTTCGACGACGTCCACGTCGCTTAGTGACGGCGACACTATCGAGTAATAAGCCATGAAATCGTTTCCCAAAAAACCGTTCGGAATCGGTGTAAAACTGTAGTTCCCAATCAGTGAGTATAAAACTAGAAAGCGCACAGCTCACTGGTTGTGAGAAGCTCTCCCCAATTCCTTCATGGGCTGTAATGGAAACCATTTGTTTTATTTCATGGCATATTACTCAATAGTGTCGCCGTCACTAAGCAAGGTGGTCGTTGTCGAAAGAAGTGTAAGGTGGACGGAGCAGGGATCCATCCCACATTCTCATGTACAAGAATCGTGCATACTAACCAATGTATCATACTTGAATTTTTTTTAATTGTTTAAGGAAAATTAAGGGAAAAAATTAGAAATGAGAAAACAGCATACACTGAAAAAAATTTCGGCAATGTAGTTTAAAGAAAACAATCGGATTTTAAATAAAGAGCCGGATTAAGAAAAATAATCAGTCATTCTTGAGAATTTAGGAGATTTAATTATCTTTCGGGAAATTAAAAAAATAAATGGTATTTTCAAGTAGTTTCTGAAATACACCATTTTTTGTGGGACGACCTTTACGCCTAAAAAGCGAAAATGCAACACTGAGGCCGTTTTCTGATTCATTGTTTTTTTCCTTAAAAAATTAAAAAGTTTCGCGAACCGAAAATTTCGTTCACTTCGCATTTACTTGGTGCTTAGGCATGCGAAATTGTTATAAGCAAAATCAATTGTAGGGTTGGTATGCCAATGTTAGTTTGGGATCGAAATTTTGACATTTTGATTATTTTACATGCTTTAAAAATAAAATGGAATGAGAAGAGGAATAATTAAAAAAATATTTGCAAGGTAATTTAGAGATAGGTGGTAAATCTCTACAACAATAATTTCCGTTTAGAGATAAATAACACAATTTCTTACGAAACAGAATACAGCGGCGACGGCAGCGGTTTACGCTGCGGTAAAAGAGAATAAATTAAATGACGACGACAGCGGTGACGGGTTTTGTTGTCAATTCACAGATGTTTTGTTTATTTTGTATTGTGTATGTACGTATTTGAATTCAAAGAACAGTTATTTTAAAATGTCTAATAATAACATTGAAGTTCTTCAAAATATTATTAAACTTGTAGACTCAACATTCAACATTTATATGGAATTGGAGAATAATTCACAACTTGCTTCTAAAAAACATTTGTTTAACTTCTTCTTCTTACTGAAAATATCCACAAAAAGTGTTAGCCCATATGTTTTTGGTTATCAAAAACACAAAAATGTGGCAACACAAAGAGAGTTGGAGAATCAAAAATTGAGAGCGTAAAAAAAACCGCTGAGAAATTAAAAATAGATTTAATTGGCAGCGGTTTTTGAGAGCGGTTTGGCCTCTCAATTTTCTATACGAATTTGACAACCGCTGCCGCCGATGCTGTCTAAAGGGCTTAACTCTGAGAATAACACCAAGAGAAAATTCTGAAGTTGCCACATCGTCCAAAAGTAAACTTAACTTCAAATATACATATTTTATTCTGAACATGACACCAAAATTATTTGAATCAATTTTATTCTAAGCAAAACTGGGTGAAAAATATGAACGTTATTATGTCATATAGAGTTGCCATTATTTTCATTTCCTTTCACACTATTCGTGGTGCAATCGGTGCGATAGAGCGGTTGATTTACACGGGTGGAATTACAAAAATTGTTAACTTAACATTTTCATGTCCTTTTGATGAAAAACTGTGAAGTTTAAACTAATGTTGGACTTTTGTGTTATATTTTATTGTTAGTATATATTTGTGGTGTATTTACACAAAAATGTTAAGGCACAAAACGAAATGCCGTTACTGATTTATTGTTGGTTGGTTTGAGCCATTGCCCTCTATCTGGTATTATTAAAACAATACTTTCCAACATCCAACCCGCCATCTGCAACACACCAAATGTCATTAATTTACTGAGAGAGTTGGCTACTCTATACGTCATTACTCTGTGGTCATGACCTTACAATCAAGCAAAAATGGGTCATTAGTGTTATGTAAAAAGAAGAATAATATAGTGATTTATTATAATAGGCGTGTTTTGGTTACCTCGCTTGATTAGTTTATCACTCATTTTGTATGGAGAGCTAAGCGATATTAAGCGTCACTTGAAGTTACCGCTGCCATTTCAGTCCAGTATGAAACAAAAGTTGGAGACCACTGTGGTATATAGTTAATGTGGGTTCAAAAGTTAAGGAGATTAATATAAATATTTGGAAGAGTAATTACAATCCATGCATTAGAGCAGCGCGACTACATGTATTTCCGTTTTAAACAGGCACAACGTTGCCAGTATGAAATAATCAGGAAAACAGGGTTGGATATTATTATTGTGAGTTCAAAGGCAAGGAGGAGAATATACACAGCCAAGAATAACTACCGATCATCCGGTAAACGATTATACTTTTACATATATACAGGGTTAGTCAGTCACGACCCGCCGAATTTCACCAGCGTATTCCTTGGCTCATTTCATGAGAATATGTCCACCACGACCATCCCCGAAAATGCCAGTGTGCGAAATGGCAGCGGTTTGAAAATTTTCGGATTGGTGGTTGGATGGTCTTTGGAAGACCATTCACGATCAATAAAAAAATTTAAAAAAAATTAAATCGCCGAGATACGGAGGTTTACAAGAAATTAAACCTCAATTTGCTCAGCCAGATGACGGGTAACTTATGTGTTTTTTTTTCTCTTAAAAAATAGCCCTGCCGCTTACCTTTCCAAAATGCCCTAAACGAAACCTAGAGATCTTACCGTTTCAAAGTTCAGCTAATTCTTCAGCCAAAAATTTCAACAAAATAAAATCTTAAACGTGTTAATTTACAAAAACAAATGAATGTGTGCTGTTAGTTCGCTTCCAAAAACAAACAAAAATGTTTGCATTTCAGTCAAATGGTCATAACTTTTTTGCATTTTGGGCATTTTGGAAAGGTGAGCGTTAGGGCTATCTTTTAAGAGAAAAAAAACAAGTTGCCTGCCATCTGGCAGGTTTTAAATATTCATTTCATAAGCTTAATTTTTAGTGTACATTTTAAAGTGTACATTGAATATATAGTATTCGGTCTAATGTTAAAATACCGATATCTGACCCACAATTTTAATACGTTTGGCCACCTCTGACCCTCGCATAGGGATTGTTACGTGTGTTCCTCTCCTTCCAGTGTTTACTTTTGCAGTTTCATAATGTAAAAAGTCAAAGAAAATGATTTATAATTCCTGCAAAGAGAAGAACAGGCTGACATTTAAATGTACTAAACTAAATTATGTGTGGGAGGGAAACTAAATGTACTGACGTTCCTCAACTTGCAGCATTAAATGAAAAGGGATCAACACAAAATCATCCATAAAAACGAATGAAAAAAACTTCAGTTTTTATGCAAACTTTTTGTGCACTAAAATTTCCGCATAAAAATGAAGAAACTAAAAAATATCTTCCCTGTATAGTCCAACGAAAACAATGAGTTTCATTGTAATTCCATGAATTCAAAAGAAGAAATTCTCTAACCCCTCCCATTGTTTAGAAATAAAGAAGCAAAGAGATTGTCTGGGATATTTCACTGTCACATGTAGCAGCAACATGTACACTTGACCTTAATCCAAATTGACTGGCATTAATTCATCCATTAGATAATACACAATTATCAGCGTTGTTGTCATTCTCATCCTCCGCGTCGACATCGATGATCGGACAAAAGAAATGGGAATCAAAATGCGATTAATTGTTACGCATGCGTAACATTTTAACGACAGTTACCATTATTATCAACAACACACAGACCCATAGCGACCCCCTATGTCTGGGCTCGACAATTATTCGTATCGTATCTCCTCTCGCAGCGAATGTGAGATTGTGTCAGCTGTGTTATTCTTGCTTCTTCTTTGGGGAAGATCAATCGGTATCCCGAAAGTCATAAGAGGTCTCTTAATTTAAAGCCTTTTTATTGTTCATTAACAATTTAATTGTTGTTGATAGAGTAGTTGCTATTAGTATTGTTGATGTTGCTGTTGCTGTTGGCTTTGATCATTTGTTCCCCACAATAAAGAGAAGAACAACGACGTCATTACAATTGCTGCTGACTGCTGTGTTGTCTGTCGTCCCTCATTCTCATGATAATCTATGGACTTAAAGTTCTTCTTTGTTTGTCATTTCATTTATTCGGTAGGATTTTATAGACCATTAAAAAGTGAAAAGATTCCAAAGGCTGTATTTGTTATGCCACTGTAGCATAATTTAATCCAATTTAGTGCAGATTTTTAATTAGTCCTCCTATTTAATGAAAACACCAGTGAAATTCTGTTTAGAGAATTACATGGAACTCTGTATGAGAGTGTTACTATTTATGGATCACGTCTTGGCAACACTGGTATTGGAAAGTACCATATGAACACACCATTGCAAATTTTGTCACTGTGTTTGTTACACAGACGCTATTTGCGTTGATTATCATGACGTGAAATTATATCTCAGTCAAATAATGTTGGACTCCAGGCGATGAAAGTCCACCTAGAACAACTGTACACCAAAATTCCAAATAATAGACAAAAATAATAGACATAATTGCAAACGAAACGGGAGCATAGATAAAAAAAAGTAATGGTCGAAAAAAATATTACCTAAAGTTCGAGACTTCCTTAAATTTGGTTCAAAACTTCCATTTGTACTTCAAATTATAAAATTGAACTAAAACTATATAAATCGGCTGAAATTCATACATTTCTTCCACACAATATCCCACAACCCACCATTATCAACTACATATATTGTTTACTTTTGCTTTGGTTTGTGTCTAGGCTAACTAGGTGTCTCACAAAAGTTGGGAAATTTCTGGTTTAATGCGAAGTTTTCGAGGTGGATTCTGTAACCAATATTTTGTATATATTGTAGTTTTGAAACCAATAAAAAGTAAATTTAGAAAAGCCAAAGTGGAAGAAGTTTATACCAAGAAAATGTTATTAAATAAGTGCCTTTTCTTAAACAAAGTAAATTTCCTCACAAAAAATACCTATTCCTATTCTTAAACAACATACCTTTACTTAAAAAAATAACTTATCTTAATGAAGTACCTTTGCTTAAAAAAAGTAAATTTTCTTACAAAAAGTACCTTTTCATAAATTTTTTTTTTTGTTTTTAAATAAGTACCTTTTCTTAAAAAAGTACATTTCATACAAAAAATTGCCTTTCCTAAAAAACTACCTTTTCTTTGAGTAAATTTTTGTGAAACAAAATAAATTTTCTTGAGATAACTGCCTAGTCTTAAAAATTTACCTATTCTTGAAAATAGGACCATTCTAAAAAATAACCCCCCATTTCTTAACAAAAACATTTTCTTCAAAAAAATACCTTCTCTTAAAAAAATACCTTCTCTTAAAAAAATACCTTTTCTTACAAAAAATCCTTTTCTTAAAAGTTACGTGTTCTTAAAAATAATATAATACCTTTTCTTTTCTTGAGATAAATAGCCTTTCTGCAAATAATCTTAATTTGCTTAAAAAAATAACCTTTTCCGAAAAACAGTACTACTTGTTTAAAAAGTACCTGTTCTTAAACAAGTTCTTCGCTGTAAAAAAAATGCATACTCTTATAGCTTTTTCTTACAGTCCTTCTTCTTAAACATAGAACATTTCCTTAAAAAAACGTTAGCTTTTAATAAAAGAAGTACCTCTCATTAAAGAGGGGCTTTTCGTGAAATATAATACGTAACTAAAAATATCCTTTCTTTTATTCTTTCGCTTGTTTCTATGCGACAAACAGCTGATTTGGTAGCCACCAACAAGCGAACGAAAACATAAACAATTCAGTACAAAATCGAACCCCACTTACGCCCTCTCCATCAAAATCATAGCGAACGAAGCCAGTCACTCACTTTCGTTTTTAAAAAGCGAATAACTATATTTCGACTTGTCGTTCGCATGGTTTTACTTGTGTTTGTGTGGTTGTTGTTCCAAGCAACAACATGAAGTTGACGTTCGCCATTTAATTTCGGAGCGAGAGAGAAGAGTACGAGCAACCAGTATCTGCAGGTGCTGCAAATTTGTCGTTTTTATGCTAAAATGGAAATATATTTTAATAACAAATTTATTATGACATTATCCATTGTGTTTCTTCCATGGTAAAATAAGTAAGGTAAACGCACTAGGAATTGCTACAACAAACACAGGCATTTTGTTTTTGCTTGGTGTCCAAAATCTGTCAAATTTTCTTCATGTGTGTATCTACTGTAACAGTAAACAAAAAAGTACACAAACAAAATGCATGTGAATTTGACATAAGCGAAACACCTAAGCAAGAAATATGTTGAAATCAGCTGTTCTAACGAGTTTACCTTACTCATTTTACCATTTTACATTTTTTAAACCAAGTTCATCATTTTACAAGGAGTATCTTTTCTTAAAGATCCATTTAAATTATCTTATTTTTCAACGGGCGCCTTAGGCGTGTTGGAACTGACTAGTACATAATATATAGCGAAAGGGTCTTCGTTCCAACCGGGTGTCCCCTGACACCTCAATAATTTTTTTTCCCGGACTTATTCTTTTCCGTGAAAGTGGGAATAATTTTTAAACTCCCAGGAATGCCCGGGATTTGCCGCAAAACCAGGTTAAATTTAATTCTGTGATTATATTTTATACGGTGGTAACAGCCGAATTTAAGGTTGCTACAACTTCTTTTCAAACAATTAGTTCTCTGGGTGTACAAACTTCTCCGACATTATCATGAGAAAGTAGTTTGTCGCATTATTTCTCGGGTCACCTAAAAATGTTCTTGTTCTTGTCATTTCTCGCAATAAATTTTTTGAGTCTGGAGTTGCCGTAAATAGTTTGCTGTTATCATAAGCGATTTTATTTTTTATAACAATTGGACCTTGTCAGTGGGCTTTGTTTCGTTGAAAAGGCTGCAAGACAGCACGCTATCTAGCACACTTAGGCTAAAGAAGCCCATTGTGATACCTGCTGCTTCCTCCTTAGCAACCATTTACTAGTCGTCTAGCCAATTTGCCCTTTCAATAAATTTGTCTATAAGACCTACAGGAATATCCGTAGGGCTAAGGTGCTAACTAAATGTGTACCGAATATCCTACTTCTCAGTCCTGTCCGAGCAGAGAAATCCAAGAGAAGGTGTTTCGTCATTTCCTCGTCCTCTTCCATGCAGCATCTACAGAAAGTGGAGTTTCTATGTCCCAATCTTAGGGCGTGTTTTCGTATAAGGCAATGTCCTATCATTGTGGCTAACCTGCCTCTCGGCAAGTTAAGTAAGGCCCATTGCCTGCTCTGCAAACGGCAGGTAGAGATTGGCATACTAACACCTTCTTTTGCCGGAAGAACCTGTGCCATAGTGGAATGTCGCTGTGTCCCGGTACCCAGATGAGCCTGATGTCAAAATGCTCTGCCATCACCCTAAGTGATGAGTGACATTCTTTCACCGTCAGTTACGTAGCAAACATGGCTTGCAGGGATTTTATGGCAGCCTGGCTGCCAGCGTAGATACATATTCTTCGGAGGGTTGTGACACTACTTTTCAGTAGTTCAGCAACCTCCAGTATGGCGGTAACTTCCGCCTGAAATGCACTACACTGATCAGGCAGCTTGAAGGAGATATTTACATTTAGGTCCGGTGAATGGACCCTATATCTTACTTGCTCGTCCAACTGTGATCCATCCGTGAAAAATCTGATACTACTGGTGTCCCCTTCCAGTGACTTTCCCCAGGTATTCCTATTCGGAATAGAAGTCCTTAGATTTGTCTCTGCTTGAAGGTAGGGGATACAGTAGTTCGTTTTTACAGGAATAGAGTTGATCCGGTGTAGTAATTCAGCGTGTCCGGAATACCCCAATATCAAAACGCCACAATCTCTGATTCTCATCAGGGATGTAGCGGCTGCGGATTCGCCCATGATATCAGGAGTACAGGTGTTCAGGATAGCACTGAGTGCAGTACCTAACGTCGTGCCCATTGCCCCACTAACACTAATCAGTGCTGATCTTTGAATTTTCATCAAGGAATTCAGAATATATTTCTTTTGGAGGGACCTCCACCAAACTACGATGCCATAGAGAAGTATTGGTCTGACTTTTGTCAGTGGGCTTTAGATTTGGAAAATCCACAACTGTGAAGAGATCCATATTTCGTCAAAAGCTGAATAAAATTGAGGGAAGCAAATCGACATCTCCCATCTCTTTGCTTATTAGAACAAGGCCGTATTTTGCTTGATACGGAGATAACTTAACGAATCTATGTCTCATCTTTGTATTCCTACTAAGCTAATGCGCCTTTACAGAATGACACTGATCGAGGTCAAATCCGCATTGCAGGTTGGTAACTATAATACCGAACCACCCGACACCAGGCGAAACCCCATCAACATTTTAACTACTTCAACAATCTCTTCAACATCTTAATGGCGATCCCAATGAAAAGTTATAGTGAATACGTAAAACCATCAGCAGCAAAAGCGAAATGTTAATACTGTAATAGACCTTGATAACTCCATTGAACATATGCTAGCGCAATTACCAAATAATATTGATGAGATTGAAATGCACTCACCACCTTCCGTCCATTTTTCTGCAGCAGAAAACGATGAGTTATTACAGCTCTTCAAACTAATGATTTTTTTAGGGATGGACTCACGCACCAATATAATGTTTTCAAATTAAACTTGCCGTTGATAAACCCCGATCAAATCATTCCTGTAGACAATAAGCGTGTTTTGGTTACACCGCTTGCTTATATATTCGCTTGTTTTGTATGAAGACTTAGCAACGAGAATCATTTTCGCTAAGTTTAAAATAAAAATTTTTGACATCTTTTACCGTTTTCAACCCTTATTCATATTTTTGAATAAAATTACTTATCGCTAAATAGCCGTTTTCTTTACAACATAGCAAGCGATAATCGCTTGCTTGTAACCAAAACACGACTAAAGTAGTAAACCATTGATTGTCATTACTAATTCCATTTGTCAACTAATTCCCAGTCATACAAATGAGCAGGACATCTTCTGATACTCCGACGTTCAGTTTCGCTACAACTATGTGTCGGAGATGTCCTTGTGTGCAATTGATTTTCTTTACAACAAAACATCATAGAGCTGTATCTTGAAAAACACTACTACTGAATGGATAATATACAGTTACATAAACCAATGGATATATGGGCCGCAGCAGTTTGTGACAAGGTAATTATATCCTTGACACTAACGGAACCAGTGACCGTCGGTGAGGCAATGGTTAGTGTGCGCGGTTCTTGTACATGATAACGTGGGTTCGACGCTTGTTCTGTCCACCTAACATGTCTTTCGACAGCGGTCACATCGCTTAGTGATGGCGACACTACCTAGTACTAAGCAATAAAAAAGCTTCTCTAAATACCGTTCGGAACCGGCGTGAAACCGTAGGTCCCAATCAGTGAGTATAAATGCTGTAATGCGCACAGCTCATTGGTTGAGAGAAACTCTCCCCAATCCCTTCATATTACGTAATGGGAAAAAAAATTTTTTAACGGGACCATGGTAACCCTTGATCCAGAATGCATATTTAATAACAACTTGGTTACTGTTAATTGACGACAAACGGTATACAGTGTAATCAAGAATGATGGCGAAGTGGCGGGTTTGTGAAACCGGTGGAAGGTCGAGCGGTAGAGACGGAGTGCCGGATGCGGTGATCCGTAAGACAAGGCAGATAGCATGGACCTTTCTTTCATTGATTATCAACCACTGCCTGCATTTGGGGAATTTCCCGGCTGCATGGAAGGAAGCGGTGACGGATCCAATTCCAAAGCCGGGAACTGACCAGAAGAGGGCAGGAAATTACAGGCCAATTTCCCTACTATTTGGGACGCTGCTAGAAAGGTACAAGCTGTCGGGTCTGAAGGAAGTGATTGAGGAGAGGGGAATCCTCTTTGATGGCCAATTTGGCTTTAGAAGAGGGCACTCCACTTCACATGTCCTGGTTGTGCTAGGGGATCATGTGACAAGGGCGTTAAATAAGAGGCACGCCACCATCTGTCCGATCCTTGACTTGTCAAAGACTTTTGACACGATGTGGCATGAAGGACTGTTGGCACAATGCTGACATGCGGATTCGGCGCGAATCTTTGCGAAATGGTGGCGAGCTTCTTGAGTAATCCCTCTTTCTGCGTGAGGGTGGGAGAGGAGTACTCCGACAGGAGGGTGGTTGTGGCAGGAGTGCTACAGTGGTCATTGCTGGGACCGGTACTACTTAATATTTTCTTGCCGGAATTCCACGGCCTTCGGGCGATGAACTTCTGATCCGCTACGCAGATGATATATTAATTGCGGCGTCGAGGCATAGGGCATCCGTCGGCAGTCAACAGACGACTGAATGATTACCTTGTCCGACTGTCGGAATATTTCGGTAAGTGGCGCATGGCATTAATGTGGCTAAGTGCAGGTGCATGGTGTTCACGGGTGTCAAGAAGTATTTGTACCCCAATTTGAGGGAATATGTCCCACAGCTAAAGGTGGGTGGGGCTTGAATTGATCATCACAATAAATGGAAATATTAAGATAAGCACTGCATTGGAATTGGATACCAAGTTTGCCATGTATACCTCTGGGCTACGCAATTTGTAGTGCTGCCACATGCAATCTGGCAACACCGTTCGAAAGTGTTGCAGTTTTCAGCTTAACGGTAGTCCGAATGTGCTGACGTCCGAGCATTATTTCTGGATTTTTTTCAGTGACTTAAAAAACTCATCTCAGTCAAAAAGTGGAATTAACTCATGAACATTTTAGTGCAATTATTTTTCAGAAATTTATACGTGGATCATCAAGAGAAGAGTGCATTGATGAATTTAAATCTGCATATGCTGATGACAGTACCCTGGAAAACTGGTACAATGAATTTAATTGGGTCCTAAAATTCGCTTCAGGACGCCTTTCGTGCAGATCGTCCAAGGTCCGCCGATGTTCCATAACACATCGAAGCCGTGCGTGAACTGGTATTGCAAGAGCGTCGTGTGACATACTGTGAGACAGAAGCGACCTTGGACTTGCACTCCAAGATATTCAATACTGCATGAACATTAGGCCGCAAAAACAATGCTCGGTGTGAAATTGCTCCAAAAAAACTCGTGTCGATTTGTGCGAGGAAATGTTGAAAAAAGGAGCTGTTTCAAAAGACGTCCATAAGATCACGACAGGCGACGAATCATGGATTTATGCATACGAATCTGAGACTAAACAGCCAGCTGATAGGGTCTTCCAGGACGAGCCAAATCCAACAAAAGTTGTTGGCGCACGAAGCAATTCAAAGCTCTTGGGTTGTCTTGGGTTAACTGGCCATGTGGCAACAGTTCCGTTAGAGCACTGTTGGACGGTTAATTCTAAATGATACACAACCTTATGATTGCCAGAAGTTTTTGGTGAACTAAGGAAAATGAACCTCCAAAGAAGAATCATTAGTCGTGTTTTGGTTACAAGCAAGCGATTGTCGCTTGCTAAGTTGCAAAGAAAACGGCAATTAGCGATGTCATTTTATTCAACAATCTGAATAAGGGTTGAAAACGGTGAAAGATGTAAAAAAAAAATGTTTTTAAACTTAGCGAAAATCATTCTCGTCGCTATGTTCTCGCTAAGTCTTCGCTAAGTGCTTCATACAAAACAAGCGAATATATTTATAACCAAGCGGTGTAAGCAAAACACGCTTATTATCAATCACGACAATGCTTGCTCCCACAAATCGAATCAAACAAATGCGTATTTGGCCAGCAAAAATATTGAGAATATAACGTGTTTGTAGTTTATCGTAAATATACTGCACTTGTGCCCAAACACATTGTGTTTGCTATTCAATATAACATGTTTGAGACTCAATGATTAATAGACTATACAATATATGCTTTTGAAACGCAAATGTCGCTTTGTTTGTAGAAAACCTCTAAAACCAAAATCGAGACTGACAACAAAGAAAGAACTAGGCAACAGATCTTCAATTCATGAAACAATGCTTGCGAACATGTATATGTTTCCTGCAATATGTTGTTGGGGCTGTTATTTTTTAGCGTGTATTCACGGAGTATATTTTGAAAAACAACAAAACCAACTACGATCAATATTTGGTTTTTCAGGCCAGAAATATCATCCGAAACCCTCGTATCTGGAGTTTCTTTATATTGGTGAAATATAGGGATCGCATAAACAGAAAAGGGTCACCCACAACAATGCCCGCTGAAACTACTGCAGAAGATACGATAGTCCCTTCATTTGAATCAGACCAAAACAACATGACACCTATTCCGAGTCATAGTCAACATATTAGAAGATTTATCCTAGATGTTTTAACAAATTTCATTACCAGAAGACATTAGTATCCTGGAGAAAATATTAAAAGTGCTTATAAGTTAACAATAAATGAATACTCCTACTATTAAGTTATACCTTTTCAGTTATTATTGAATATCCCCATAGTATTAATTACTGAATTTTGATTAGTCAAAACCAGGGTTCGTTTTCGATCGCTCAAGATTCGGGAGCCAGAATTGGCCTGTTTAATATGTCGCTATCCGGGGCCTACATGTGAGACTAATGCGAACAAATAAATAGTTTACCATTACAACCTTTGAAGGGATTTGGCAGAGTTTCTCCCTATTAATGAGACGTTTCTAGTCTTACACCAACGGATTGGGACCTACAGTTTTACGCCGATTCCGAACGGTTTTCCATAAGGTTTGCTCAAGGCTAATTTCTCGTCGTCGTAACTGATACGAACCCCTATAAAAAATCCGAAAATATTATTGAAATATTTACCTCTTCCTGTTTGTAGACAATAATACTTATATTTGGCGATGCTATTGCAGCCCATCAACATTTGGGATTGGGGTTTTGGCGTCTTCCATAATTTACGCCTTAATTACCTTGTATTTTTTTTCAACTACAAGATTTTGCTGATAGCAAAACACAAATATTTCTTCACTTTTTCTTTTGTTTTAATTGTTGTTGTAGTACACATGTTCTCTTAGCACATAATATAGAATGTTTGATGATCCTGGGAGCTAGAGCGTAATTTATTTGCTAACATGCTAATTACAACAGAAGCCTCCTCGTCGCACATCTTTCAACGTCGTCAAACTGCTACATGACTACCAACCCATCCAAAATGAAGGAGATATTCAAATTCAAATACAGAAGCTTTGCCATTGCAACAGTGCCCTGCATTTTCCCATCTATGTATTTTCCTATTCTCTCTGTTATTTTGCTGCAGCCTGTTCATCGAGAGTCCAACTCATCTACATCATTACTCATCATACTTAATCATTTATATAACCACACCAAGCTGCACAGTGGAGAGAAAGAATAATTTGGGAAAAACAAAAGAATTTTAAAATAATGAATGCAACATTTTCTATGCGAGGATATTTCGTGATGTACCAATTGAAACCGAGCCCATACAAATCTTGGGCTCGTTTTAAATTGGTACATCCCGAAATATCCTCGCATAGAAAATGTTACTTTCACTTATTGCAATGACTTTTTACCCTCAATGATTTTGGCATTCAGGGTCCCAAAACATGATCTTTTTCAATTTTCATGGTTGCTCCAGCTTAATGCGAAAGCTTATAGGGTAAAGTATTTTTGAGATGTTTTTCAGATTTTTCGGCAGAGGTTTAGAGGTCACGCCAGTCGAATTCACCCAAAAAATCGGGTATTCCGGACGTTTTTTAAATTTTACTTAAAACTCGGTCAATAACCATGGTTTTCTCAGGTTGTAAGGCAAAATTTTTAAAGCTAAACGTCCAAACTTTTATTGTATATGCATAAACCACCAGTTTTGGAAATGATTTTGATCAACGAGGTATCAAATAAATGATTTGTCAAGACCTCGAACTGGGAAAATCAATTATTAGATTATAATAAGAAAGGTCAAAAAATTATTATTAAAATGTATTAAATTTTTTCGTAAATTTTTGAGAAACTTTTGTAAATAACGCTTTATAACTTTTAAAGTTTCTATGAAATTTAAAAAAACTAATGATGTTCTTTAAAAGACGGATAAATTCCAAGTAATTTTTTTAAAAAAAATTTTAATTTCCTGTTACTGTTCCAGAGTTCTACCATTTTAAAGCTTTTTACCCATTGTATGAAACTGGTAATATTATAAACTGACTGCCAATTTTGCATCGGATTTGCTTTAAATTTCTATGAAAAATTAAAAAACTAGTGATGCCCTTTAAAAGACGGATAAATTCCAAGTAATTTTGTAGAAAAAAAATTTGAATTTGCAGTTACGGTTCCAGAGTTATGCCATTTTAAAACTCTTTACCCATGGTATGATACTAATAATATTATAAACTACTAGCTGACCCGGCAGACGTTGTCCTGCATAATATTTCAAGCGATTTGTATGGTAGGTACCACGGCCCTTTGTCCAATTGGACCGAATAGTAAATCTAAAACACCCAGGGCGCCACCCAAACGCATACAAAAAAATTTATTCAAATCGGTCCAGAAGTTTAGGATAAGTTCAGTCACAAACACACGTGCAGTAGAATTATATATATAAAGATTTATAATGTTTGCATCGGATTTGCTTTAAATGTCTATGACAATTTAAAAAAAAAACTAATGATGCCCTTCAAAAGACGAATAAATTTCAAGCAATTTTTTTTTAAATAATTTCAATTTGCAGTTACTGTTTCAGAGTTATGCCATTTTAAAATTCTTTACCCATTCTATCAAACTAATAATATAATAAACTATTTGTCATTTTTGCATCGGATTTGCTTTAAACATTTAAACATTAAACATATTAGTGAAAAAATCTACATGCGCTAAGTAACGACAAGGAATTACACACAGCAAAAACTCGCCGCGGTAACATATTGCAGAAACCATATATATGTTTACAAGCATTGTTTTGTTGAAATGAAAATCTGATGCGTTTTTGTTTCATTGTTTCCTGTCAGGTTTACTTTCATCAGTTTGCAATAAACAAAGCCACATTTGCAAACACAATGCTTGCAATCAAATATATGGTTCCTTTAATATGTTGCCGGGGCCTTTTTTTGCTGCGTGTTATTCTTTGTCGTTACTAAGATGCATCCGATGCAAAAATGGCAAACAGTTTATAATATTATTAGTTTCATACAATGGGTAAAAAGTTTTAAATTGGCATAACTCTGGAACAGTAAGTGCAAATTCAAAAGTTTATTTTCAAAAATTGCTTGGAATTTATCCGTCTTTTAAAATGCATCATTAGGATTTTAAATTTTCATAGAAATTTAACGGAAATCCGATGCAAAAATGGCAAACAGTTTATAATATTATTAGTTTCATACAATGGGTAAAAAGCTTTCAAATGGTATAACTCTGGAACCGTAACTGCAAATTGAAAACATTTTGCTGCAAATTTTTTTGGAATTCACCCGTCTTTCAAATTGCATCATTAGTGTTTTAAATTTTCATAGAAATTTTAAAAGCTATAGAGCGTTGTTTACAAACTTTATCCAAAATTTACGAAAAAATTTAATATATGGTACCTTATTGAGCAAAATCATTACCGAAACTAGTGGTTTATGTATATACAGTAAAAACCTGGACGTTTAGCTTTAAAAATGTTGACTTACGAACTAAGAAAATATTGATTATTGACCAAGTATTAAGTAAAATTCAAAAACGTCCGGAACATCCGTTTTTTGGGGGAAATTCGACATGCGCAGCCTCTAAACCTCCGACGAAAAATCTAAAAAAAATCTCTAAAATACTTTACCCTATAAGCTTTCCAACTAAGCTTTAGCAAAAACTAATTTTTATTTATAGGACACCCTAATCAACACGTGTATATTACATTTTTTGTTGCACAACTCAGTCTCTTTAACAATTACAAATTTACTTTTGACAGTGTGTGTTTCCCTCTCGAGAATCAAAGGTATAGCTATGTGCCTCTTAGGAAATGCATCATCAACCATTTGGGATTTTTACCGCAGTTGCAATAGTCCTGGCGAGTTCTTCGGGCGACAAGTTCTTACACTATACAACAAGGTTTCCCATTACATCCCATGAAGCTATTGGCGAGAGCTTCTCACAACCAGTGAGCTGTGGGCTTTCTTATTTTTCACTCACTGGAACAAAGTAGTTTGGAGTGGTCAAATCGTGCAATCTTGTTGGCCACTGCAAATCACCAAAATGAAACATTGGGCGGCCCAAGAACTTATCCTTCAAAATGTCCATAGTCCCGTGAGCTGGGCGTGTAATTGTTCCGTCCTGTTGGTACCACATGTCCTCCAGTCCCAATTCTTCAGTATAGGGCAATAAAAAGTTGTTGCTCATGGTTCTGAATCAACGCCGTCGAAATAATAATGGCACGTGAATTCTCAGTGCCCCAGAAGCGCAAATTTTGTTTTTTACAAATCCGTTCAGATGAAACTGGACCTCATCGTTCCGGCTCTGGAGGTCCAGGAGTGCATGAGCTTTCAGCAGGATGGAGCTAATGAGCTGCCTGCACTTTGTAAGGATACATCTTCAAGCCACTTACCAAACTGCGCTGCAGAGACTATATTTAATGGTCAATTGCGTGGGACGACTTCTATTCTTAGTACACGGACTTATTCAGCCAGAGCAGCGACATGATTTTCGTTGGAACGAGCACTTTTCGGTTTTTTTCGAAAAATCAAGTTTTCAAGAAATCGGTTTTCGGTTTGTTCGAAAAATCAATTTGTCAAGAAACCGGTTTTCGGTTTTTAATTTTGGCAAAAAGCGTTGGAACCGGCTTTTCTCTCTTTTTTTTTTGCTTTAAAGTAAATTTCACATGTAGCACTTGCTTATACAATGCACTTGTTTAGCGATAATTTCATATACTTACACAGTGCAACACGAAAAAATATAACCATATACGGACACCACTACGTGATAAAAGACCAAAAAAAAGACCCGTGTTTCCCAGTTTTGCCCAAAGTCATGCACTTCTTTTTCTTTGGGGCCTCGGTGTCATTTTTGCAAAACAGTGATCATTTTATCAGGCTCATATCTTGCAAACCGTTTGGAATTTTGATTTACTCTCTGAGGGAAAGTTGTAGCCCTTGTCATAGAGAATAAACACTGCGTACATATAGAACCAAACCAACTTCACGATCAAGGTCAAAATCGCACAAAACTTTAAAAAATTCGATTTTGTTTAATCTGTTTTCCCCTGCTCAGGTCCATAGGTAGCAAACCGTTCAAAATTCAAGGAAACAATCAACTACAAAAATGTACCTAAGTTTATAAAACATATGAACTTCCTAGGAATGATTCTTAATACCATTTAGGTAGCGCTTAGGTAGCGTTTAGGTAGCCGCAAAAGTGAAAAATTTTAATATAAAATTTAAACGCTTTACTCAAATTTACATTAAACTGATTTAAATTCGAAAATCATATTCAAATTTGATAGACATTTTCATGTGTGAAAAGCTTACTAAGTTTAAAACATTCATTTATAAAATAATTTTAATTTTTAAATTTGAAAGAAATATTTGGAAAGATCAATTAATTCTTAAATAATTTTTATATTATACAAGTCATAAAATTATTTTGAAATTTGTTTAACAAAATTGTTTGGAAATGTCATTTATATCTTTTTGGCACTTAAAATTTTTATCTGAAAATAGAAATCTTGTTGCTTAAGTCCCAAATTTCATTAAAATTCGGAAATCATATAATGTATTATTAATTTGTTTAAAGATATGAACACCAATTAAGTAAAACCCGGTTAACTCACGCCAAATAACCGGTTTCCGGTTTGTTCGAAAATTAAATTTTTTAAAAAAACTGGCACTCGATTAAGAGCAAAAAAAACAGTTTACCCCGTTTCACCGGTTTTTCGGTATCTGTTTTGGACACTCTCCCCCTATGCCAAGGGCTGTTTCAGTGCCTTTGAGGTGAGCGGCTAAACCCTTAAGCCAACCATAGACTTGTCATTCATGAGCATGAGCTTGATCGATAACTTTTCATCCGACTGATGAGTTTAAGAAAATATTACAAAAAAATATAGTGAACATGATAGTGTTGCGAAAACCTTTGATTACATTCTTATTTGTTATCATGAAGGACGGAAAATCGGGAATAAATACTAGCGATAGCTGATGTTCATGCTCACGAAATGGCCAGTCAGTGGTTCGCTTAATTCTTTGACCAATTGGCTTAGGACGGTCGGGAAGTTTGCGTAGAAGTTCACATTGCTCCAAAACCTCTGACGAATTATTCCATTATTCCATTATTATTCTGCGTTCTTTGGGGACTATAGCGTGGCATGCCTTGTCGTCGTGCATTCTGTATCTGTATACTTCACAAATATCAAAACAAAACTGACAGTTGCCGCCATTTCCGATAGTTCTAGCATCTTCCGATAGGGTTACCCGTAAATGAATCCCAGTTACTAACCGGGGAGAAAATGAAAAAGTTCGAGCCGATTGAATAAATATGGCATCGTCGTTTATGATAATACTTTAGAGGTATCGATAATATAGTTTCGATATTTATGTGGTATCGATACGACAGCTTCGTAATTTATGAGTTATCGATACTAAAGTTTCGATATTTATGTAGTATTGGTATTTATGCGGTAGTTCTATTGAATACTACAATTTCAATATATGTGATATATAAAAATTTATACAAGGTGGCGCAAAAGTAAACTTCCGATGTTTTTTGGCTGTCATTTAAAAAAAAATGAAAAACTTTGATTCTTCTTATTTTTATTTGGTCTTTTAATTTTTTTTACATCAAGGCGAGAATATGATGTCATGTAAATGGCCGCCGCCACAGTTGATTGTCATTTGAGCCCTTTTTATGGCATTATCCATCACTGATGACTCCTCCAGCGAAAACAGCACACCATACAATGACTTTGGGCGGGTGTAATGGCTCTTCGTGGGTTACACGCGGATTTTCAGTGCCCCAGAAGGGTAAATTTTGCTTATTTACGTACCCGCTAAGATGGAAATGGGCCTCATCACTCATGATTATTTTTGATGAAAAATCATCTTCCTCTAGGTGGTGACTAAGGATGGTGATTAAGCTAACAGCTGATGCACCGTCTGGACTTTGTACGGAAACAGCTTCAAATCTTGTACCAAAATTCGCTGTAAAGACCGTCGACTGATACCCATTTGCGTGGCACGTCGTCTGGTCGATGTCGACGGCGCATCCATGACATCCTCGGCTACTGCAGCAATATTCTCTGCAGAACGGCTACTCCGGGGTCTGCCACGCCTGGCAGCATCTCGTGTTGTGCCAGTCTCTTCGAGGCGAGCGGCTAAACGTCGCAGTGTTTCACCAGTAGGCGTTGGACGGCCAGGAAATCTGCGACGAAATTCACGTTGTGCCAAAGTCACCGACCGATTATTGGTCAAATAAATAGTCAGCAATATTCCGCGTTCTGGAGCAGTGTAGCGTAACATTGTTTATTAACGTGTATTTCGCAAGTGTTTACTACACAAATGTCAAAACAGAACTGACATTAGGGGCCAATCGCAAAATTTATAGCATTTTCTGATAGCAGGATTACTTTTGCGCTACCTTGTATTTATGTGTTATCGATAATTTTACATTGAGCATTTAAATAGGTATAAAGTATCCTCTAGACCTGTTGATACATTGCATTATATGCTGGTGTAAAGCAGCAACAACTTCATAGACATTTTGAAATAAAATCTGGCAAAAATTGCTGCAACTTATTTGAGAGTGTAATACAAAATCAAATTTGATGTAAACTCAATCGAAGTTGATATCAACTTGAAGTTGAACAACTTATTCACTGTTATATGAGTCCCTTACTACTATTTTTCGCTGATCTCGTGACTCTACCTACACCACAGTGCAGCAACCAACAACAACAGCAGCCAACCACAAAAGACCATGGCCGCAACACTAGACCCCATAGACCTCAACTCAGCTCGTTAGTGTGTGAATGGTGAGTGTTGAGAAGGTGTGGAAATATGCCTCCAAGTGGTGGCATGTTGCAAATTTAGCTTTCTTTGGAAACGTTTCTAGCTGGTTGGGGTTGTTGCAATGCGTTACGACTACGCATATCTATGCAATCTTTTCGCATCGCATTGTAAGGCCGCCTTTAGCATTAACTCTTTACTTAGGACGATGTACTACTGCAAAGGCATCATGGTGCATAAACGATTGCTCCTCTGTGATGGCATTGCCATCATTTTGACTTATGGTGGCCCCCAATTTGTAAGAGTTTGAGTTGTTTACTCGTTTCTGTCTTTGTGTGTTTCATGCTGCTTTTACTCGTACATAGGTAGGTGATATCTTTTACAATTCGTTTTATAGCCTCCTTTTATTTCCATTTCAATTTGACTTTGTTCGCCTGTTAAAGAGTTCTTGACTTTTGTACTTGATGCCGCCTCAAATCTCCTCGTACACCCGGAGGATAGGCCGGATAGATGGTGGTACGGACGGGTGGTTGGTGTTTGTTGCATTTGTAACGCTTTAATTAATACCATGTTGTGTGCCGATGTTTTGTATGGAATAATTTTAGACGTAAAGAGTGGTAAAGTCAACCAAAATGAAATAAAAATCCATGGAAAATAGATACAATTTAGCATACTAAAATGTGAAGATACTATTTGGCGATTGAATGTATAAAATCAGCATTGAGTAGTACACCCTTATACCATTTGGTTAAATACAACAGATTTTCAACAAAGATTTTAGAAACTTTAATTTTGTTTTTAAATTTAAGCTATTTGAAGTTTGAATGCAGGATACGATAATAAGACGGCTTCTAATGCGAATCGCTAAACGGCGATTTAAAAAAAAACGACAAATTCTCACAGAGAACTAGCAGAAATGACAACGATGAACCCCTTTCTCACCACGTTTACTCTAAATGGTACCACGCATCCTTCGAGGCGAGTGCAAAGTTGGTAGTGCACAGAGACAGGAACAGTTTTCTGCCAAGACAATAATGCGTGGTGAAGAGCCACATCCTCCTCGAGGTGCCCCTGTTGTATATTATGCCCTAAGGATCTAGACTGGTACGCCGATAAAAATACCTCCTTACTATAGGGTGCCAAAAGATTCTGACATCTAGTCTCTAGGTTAAATCCTGTGAGTGAACGTATGGCCACAATCCGCATAAAAGCGAAATATTTTCATATTTCCCTAATTTGTGTGCATTCCCCGACAGAAGAGAAAGATGATGATGCCAAAGACATATTCTATGAGCTCCTAGAGGATAAGTATGACTGCTGCCCTGGACATGACATTAAGATTGTATTAGGAAATTTAAGTGTTAAAGTAGGCACGGAAAATGTGTTTCATGCAACTGTTGGCAATTTCAGTCTACATGCTGACATTTCCGACTACGGTATGAGACTGAGTGGTACAAGATTCCAGGATAAAGATATCCACAAGGCTAATTGGGTATCCCCTGATCAAAGAACGAAGAACCAAATTAATCACGTGGTAATTGATGGAATGCACTCATCCAGTGCAATGGACGTACGAGTGATCAGAGGAGCTAAGATCGATTCTGATCACTACCTGGTTGCAGCAAAGGTTCGCACAAGATTAAGTAGAGCGAAAATCGTACGAAACCAGACGCAGAGAAAGCTAGACATCGGAAAGCTGCAATTACCAGATGTAGCCACTGCCTTCTCAAGGAAACTCTGGCAACTCTTGACACAGAAACCACCCCCTCCCAAGACGACAATAAAGCGCAGTGGAAACCCATTTCCGACTCTATAAAAACTGCCGCAACAACCGAACTTGGTTTTGAAAAACCCCTTCACAGCAAAGCATGGTACGATGAAGAGTGTCGCATTGCAAATGATGAAAACAACGCTGTACATATGGCAATGCTTCAGTAAATTGCAACGTGAGCTGCGACTGCACGGTATAGCGAAAAAAGAATGATGGTGAACTTTGGCCTTAGGCGTAAGAAACAGCCGCGGGGATAGAGAGAGAGTGAGAAAATTGAGACATATAGAAGGAAGAACGAAGCCCGAAATTTCTACTAAAAATTCAAAATCCGAACCAATGGGGATGGTGCAGGCCCCCTTCTGTAAAGACAAGGACGGAAATATCATCGCGGATATGCAGAGTATATTGGGAGTATGGAGAGATTATTTCTCCGCGCTACTGGTACCTGAGATATCCAATGACGAGGAGACAATCGATCACAATTTGAACGACGACGTCGACGACGAAGAAGAGGTAAGGACAGCTATTGCCCGGCTTAAGAACAACAAAGACGCAGGAGCCGATGGATTACCGGCGGAGCTGTTTAAGGCTGGCGGCAATGAGCTGAAAAGGAGCATGTATCAGCTCATTAGAAAAATGTGGTTAGATGAATGCATGCCCGGCGATTGGATTCTTAGTGTACTATGCCCCGAGTCTCTGTGCCAACTACCGCGGAATAAGCCTTTTATCAATCGCATATAAGATTCTATCAACAATAATGTTCGAAAGCCTAAAACCATATATCACTAGCTTAATTGGACCATACCACTGTGGGTTTGGGCCTGGAAAATTGACAGCGGAGCAGATTTTCACGCCACGCCAAACCCTGGAGAAGACCTACGAAAAAACCGGCACCTATCATCGAATATAACTCGGCCTTTGATAGCCCGATACGGGAGAAGCTCTTCGAATCAATATCTGAGCTTGGAATTCCTGCAAACCCCATACGCAGTGAAAGTTGGTAAAGACCTTAGCGAACCTTTGGAAACTATGCGAGGCCTCAGGCAAGTCGACACCCTATCGTGCGATCTGTTTAACACCTTAATGAAGATCATTATAATGATCTATATGAGAAAGCTGCAGTCAACATGAATGAAACCATCAGCAGCAAAAGTCACATGCTGCTCCCGTATATATAGATATCATTCGGCGCACAATGAGAGATGTTACTGAGGCGTTTTCGAAAATTGAGAAGAAGTCCGCAAAAGTGAGTCTGAAAGTAATTGAGGACAGTACAAAATTAATGATTTCAACGAGCAGGGCCTCCACGCGATTAGATCAATGCGTGAACGTTGATAACCGTTATAATTTCGCGGTGGTGGACGAATTTGTATATTTCGAAACTGCCGCAAACAAAAACAACAACGTCAGCCGTGAGATTAAGAGGAGAATTGTGGTTGCAAATAGATGTTATTTTGGGCTAAGCAAGCACTTTAGAGGTAAAGCCCTTTCTCAAGTAACAAAAGTCCTGAAATACTAGACTCTCATACAGCTTGTCTTGCTTTATCCGCACAATTGTCTTGGAGCAGGTCGTATAGCAAGCAGTCGAAACATCTCAAGGCTATATTTGATCGCATTATCATTACGAGTTTTAATTCGAAATTCTGTACGATTTCTGTAGTACAGGCGTATGCACCTACTGATACTGATATGACCCTTTGTCATAGATATCGGAATGCTTCAGTCTCTCGAAATAACCAGGTATATAAGTCACGGATTCGTAAATTTTCGACGGGGTTACGTCTGGTTGATCTTGTCCTCGTTTCGTAAAGTGTTCTGTACGTTTCTTCCGATCCAGTAGGCCATCTATTGTTCTGGCCGGGAAATAATTTTTGTGAAGAATTTCCCTTATTCTCCACATGAAACTCCTTGTCGCTGATCTTCAGAGCTCTATTCATAATAATACTTCTAGGGTGCTTAGAATTGAAGTAAATTAGTCTTCTTTCTGGACGCTGTAGTCTTATGGTACTAATCAAGTTTGAGGAGGCTGCCTTGTCGAATTACGACAAGGTCCAGATATGATAATATTTTGTCCTTTTCCTCTTCCGTCGTGAATTTTATTTGTTCTTTGTATTATGTGTTAAGAGCCTTAAGTGTGTTATCCACTTCATTCTCCTTTATCACAACAAATAAGTCATCAACATACTTTGTCAAGATTTTGGGCCTCACTTTCAACCTCGTCAAAGTTTCGACAAGCAGCTCCTCCATTATCATGTCAGCTATCACTGGTGCATGCATTTTCTATATGCATGCATTTTCTTTTCTTTTTAGAGAAGGTATTTTTTGAAGAAAATGTTTTTTTAAGAAATGGAATTTTTTTTAGAATTGGTCCTTTTTTTAAGAAGAGGTGCATTTTTAAGAGTAGGTACTTATCTCAAGAATAGTTATTTTGTTTCAAAAAATATGCTCTTTACAGAAAAGGTAGTTTTTTAAGAAAAGGCAATTTGTTGTAAGAAAATTTACTTTTTTATGAAAAGGTATTTATTTAAAAAAATTATTTTGTTAAGAAAACGTACTTTTTGTAAGAAAATTTTAATTTTTCTTAAAGCTAAGATATTTTTTTTAAGAAAAGGCAATTATTTACGAAAATATTGTTTTTTCAACATCCTTCACTTTGGTTTTTCTAAATTTACTTTTTATTGGGTTCAAAAGTACAATGCAGGGTGATTCAGGAAGTTGCGGACATATTTCTCCAGCGTATTCCTTGGCTCATTTCATGAAGAAAAGTCCACTAGGACCATGTCCGATAATGAAAGGGTGCGAAATGGCAGCGGGTTCTAAATTTTCGGATTGGGGGTCGGAGGGTAGTAGGGTAAAGTTGCTAACTTCTGAGCCAGTGGTCGGAACAAACATTTTTGCAGTTCAGTAAAATGGTCATAACTTTGGAACGGTAACACCTCCGGGCTTGGTTTAGGTCATTTTGGAAAGGTAAGAGGTATGGCTATCTTTCAACAGAAGTTACCTGCCATCTGGCTGGGCAAACTGAGGTTATGTGAATTTTTTTCCCCATTTTTTTCCGAAAGCTCTGTATCTCGGCGATTTGACTTTTTTCTACTATTTTGAAAGGCCTCTTAAAGTACTTTCCAACAAGCCCAAAAACAAAAAAATCCGACCACTGGCTCAGAAGTTAGCAAATTTACCCTCCGTCCAGCAATCCCAAAATTTTGAACCCGCTGCCATTTCGCACCATTGCATTTTCGGACATGGTCATAGTGGACTTTTCTTCATAAAATGAGCCAAGGAATACGCTGACGAAATTTGTCCGGAACTTCCTGAATCACCCATGTATATACTAAATATTGGTTACAGGCTCCACCTAGAATCTTCCCATTAAACAAGAAATTTTCCAACATATGTTAGTGTAGACACAAACGAAAGCAAAAGTACCCAATATAGTTGATAATACTTGGTTGTGGGATAATAGTGTTAAAAAAAAGTTGTTTAATTTTTTTTCATTTATCCGTGCGATAAGGAATTTCGTTCCAAAAACAAATCATTTTGGTCTTACCGAATCACCCGATATATATCTATTGATAGAAGTAAAGAATGGTCTTGAACTTGAATAAAAATTAAAAATTACCGGTTGTAAAGAAATATAACGAATGAAATGAAACCCCATGAATTCTTTTCATTCTTGCAAACTTTGGGGAAACGAGGCATTTTATTGTTTTGATTAGAACACTCTACGAAATGCGAAATTGTCGCGCAATTAAAGGATTTTAAAATGTTGCTTGATTCTTTTCTACAATTTTAAAGTTATTTTTGAAAAACCAAACTTGTTTGTTTATAGTAAACACCATGACCCTAGTCCCTAGTGGAATTCTTCATCAATCCATCGCGTAATGGAAATCACCCTATAGACGTATCATCACCTCTAATATTGACAACAAAAGTGCGTTTAAGTTGTTTGCACTGCATATTTATTTGTCCTCAGATACATTATTTTAGCACATTTGTATCTTTCTTCATTTTGTTTTTTTTTTTTGCATTTTTGTTTGCACTTCAACGCAAATCATTCCTTGACTAATACCCAAGGTTTGCTTAACAATCACGAGTGATTGTACTGATGGATATGACCGTATCTACACACAAGTGTGTGCCCGAATATTTGCACATAATCACAATTTAATTACAGCAAATAAGTTTTAACAATAAATAAATATTGATTACTTTTAACCGCACCTCTGTTTCAAAGCAACAATCATAGTATTTTTTCCCACTTGCACTCAATTAGTGTGATTATAGGCCTACGAATGGGGTGAGGTATAAAAAGTTAAAACCTCATTCACTGTGTTACAGTATTTGGTAAACAATTTGATACAAGGATTGACTGACTAATATTTTAGTGTACGCAAGCTTATTAAACATTTATCAAATTTAAAATTAATATAGGTCATCGTTGAAGTTTATAGGCGTCGATATCGACATTTTAGTTATGCTGTGGAAAAATAATTGTTCATCAGCGCAATGAAAAAGTATCATCAATAGTTTTGCATAAAATTAGTGTAAAATTTCATGAATGCAATGAACATTTTTCTGTATTAACGATCATGTTTTTTTAAAATTTTTTTTATCATCTTTAAATTGAAGATTTTTTACAAGATTTTGATGAATGTTTCGAAAACGCGCTGAGTATTTTTTTTTTAGATTTTTCTATGCAATTAGGACGGGATTTCACCTCTATCAATTTCCTACTTGATAGTCCATCAGCTTACCCAACCGATGGCTACGCATGCCTAGGAAAAAGATTAGGCGGCCGACTGCTCGAATTTAGATCGGCTTTCCTTTCCGATCATGTCGTTTATTGCGCCTTAGATGTATCTAATCTACACGCTGAAAAATACGGCCCCTGTAACATATTCTCCCAAACATATTCTGCAGGAACCATGTATATGATTGGAACACACTTCAAACATTTATACGTTTGCAAGTCCCAAACTCAGGTGTATTTAAATGCAAACATTAGCATTTTTACTGACAAATATGTATGCTTTTACATGGAAACATATGCATGCTTCATCCCAAACATCCATATACCATCCATATACTTACGTGGGAACATATACGTATTTTCTCCCAAACATAATAATATTTAGAAAAGAATTATTCTTTCTGTCTGTATTTATAGTAATTAATTTGATCAATATATATCCACATTTATAACTAATTAATACAAAAAATTAAAATATTTTAAATTACCCCTTTTTACATTTACTTGCATTGAATTTTTATGAAATGAGAAACTGCTGCTCTTTTGTTTCTCCTTTCTTTGTTGTCTCTCACTTTTTCTTTTCAGAAGGTTTCAACTATGCGTTGGTTATCACTATGGTTTGGTACACAAACAATATGCTTATGTCCAAATCTAGTTCATGCAAGACAACCGTGTATTAATTACTTGTGTTTTTTTTTATTCTATTTCACAAATGATTTTTTCAATAGAGGCTCGGGCAGAATAGGGATTCATGTTGTTGCCCTCTCCAGTTTATTTCCTCAATATCGCTTCTGACTTTGGTAGCACAAATAAATATATGCGAAACACATACACAAAAACCAAAGCAACATGGCGAACCATTTAACTGTCCGAACCTTTGTTTATACTTTTTTTACTGATTAAACGTTTCTGATATCCTTTGTCCGATGAACCATTGAATACATGAAATTAAAACGCAATACATCTGCCAAAATAAGAAACACTGACTTCATCTGAAATTTGCATGCACATTCCGGAATATTTAAGTATCACTCACTGATAGAATAATACAAAAATACAGATACACACTTAAATGTTATGTACACACTCGTTGTCCCTCTTTCATTCTCCTACTCTCGAGAGAGCATAAACCGTGCAACAAGCACGGCTGTATTTGTATCACAAACCAGATATATTTGGTCGCAAAGACATACGTTATAACATATTAATCATTGTGTCATGTAATATTGAATAGCAAACACAATGCGTTTGGGCACAAGTATATTATATTTGCGACAAGCTACAAACACATGTTGTATTTGCATCCAAACAAAAAAAATCTATAGATTTTTCAACATGTAGGTGATGTCATTACAACAACTGATTTAATTTTGTTCATGTCGTTCTTGTCCACACTTTTCAAATTCAAACGCATTTTGTTTTCGTACATTATACTTCAGTTGTATTGTGATTGTTAAACCAAATTTTTGACCTTATATTTATACTCCGTATGAAAAGTGGCACTGGCTGAACAAAAAATATCAGCTCCCAAATTTCCAAAACTAATTGTTCTCAATGTTCTCTCCGATTGCAGCACAGGCAACATAAACTTTGAGCTAACGTTTGAGTTAATACGTTGAATTAAACAAAAGTTTGAATATAATTATCGCACCAATTCTTTAATTCAATAAAATACCTTATATCAATTGAATGTAAAAAAAATCAGCAAATTGATGACAAGTTTTCATGTAAGTAACGCATAATTTGCCTAAAATTTATCAAATAATTTCATAAATATGAGCAAACATGTACGCTTTACGAATGTACTCTTTACATCAACTCAATCAATAACAGGCATTTAATTAGCGACAAGTTTTTTTCAAACTGACGCCTTATTTAAATTAAATTAATGGGCGAATCTGATAACTAATTGATGTATGGTTTTACATTTATACAGGTCAATGTAGAAATTTATCATTTTAATGTCCGTTTTTCTTTCAGTGTAGAAGATTTCATCGTCAAATTTATTAAACGATCAGGATCAGGAGATCAAGAAAATTATATATTTGTTCGATTGATTTCAATGAGAAAGTATTACTATTACTCCTAATAATGACAAAAGCTGACAGCAAAATAGTCGTATACTTTATGATATCTCACAATATCCTTGAAAATGATCAGCGAAGTTGATCGAAATATTGGAAACTAAACAAATTGTGAGAAAGGGAAAATTATACAACTTCGTTTTCTTTTCTCATTCCTATGACTTCAAGCCGATACTAAAATTGAAAATCATATTAATATTAATAATTTAAACTATGGCCGTCGGTGGTGCAATGGAGTTGTGCGCGGGTCTCTTGTGCATGAGAACGTGGGTTCGATCCCTGCTCTGACCAGGGCGACACTAACGAGTCCTTAGCCATGAAAAAGCTTCTCAAAACACTGTTCGGAACCGGTGTAAAATTGTAGGTCCCAATCAGTGAGTGTAAAACTAGAACGCGAACAGCTCTCTGGTTTTGTGAGAAGCTATCCCTAATCCATTCATGGGATGCAACGGGAAACCATTTTCATTTAATTTAAAATAGAGTACTTTCATCTTTCTTTACACTGTTCCTGCACTGTCCTTACTACTCTCGTAATATGTAGTATCATTTTCGTTTTCTGTAAAGAAAATTACAGCTGCAACAAAAGCCATCAACAATTGACTGACGAACGTATCTTTAAGCTGCAACATCGACCGACAATGACAACGAATTACTGCAGGCGGATAATTTACTCGTACCTTCACAGAGAACGCGATTGTCAACATTGAAGCTTTGACAAATTATCAGCTGTCATCAAAAGTGCATTGATACCTCTTCTGGTTGATTGTAGGCATTTGTAGCTGTGACCACGATGCGTGTGTGAGGAGTGAATGAATTAGTAAGTGCTATGCAAACACCAGAAACTCTTGCGATATATAGACAGATTGTTATGGATGTAACGATAATGATTGCTTGAAGGAGGTGGGTATGTCAGGCATGGACAATTTTAATACGGAGACATTTTAAAGAAAAAACTGTTTTAGTCTCAGTAAAGTTTAGTAACTTCGATGTAGACATTCATATCATACTTCTGTGTCGCTCACCATTAACCATTAATGTCTTGCCATCTCAAGTTTCGATGTAAAATAAATTGCTACGATTACCACGTCATACAATTACATATTTGAGTAAAAAGACATGTCAAACCATTGTGTCGCAGTTACTTCGACTGTACTGCATGATATTATTTTAACCGAAATTTTCTGCGTGTTCTGCAATACGTTCTTCTGCAATATTGCAATCTGGGTATTATATTATCGGGGAGGTGTTGGAATCTTAAGTGGTTCAATTACAGTGATTATTCTATAAGATTGCTATTTATACTCGTATTTTGGGTCCTGGCAATGCTAGTATTGCCAGATGCAAACTGGAACTTCCACTGGAAAGTTTGGAATTTTTTAGCGTAAACATACACCGAACGCTGTCACTTACATGTGTTATAAAATTCATCTCGGTCAAAAAAATGGAATTAAATAAAAAAATAAATGGTTTCCCGTTACATCCCACGAAGGGATTAGGGAGAGCTTCTCACAACCAGTGAGCTGTGCGCGTTCTAGTTTTACACTCACTGATTGGGACCTACAGTTTTACACCGATTCCGAGCGGTATTTTGAGAAGATTTTTCATGGCTAAATACTTGATAGTGTCGCCATCACTAAGCGAGGTAACCGCCGTCGAAAGAAATATAAGGTGGTCAGAGTACGCACACTATCATTGCACCACCGACGGAATTAACCCGTGAAAAATTTCGCACGATGATTTTTTACGATTTTCGGCGTGTATTATCGAGACGTGAGTGTCTCAATCACCTTGTTTCGACTTTTGGTGATGAAGCACTATCAAAACTCACTGTAAATCGCTGGTAGCAAGAGTTCAGCCTCGGAAGCCGTTCGCTCCAGAATGAATTTCGTGAAGGTCATCCAACTTCGGTCGTTTTTCCGGAAACCATGGATGCTGTGCATGAACTGGTAAAGCAAGACCGACATGTGACATACAGAGAGATTGAGGCACATTTGGGCTTAAGTATAACAAGCATGAGTAAGATATTGCATGTTCTATTGGCCGTGTAAAAGAGTTGTTCTCGTTGGATCCCACATAATTTGACGAATGCTCCAAAAAAAGGCTCGCGTCGATTGGAGCAAAGAAATGTTGAAAAATTACAACCGCGGTGGTGCCTCAAATTCAGTTTGTAACATCGTCATAGGTTACGAATTAACGTCAATGCATATGCTCCCGAAAACAAACAGCAATCGACCGTAAGAGTCTTTCAAGACGAGCTAAATCCAACAAAAGTTGTTCGAGGAAGAAACACATCGAAGCAGATGATCGGGTTTTTTTTGGTATAACCGGTCATGAAGTCACAGTGCCTTCCGTGGAACGTAGGACGGTCAATTTCGAGTGGTATATCACCATCTGTTTGCCGACAGTCTCCGAAGAAATAATAAAGACCACAAGAGAAGACGGATCATTTTGCTCTCACACATCGGCTGAAACAATGGGCCATTTGAGCACACAACATGTCGAATTGATGGGTCATCCGCCATAAAGTCCTGATTTGGCAGCCAATGGCTTCTTTTTACTCCATAGTCAACGTGTTTCGACGACCGAATCAGCTGTTGAAGCGGTGAATTTTTTTGAAAAATAATAAAACCATTTTCAATGATAAATGATTGACTTTTTATTGCTGGACGCGAAATATAAATAGCACCCCTCGTATTTAAGCGACACTAGATGTCTATGTCGCTAATTTATAGAAAAATTACCAGGTTCGTCAGTAATCAATAGAAGCTCTCCCCAATCCCTTCATGGGATGTAATGGGAAAACATTTTTTAAAAGTAAAACAGCGAAGATATTAAAAAAATAATTTTAAAAAAATTTAATATTGTGAAGTACACATGCAGAACTAGTTGTTAAAAAAGACGTTGAAGCAATAGTAAATTCGGTTGTTGTTACCGAATAATAATTGCCACAACCGAACTGAGGTTTCCACGACAGAATTAAGTTTCCACAACTTAAATTCGGTGGAATCAAACCTCTAATAGGTCTTGACAACATTTAATGTGCTTGCGCTAATCTCTAATTCGGATGTGGTGACACCCAATGTGGTTGTGACAACCTCTAAATTCGGTTACGGCTAATGGAGTTTGCTTTGCTATTGGCGTAGTGTTTAATTTAATCATTACTTTGTTCTTGTAAGGACTGTGAATAAGCCCCGCTTATTTTACGGGCAGATTAATGAGTTATAAATTTCAATTGATGTATTTTAAATTTCAACTGATGTATTTCTAATTTCAAATAGAATTTTTAAATTTCAATTAATTTTTTTTCAAATTTCCCTTGAAATGGTGTAGATCATATTTTGTTGAATTTTGGGCAATGAAAATCGATTCTGAGCCACAGTTAACGATCACTTCGGTTATTCACGACGATTCTACCGAATATATGGCTTTAAAAGAGCTGAAGTCCCCGATCAATGCATCTGAAACTAAAACACGGACAAAAAATTAAAGGTTTTTGTTTTTTCTGTAATCATTTTTCCAGTTCAAGATCAATTCTTATTATAAAGTAATTTTTATTTTAACAATTACATTTGAATAAATATATTATTAAAGGAATGTGTTTTTTTTAATTTTGAAGATAGTGTTGCCATTTTAAAGCGAGACAGACGTTAGAGTAGTTATAAAATTTCTCATTCAAACTAAAATCTTTTCTAAACCAATTTTACCAAACCGCCCTCGTGTGTTGTAAAATAACTTTCAAGAAACCCCAATGGTAGACCCACAGAATTTAATCTAAACAAATGTGTTTATTTTATTATTTTACAATTGGCATTATTATTTCCACCATTACCAGCTACTTCTTACTGACTTGCGGTTCCGAGTTTTCAGCCAATGGATATTTATTCTTATAGACCAGAAATTGACATTGAAAAATTAATATGTTTTGAACGAATTGGTATTTGTTGTGGCTATTGAAAATAAAATTTGCCACAACTCTTATTATATGATGAACTCGGCGACATTTTGTAATTTTCAATTTGAAAGGGCTAAATGTTTGCCATTGGATATGTACGCTACGCACGGTCACAACTAAGCACAGTGTTCGTGTGCGACAAAAGATTTGATATATGCAACTGCCAACTCATTAGAAGTCATGTGTATCTCATAGTTCAGAAGCTTTTGTTTTGTAATGTGATTTACAAATCACTGCTGGAACTCATCGACTGCGAGCTTTGAATCACAGGTAATACGGAGACAGTACACTGTCACGCCAATCTCATGGTAAAGCCCCGTATTCAGTTCTTGCGACATTTTCGTATGAAATTTTGTCATTTATCTCTAAACGAAAAATTTTGTTGCAGAGAGTTACCACATATCTCTGATTTACCTGGAAAATATTTCATTAATAATTCCTCTTCGACCTCCGTCTTATTTTTAACGCATCGTCGTTCGCCAATTAACAAAAATATTTTTTTAGTAAATCCCTGTTAAAGTTTAGTCGTTAATTAAAAAAACTGAACCGAAAAGTTGTCCTGACTTTCTTATCATGGAAAATTCCAGGGTTTAGAGTATTTTTTCTCTCAAAAAAATTTCTGTTTTTGGAAACGCTTCTAAGATTAAGAAGCGTTTAAAACAAAAGTGCATTGTTCTACATGCACTTATTTACGAAACTCTTCTTGTTTTGTAGCATATAGAACAAAATATAAAAAATGATTGTGAGAAATAATAATCAATGTACCGCCTACTTTTTTATTGCTTTTTTGGCGTAGAATACGTCTTACCTTACGGTATAGGGAGTCATGTCAGATTGTTATTGTTGTAATCTTTATTTCATTGATTATGAGGAAACGGCGAGATAACTTTTTTTAAAAATTTTTTTGTAGGTAAATGAAGATGTTATCTTTCGTTTGATATACATTTCATATTGGTGGATATCTTCCTAATATTTAAATTTCTCAAATGAAAATTGTTTAAACACATACACTCAAACATATGTGTGGTGTTTGGTTGAGTGTTTGAGTTTGTAGCGTGAACACAAACTATGCTGCTGTTTCAGTGTGGACACAAACCGTCGGCTGTTGTTTTGATTGATGAAATATTGAAATTTCGTATATTTACTTATGTATTTAAGTGAAACAGAATGTCAAATGTGAATTTGAATTTAACATGGATGTTATTGTTTATGTTATTTATCATTTATTGTTATATATGTTTTCTGTCTTATCGGATGGCGTATTCTACGTTAAACTTAATGGCCGTGTCTCTGACACAGCCTGCAGGGACAGTCCGTGGCCGAAGGCCTCGGACAACTGTCTGCTGTTTTTTGTTGTATGCAATGTTAAGCAAATGAATTTAAGTATTTCAAATAGTAATAAACAAAAAATGTAAATAAAACAGACTGGAAAATATTATATAAATATTATAAAATTATATAAAAAATCAGTAATTGCTAAACGGCCGTCGGTGGTGCAACGGTACAGTGCGCGGCTCTTGTACATGAGAACGTGTGTTCGATCCCTGCTCCGACCACCTTACATTTCTTTTGTCTCCGGTCGCCTCCCTTAGTGACGGCGACTCGAAAGTGCTTCTTAAAAATCCCGCTCGGTACCGGTGTAAAACTGTAGGTCCCAATCAGTGGGTGTAAAACTAGAACGCGCACAACTCACTGGTTGTGAGAAGCTCTCCTCCATTTCTTAATGGCGTGTAATGGGAAAGATTTTTTTTTTTTTTATTGCTAACCAAAGGTTAATGGTGTTATAAGTAAAAATAACATGTCATTGATATCATCAATAAGAAATCACGCGCATAGAGCAAAAGATGTGTATTGAAGAGCTGATGACGGGAACGTGAAACTTTTTTGTATACGAGAGTACTTATTGCCCCCTGACGGCCGTTGAAGTTTCAATTCCTAGTGTATTTGGGGAAAAAATATTGTTTTTTCTCAATATGGGGCTCAATCGAAACTATGATCTCAAAAATATGCAACTGTGTGTTCTAGAGAATGGGTGACGCAAGAATAACATTGAGGGTGAGTTGATAATTAAGGACCTTTGATGGGGGCTTATTCGATTGTTTGCATTTCATAGCGAATTTGTATACACGCTGAAAAAACGCCACCTATAACTTTATGCAGGAACCATGTAGCATATGTTTGGAGATCTGCTGCTTTCTTGTTGCTTCGTTGTCTAGCTCGTTTTTATTATTAGCAGTTTCCAACAAACAAAGCCATATATGGGTTACAAAAATATATACTATATCATATTAATCATTGTGTCTCCAACATATAATATTGAATAGCCAAAAGAATGTGTTGTGACACAACAGGCTACAAACATGTTATATTTGAATAGCTGCACTCAAATTGCATACAAACTCGATTTCTAAACTGTTCCAGATATTTTTTATTTCTTCAACAGTTTCTTCTCGTTTTCGGTCCATTTAGATAGAAATCTGCCTTGTTATGAATGCCCATACATTCTCTATTAGGTTAACATTTGGACTCATGGAAGAAATCTTGTCCAACTCTATTTGAAACCATGTTGTTTGGCATGGAGCATTATCATGCTGCAAAATCCAATTTTCATCAGGAAATAATCTCTGAGCCGAATTAATAGCATGGCCATTAAAAATAGGTATCCAGCCTTGTATTGGTACTAGAACGCCAAATCCATTGTATGAGACACACCTCCATAACATAAACCGAACCCCAGCCGAAACGATTAAGAGGTTGTACTGCTTTATGCTTCGATCATTTGCAAAGGTGCATATTAGTTTTTCCAAATACTATGGATATGGATATATATGAATATACTGGCTTATGGATCTAAACGGACTTGCGACTGGAATGTCTGCGAATATGTTAAGAATGGAACGATCTTCTATTTTCTTTGTCACATATTTCCGACCAGTTCCGACCCTATTTTATAGATTTCTGCAGGTTTATTTCTTCTTTACTAAATTGTAGACTATTTTCAGAAATATGCCATACTCTTTTTCGAAGACTTCGTTGCGATCTCAACTCGAATCTCGTCGGAAAGTTCCTTTATTTTCACCAATTTAAAAATTTTTTGAGTGGCTTTTGTAAAAATATTTATTTGTAAGCAATATAAATTTTGCTAACTACCAAAACGATTTATCAAAGATTGCCGCAATTTTTTTTTCACTAAATTTCAGAAATGTGTAAATACTTTTGGGACATAATTTTGAAAGATGAGGTGTAGATTTCTTTTGTAATTTAAATCAACAGCCGTCAAGGGTGTTGCTAAAAATTGTTTCACTAGCATAATCTATACATATTTAGGATTATAATTGAGCAGTTTTCATTTGCAAATTTATTCGTAAAGCTCCAGCATTTTGTTTTGTTTCCAAGCCTACTAAAATTTTTAATTTATGTAAATATATATGACTATGTCTGTAAATTATCAAAATCGGTAACTTTATTACACACGTATGTAATTTTTACCAAAACGTAATTAAAAAATATTTTTTACACATAAAATTAGGGTAATTGACATATTTTTGAGCAAACCGTACAAAATTATATAAATCAAAGATTTTTCGATATGTATCCCTCAAATCTCTTAATTCCTCCCTTTATCCAATTTTTATTTGAAAATCCTTTTAAAAAAAATTGATTTATCCCTCGGGTTGGCATCGCTGCTTACAACAAGTGGTGTTACAGCAACTGAAGCACAGCCGCGAAATAACGATGTAAGCGACAATTTTTGTAAAAGTGGTTTCTTCGTGAATTCCAGTTCGAACTACTCTCCCAGATTATTTGAATGCAAAACGAAGTAAAAACTATCAGTTTCTGACATTTAAATCGATTTCAAAGTGAAAGTACGATGCGTATTAAAACGTGTTATCATCCAATTTGTTTTGGATATAACACGCTATTTCATTGTGAAGCCCATAAAAATTAAATTTTCTAAATAACTTGATCTTTCAGTTAATACAATTTTCTGTTTAATGTTAACAAAAGTGGAAAAAATCAAGATCTTAAATAGGCAAACAATGATAAAGTGCCCACTAGTTTAAGAAATACTTGCATATTTTTTTATTTCTCATTTTTGATCCGTTTTGTGCACCAATTTTTGCATATAGAACACACTAGGCTACGAAGCTTGTCACTAAAGTATTGTAAAACACAAAGTCAATGTCTCATATTTCAAAGACTATGAATAATACGAGCAGATTGATTACACAGATCGACAGATCTCGAAAAGTCTGCCTAAAAATCAGTTTTATCTTAATTTTTCCTATTTGGCGGTATAGAACACAATAACCTGCGAACGACGACATGTAACATGCATTCCGTTTTTATGAAATTTTCGTTGCCGTAAGAAGTATAAGTGTGACCGTCGGTGGTGCAATGGGTAGTGTGCGCGCCTCTTGTACAGGAGATCCTGGGTACGATCCCTGCTCTAACCACCTTAAAATTTCTTTCGACGACGGTCACCTCGCTTAGTGACGGAGACACTATCGAGTATATAGCCATGAAAAGCTTCTCAAAATACCGTTCGGAATCGGTGTAAAACTGTAGCCCGTGTCATTGTACTCTTGAAGTCAATCGATAAGGACAGGAGTAATCCTCGTTCTTATCGGGGTATCAGTCTCTTACCAGTATTTGGAAAAGTACTGGAGAGGATTCTGGTGCAGAGACTAAATGAGAGAGTCGCTGACAGCATGTGCCGTTGGCAGTTCGGCTTTGTAAGGGGCCGAAGTGTTGAAGATGCTTGGGCGCACGTTAGGAGAACTGTTGTAGAGTGTACTCAGAAGTATCTTCTGGGTGTTTTCATCGACTTTAAAGGTGCGTTTGATTATCTGAGTTGGGCGAGCCTGGAAGAAAGACAAGCGGGGCTAGGGTGTCAGGAAGTAGCACTCTGTAGAAGTTACTTCTCTGACAGAAAAGCAGTGATAGTCGGGGCAAATAGTTCTGAGTGTGTTGATGTGGTCCGAGGATGTCCACAGGGTTCCATTTGTGGACCGTTTGTGTGGAATCTGATGATGGATTCGCTTTTGCATGAGCTTGAGGCCGAATGCAAGATATGTGCGTACGCTGATGACTTGCTTATTATGGTCGAGGGTAGTTCTTGTTCCGAGTTGGAACAGCTATCCGCGGCTATGATGATTATTGTCACTCTGTGGAAAAGAGAGTCACCATGTTGCTGAAGGGTAGTTTCAAGTCCCATTTTCCAATCGTGCGTTTGAATGGTGGTGGCACAATCCGTTACTCCACGGAGGTGAAGTACCTCGGAGTCACCATGGGAGAAAGGATGAACTTTTTCCCTCATATAGGGAGACTACGCGAGAAACTGACGAGCGTTGTAGGGAAGGTTAGGCGTGTTATGAGGAGTGAGTGGGGTCTGAGTCGTCAAGCAGTCAGGACCGTGTACAGGGGCCTTTTTGTTGCCATGGCAACATTTGGGTCTTCTGTTTGGTGCGAAACTACGAGAAGCGTCTTCGGGCAACGTCGATTATTCTCTGTTCAGAGAGTAATTTTATTGGCATGTATGCCAGTATGTCGTACGGTGTCTACTGAGGCCCTTCAAGTTTTGATGGGTGCCACTCCTCTTGATCTAGAGGTGATGCGTCGTAGCATGGACTTCAAAATCAAGAGGGGGTACGCACTGGGTGAGTCAGATTGGCTCATTGTTGGAGCAGAGAGCATGAGTAGAAGTGAGCGGCGGGCTCGGTTAGATGCGTTAGTCACATCTGAGTGGCAGGGCCGTTGGAATTCCAGTACCAACGGTCGAGTAACGTATAGATTTATACCGGATGTAGAATTCGTCGGGAAGAACCCTGAGTTTAGCTTCAACCTAAGCCTTGGTTTCATACTGACAGGTCACGGGTCGTTAAATGCATTCTTGCACAGAATGAGACTTGCAGATCGGGAGTCGTGTGATTCCGAAGCGCCAATCAATGATTGGCTCCATGTTTTGTTCGAGTGTCCCCTTTACGGGGCTTTTAGGGATTTAGTCGGCATGTGTGTCACCAGATCCAGTGGTGAGTGGTGTGTGAGTAGTATGCTTCTGTCTCCGGATGCGTTGTGTGTGGCAACGCGGTTTGCCTCTCGTGTTTTCGCGAGTCCGCGCGCAAGGACGGTTTAGTTGTTGTTGTGGGTTTCACTGGTCTCTATCGGTGTCTCCCTTTTGTAGTGGTTAAATGTTTTTCGTGATCCTGGCTTTTTCAAGCTAGTTATTCAGCCGTTTTGGATCTCGTTGTCGGTACTGCTGAACCCTGCGAACACAGGGACTGCCAGTCCCGGACTTCGTCGGAGTCTAATATGGAAGTGGATTAGCCGCGAGGTCTGACCAGAGGCCTATTTCTGGTACCGTGTGCTGTTTGGGATTGACACGTGCAAGGTCTCGAACTCGTGCCCTTTCAGTTTGTGTCTTGTTTTGTGACCCACGGGAGCATCATCGGGCGAAGCCTGAAGACTGGCTGCCGTTCGCTGTCATTGACCGGAAGAGGTGGAAACAGCCTTGCTCCCACGGTGAGAAAGCTGCAGCCGTCTGACTGTAGTTATTAGACCGTTTAAATTGCAATTTTAGCATTTAAATGGCAATGTCACGTGATGTTGTTGTTGGTGTTGATATTGTAGAATTGTTTCACGATTGATGCTTTTGTCGCCGGGGGTGACCAGTCCCCAACTTAGTACAAAGTAAAGACTGGAAGCAGCTTCACTGCAAAACTCGGACCAGAGAGTATGCCTATCTGGTAGCACGGGTGGTGTTGGCCCCCTTGTGGGAGATCGTGCTGGCTGTGGTTGCCACCCAAATCGCTGGTAGAGGCTATGTAGTTGCCTTGTATATCAGTTACTTGTAACGAAGTATGCTGGGCAGGTGCATATCCTCGAAATATGGGATCCGTGGCCCTTATCACGGAAGAGGTTTGGATAGTACCTCACTCTTTACCAAGGAGGAGTAGCTCATGTACAGAGAGTTTGCTCAATTGGTAGCTCGTGGACGGAAGAAAGAAGTCGCGCTGGCGGATATGCGAATACGGGGCGTTTGTTCTCCCACGTAATCGTGTATACCAATGGTGTAAGGCTTCCTATTCCTGATCTCTTGGCTGCCCCTCTATGCGGGGTAGCACGGATATCTCACGGTCGGCGCTAACAGTCGTATCAAACATGTTCTTGGTGGGGCGGTGCTCACCTGTGGTTAAGGACTTCACGTCGAGAACCACATTAAATCACGCGGACTCTGTACAACATGAAAATGTATTAAGTTCCCATGACATTGTGAAAACATCTGTTTAAATTCAGAATGTTTATTTTACAATGACAAGTTTGAAGTTAAGAGGAGATAAATTGTTTCAAGCCAATCTCTCACATTTCATTACAATTTTTTTTTTTTGAAAAAGTTGAAAGCTGCTGCTAATTATGTCAAAGTATTTTTGTGGGAAGTGTTCGGAACTTGTCCAGTGTTGACTTGACTATTTTTAAAACTGATTATTTGAACAAGGTTTAAAAACAAACCGCCTTATTCATAAAAAGTTGTGAGAAGTTTGAGAGATGTTTTTTGTAAGACAAACAGTCTCTCAAACCTCTCATAATTTTTTATGAATAAGGCCGAAAGTCTGCATACTTTAGTAGTGTTCAATGCTGGACCATTTTAGGCCAGCCTGCGACGGCGTTTGTAGAATTTGACCGGCGGCTGAATTGTTGGCGCACGTTTATCTAACTTTTTGCGCAAGGTGTCAATGCTCGAGCGAGTTTAGAGGAAGCTGTGGTGCACTGGTTTTGAGCAGCTCTCCCCAATCCCTTCATGGTATGTAAAGGGAAAACATTTTGTTTATTGTTCCTTAAGGAACAATTCTTGTCAAAAATTTGGTTTTAAATTTTTATTTTCTCACAGATTTCTTTTACAAAACTTTGTTGTTAAAGGTTCCCTTTATAAAACTTTATTATCAAAGCTTTTGAACTGAAAGTTAGCCAAAGTTTTCGTATAGAAATCTGTCAATGAAATGTTTTCTCTTCAAAATCGTCTTTTACTATAAGAACAAATCGTCACGGAACTCAGTGATAACAGCGTTTACTCCTAGACAGCTTTCACAACAAAGAATCTATTAGAGCACTTTGACATAAAACACTTTTTATAGTGCGTGGACCGGTCTCCGGTCTCTCAGAAACTAAAGATTTGTAGCTTCCTAACAAACTTTGTATGACGAATACTACACTACACTTTTAGAAACATATAGAAGATTTTGAAACAGAAAGTTTTTGACTTCGAATACTTGAGTCCGTGCTAGTTTAAACAGCGCCAGTTGGAATAGATTTCGGTTCAATGTTTGGCTTTCTTGTACTTATATATTATTTTTGGAAAGTGTATCGAACTGGTAAATGTTTATTCAAATACATTCACTCTGAAAAATCTGTCCTTTTTTCATATTTGGATGGAAATACAACATGCGCAAATATAGTATACTCGTGTCCAACAAAATTGTGTTTGATATTCAGTATTACATGTTTGAGACACAATGATTAATATGTTATAATATATGTGTTTGGGATCCAAATACAGCTATGTTTGTGATACAAACACAGCTGTGTGTGGGGCAATGTTTACTTAATTTTTTGCCGATTTTCTCTGCCGAGAGCAAAATAATAAAACAGGGACGCAGAAGGATTGTTCTCAGCCTAAGTTAATGTTATTGTAAGTGTACAACTATATTTTTGCATTATTCTTTCAGTCCGTGATTCATAAATATACCTGAATGAGTGTGTAAGTGACTTGAGTGTTTCTTATGTTTAGTTTCATGCATTCAGTCGTCAATCCCAATTTGGATGAAATTCGCGCATGGTTCCGCGTAAAAGTGTGCATACTCGCAAGTAAATATGCTAAAGTTTGCATTTAAATAGAAGTGAGTTATGACTTGCAAATATATGAAAATATAGAGTGTGTTCCAAACATATACATGGTTCCTGCAGAATGCGTTTGGGAGAATATGTTACAGAGGCCGGGTTTTTTCAGCGAGTATGTAATGCGATTAAAATTTTAGCAATAAAGTTAAGTGGCATTGTAATATTTTCCACCTACCTGCCAAAATTGTCACTCGGTGGGGAGTGCCAACAAATTCTGGCTGAATTACACTGTGTGTAATTTTTTAAGTCATGGCATAATAACCATATACGGACACCACTACGTGATAAAAGACTAAAAAAAAAAGACCCGTGTCTCCCAATTTTTCCCAAAGTCATGCAAAGATGACTCGGCCTCGGTATCATTTTCGTAAAAATTTGATCATTTTCTCAGGCTCATATCTTGCAAACCGTTCGGAATTTCGATTTACTCTCTGAGGCAAAGTTGTAGCTCTTGTCATTGCGAACACATAAAATCGAAAAAACTTCACCTTCCAAATCAAAGTCGCAAAAAACTTAAAAAAATTCGATTTTTTTTACCTTTTTTTCCCGTGTTCAGGTCCATAGGTAGCAAACCGTTCAAAATTCAAGGAAACAATCAACTACAAAAATTTACCTAAGATCTCAATAAACAAATTTCTAGAACATATAAACTTCCTGGGAATTATTCTTAAAACCGTTTTTTAATTTCATTTGTTTTTTATTTACTTCAACATTGAGATACTATGCTATCTATTACAAAAATATTAAAAAAAAGTATTCGTATTATGTTTATAATGTTGATGGCCCTGGACTTGCAAATCGCGCTCTCTTAAGTTGTGGATCCAAATCGTCCGAATCTGACTCTGATTCAGCAATTATGGTGTCCACAGGCACGTTGCTTCCAGACTGCCCTCCATCATCAGCTCTTTCTTCTTCAAATACTTCATTAACATCATACAGGGTGATCTTGTGACTCCACCAACATACCTCTGCAAGCAATGCGTCGAGGTTTTTGCCTTTGTACCGTTTTTCCACGGGCATTGTGGTTTGGTGAAACCGTTCTCCTTGCTCATCGGATTCGGTAGGGAGTTGTTTGATAAAATCGTCAAAATGAAAATGAAGAAAATGCAGCTTTAATGTCATCGATGCGCCGATTATCTCAAAATAATGCAGCATTTGTTTCACCCATTCTCTTGCTTCCGGTTCCGCGTCTCGATCCCCTCCCAAGACTCTGGTGCATACACGCTGAAGGTAAATCCATGCCATTGAATGATTTTCATCAAGCGATGAATCAAAGTTGCTCTTGAATAGCTTTCTAATGTCAGGGCCATTAAGTACGCCTGTTAAATGAAAACAAAAAATAAAGACAGAAAAGAAAACATTAACATAGTGTAAAAATAGTACAATTAGGTGAACAAAAATTCGTTTTAAATTTACTACAATACCTTTTTTAATTTTGTCATCGCTACGCTTTGGGAAAACGCTTTTCAAATAGTCGAATGCGTTTGGACAATTTACAACGGCCACTTCGATGAATTTTTTAACAATTCCCAATTTTATGTGGAGCGGTGGCAGCAAGATGTCTTGAGTATTGTCAATTAAAGGTGCATTCTTCAGTCTATGTTGTTGTATTTGTTCATCCACACTTCCTCTTGGCCTCCACGAGTTACATTGGAATTGATTCAGAGGTGAGCGTGAATCCCAATTACAAAGAAAACAAAAGAATTTTGGGAAGCCGCCCTTATCGATGATCCCTTGCAAAATGTTGATGACCTTCAAATCACAGCAAATCTTCCATTTATTTTCGTAATATTTGATTTTTTCCATTATATCTTTCAATGTTTCATAGCTTTCTTTCATGCTGATACCCATTGCTAGCGGAATGGAAGGTTTTCGGTTCGACACATGCAACAACACTGCTTTCAAGCTTGAAACAGAACCATCAATAAATAATCTCCACTCACTAGCGATGTAGTTCATTCCCATTTTTACCACCAAAGCTTTTATATCGGTGCAGTAAGCGAACGAATTGTCATCATTTAGAGTGTAGAGCATCTGAAATTCAGCTTGTCGTTTGCGGTACGCCGTAGAGTTAACATTAGCATGTGTGAGTTTTCTTTGCTTTAAAAAAGCTGTCAAAAATATTGCAAGTCGCTGCGATAATCCCAATATGGCCACAATGAAATCCATATCCATTTGTGTTATTAGTTGTGGTCCATCTCTTCCCTGTTGGGGCTCATAATCGGTATCAAATGGATCTTCAAGTAACACCACTTGCTGTACTCATTGCTGTAAATTCTGTAGTACGATCTGGAGTTGGCGGCCTTGGTGATACAAAATTTTCAGGTGCAAGCACTGGTAGTGTGGCTGTTGAGTTGCTTTATAAATTTTGTTCTTCTCAGAATGTCGATTTAGACGACATGTGTAATTTACGCATGCATAGTAACTGGTTGCATCATGATCACCTGGGCGATTAATCCAGTTTACCGGCTTACAATACTTCATAGTACCTCTGCCTCCACTCAACCATGCCATGAGATTGTTATAACATTGGCGACACACTGTATTAGGTGTGTAATTTTCACCGGTCAAGTCCAATTCGTCGAAAAACAATGTATATGCTCTTTTGAATTCACTAGTTAAAAGATTCTTTTCCTTCTGAAATCTTGTAGATGTTTTTTTCTGGTTTGATGACCGCAAACGTAGCAAAATAAATCAATATATTCACACTGCATATTGAAATTGTCAGTTGCCAATGTTGTGTGCGAATTATACTGTAGCACTTTCACTTTTTTTACTTTCACTTTCACTTTATAACTTTTACCGCTGAGCTCTCGTTGACGTCGCGCTGTGTAATGCCTCGATGTGAGCGTCGTGTCGCTTTTATATTGTGTGCTGCGTCCCTTGTTGCGTGTGCTGAGCTTACTGCATTGCCTGTGCTGCTGCTGTCGGTGCATGATCGCGTGATACCTAAGCGCTACCTAAACGGTGTTAACCCTTGGACAAACACATGGTTCTGGCCAGGCATATTTCATGTTTTGCTACCTATGGACCTGAACAGGAGAAAAAGGTAAAAAAAATGAAATTAACAAATTTTCGGCAAATTTTTCACTTTTGCGTGCTACCTAAACAGTGTTAAGAATCATCTCTAGCAAGTTTATATGTTTATTGAGATCTTAAGTAAATTTGTGTAGTTGATTGTTTCCTTGAATTTTGAACGGTTTGCTACCTATGGACCTGAACACGGGAAAAAAGGTAAAAAAAATCGAATTTTTTTAAGTTTTTTGCGATTTTGATCTGGAAGTTGAAGTTTTTTTGAATTTATATGTTCGCAATTTTTGTTCTTTATGACAAGAGCTATAACTTTGCCTCAGAAATTCTGAACGGTTTGCAAGATATGAGCCTGAGAAAATGATCAAATTTTTACGAAAATGATACCGAGGCCCCAAATCTTTGGCGGCCCATAAAAAAAAAGTGCATGACTTTGGGAAAAATTGGGAGACACGGGTCTTTTTTTTTTTAGTCTTTTATCACGTAGTGGTGTCCGTATATGGTTATTTTTTTTCGTGTTGCACTGTGTTATTTAATGGCAGCTAAATAAATTGTATATCCTTCCCATGGTCTTAGCTCCATTTTACCCGTTTTATTGTGTTACAAAGTCGAGGACTTATCCAATAGACTGAAGACTCCTATGCTCGACGTTCTACAATTGACATTAAAAATATAACATTATGATTTTGCCCAAATGACTTTGAGCTCCGCTCCACAACAATTGAAAGTTGTAAAAGAGAATTTTTCTTAATTTTTCGCGATATATTTTTATGTTGTTGTTCTCTGCCCAACGAGTAAGTATTATTATTCTTTCTGTAATAGTATTTATAGTTCTTTGGGGTACTTAAACTTTTCATGGTCAAACCACCACCATCTATCACACGGGCAAAGCTAACGTCACACAATAATAGTCAGGGTTTTTTCTGCTTCTATCTTCCTTTGTGGCCCTCCATCTGCGCTGCAATAACGACCGCCGATGAATGTCGCGGTTTGCTGCAGTTGTCAACGTCATAGAGGAGTCAAAAAAGTCATTGAAACAAATTCACATAAGAATATATTGAACATGTTGTGGAAATGTTTTAGGGTGGCATCTTTTTTTTAATTTTAATACAACACAGTGAGGAAATCCGTGCCATATTGAAAGCTTTTATATAAATTAGATTATTTTGATTGCCCAATATAGTGAGTTGCTTGTGTAATAGTAATTGTACAAATTCTGAGAAAAAAAATTTATTTTAAACATTATTTTTGAATTAGGATGCAAGAATATTTTTGAATATTCTTTCGGATCGGTATCCTTTTTTTGATTTCATAGTAAATTTATTCATATAAGCTAATAACTTTATATGTGAGAAGAGGACACATCCTCGTTTCATAACTCATTCGATTACTTCAAGCAAGTTTTTCATGAATTCTGTTGCGGAAACCGATTTTTTAACAAATTCGTTGACAACAACCGAAATTATTTGCTATTCAGTTGCTATAACTGAATTATTTTGCAGTCAAGGATTTTCACATAGCTGCTGTTGCTGCGACCACTCACTTGTTATTTACATATATCACTAAATTTGATTGCTCATCTTCCTTCCTGTGTAGTTTACCCAGTGGAAGCAGTATTGAAGCAAAGTTAGCAAACTGTACTAAGCTAGAACTCAGCAAATCCTAACTTCGTTGCTTTCACTTGAAAATTAAGAATATGAAAAAATTAAACGAAGTTTATGTTTCAAAAACAAGATCGATAAAATAACCAATTTTTCCGGATTTTAAGGGAATTTTAATAAAGTGGTCAAACTTATGTGGAAGTTTTTTTTTTTAAAAATTCGCGAAAAAATGGAAAACTTCTAAGGTAAAAATATGGTTTAACCAAGCGACGTCGCTTATATGACAGCAACATTTCAAAAGCAATTGCTAACATGTTTTATCTCAAAAAGATTGTCAATTGTTGCGGGTACGTAAAGGTTTTGAATAAATGGATAAGTGATTTTTTTAATATTCAAGACTTGGCTTGATTTACGCAACCTTAAAAATTAGCTTAATTTCGAGGTTGAAATCCGTTAATGTACATTAGACCACTTTCCTGCGTCCGAACCGAGCAACTACGATAATAAACCAGCCTTGTTAATTAACAATTCGATCTTGGAAACCAAAAACATTAAACGGCCTCTGCAACATTTTCCCCCAAAAATATTCTGCAGGAACCATATAAATGTTTCGAATACACTTCATATATTTATATGTTTGCAAGTCCCAAACTCAGGTGTATTTAAATGCAAACATTAGCATATTTACTGACAAATATGTATGCTTTTAAGTAGAAACATGTGCGTGTTTCATCCCAAACTTCCATATACTTACGTGGAAGCATTCGCGTGTTTCCACCAAACCTCCATATACTTACGTGGAAACATATGCGTATTTTCTCCCAAACATAATAATATTTAGAATCGAATTAGTCTTTCTTTCTTTATTTATTATAATTAAAACAAAAATTAAAATATTTAAAGTGACCCGTTTACATTTACTTGCATTGAATGCATTACTTTTTTTTGTGAAATGAGAATCTGCTGCTCTTTTGCTACTCCTTTCTTTGTTGTCTTTCACGTTTTTGTTTTCAGAAGGTTTCAACTCTGCCTTGGTTATCACTATGCGTTGGTACACAAACAATATACTTATGTCCAAATCTAGTTCATGCAAGACATGCGTGTATTAATAACTTGTGCTGTTTTTATTATATTTCATAAATGGTTCGCCATTTCGATTTTTTCAGTAGATGCTCGGGCAGAAAAAGGGATTCACGTTGTAGCCCTTTCCAGTTTCTTTCCTCAAAACCGTTTCTCAATTTGGTAGCACACATAAATATATGCGAAACGCATCCACAAAAACCAAAGCAACATCACAAACCATTTAACCGACCGAGCGTTAGTTTCTTCTTTTGTCACTGATCAAGCGCTATTGATATCCTCTGTCCGAATAATGCAAAAGTACAGATACACACTTACAAGATATACACACTCGTTGCTCCTCTTTTATTCTCTTGCTCTTGAGAGAGCATAAACAATGCAACAAACACGGTTGTATTTATATCACAAACGCAAATATATTTGGGCCGCAAACACATATGTTATAACATATTAAACATTGTGCCTCAAACATGGGCACAAGTACATTATATTTGCGACAAGCTCCAAACATATGTTATATTTGCATCCAAATAACAAAAAACTACAGATTATTCAGTGTGTAGCTGACCTGCAAAATTTACGAAATTAGTTACATGGAACTGAAGCCAGGGGCACTCACTGACCCATTTGTTTGAAATGAGATTTTAGTAAATTCGACACAGATAAATTGAGGTTGCTACAACTAAATTTAGTAATTAGTGTCAATTTGAAGAAGACGGTCACTGGCATCGAACGGTTAGGCGCTGATGATAAGAGTCACATACTACGAAAAAATTATCTGCACACGAGAGCCAGTTGAGTCAGTCACATATTCCCCGACTGTTCAAGTTTTTTATGAATGAATATATGTTTCTAATGTTTCATTAAAAAATAAAAACTAAGAGGTCTATTAGAAACGAAACTACACTACTAAATACACAAAGAGAAATTGAAAAAAAATCCCTGAAACACAATGGTAGGTCATTTCATGGCATTTTTTCCTCGTCTCTTACTTCTCTACAGCTCTTGCTTAACAAACGTAAAATTCACGAATTTTCTTGCGGGGATAAATTCATCGTGTAACTGTGCTCAAAGTCGGATTACTATCAAAAATTGTTGGATGCTGGAGTGTTTCTGGGACTTGCCCATGTACCATGACCACCACCATGTTTGCCATTCATTTCAAAATAAAACGCTACGACAACGAGTCACCCTAAGGCAAACAAACATTCTGTATTGGCAATGTTTTATTTTAGTTTTAACAATTGTTTGTAATTGCAATTGCAGTCAAAACTTTACTTTCAATACTTGGGAACGACAATTCAAACCCAGCAAACAGGCACTAAAATCCATGGGATAGACGGATGCGCGGTGTGACAAACAAAAGACAGACATCTGCATCTGAATGTTCGTCTGCAGAGTCAGTGCTAGTGCCGGTACCAGTGACAATGACAATGATATCTATTAAAAATTCATAGGCCCATTACCATAACCACCACGCCCTTTGAAGACCTCTTTACCACAAATATTCATTAGTTTTAATGTTGACAATGTACGGGTATATGGCTTGTTTGCCTATCCATCCATCTATCCAATTGTATGTCTTTCAGTCCGTCCTTTAGTTCATCCATCCGGGCCGTCCTCGCTCGGCTCGGTGTTCCATGCCTGTGCGCTTAAGAACAATTCTGGTGCGTGTGACATTGACTTTGTTGTCAATGTCACATTTTTAGTGAATGTTCTTCGTTCCTCTGGAGGCAGATATCTACATAAATAGGCACCATACAACGTTGATACTTTGTAGAATCTATCATTAAGTATGCAAATATTATGAATATCATTTGAGGGTTTTGTTGCAGACAATTGCAAATATTTCTCAAGTCTATAAGAAATAGTTTAATCATTTTAAGAATGGTTGTTTAAAGTTGAATCCAGCAATATGACGGCGGAAATATGGTTGATGGCGGGAAATTCTCTCAGAGTTTTAAGGAAATGATCAATGGATTTTCATAATGAAAAACAGTGATACTTTGTAGTAAAGTGATAAAATCCCATAAACACCATTAAGAAAGCGTTAGTTTTAATATGTGCAATAAAGGATTTGCAAAAATTACGAGCTTGCTTAGTTGGTTGCTTCACGTAGTTGCTAAAGGTACTATTTACCGTCAATTAGTGTCTTGAGACATCGTTTTGCATGCCACATCACTTCCGATAGTCTAATGTACAGTGTCTATATACAACCTGTTAATCGGAGATACATCATTAGATTGCTAACATCTATTTCGTGTATTTTATTAGTGTGGTTGTATATGAAGGACGACCTATAGTTTTTAGGCGTCTATTCAGCCGTCTTGCGTGAATACTAGGGATGCTAAACGTGATTGATATTAAAAAATCCCGAGATTCGGGATTTTCGAAATCCTGAACCCGAAACTCCGGTATTTTCGGGATTTTTCGGGATTCTGTTTTTAAATTTGTTTGTGTTATTTGTTTAACTTTATACATATAAAAGTTAATTTAATTTTTATTTAATCGTATTTTTAGAATTGCGTGTTTCGTATATTAAGAGTTATTAAGAATACATAACAAAAAACAAACAAAAAATTAAATTTTATGCAATTATAACTAATTAACAAAAAATATAATTCATACCTGCCCATTCGTTTTCAAAAAGACTCTTGTGGCCTGGTGTCCAAGTAAAGAACCACATAGCTCGACAAGTTTTTCCCTACGTTCACTAACGAGTTTATATGCATTGCGATTAGATTTAAGTGATAGGAGAGCCGCCTGGCTATCTAAAAATATTCCAATGCGCTCTGTTCCTCGCTGTAGTATAAGTGCTTTGATGACCAGTATCTCCGCTTGGAAAACGCTCCACTTGTCTGGGAGTTTGAATGATAAATTAAGGCCTGCCTCTTCGGAGAAAACACCCGAGCCGGTTCCACCTTCCATTTTGGATTCGTCCGTAAATACTTTGGTGTCAAAACCTGTAAGTGGTTCCCCTTTATATTCTATATTCTCTATTCTCTTGGGAAACCTGACAACGAATAGGTTATCGAACGTCAATGAGGGGGTGCAGTAATCGGGTGTTATATTGAGTTCTCTTGGGATTGTCTGTGGTATACTCGCGTGTCCATATGCGTTGCTCTTCCAGAGTCCAAGAGCTTTTAGTCGGGTGGAACTCCAGGCCGCACTTTTCCCTGGATTCACTCCAAAACCACTCCCAGTGGCCCATTCGTTAAGTGGTTTCAACACTTCATTATTTCGCTCAACACGGATGGGAACAAACCACGTCATCATATTCGTCATATTGTGTAGTTTCAGTAGTATTTTGTTGATCACGAGTAACCAAAGTAGGTGAGAGTTGACTCCACTCTGGGGAGATCCCATATTCACTCGCTTTGATGACTCGCTGTTCCCCATAGAGGCGTTGATAATTCTGCTCAGTAACATTATTTACTTAATTATTCGGTCTCGGACAACCCCGGGGGATCAGGGACCTTACAAAACGAAGATAACATATTTCGCCAACCAGTTCGATCTTATGCTTTATTTCTCCAGTTAGCAATACCAAGTGTACGCAGGGATTCGTTAACCTGATCCCTCCAGCGGAGTCTTAGTCTTCCTATTTTTCGTCTTCCTTCGAGTTCGGTTTCGAAAACCCTTTGTGCTGGTTCGCGTTCATCCATTCTACTGACATGGCTTAGCCAGCGCAATCGCGTTATCTTGATCCGCTTAACTATGTCAATGTCAGGATAAAGCTCATACAGCTCATGATTCATGCGTCGCCGATACTATAGGGCCATAAATTTTTCGGAGTATTTTTCTCTCGAAGACTCCTACAGAAAGTGCTTGCTTAGCCCAAAATAACATCTATTCGCAAGCACAATTCTCCGCTTGATCTCAAGGCTAACGTTGTTCTTTTTGTTCACGGCAGATCCAAGGTATATAAATTCGACCACTACCTCGAAGTTATAACGGTTATCAACGTTCACGCTTTGGTCTAATCGCGTGGTGGACCTGTTCGTTGAAACCATTACTTTTGTCTTGTCCTCATTTACCGTCAGACCCACTTTTGCTGACTCATTCTCGAAAAAACCGCAGTAACTTCTTTAATTGTCCGCCCAATGATATCTAAAGGGTTTTTCAACAGAGACCCTACAAAAGTAAATCGATAGGGACAGCAAACGACGCCATATTTTTCCCCGAACTTTTGACATTTCTCTTCAGTAAGGTTTGCCATTTCATCATGGAGAGATATACGAGCCCACAACGAGTCGAAATTATTAAAATTTACTACCGAAATTTGGAGTCAGTGGCCTCAACTTTAAGAGGCCAACTTTAAGATGCCTCAACAATCAGCGATGAGGCTCATTTCTGGCTGAATGCCTTCGTCAATAAGCAAAACATGCGTTATTGGTCAGAGTCATTATTGCATCCCGAAAAAATTACGGTTTGGTGCGGTATATGGGCCGGCGGCGTCATTGGGCCGTACTTCTTCCGTGATGATCAAGACCGGCACATTACTGTGAATGCGAATCGCTACCGTTCAATGATAACCGAATATTTTTGGCCCCAATTGGATAATATGGACTTGGAGGACATGTGGTTCCAACAGGACGGCGCCACAAGCCACACAGCGAATGCCACAATCAATTTATTGGAAACCAAGTTTGGTGAACGTGTTATCTCACGAAATGGCCCAGTCGATTGGCCGCCTCGGTCGTGCGATTTGACGCCGTTAGATTATTTCCTGTGGGGCTACGTCAAGTCTATGGTCTGTGCCAACAAGCCAACGACGATTGATGAACTTCGTACGAATATCGAACGTGAAATTGCAGCAGTATCGGCCGATTTATGCTTGAAAACCGTCGAAAATTGGGTTCAGCGTCTGGACTTCTGCAAGCGTGCCCGTGGTGGCCATGCAAAAGAAATTGTGTTCCATACATAATGGCATCGAACGTTCTTTCACAGGAATAAAGAATTTCATTGGTATCAAAAACCGGTTTTGTTTTATTTAAAAAAACTTTTGTAGCGCTGTTATTGAAAACGCCGTCATTTGAAATATGAAATACAACAATTGAAATTTAAAAAACATCAATTGAAATTGGAAATACATCAATTGAAATTTAAAAAACATCAATTGAAATTTGAAATACATCAATTGAAATTTATAAGACCGCAATTAAAATTTTAAAATCTTACACATAAAATCGGTTAATAATATTTAAATTTGATAATTTTTAAATAATTTACAATTGATATGTCATTCATCATTTTCCTTGCGGGAGTTTCTACTAGGTCTGTTTTTTAAATGTCTTTTTGTGCTCGACTTTTTCGAAAATAATATTAAGCTAATAAATAAGCTTAATATTAAAAAGGCCTTGAGCTTGAATAAATTTCAAAACTTGATATTTAAAGAACAGACCTACTAAACACTCCCGCAAGGGAAATGATAAATGTTGACATAGAGCACCGCGAGCTTGAGACAACATTATTGTTGATGGCTGGCTACATCTGTTTTGTTGTTTTTTAATGACAAAACAAAAACAAATCATGCCTGTTTAAAACCTATAGTTTTTTGACATAATAAAAAAGAGTTGTGCATGAAAGTGTTTCCAATGTTAGTGCTTGGTATTCTTCGAACGTATGTAGAAAGGAATTCTCATTAATATGATGAGTATTTCTAAATAAACAGAAATTTGATAATTGATGTCTTTTAAACTTCAATTGATGTCTTTTAAATTTGAATTGATGTATTTCAATTTTCAAATAAAATTTTTAAATTTCAATTTATATTTTACAAAACTAAATTGATATTTGTTAAGCTTCAACTGGAAATGGTGTAGTGTTGAACACTTATAAACAGTAATTACATTTATTACATTTTTCTAAAAAGAACTACACGGATAACGGACAATTAATCATTTGAAAAACGTTGACAGCATCTGTGTACACATCGTGCTGAAGCGAAGCGGAAGAGTGAGAAAAGCGGGAAAAACCCAGAAGACAAAAGGCAGTAGACTGCAAACGAGTTCGAAGAAAATAATTGAGGACGTGAAGAAGGCCGTGGTGATAGCTGACGGCGTGGGAATTTATCATCCAGTGATGGATGAAGCGATGGACGAGGGGATGAAGAAACGTAGGAGAGAGTCCTACGATGCGGAAGAGTACAAAGAGCGATACGAGGCGGGTGTCGTGAAGATCAAGAATCTGGAGGCAATGCTGGAGAAGGCATTGTGCGAGATCGCCAAGCTTAGGAAGATGGTCCGGAAGTCTGAGTCCGGCACCGAAGATGAAGAAGACGAACAGTCCTCTGAGGACTACTCCACATCCGATGAGGGAGAGGAAAGCGAGATGGTGTCCGTGGAGGCCATCAACAACAACAAGGAGGAGTTTCCATCGTTGAGCGAAACGATGTCGAGACCGACAAAGAGGGATTCGGCAGGGCAAGTCGCCACACCTGCCAGAGTAAAGGATGCAGCAGGGCAAGACGCCACACCTGCTCGGGATACGGTAGGGCAAGACGCCACACCTACCTGGACATCAGCAGCGGCCAAGAGGGTCAAGGCAGCAGATGACGACGCAGCAGCTTGGACAACGGTGGTATCAACGGCAGCGGCCAAGAGGGCGAGGACTATGGCGAAGGCTATACCAGCAGCATCAGGTACAGTTGCCGCAAAGGGTGCGGTGGCTGCTGACAAGCCATCTACATCGGCAGCTGCAAAGAAGGCGGCAACGATGTCATCAACTGCGGGAGCAGGTACTACGGCGGCATCAACTGCGAGAGCGGCAACAGCGGCATCGACGAGAGCAGGTACAGCAGCTAGCATGAGGGCAGCTGCAGCAAGGAAGAAGACGGGAAGATCGATCCCGGTCATTACGACCTTCGATATAGACGTCAAATTGATACTGCGGAGCATAAGGAATACGCTGGGGCATGAAAATTTCAGCCTCAGTATCTTAGGTAGAAAGTCTACCAACATTGCCGTGAATTCCCTTCAGGATCACGAGAAGTTAAGGACGCTGTTGGAGGCAATTAGCGTAAGGTTTTACACCCACACTCCTCGGAGTGTGAAGCCATACGTGGTGATAATTAGGCGGCTATCTGACACGTTTGACGTGGAGGATGTGAGGGGGTATTTGGACGGTCTTGGGCTGAAGCTCGAGATCATGGGACTGACGAAAATGGGTGGCGATCGTTGGCTGATAAAGCTATCGAACGAATCCGATTTGGTCAGTTTCCATGAACTGACGAGTATTTTGCATTGCCGTATCAGATTTGAGCGGTTTAAGAGGGGTGGGCCGACGCAGTGTTACAGGTGCCAGCGGTTTGGACATGTGGCCAGGAATTGTAACATGCCATCGAGATGCGTGAAGTGTGCAGGACCGCACGAGTCGGAGGCGTGTACTTTACCCAAGAAGGGTGAAGCTGTGAAGGAGGTGCCGGGGGAGGATGAAATCACCGGGGAGGTGACTATGCAGGCCCCACGCAAGGTAAAATGCGTGAACTGTGATGCTGAGGGTCATACGGCTGGGGCAAGGGATTGCCCCAAGAAGATGGCGATTGCGGCGAAGATGCGTGCAGCGCGGAATGGACCGAGGGTCAGTGGACCAGCGAATGCTCGGGCAACGATGGTGAGAAGACCAGGAGTGTCATATGCGGATGCGGCAGGTGGTACTCCCAGTGTACGGGCGAATTCGGGCCGTGCTACGGCTCCTATGGCGGCTGTTTTTGGAGGTCCTAGGTCTGGGACAGGGACTGATGCGGAAGTTGGTGCGTTGAATGCGGATTGTCGCAGGATGATGGGAGGCAGCGTTTTCGACTGCATGATGAAGGTCCGGAATTTCGCAGGAGGCTATGCGGGAATCCGGGATGAAGCTGGAAGGATGCGGGCCATGGCGGCCTTTATGGAATCTCTGTTTCATTCATGAACAGACGGCTGAAATGTATATTCATCAATGTGAACTCCATCGTTTCAAGGCAGCGGAGGCACTATCTGGAGCTGTTTTTGGCGGAGCACAGACCAGACGTGCTTATGATGGCGGAACATGGACTTGGTGACCGGAATAGACTGGATGTCAGGGGTTATGTGACCCATAGGTGTAATTCGAGCAGTGGTCGCGGTAAGGGGACGGCGATACTGATACGGGACGGGATTCATTGCATCAGGCTTGGAGTGGATACCGGAATTATGCAGAGCACTGCTGTCAGGATCAGCAGGCCGGGTGGCACCGCCATCTCGTTAGTTTGTTTGTATTTGCGTCCCAGCGCAGTACTTTCCGACTCTGACCTACTCACACTTAGTGAGCTGGTGAGAGACGGAGATGTACTGATTGGCGGGGATTTAAATGCTAAGCATCCTGACTGGGGTGGATCGGTGGTTAACACGAATGGACGACGCTTGCGGAATTTCCTATTGGGATGTCCTGATTTGGATGTCTTTTCTGCAGGGGAGCCGACCAGGGTTTCTGGTACTGCAGCATCGTACATCGATATATTTATGGCTTCTCCGGGCATACGTGTGTCTCAGGAGCTGAGGGTTCTGGACTATGAATCGGATCACAGGGCTGTGGAGATTCAAATGGACTGTGGCGAGCTGGTTCGGCGGGAGCGACCGGTGATGTACAATTTTGGGAGGATGAACGTGGACCGGTTCAACTCATTGCTGCGGGGGTCTCTCCCCTCTGCTGCTCTTCCGGTGGATCGTAATGTTACCATTGGCGAAATTGATGACTGCGTTGAGTCTATGGCTGAGTCTTTTCGACAGGCTGTTGATGGTGCTGTGCCGAAGATGACAACTGGGAATGGTGGACTGCCTGACCTCCCCCCCAGGATAAAGGACCTGATTGGACAGAAAAAGAGGCTTCGGAGGACTCTTTGCAGGACGGGGGATTTCTCCCGCATTCCTACTCTCAGGGCTGAGATAAGGCAGCTTAGTCGGATCATCGATGGTGCGATTGCTGAATTTGAGGCTGGTTTCTGGACGGATCGGCTCAATGCTATAAGGGTGGACGGCACTACATTTGCTAAGGTGAAGGCGGCTGGCGGACTACGTCGAAGGGATCCTGTCCCGGATATGTTGGACGAGGGCAATGTGCCCATTATTGAGGAGGTGGGCAAGGCTAATCTCCTTGCGGCGGGATTTTCTGCGGTGCATGGCGTGAATGGTCACTTGAGGACTGGTGACTTTGGTGAACAGATTGCTGCTGAGGCAGCTGATTTGGTGAGCCACATACCACGTGTTGCTTTTGGATCGGGGATCATGGCTGACGGCGCAGTTGGTGCTGGGCGTGTGGATGACCTGATTATCAGGGCTGCGGATGTTGGTGGCGCTCTTAGGAGGCGTCCGCCTAAAAAGTCGTCTGGACTGGACGGCATTCCTGATGTCGCTTTGAAGAGGACTGATTCCTTCGTTTGGACCTTTCTGGCGGTTCTTTTGAACCATTGCGTCAACTTGGGCTACTTCCCTAGGGCCTGGAAGAGGGCGGCGGTAGTGCCTATTCCCAAGCCTGGGACGGATCGGAAGAGGGTCAGTGGATATAGACCAGTTTCACTACTTTCCCCTTTTGGGAAGCTTCTGGAGCTGTTCATTCTGGACCATGTACGGGACCATTTGGCTGACCGCGGCATCTTGCTGGATAACCAGTTTGGTTTTAGAGGGCGGCACTCAACATCACATGCGCTTATGGTGTTTTCTGACCACGTGACTAGGGGTCTGAACAGGAGATACATCACAATAGCTGCTGGCCTGGATTTTGCCAAGGCCTTTGATACGGCTTGGCAAGCGGCGATACTGGTGAAGATGAAGGCGGCTGGTTTTGCTGCTGACGTACTCAGGATGGTTGCTGGCTTTCTGGCGGACAGGACGTTCCGTGTAAGGGTTGGCGACTCCCTCTCTGAGGAGAAGATGGTGACGGCGGGTGTACCGCAGGGCTCACTATTGGGACCTGTCTTGTACAACATCCTTCTCAGCGATATGCCCCTTCCCCCGGGGGGGGATCTGTTGCTGGTTTATGCGGATGACATCCTTATTGCGGCTTCTGGCCCTAGGGCTGTCAACGTCAATCGGAGGCTGAACACTTACCTTGAGACCCTGAGTGGTTTCTTCTCCAAGTGGGCAATTGGGCTAAATGTGGCCAAGTCGAAGGGGATCATCTTCAAGGGGAAGCGCGGGAACCTGTACCCGAACGCCAGGGGCTACATCCCCAGGCTCAGAGTAGGAGATGCGGACATCGGGATTTCAAGGGAGATCAAGTACCTTGGAGTGATGTTCCATGAACGGTTCACCTTCGTGAGCCATGTGGACTACGCTTTGCGGAAGGCAAGATTTGCCTTTTCTGCATACTACAGGCTGTTGGCGAGGGCGAATGGACTGAGTACGGAGGTGCGACTGCTGGTGTACAGGCAGGTTATAAGACCTGTTATGACATATGCTTTCCCGGCCTGGTTTCCCATCTCGTCGTGTCAGATGGAGAGGCTAAGGCAATGGGAGCGGAAGATACTCAGGACCTGTCTGGGACTGAGGATGACGGTGATGGCGGATGGATCTTTTCGCTCGCCCTCCTGTAGGAGGGTATATGATGGTGCTGGTTTTGGGAGGATTGACAGGTTCATGGTGGACTCTGCTCTATCCTTCCTGGGGAAAGCGGCGGGTGTGGGAAATGACCTGGTTAGGGCATGTTTCGACACAACGGATGCGGACAATCTTCTGTCTCGCTGGTTCTTTGGACCAACGGACCTTCTGGCCCTCAGTAATTGGGGCTATCTAGGAGCGGACGGGGATTTGCTTTTTTACCACAGGAGATTCGGTACATTGGGTATCGATGATCCTGTGTATAATACTGCTCAGTAGTATTGTACATGCCAAGGTGGAGACTGGAGATTCTTCGGAATTTCTAGTCTATTGAGTTATGCGATCCAGCTTGCTGGATATATTGTTTTTTATTTTTTATTTAGTTTTTAGGTTGTTATTTAATTTTTAAGTTTCTTTTATTTTTAGGTCGAGATGACAACCGAGGCGTTCTTGTTTTTCTTCAATTTTTCAGGAAATTTATATTTTCAGCGTATATAATTTATATTTAAGACTCGATGTACGTATATAATGTTTTTTATAGGAGGATGGAAGTTTCCGAAGGGCACCCTATGGGTGTGAGGGAAATAGAATAGGTAATGTTAAGTAGTATGTATTGTATACCAGTAGAATGTGTGGAAATATTACAATAAAACCAGTTTAAAAAAAAAAAAAAAAAAAAAAAAAAAACGGACAATTAATCCCACAACATAAATTATATCCTTAATTTTATAAGCTTTAAATCCCGATCATTTATATGGTTTGGACCATAACACAAAATCATAGTGCTTTCTAGCGCACAGCCATTTTTCGAATAGTAAAAAAAGTTCTTAATACACTCCTCATTTATTCAAATTCGGGAAAATATCCCAGAAGTTCGTCGAAATCGTTATTTAAAGAAAGCAAACATTGGATTATGCTAACGAGCTAGATTTATCCTGATAAATATATTGTTTAATTTATCGCTTCTAGTAGCAGCAGCTCGTGGCCGTCGGTGGTGCAATGGTAGTGTGCCCGGCTCTTGTGCATGATAACTTGGATTCGATATCTGCTCTGACCACCTTAAATTTCTCTCGACGACGGTCGCCTCGCTTAGTGACGGCGACACTATCGGGTATTTAGCCATGAATCGCTTCTCAAAATACTGTTCGGCACCGGAAACTAGAACGCGCCCAGTTCACTCTTTGTGAGAAGCTCTTCCCTAATCCATCATGGGATGTGATGGGAAACCATGTATTTATTATTTATTACATGTATTTCAACAATTAGCTCCTTCAAATTTGTCCCACTTTTATCAGTTTCCTTTACCCTTAAGGTTAAACTTTAGGTCAATTAAAATGTAAGATTAAATATTATCGCTTTGTAGTATCGTGTATTTGTGGCAAAAATTAGCATTTACCTTAATGTTGTTGCAGTTAATTCTCCCCCGAAAAATACGACTTTAATTAGCTCGAAAAAATTGCCATCGGGTTAAAGAGAGAAAGTCTTTTAGTCGGTTGTGAGTTCCGTTCTTTCGTTCCATTGATTAAACATGATAATTATACTTTGTTTCATCGTGACTTCCCACTGCACAAAATAACGGGTTTTTCGAAACTTCCCCCCGCTTTTTTTTGCAGTTTATGTTGCATATCCGCCGACGACAACAAAAATCAATTATTTAACCATTCATTACTGCTGCTGCCGCTGCTGCTATTGTTGTTGTCGATGTTACAATTTTGGTTTCATTCTATTTTTTGCACGTGAAATGCTTAAACTCACTCAACTGTGCAACAAAAAGTTGCACAAACCGAACCGAAGAAAAACAAAAAAAAATTAAACCCCGAATGAGATTATAATGCATGAAAGCTTAATACAGCCGAAAGAATAAATACATAGCTCACACGAAATTGTAGAGTGGAAATTGAAGGAATGCACGGATCCGTCCAACCTATACATATGTACATATATGTATGGCAGACAGCCCACCCCATTCATCCATCCTCTTGAGTGGCGGTGATAGCCTCAGCAACGGTGTGAAAACTCAAAACAACAGAGACCTGAAGCCAATGTTTGATAAGAAACAAACAGTCGGGTTTGGCATAAAGTACAAAAAAAAAGTACTTTTTCGTCTCTTGAAAGTTCGACTTAAGTTACAATTACAAAAGCTTAACAATAAATTTTGTAGGAAGGTTACGAGATGTTTCAGCAAGGTGTTTCCCCCAGACCGGTGGTCCCGAATTATTTCCCACTACATCCCATGAATGGATTGTCCTCACAACCAGTTGGCTGTGCCCGTTATAGTTTTATACTCAATGATTGGGACCAACAGTTTTACACCGGTTCCGAACGGTGCTTTTAACAAGCTTTTTCATGGCTTAATAATCGATAGCGTCGCCGCCGTCGAACGAAATGATAGGTGGTCTGAGAAGGGATCGAACCCATGTACCACGTTAGAGCCACGAACACTACCATTGCACCACCGACGACCACAGAGGTCCCGGATGTGGCTTGAAAATGGAGGTACATTAGTACCAGTGGATCCAATTTGTGTTCTGCAAAAAAGTCCTAACATCACTCAAGTTACCGCCCTAAATATCCGTTAGGTCCAAATGAAAGTAAGAGAGCTGGTAGGATATTACGAGATGTTCGGATCTCTTGTACTCCTCTTCGCAGTTCTCACCGTAATTGTGAGCAGAGCAGAGATGTCAAGACTAGGCGTCTGTCTACCTCTCAAACAGCGCCCACTGATCACAGCTACTAGCACATAAGTTTCCTGTCGAGGAATGAATATGAGCTTATTCGAACGATTCAGTTTACAACTTGACAATATATGTCTGGTGGTTCTGCACTTCCTACCTCCAGACAATCTGTCATACACCCGCCTAAAAAATAGATTCCTATCAAATCCCAGTAAGGGATTGGGGAGAGCACCTCACAACCAGTGAGCTGTGTGCATTCTAGTTTTACACTCAATCCCAATTAGTAAGACACCTGGTAGGATATTAGGAAATGTCCGACGCTCTTGTAGTCCTCTTCACAGCTCTTATCGTAATTATCAGCATTGATTCCAAGACAGCTACTAGCACATAAGTTTCCTGTCTAGGAATTGATATGAGCTTTTCCGAACCATTGAGTTCATAACTTGACAGCACATGCCTGGTGATCCGTCTTACGCCCGTCTAAAAAATGGTTTCATATCAAATCCTATTCAGGGATTGGGGAGAGCTTCTCATAACCAGTGAGCTGTGCACGTTCTAGTTTTACACTCAATCCCAATTAGACCGACAGTTTTACACCATTTCCGAATGGTATTTTGGAGATGCTTCTTCGCGGCTGAATACACGTGGTCTGAGCAAAAAATGTGGTTCTCCATTACATCCCTCGAAGGGATTGGGGCAGCTTCTCATAACCAGTGAGCGTTCTAGTTTTATACTCAATGATTGGGACCTACAGTTTTACTCCGCTTCAGAACGGTATTTTTGAGAAGCTTTTTCATGGCTAAATACACGACAATTTCGCCATCACTAAGCGGGGTGGCCGCCATGTAACGTGTTCTGAGCAGAGATCGAACCCACGTACTTATGTACAAGAGTCGTGCACTTTACCATTACACCCCGACGGCCACACGCCTGCTCAGGAGCTTCCATTTTAAGAATGAGCATGCATGTTCAAAGGGTTACACCCAGATGCTCTCGATCCAGTGGAACAGATAAGATCATTCCTAGACGCGCCAGCTCAACCGAAATATCGTTCCCTCAAATGTACCTGTAACCAGACAGCAATATAAGGAGGACATCAAACTCTTTGGTCATCTCATTTAGAGATGTGCGGCAGTTGGAGACCGTGTTTGAACACAATGTTTGAAGATAGTGTTTGACTATCACAGAACTAATTGTTAGAACAGATGTTGCAGCAATCGCAAATTCGGTTGTTGCCACCGAATTGTAATTGCTACAACCGAATTGAGGTTGTTACAGCTGAATTTAGTCTCCACAACTGAAATTTAATTGTAGCAACATCAACTACGTGGTGACAAATCCTAATGCGGTTGTGACAACTCCTACTTTGGAATATGACAACCCCTAGTTCGGATGTGATTGCATCTAGTGTTTTTGTGTCGACCACTAAATTCGGTTGTGGGTACATGATGGTATTTTGGCCCAATCAGAGTGCAGCTTTCTTGGACTAGCATGACCACTGTCTGAAAAACACAAGAGGTCTGGTACACGCAAAGAAAAATTTCGTTTCTCCCAAACAAAATCTCAGATAAATTAATATCGTTTGGGGAATGTAATTGCGGCAAACAAAAATTTGTTGAACCAAACAACTAATGTCCTATGTGATAAATAAATAAAATCGTTAGGTATAACCGAAAACAATATACAAGGTGGTGAAATAGGCACGTGCGAAATTTATAGTGTACAACAATGAATCGCTATACGCCTCAAGCACGATAGTTGTTAATGTGTTTGCCCGCAATAATTGGTCAGTGGAGTCAACTCAACGTGAATTTCAGTGAAAATATCCCGATCGTACAGTGCCCACAGTGCAAACAAGTCGACGTCTGGGGACCCGATTTGCAGAGAGCGGCACAATACAGAACAGCCGAAGCTCCGTAAAGCCACAACTGGCCGTTCGGCAGCAAACATCGACGCAGCACGTGAAAATGTAGTAGAAGATCGCGAAACATCCACAAGAAAACGTGCTCAACAATTGCACATTTTACAGAGTTCCGCGCGACGAACTTTGACATTAGATTTGAAAATGTTCCCATGCAAGATTCAGGTGGCCCAACTGTTGTTACCCTGTGGCGCCCGTTTAGAACACAGGCGTATGTTTTTGTCACTGAAAGTTCAAACGTTCATCTGTCCACAGAGCCATCGTATACAACCAAGAAGCCCGTCGACAAATACCAATAATTTAAATGGATCTTTAAGAAAACATACTTTTTCTAAAATGATAAGCTTTTTTTAGGAAAAAAATTTTTTTAGAAAAAAATATATTTGTAGTTCCTTTTTGTAAGAATATGTATTACATTATCCCGAAAAGGTCCTTTGTAAAAGAGAGGTACTTCCTTTATTAAAAGCTAATGTTTTTTTTTACCATTTTTGAATTTTTTTTTGACAAAGAAGTACTTTTTTTCAGAACAGGTACTTTTTAAAGCAGTGGTACTCCTGTTAGAAAAAGGTTATTTTTTTAGAAAATTTACTTATTTTCAGAAAGGTTGCTATCTCAACAGAAGAAAAGGTATTATTTTATTTTTAAGAAAAGGGAATTTTTGTAAGAAAAACATTTTTTTAATAGGAGGCATTTTTTTGAAAAAACGGGTTTTTTAAGAAATGGGAATTTTTTTTCAATTTTTAAGAGTAGATACTTATCTCAAGAAAAGATATATTGTTTAACAAAAAAGGCACTCTTTAAAGAAAATGTAGTTTGTTAAGAACTGATTTTAAAACAAATTATTTTTTTTTGAGAAAATGCACTTTTTGTTAGAAAACTCTCTTTATTTTTTAAGCAAAGATACTTCTATAAGAAAAGGTATTTGTTTTAAGAAAAGGTACTTTGTTTAAGTATATGAATAGGTATTTTTTTATGAAATTTTACTTTATTTTAGAAAAGGCACTTTTTTAAGAAATTTTTCTTTTTAAACTTCTTTGACTTTGGCTTTTCTAAATTTGCTTTTTATTGGGTTCAAAACTACAATATATACTAAATATTGGTTACAGGCAACACTTAGAAAACTTCCCATTAAACAAGAAATTTCCCAGCATATGTTAGTCTAGACACAAACCAAAGCAAAAGTACCCAATATAGTTGATAATACTGGTTTGTAGCATAATAGTGTTAAAAAAAGTTGTTTAATTTTTTGTATTTAAACCCCATCTCGCAACGTGCGATAAGGAACTTTGTTCCAATAATCAAATTAGTCGCAACCGAAGTTAGAGGTTCGTCACATCGGAAGTAGATATTGCGACAACAGCATTCTAGGTTGTCACGACAAATTCGTGGTTGTTTCACCCGCATTTCAGTTATGGGGACCAAATTCAATCGTCACAAACTCAATTCGGTTGTGGTAATGGCAATTCGGAGGCAACAACCGAATTTAAGATTGTCACAACCTCTTCTAAACAATTAGCTATGGGAGTGTATGGTTCGCGAAGACAATCAAACCTTAACATTAGGATTTAATTGTTTGTTTTTGTTGAAAGGAGACGGAATCAATTCAAGAGACAGTATAGTGTATGTTTATACAAATGGACTTGCCTTCTCTCAAAGAAGAGAAAATCCGATCATAAGATTGATCAACTTTGAGTGGATGCGTGTGTCATGAAGTTTGTAGTCATCATTGTAGATTCTTTCGGATGGTGTGTCCAATACACCTCCAATTCCCATTCGTTATCTGCTTCTGTATGTATTCCTTATTGGTCATGTTCCACAGTTCTGTGTTACTTATGGTATTAGGCCAGAATATTTAGCATATGATTCTGAGGTACTTGTGAATGGATACCTATAGTTTTTGGGTGATATTATACAATAGTCAGTCATGCCTATCCATGATTGGAGTGTGCATAGGTGTCTCAAAGGTGCTTTATTTCTAAAAATCATTCCGTGGCCATAGGAATTGGAGGTTCATCGCGAAAAATGATTTAAGCGGATTGCTAGCGATGCAGACTTTCGCCTGCCCAACAAATCTAGTGGTAATAGGTAATGGATAAACCCCAAGGTCGCGATTGAGGTTGTGTGTCGTGTCTGTAATACAACCCATTGCCATTCTCTGGACCTTTATCATCAGACTAAGGTATACAACGGGTTTTTTGTAGTACCGGCCAAAAATTACAATATTATACACTCCATCGCACTCCGATGGTATTTTCATTGGAATATAAAGCCACTGTAGCTTTATTGCTTCCATCCATACCGTTAGACTTGAAACTGAGCTTCGTTCCAATTATCATACCTAGATATCCTACATTACTTACTTACTTACTTATCCGTTCTCGGACAACCCCGAGGGGTCAGGGACCTTACAAAACGAACATAACATATTTCGCCAACCAGTTCGATCTTTTGCCTTATTTCTCCAGTTGGCAATACCAAGTGTACGCAGGGATTCGTCAACCTGATCCCTCCAGCGGAGTCTTGGTCTTCCTATTTTTCGTCTTGCTTCGAGTTCGGTTTCGAAAACCCTTCGCGCTGGTTCATCTTCATCCATTCTACTGACATGACCTAGACAGCGCAATCGCGTTATCTTGATCCGCTTAACTATGTCAATGTCAGGATAAAGCTCATACAGCTCATGATTCATGCGTCGCCTATACTCGCCGTTGTGCACTATAGGGCCATACATTTTTCAGAGTATTTTAATCTCGAAGACTCCTACAGATGTTTCGTCTGCTTGGGATAGGACCCAGGATTCTGCGCCATAATGCAATACAGGTTGTACGAGAGTCTGGTATAATTGGACCTTTGTTACTCGAGAGAGGGTTTTATCTCTAAAGTGCTTACTTAGCCCAAAATAACATCTATTCGCAAGCACAATTCTCCGCTTGATCTCAAGGCTGACGTTGTTGTTTTTGTTCACCGCAGATCCGAGGTATATAAATTCGTCCATTACCTCGAAATTATAACGGTTATCAACGTTCACGCCTTGGTCTAACCGCGTGGAGGCCCTGTCCGTGGAAACCATTAATTTTGTCTTGTCCTCATTTACCGTCAGACCCACTTTTGCTGACTCCTTCTCAGTTCTCGAAAAAACCGCAGTAACTTGTCTAATTGTGCGCCCATCGATATCTATATCATCATCATACGCGAGCAGCATGTGACTTTTGCTGCTGATGGTTTTATTCATGTTGACTGCAGCTTTTCTCGTAATGATCTCCATTAAGATGTTAAAGAGATCGCACGATAGGGTGTCGCCTTGCCTGAGGCCTCGCTTAGTTTCGAAAGGTTCGGTAATATCCTTACCAACTTTCACTGCGGATTTGGTGTTCGTCAAGGTCATCCTGCAAAGGCGTATGAGTTTTGCAGGAATACCGAGCTCAGATATTGCTTCATAGAGTTTCTCCCGTATCGGACTATCGAAGGCCGCTTTATAATCGATAAATAGATGATAGGTGTCGATTTGTTTTTCATGGGTCTTTTCGTGGATTTGGCGTAGCGTGAAAATCTGGTCAGTTGTCGATTTTCCAGGCCTAAAGCCACACTGGTATGGTCCAATCAGGTCAGCGATAATTGGTTTTAGTCTTTCGCACATTATATTTGATAGAACCTTATATGCTATGGATAAAAGGCTTATTCCACGGTAGTTGGCACAGATACTAGGGTCACCTTTTTAAATATGGGACATAGTACACTGAGACTCCAATCGCCGGGCATGCATTCATCTAACCAAATTTTGCTAATGAGCTGATGCATGCACCTTATCAGCTCATCGCCGCCAGCCTTAAACAGCTCCGCCGGTAATCCATCGGCTCCTGCGGCTTTGTTGTTCTTAAGCCGGGCAATAGCTGTTCTGACCTCGTCTTGGTTAGGAGGGGGCAATCGACGTTGTCATCCATATTGTGATCGATTGTCCCATCGTCATTGGATATCTCAGGTGCTATTAGCGCGGAGAAATGCTCTCTCCATATTCCCACCATGCTCTGCACATCTGCGACGAGATTTCCGTCCTTGTATTTACAGAAGTGGGGCCCTGAACCATGTCCATTAGTTCCGTTTCTAACTTTTTGGTAGAATTTTCGGGCTTCGTTCTTCCTTCTGTATGTCTCTTCTCCCTATACTGCTCAGTTGCAGCTCCCGTTGCAATTGACTGAAGCATTACCATACGTGCAGCGTTCTTTTCGTCATTTGCTATGCGACACTCTTCATCGTACCACGGTTTATTGCGAAGCGGTTTGTCGAAACCAAGTACGGTTGTTGCGGCAGTTTTTATAGAGTCGGAAAGGGGTTTCCACTGCGCATCAGGATCGTCATCGGGAGGGGGTGGGTTCTGTGCCAAAAGTTGCGAGAGCTTCCTTGAGTAGGCTGTGGCTACCTCTGGTAATTGCAGCTTTCCGATGTCCAGCTTCCTCTGCGTCTGGTTTCGTACGATTTTCGTTCTACTTAACCTTGTTCGAACCTTTGCTGCTACCAGGTAGTGATCAGAATCGATGTTAGCTCCTCTGATTACTCGTACGTCCATTACACTGGATAAGTGCCTTCCATCAATTACCACGTGATCAATTTGGTTCTTAGTTCTTTGATCAGGGGATACCCAAGTAGCCTTGTGGATGTCTTTATGCTGGAATCTTGTACCACTAATGACCATGTTTTTTGCCGCGGCAAAGTCAATCAGTCTCATACCGTTGTCGGAACTGTCAGCATGTAGACTGAAATTACCAATAGTTGGGTTAAACACATTCTCCCTTCCTACTTTGGCATTAAAATCTCCTAGTGCAATCTTAATGTCATGGCCAGGGCAGCGGTCATACGTTTGCTCTGCACATCTTCCTCTAGGAGCTCATAGAATATGTCTTTGGCATCATCATCTTTCTCTTCTGTCGGGGCATGCACACAAATTAGAGAAATATAAAAATATTTCGCTTTTATGCGGATTGTGGCTATTCGTTCACTCACAGGATTGAACCTAGAGACTAGATGTCGCAGTCTTTTGCCAACTACAAATCCGCAACCAAATTCATGTTTTTTTTCATGGCAACTGTAGTATATATCGCAGTTTCTTTTTCTTGTGCAACCATGTCCTGTCCATCGCATTTCCTGGATAGCGGTAATGTCAGCCTTATAACTTTCGAGGACATCTGCCAGTTGGATACTTGCACCGGATCTATATAGAGTACTTACATTCCAAGTGCATATCCGTAAATCGTGGTTCTTATAACGTTTGCGGGGGTCGTCAACAAATAGGGGTTGTTTATGTTTTCTTGTTCGTTTACGTATATTCACTGCCATTATGAACGGTGGCGGGAGGCAAACCCAGCCCACTGTGTTTTTGCATTTTACCTACTGTCAGGATATTTGATTGCAGCCGCCCATTATGGATCAGACGCTGACCAGGATGCGATATGTTGAACCTGAATTTTCTTCTTTTAGTTTCTATCCGCCGTTGGCCCGTATGTTTGGCTCATCCGCCTTCTAAGGACAAAAGAATATGCCCGATTGTTTGATGAGCTTCAGTGACATCAGTCACCTACTAAACCTGATTTGATGCTCATTTGTTTCGCCTTCTTACTATAGCTAGCTTTCGGAGGTTTCCGAAAAGCCATTGCCCAGGACATACTGCGTGGAAGTTGTGAGCTGCTTGGACTGCCCAATGAAGGAATCATTTCTGGCCACTCCCAAGTGAATGGCAATCAGAAACTTTCCACCTCCACGGACAGTCCCATGTCCCAGATATCCTACATTATCATTCACTATTCAGCAGTCAATTTTGTCGTTAAAAACATCAACTTGTGCCATCTCTGCGACTGAAACCACCTATGCGGGAAATGATATGGAAGAGAATTTTTGATGCATTATTTGTCAACCATTACATCCGTTGATGGATGAACATTCGAAAAACACCAAATATCGTACAGACAGGGAAGGCACGGACGTGTTTAAGCTACATAGATGAATGGATGACCAGACGCACAGTTTTTTACATTCTTTTGCTCTCATGCAAATACAACACAACTGACCAAATAAATGAATGTTGGCGTTGCCGCTGGTATCGTAGTACGATGATGTGGCTAAAATAATGAAAAAACAAACACTCCAATTGCAAATTCAGTTGAATTGTTCGTTTAACTGTCCCCCCTTTGGTGGATGTGCAGAATTGTGTGTATTGTTTCTTGGTTGGGTTGTTCAATTTGGCTCTGGTATTGTTGCATTGAGTTTGCAATGAGTTCTGCCACTTGTGGATAATTGCAATATTGCCAAAACAACGTTTGTGATTTGGTTGTTTTCTTTTGTGAAAAGAATCCATCAATATTCACTGAAATGCTGGGACACAGTGGTTCTTGTACTGAAAAAATCAAAGTTCCATTAAAAAGTGAACTGACTTATACGTTCATCGGCACAACGAAAATATTCATTACAGCAAAAACATAATAATGCAGCGAAGAGATAAGTTCGTCTTGAATAGTGCAGAGAGCCCTGGGTACGCAATTGCCAGCGCAATTCAATTCAGCCGAAAGAAGCCATAAAGAAAAGAAAGCGGCACACAGGGTTTGTCCTAAGGAGGGTAAAGGAGCGTAAGTCACCTCAGATCAACTATCCGGAAATGCTCTGCAAAATCGTGTTATCCCAATTTTCTATGTTGCAGGCTTTCGACTCATTCGTCGCCCAGCTCATTTTCTGATGATTTTGTTCTTAGAAATATTGAAAATTTCAGGTGGACGAAAGATACCAGTCACAACCTTATGCATTTGAATTTTAATAAGGAATTTGTTACAGTCTTAACCTTAAGGTATTTAACACGTAAAACTTTCGCTGTTTATGGGTTGTCCACGATGATTCGTTAATTGCAAATGTCGACGGATGTTCCTTCTTCAAAACCTTTCGGGCACGCAAAAATATCGTCCTTAAAACAGCTGCACTCATTAGGTAACCTGAAATTGTCATGGGCTATAAGTTCCCATCTCCAATCTTAGCCCTTTGAAACTCTCAAAATCGGATACTTATGTTTTATTCTGCCACGAAACATCTTCTCTAAATGTAAGGGTTTCAAATCGGTTTACAAATATAGGTGCCGTTTAATACATTTAACAATAGTAAACAGATTGTGAGGAATTCTCCTAAAATTTTCCATAAATTTTGGGACGCATTTGCATCCCCTCAACCACTGTCCGCCAACAGTTCCTGTTACTTATTATTCCCTAGTTTCGATTTTGGTTTTTTGCGGTAAAATTCATAGCAGATAAAAACTCTATCCACAATATGCAAGAACGCTGTAATTAGACCATGACTGATGATTTTTAATGACAATGAAAATGTACTCACCAAAAAAAAAGTTGGAGAGAAAACGCAAACAAGCCCTAAAAGGAGGAGGACACGGCGACAAAAAAAAAGTTGACGTGACTTGGCGTGCTTTTTCCCTTCGGCAAGTTGCAACCATAATGCCAGAGAATGTATGGGAAGTTGTAAATGGAATTCCATTTCCATTCTTTGTGAGTCTTTTTTTCCACATCACCAAAACTAGGGGACATCATGTTCTTTTGTCATCTGTATTGTGTGGTTTTTTTCATTTGATAAAATTAAATTCATTAATGATTTATATGGGAAAATTTTTAAAAATTGGTTTAATGAAAATGTTGAGATTTGTAATTGTATTGAACGGCAAAAATTGCCTTAATGAAATTCCAAGAATTCAGATTGTACAAAAAAATGCGTAGAATTATTGTTATTGGGTACCCTATAGAGGAAGTACGATATTGTAGAAAATTTGTCTGCTTGATGGCAACAAATGAAATTTTAGTTATAGTTTTATTTTTATTTAAAAAGTTTGATTTTATTAAAAACATTTTTATCCCCATTATAACTAACCATCTGCAGTTATCATACAGTTAAAGCTAACTAAAAGTTATAGCTTAGGGTGTCCCAAAAAATGTTTCGTTTTCGATTTTCATCGTTGCTCAAACTTGATTGGAAAGCTTATAGGATAAAGTATTTTTGAGATTTTTTTCAGATTTTTCGGAAGAGGTTTAGCGGTCGCACAAGTCAAATTTGCCCCAAAAATCGGGTATTCCGGACGTTTTTTGAATTTTACTTCAAACTCGGTCAATAACCACGATTTTCTTAGTTTGTATGTCAAAAAGAGTTACAAAGAGTTACACGCAGAAAAACGGCCCAGCAGCATATTGCAGGAAACATATATATGTTTGAAAGCAATCATATATATGGTTGTTGCAATATGTTGCCGGGGTAATTTTTTGCTACGTGTAATTCTTTGTCGGTACTTAGCGCATGTAGATTTTTTCAATAATACAATGTTTAAAGCAAATCCGATGAAAACAGCAGTTTACAATATTATTAGGTTCATACAATGGGTAAACAGTATTAAAGTGGCATAACCCTGGAACAGTAACTCCAAATTCTAAATTTCTTTTACAGAATTGCTTAGAATTTACCCATCTTTTAAAGTACATCATTAGTATTTTAAATTTTCATAGAAATTTAAAGCAAATCCGATGCAAAAATAGCAAACAGATTATAATATTATTAGTTTCATACAATGGGTAAGAGGCTTTAAAATGGCATAACTCTCGAACAGTAACCTCAAATTCAAAATTTTACATTCACAAAATATGCTTCAAATTTATACGTCTTTTAAAGTGCATCATTAGTTTTTTAAATTTTCATAGGAATTTTTAAATATATAAAGCGTTAATAACAAAATTTACCCAAATTTTACGACAAAACTTAATACGTGGTACCCTATTGAGGAAAATCATTGCCAAAACTGGTGGTTTATGCATATAAAGGGGTTTTAACAGAGACGCTACAAAAGTAAATCGATATGGACAGCAAACGACGCCATATTTTTTCCCGCTCTTTTGACATTTCTCTTCAGTAAGGTTTGCCATTTCATCATGGAAAGATATACGAGCCAACAACGAGTCATTATTAAAATTTACTACCGAAATTTGGAGTCAGTGGCCTCAACTTTAAGAGCGCTACGTCCAATTTATGGTCGTCATAATCGTCCTACCAGATCAACAATTGAGCGTATAGTGGAAAAATTTGAATCCACAGGCACAGTACAAAATTTTTCCGTGCCAGTGAGACAAAGAAGTGCCCGTAGTGTCGAGAATATTGCTGCCGCTGAGGCTTCAGTTCAAGAAAGCCCAAATGTGTCTCTCACACGTCGTTCTCAAGCGTTGGGCATCTCTGTGACGTCGTTGTGGCGAATTTTCCGAAAAGATCTTGGCCTACATCCTTACAAGATCAAATTGACGCAAGAACTGAAGCCGCTTGACCACCATAAGCGTCCTATGTTCGTGAATTGGGCTGAGCAACAACTTGAAAATGATTCGGATTTTCATCGGAAAATCATCTTCAGCGATGAGGCTCATTTCTGGCTGAATGGCTTCGTCAATAAGCAAACTATGCGTTATTGGTCAGACAGCAATCCACACGTAATCCATGAGTCATCATTGCATCCCGAAAAAATTACGGTTTGGTGCGGTTTATGGGCCGGCGGCGTCATTGGGCCGTTCTTCTTCTGCGATGATCAAGACCGGAACATTACTGTGAATGCGAATCGCTACCGTTCAATGATAACCGAATATTTTTGGCCCCAATTGGAGAATATGGACTTGGAGGACATGTGGTTCCAATAGGACGGCGCCACAAGCCACACAGCGAATGCCACAATCAATTTATTGGAAACCAAGTTTGGTGAACGTGTTATCTCACGAAATGGCCCAGTGGATTGGCCGCCTCGGTCGTGCGATTTGACGCCGTTAGAGTATTTCCTGTGGGGCTACGTCAAGTCTATGGTCTATGCCAACAACCCAGCGACGATTGATGAACTTCGTACGAATATCGAACGTGAAATTGCAGCAGTATCGGCCGATTTATGCTTGAAAATCGTCGAAAATTGGGTTCAGCGTCTGGACTTGTGCAAGCGTGCCCGTGGTGGCCATGCAAAAGAAATCGAGTTCCATACATAATGGCATCGAACGTACATTCACAGGAATAAAGAATTTCATTGGTATCTAAAACCGGTTTTGTTTTATTTAAAAAAAAACTTTTGTAGCGCTCTTATTGAAAAACCCGATACAATAAAAATTTGTACGTTTAGCTTCAAAAATATTGACTTACAAACTAAGAAATTCGTGGTTATTGACTGAGTTTTAAGTAAAATTCAAAAAACGACCGGAATACCCGAGTTTTGGGGGAAATTCAACTTGCGCTACCTCTAAACCACTTCCGAAAAATCTGAAAAAATTCTCAAAAATACTTTACCCTATAAGCTTTCAAATAATGCTTGAGAACAACCAGGTTCTAACTAACAATTTTTGATAAAATTGTCCGAATATTGCATCGTACTAACTTGGGTATGCTCTTTCGATTTCGGCTATCGCCATAAAGATATCTCTTAACGTTTACGAGATACCCAATGCAATAAACTTCTGACTACATGTGCCTTGTGTTCCAAAACGACTTGAAAAATGTTTGAGTTAGAACTTTGTTTAACAAAATATTGTATATGAACTTTGTAGCACAACATTATTTCGTTGCATTAGTCAAAATCAACTTTGTTGATTAACATTAACCGTGTTTTGGTTACACCGATTGCTTATTTATTCGCTTGTTTTGTATGAAGCACTTAGCGAAGACTTGGTGAGAACGTAGCGACGAGAATCATTTTCTCTATGTTTAAAGAAATTTTTTTCTGACATCTTTTACCCTTACTGATTTTTTTTGAATAAAATGACTTATCGCTCAATTGCCGTTTTCTTTGCAACTTAGCAAGCGACAATCGCTTGCTTGTAACCAAAACACGACTATTGTCCCGTTTGTATTTAGGCCTGTCAGCAACAATTTGGACAAATTTTTACTGGATGTTGTCTGTTTACATCAAAAAGCCAGTAAAGCCGAGTACTAGGATGGGTCACATGAAAAATATTGAGCAAAATTAATTTGTTTCGCTGTGAAATGGGCCAGCAACATACATATCAGTGGTGACGACCATATTTTTCTCTGTTTTTAAGTTTCTTTTATACTAAAAATGTATTTTGGTTCTGAAATTGAGCGACGGTAGACAACACTGATCATAACTTCTTTCAATTTAATTAGTCGTTGCATTTTTCTTAGCAACATTAAAATGTTGCTCAATACATGTTGATGATATTTTGTGTGAACAACTTAGTACAAGGTGCTTTTTAATGGTCCAGGCCGATGTTTTTTGACACCCATTTCTGTTTGGTTGACGTTTGTCAGTTTGTATTTGACAGCTGTGCAGAGCATTCGATATCAATTTATTATGGAGCATCTAACGCACCAACAACGTGCTGAAGCTATTAAAACATTTTATATAAATAATTGTTCAATAGTAAAAACGCAAAGAATTATGCGGAATAGTGTGGTTTAAATAATGTGCCAAGCAAGTCAACCATTCAATGTATTGTATAGAATTTTGTAACCTTGTATACATTGGGAGATAAACTGAGGTCTGGCCGAACTCGTAGCGTAAGTACGGCACAAAATATTGCTGCAGTGAAAAGCAATGTTAACGAAAGACCAGACACGTCAGTTACACACTGAAAAAACGGCCTCTGTAACATATTCTCCCAACTATAGTCTGCAGGAAACATGTTTACTGACAAATATGTATGGTTTTAAGTGGAAACATATGCGTGCTTCATCCCAAACATCCATATACTTACGTGGAAACATATGCGTATTTTCTCCCAAACATAATAATATTTAGAAACGAATTATTCTTTCTTTATTTATTTATTATTATTAAAATAAATAATTAATACAAAAAATTAAAACATTTAAAATAACCCGTTTTACATTAACTTGCTGAATGCATTACTTTTTTATAAAATGAGAATCTGCTGCTCTTTTGCTTTTCCTTTCTTTGTTGTCTCTCACGTTTTTGTTTTCAGAAGCTTTCAACTATGCGTTGGTACACAAATAATATACACTCCGGTTCACTTATTTAAAGGCACTAAAAATTCCATATTCAGCAGCCTGTATCTTTTGCAATTTGTAACCGATTGCAGAATTTTAAAATGGAAATGGATGCTACACGCAAAGAAAAAACTCGTTCCTCCCAAACAAAATCTCAGATAACTGAAGTTCGTTTGGGGACTCTAGTTGGGAGAAACGAACTTCTGTTAAGCCATACATGTCATTTCGTTTGGGAGAACCGAAAAATGTTTGCAGCAAACGAGTTATGAAAAACATAAGCTGAAAAAACGTTTGCGAGAAACGAAAAGCGGTTACGCCAATTGTTCCTTCGGTTACAGCAACAGAGTTGTAGTTGATCCTAACTAAAAAAAACGTTTGCAAGAACTGAAAAACGTTTGCAGTAAACGAGTTATGGAAAATTAAAGCTGCAAAATCGTTTGTGATAAACGAAAAACGGTTCCACCAACTGTTTCTTCGGTTACAGCAACCGAGTTGTAGTTACAGCAACCGAGTTGTAGTTGTAGTTACTCTACTCAGTACAACATTACTTGTGCATTAAAATTCATATTTATGGTTTCCATAAGCTCTTTTTTTTGTGTAAATTCCTAACTTTAATGATTTTGGTTTTACCCATAAAGTTTGTTTTAAAAAAAGTTGGAATATTTGTCTATCTTTTCAGTGTCTACTAACACGTCTGTCTCGCCTTGCATTCAAATAACAACTAAAAGCGCAGCAAATTACAACGCGTCAGTTGTCCATCCAAGATAATATTGACAAGGCAAAAGCCTTTTATGTGTATGCGTGAGTGTGTATGTCAAACGAGTGGACTGTGTATACAGTCGACAGAATGAGAGAAATTTACGTTCTTCGTAATCTGTGCTCTCATTAGAAAAATGGATAATTTCAGTTATCGCAAACGGTTTTTAACTTGCGACAAATGTAATTTTGTACGCGTTTAATGCAGATCTCGTTTGCAACAACATGATTCACATTGGCGATATATTTATGAGTTTATTTGGGAAAACTTCATAAACGGTTGCGATTAATAAATAAATACAAATCAATCAAAGTATTGTTGTGGCAACCGAGCAATAAACGTTTGTTTTTCTTTGCGTGTAGACATCTTGAGATATTAACAAAATCATGACAATAGTGGTTTCTTAACTGAAGAACTTTTTTCGAGCAATTTATAAAAAAAGGCCAAAAATGTGATATTTTTTCTGGTTCACTTGAATAAAGGTACTTTATTATTTTTTTATTATTTTTAAAGTAAGCGATGGTTTTTTGTAGGGAGCTTTTGTTTACTACAATTTATTACATCTTAATCATTTTACGAGTCAAAATGGCAAAACAAAAAATTTTAAATCTATCGGAAAAAACTAAAATCGATGTTTACCGTTCTGAAGGATATTCTAAACGCGCAATAGCTAAAAAATTGGACGTAGCCCAACAGTTGTCGACAATTACATCAAGGACCCCGAGGGCATGGAAAAAATTTTAAAGGAAGGGTTTCATTGTCTTTATCGACGTATGAGAAAAAAATCATCAGAATTGCTTCTATCCTTGTCAAAAGTAAGAGCTCAAGATGGAGTGGAAGCGAGCAAGTCATCAGTACGCAGAGTAATTAAGAGCTGTGAGTATCTTAAATACCTGAAATCACAAAAAAAAGCGCCACTTAATGCTCCTCGTAAGGAAAAGCGCCTCCAATTCACACGAGACTGCATGGCATGGGATGTGCAGCCAAGAGGTCATTTAAATGACTGGAGAACCGTTGTATTTACGGATGAGAAGAAGTTTAATTTGGATGCGTTTGATGGCTACAACTATTATTTCTATGATCTGCGCAAAGAAAAGCGGTTTTTGAACCGACATCACAGCCGAGAGGGCGGCGTTATGGTGTGGGAATTTCAAAAATGACTATATAAAACGTTAAGGGAATCGGCTTTTCCGAAGTTCAGTGAACTACTTGGTCCCATATCTTGGATATTGCAACAGGATAATGCCCCTATACACAACGCCAGAGTAGTAAAGGAGTTCATTGCAAGCCAAAATGTTAATATTCTTGACTGTCTGTCCACCCTAATCGCCAGATCTAAACATTATCGAAAATGTCTGGGGTTGGTTAATTGGTAAGGTCTATGAAGGAGGTACAAAATTGATAACAAGCAGTCACTAATTCAGGCCATTAAGGATGCCTGGAATCAAATTTCAGTGGATTACATAAATTCTCTTTATCTCTCAAAGAAAACCCGTATATTTTAAGTTATTAAAATCAAAGGGGGCTGTACCCATTACTAATAGTTCTTAAATAAAGTAAAATAAATTAAAAAAAAAACAAAAAAAACAGTTTTTCATTAAAATTATTTAAAGTGCCTTTATTCAAGTGAACCCAAAAAAAATAGAACACTTTTTGACTTTTTTTATAAATTGCTCAAAAAAGTTCTTTAGCTAAGAAACCACTATTGTCATGATTTGTTTTATATCTCAAGATGTCTAGCATCCATTTCCATTTTAAAATTCTGCAATCGGTTACAAATTGCAAAAGATACAGGCTGCTGAATATAAAAATTTTAGTGCATTTATTTAAATGAACCGGAGTGTATTTATATACAACTCCAGTTCATGCAAGCCAAGCGTGGATTTTTTATTTGACAATAACAAATGGGCCGCCATTCCGATTTTTTCAGTAAAGGCTCGGGCAGAAAAACGGATTCACGTTGTTGCCCTTTCCAGTTTCTTTCCTCAACATCGTTTCTCACTTTGGTAGCACACATAAACATATACGAACACATGCACAACAACCAAAGTATCATCACGAACCATTTAACCGTCCGAGCCTTCGTTTATTCTTTTTTTGATATCCTCTGTCCGATGAACAATTGACGACTGAATACATGAAACTAAAACGCAATAAATCAGGCAAAATAAGAAACACTTCATCTGCAATTTACACGTAAATTCAGGAATATTTATGAATCACTGACTGAGAGAATAATGCAAAAATGACGATCCACACTTACAAGGTAGACTCTCCCGTTGTTCCTCTTTATTCTCTTGCTCTCGAGAGAGCATACACAGTGCAACAAACACAGCTGTATTTGTATCACAAACACAGTTATATTTGGGTCCCAAACACATATCACAACATATTAATCATTGTGTCTCAAACATGTAATATTGAATAGCAAACACAATTTGTTTGGGCACAAGTATATTATATTTGCTACAAGCTCCAATCACACGTTATATTTGCATCCAAACAACAAAAAACGACAGATTCTTCAGCGTGTGTATATTCATTTTCCTCGACAATATTTGCTGCTTTGGGGTGGATTAAAAAAATCTTTCTTCACGAATTTTGCGGCTCTAGGAGTTCAACAACCACTATAATACAATTCTCAATATTTCTCCCATTCCAAGGGCAACCAACAACAGCTGACGTCAACTAGAAAATACAGTCAAGATTTCGAGTCTCTGTTCAGTGGATTTCTGATAGTGGGGACGGGACGTTTAATCGTGTACCAGGACTTAAAAAAATGCTAGATAAAATCAGCTATAGAAGCTCCTGTTCTACACCCACAGAACTAATTGCAGAAAAAGAGGTTGGAGCAACCGTAAATTCGGTTGTTGCCACTGAATTGCAGTTGCCACAACCGAATTGAGGTTGTCACGAATCAATTTAATTCCTTCAACTGAAATTAGGTTGAAACAAGTTCTAATAAAATGCGACAACCTCTGATGCGGTTGTGACAAACTTCAATTATAATGTGGTGACATCTAATGTTATTGTGACAACCTCTAAATTCGGTTACGGCACATTCGGTTATGTTTTCTATGGGTGTAAAGACATACTTATATGTTATTATCAGTTTTACTTGAGATTACCTTGAATTTATTGGGTCTTGTGTTTAACACAGAACGGCTCTTTAAATACGTATCTACCATCTATGCAGGTAAAAGGCTGCGATGAAATATATTGTCAAAAGTGTTTTCCTTAATGTACATCGCTTAATCTAAGCAACCTCCTTAGTTCATAACAAGTGCTTTAGAAAATGACAAATATTAAATAAAACAGGCCTACCATGTAGTTCATGGCAAATCCACATACTAAGCTCCTAATTTATGACATACAAGGAATTAAACCATTTTTATTCTTGATATGATCTTTGAAGGGTGTACGTTATTTCGTTGCATATCAATACAATGCCAATGTTATCAATCTCATTCAACTTTACAGTAAAAACAAGATATTTCCGCCTTTAATTCTGAGAACAAGAAGATCCCCTTTTTGGAAATTGTTTAAACAATTGCCTGGCATATAACACAACTATTCAACGAACCGTAGTCAGAAAAGATAAAACGAAATCCACAAAGAAACACAACAATTTAAATCTTTTCTTAAGAAGGGGAATTTGTCTATTAGAGTTCCATTGAAATTTCCGCCGCCACAAAATGCCATTAATTAATTTCATCGCTGTGTTCGCCAATCAGACTTGGTTGCTCTATTTATTCCATAGTTGAAAAACGGTTTTTATTAAAATAAAATTTGTTAAATCCCAAAAATCCTCCACAGCTTTGTGAGATTTTTATAGGCTCATTCCATATGTTCAATAAATCACTTATGGAATGGTATAGAACAAAAAAGTTTTATTTTATCTGACCATCGTTATTTGACTATTTTTTCTATGAATTTTATTATTTTTGTTGTTTTATTTTTTTGTTTTATGAAAGTAATAATATTTAACTGGAAATTCCATACGATTAAAATGACTCCTTTAACTTTTTGATGGAATTTTGTTTGAGGTCGGTTCAGATCGGATCGGGTTCTTTGTTCATTTTGAATGCGTTTTTTGTGATAAAATTTCAGATTCTATTGAAATAGTTAAGGGTGTTTTATTGTTTTTCTTAGAAATATTTTTCATAGCGAAATATAAAAAATTGTATTTTGCTGCCAATAAATAAATAGCAAACATTGTGGTTTAAATTAATTATTATTATATCAAATGTTTAACGATATTTTTAAACGATGTGTATATAAAATTTTAATTCGAAATGAGAAAAGTTTGTGCCCCCAGTAACGTTTGACTAATTTCAAACAAATTAATGCTTCTAAATGCCCAGCAAAAATAGTGTGACCCAATATGTAGAAGTACATTAGGGTGTACTGAAATCCAGGTTTTCAAACATAACTGCGTTTCAAAATTTAAAAACTTGTCCATTTCTGTAAAGGCATTTGCAGGCATCACGAACTTGACTGATTTCTCCTTCTTCAGATCTTTCACGTCATTTCGCAGGTCTTTCATCTCTTGCCGCAATGTAGTGTTTGAATAGAGCTGTCTTCAACGTCACTAGAACCGCATTTCTTATGTTTTTAACATTTAAAAGCAAATCAACAATTTCTTTTGATTCTTTACGAACACTGTGTTTTGATTTGTACGGCACTTTATATTATATTTTAATTTTATATTTTCAATTTCACTTTATCCTTTTTTATATTATTTTTTTCAATTACTTACTTTTTTCACTTTAACTTTTACTTTTTTTCACTTTAACACTTTCACCACTTTTCTTATCAACATCTACCACAAGACTGAGAACATTAACAAATAAAGCAAAATGCTCGCGATCGAATAACGGCGCATCATATACAAAAACACAAAAAAAAACTATTGCGCGCACAAGTGGTTACTATGTAATGCGTTTTGCTTTAACAAACAAAACAAAACCCACGCGTTAATATGACGGCGCATCATATACAAAAATACAAAAACAAAATGTTTGTGAAAAGTTGTAGAAATTTGTTCATAGTAAGCTTATTCTCCAATTTAGTTACATAACACTTAGGGAATGGTTTGTTGGGAAGTTCTACAACAGTTGCACAACTGTAGTAGATTTTTTTCCAGACAAAAGTGTTGTATGGTAGTACATCTTTTGCAGATATGTTTTTGCGGTGTACTAAGCGATCAGCTGATACCAATTGTTTACCATTTAATCAGCTGTAGTATTTCACATCATTTCAGATTGTAGCAAGGCGTAGTGAAGAAGGTGGTTGCACCAACACAGCTTATCGAGTTTATTTTTATTCGCCTCACAATTACAGTAATCAAAAACTGAAAACCGGTCCACCGGTGGGGTAGAAGAAATAATTTTAAGCTAAAAATGTAAGATACAAAAGATTGGGTAAAATTTGGTGTTAAGAGTTATGGGCCCCCAAAGTTAGAATATACGGGGGGACAATACGTTTTGAGACAATATAAGACAAAATTAACAAAACAAATGAAATGAAAATTTTCCATAACTCGCTTTGTTATCGAAATATCGGCCGTTCAAATTTTGAAAAATTATCGAAAATAATTTTTACATTTTCCCAAAATTCAAAAAATCCAGAAATGCAAATTAAGGAACAGAGGTATTTCTCTCCCTGGTCCATGAGCAAGGCGCACTTCTCGAAATACAAAATAATCGTTGACAAAAAAATAGTGCGAAAAAAAACGACCCGTTATCCGGATTTTGGAGACCCATAACTACTAAAATAGGGAACGGACTATCACTTAACCCACTTAAAACCGAGCTTATCTTGTTCTCTCGGAAATATAAAATACCCGCCTTTGAACTGCCGTCAGTTAATACGGTGCAATTACAGTTGACGGAAAAGGTCAAGTATCTGGGAATAATTCTCGACAGAAAACTGTCTTGGAAACCGAACGTGGAGGAGAGGGTGAAAAAGGTGTCTGTTGCTCTTTACTGCTGTAAAGGGGCGATAGGAAAACGCTGGGGACTGTCTCCTAAGATCACCATGTCTCCTAAGATCACCATTGTGATACCTGCAATTTCCTCTATAGCAACTATTGACTAATCGTCTAGCCAATTTGTCCTTTCAATGAATTTGTCTAAAAGACCTACAGGTATATCCTGTAGGGCTACGGTGCTAACTAAATGTGTTCTGAATATCCTACTTCTCAGTCCTGCCAGAGCAGGGCAATCCACGAGAAGGTGTTTCGTCGCTTTCCTCTTCCATACAGGGAGTGGAGTTTCTATGTCCCCATCTAAGGGAGTGTTTTCCTAAAAGACAATGTCCCGTAAGTGTTCCTATCATTGTGGATAACCTGCCTTTCGGCAAGTTAAGTAGTTGCCTAGTCCTCTTTCTCTCCACCTGTGGCCAGAGGACCCTGGCTTGTTTACAAGTTGAAGTAAGTCTCCACTTGTCCTTGAACATATTATCGGCCCACTGCCTGACCTGCAAACGGCAGGTACAGATTGGCATACTAACACCTTCATTTGCCGGAAGAACCTGTGCCGTAATGCCTTGTCTAGCTAACGAATCCGCTACGCAATTGCCTGGAATGTCGCCGTGTCCCGGTACCCTGATGAGCCTGATGTCAAAATACTCTGCCATCACCCTAAGTGATGAGTGGCATTCTTTCACCGTCAGGGACCTAGCAAACATGGCTTCCGGGGATTTTATGGCAGCCTGGCTGTCTGTGTAGATACATATTCTCCGGAGGGTTGTGACACTACTTTTCAGTAGTTCAGCAACCTCCAGTATGGCATTAATTTCCGCCTGAAATACACAACAGTGATCAGGCAGCTTGAAGGAGATATTTACATTTAGGTCCGGTGAATGGACCCCATAGCCTACTTGCTCGTCCAACTTTGATCCATCCGTGAAAAATCTGATACTACTACCTTCCAGTGACTTTTCCCAGGTATTCCTGTTCGGAATATAAGTCCTTAGATTTGTCGCGGGTAGAGTTGATCCGGTATAGTAATTCACTGTGTCCGGAATGCCCCGTTATCAAAACGCCACAATCAATCTCTGATTCTCACCAGGGATGTAGCGGCTGCCGATTCAGCCATGATATCAGGAGTACAGATGTTCAGGATAGCACTAAGTGCAGTGCCTGACGTCGCGCCCATTGCTCTACTAACGCTAATCAGTGCTGAGTGAACCAACCTAGCAACTGTCAAATTCATGTGTATTTTGTACATGCTTGTTTACTTTTATTGTTGGTATACATACATGCAGAGTTTGACACAACGTCGGTACGAAATAAAAACCACATGCCTGTTGTTTTTGCCCACAATTACAACAACGCCTAATGCTTCCACTTGATATAAATACACTTTGATCTAGTGCCACCACCTTCTTCAATACGCCTTGGACTGTAGTATATGCATTTACGACAGGCTGTTCACATATGTGCTATTGGAGGTCTTATATTTTCTTACAACCTACAACCTTAGTACACCTTGTGAATTCCCTAATTGTTTAATAGTCTGTTGTATGTCCTAAGCGCAATAGACAGTATCAACCAAAATTAAAATTGAAAAATGAATAAAGAATTGCTAGGAAAAACTGGATATCATAAAATATCTTTCAAAGGATTTTACTAAATTGGTTTTGTTTGAGCAACAATATGAAATGCATCATGATACTGATAGTAAATGATTACAATTTAACATAATTTTTTGTCATTTAATCGAAGTGTCCCATAAATTAGCAAAATTTCTACCCAATTACTCTGAAATATTATCAACAAAATAGTTGAAATTTAAATATATAATTGCTTGTAAAATACATATGTATAAGTAGATATATATTTTAGTGACGACATGCATCACATATTTATTATATCAGCTTAAAGTGGGAGTGGTTTTAGCCCACTTTCACTTGCAACCAACAGATTATCATAGTTACACAATATATGGGCGATAGATACCAAAATTGTGAAGGGACAAAAAAATGATTTTGTAATGCGATTTTGTGCTTTTACTTTTCAACAAGAATACAAACAGCAAAATGATGTTGTATATACAGAACATGCAACATATTCAACCACATTATGCCACAGTATATAGAGCAATATGTTGCAAAAGTTCTACAATGAAACAAAAAAAAAAGAAACAAGCCGAAATTTTATACATGACACCAAACCAAACCCAGCCAGCCAGTAAAATTTCAACTCCTACTCCTACTCTTACTCCCACTGCATGATTATGTGACCAACCCATGTATAAGAAACCAACCTTTCAACCATCCATCCATCCACCCATCCATCCTTCCCTATGCCAAGGCGGAAAGTTGTTATTTACCACATTGGCGGCCAGCAATTATGCTCACTCACTGCGCCTGAGCAGTTCCCAGATGTTCAGCATAATCATACATAAACCATGTCTGTAATGCCGCCACACACTCCCCTAGTTTGTTGGGGGAGTAGGAGGGAACGAGTCTGAAATACACAATTCCCCAAGTCGTCGTTCCAAGGGAACATGCCACTACAACTCCACAGCTCCCTCGATATTCCGCCCAGACAGCCAGAATTTTGTGGAATCTTGTTATATGCCACAAAATCATGGTCATGACCAAACTCTGGAAAATTATCACAAGAGAGAACTGGCGATATGGCGCGTTATATCGCTCCGTTCGGTTGGTGGGAGTTGGCTCCAACTCCCCCACTTAATACTCTGCCACCTATGTATGTTGTTGGCCCTGTGAGCCATCAATCCCCTCCCTATCATCACCATATCCATTCATTGAGTTGCAGCATAACTTTTGTTTATGCTTTTCGCTCTGTTTCGCCTGTCCGTCTTTCTTCTTTCGTTTCAGTGTCAGCAAATGTTTTGTCCATCTATCTGTATCTAGGAGTGTAAGAGAATCTGGGTGTATTTCGATGTATCCATATCCGTATTCATTGCTATGTGAAGTTACGTGTTACGTTGTTATTCCAGTTGCAGTGGAGAGAGGGGCAAAAACTTTCCATGTTCTTGATCATGAAATTTCTATGCTACTGGGCCTTGAAAATATTTTCGTAACAACTGAAAATAATGAAAAATAACCAAGAGCGCACAGTAGATAAAAACCCATTAAAGTTGGTGCAAACGAACTAAAATGTATATTTTGATTGCATTAAATATTTGTGATGTTCGTAATTAAATACACGCTGAAAAATCTATCTTTTTTGGATGTTTGGAGGCAAATATAACGTGTTTGTTGCTTGTTCGCAAATATACTATACTTGCGCCCAAACAAACTGTGTTTGCTATTCAATATAACATGTTTGAGACACAATGATTAATAGGTTTTAAAGTATGGGTTTGAGACGCAAATGTGTTTTTTTTTGTCGAAAACGGCTGTAAACAAATACGAGACAGAAAACAAAGAAGCAAAAAAGCAGCAGATCTTCAATTCACGAAAACAGTGCTTGCAAACATGTACATATTACCTGCAATATGCTGCTGTGGCCGATATATTTCAGCGTGTATGTAAAGTATATTAGTCGAGGAGATGTAAATTAATGACGCCGTTATTGCACCATTATCTTTTAATTGTTTCATATCGTGAAAGGAAAAGTTTTGCCACACGAATGACTCTCTCTATCTTGTACAGATTCCTCGCTCCAATGACAGTGCTGTCTTTATGACGAATATGATTCATTACTGGCGATGGATGTGTTTAATTGTAGCAATGAATGTAATTAATAAATGTGTTTAACAAATTCGAACGATAACGTTTTCATTAACTAAAAAAGTTTTGTCATTGTAACGAATATTTGTGTCACTGATTCAATTAATATGATTTATTTTTACGATGAATTCATCTTATTGCTTCAACGAATACGTTTCAGTGATGTGATATAAACTGACGCATCCATAAAAGAATGAGGTATGAGCAGTAACCCAAGCACGTCTTTTGACTATTTTATAAATAATTTCGACGAAAAAACAATTTTTCTAATTTTTAGTTTGATAAATAATTATTTATTATTTTAGTATTTATTCCCTCCAATTTACAATCATTTGCAAAAAAATCAAAAAAGATCCTTGTGCATTTATAGTAACACAAATTGGTGTCGTCGCTTTCACGACTGATTCGTTGTAGCAACGTACTCCTTTCGTGAACTTGAAAAATTTAACAAAACAATACAAAAAATAAATATAACATTGATAACAGTACGATTTCATCCAAAATAGCCACAGTTTAACTCCCAAATACTTTACAATTTTTTGATTTAAATCAATTGCTTCTAAAACGCATAATTAATAAATTCGTTGCTGAAGCAAACGCAAAATAACGGTTAAAAAAGTCCTCCAGGACGTGCTGAAAATGCAGCAATAAAAATCTGTTGCATATACAAAACTTTGTTTGTTGCAACAATGTAAACTTACTCACTCAGAAATAGTTTATCAGTCATCGAATGTCCTTGCTCCGCATCGTTAGTATCAGTTCTAATGTCTTGGCCGACATAATCGATCTGTTTTGATTTGAGCTCGGAATATAGTTCAGATAGGTTCTAGTTCATTCAAGTTCAAATTTCGGAACATTTCATAATGGGTATTTATTCTTCGGATCATTTGTCTCTCGAGGTCTTCCAGGGATGCTAACCCACATTGAAAGCATACTTTCGGTGTTGTTCGTTACTAAAACAAATATTTTCATTGAAATTCAGGTAACGTACAGATTTAACGCTGCAATGAATATGATTCCAGTAATTGAAAATGTTCCGTCACTGTGACGAATATGTCTAGTTTCTGCAATTAATACAATTCATTGATGAGATGAATACATTTCATTGATGCGTTAATTACAAAAATACCCACAAAATCACCATTGAATGCCACCAAAAAGGCTCTAACCCAACAAAAAAAACTGTAACCCAAATGATGTAACATTCCCCTCTTTTGCCAAAAAAAATATAAAACACTTGATTGCATACAAATCATTTTTGTTGCATAAACGAGTTCTTTCTTGCGGCAACGCAATCATTATTAAAAAAATATAAATGGTTGCCCATTACATCCCGTGAAGTACTTGGGGAGAGCTTCTCTCAACCAGCGAGCTGTGGGCTTTCTAGTTTTATACTCACTGATTGGGACCTACAGTTTTTACACCAACTCCGAACGGTATTTTTGAGAAGCTTTTTCATGGCTAAATACTCGATAGTGTCGCCGTCACTATGCGAGGTGGCCGCCGTCGAAAGAAATTTTAAGGTGGTCAGAGCAGGGATCGAACCTAGGATCTCATGTACAAGAGGCGCGCACACTAACTATAGCATCACCGACAGCCAATCATTATTATCTTTAAATAATAATAATTTAAAACTCTAAAACTTAACAATATTACTAGTTAGTCCTTTCTCTCCAAAATTCACAATTAATTTATTCGTTGCACCGACGAAAATTTAGTTGTTTCAGCAACGCAATGATGAAGAAATATTCTTTGTAGCGCCAACGACAATATTGTCGTAAATGTGAAATTATTCATTGCAGCAATGTAAATGCACTAACGAATGAGGAACCAATGCGACGATGGGGTTTCTTTCAGTGCAGGTTTCTTTACTATAAGCAGGAGAGACAAAACTGTCGAAAGCTGTTTGAAAGGGCCGTGAATTTTTTAACTTCCCTCGTAGTTAATTACAAAAACTGGCAACTACAATCGTTCAACGATCAGGTCGCCTAAAATAGGTCGTCACGCGAGACATCGTCGATAAAATCCAGGGAACGCAGAATGAACGATCGCAGAATGAAAGTGAGTGAGGTGTTTGAGGCTGTAGGCATCTCAACGGAGCAGGTAAATCGCATTTTACATGAATATTTGGACATGAAAAGCCCTCCATGCGATGGGTGCCGCGATTACTTACATTCGACCCGTAAGTGCAACCGCGTTTGCGCTTTAAAGAACTGTTTGACGATGTTCGACCGCAATCCGAAGGAAATTTTGAACAGTTTTGTAATCGCGGACGAAACATGGATCTATCACAACATACCAGAGACCAAGGAACCGTCAAAGCAGTGTACTTCTCCGTGCGAGCGTGTACCATACATGGCCAAGCTGATGGTCTGATGGCCAACAAAGTCATGGCTACAGTTTTTTGGAATATATGCGGTGTTATTCACATCGTTTAACTTCACGCTGAAAAATCTGTCCTTTTTTCTTAATTGTATGCAAATATGACATGTGTTTACAGCTTGTCGCAAATATAGTATACTTGTGTCCAAACACATTGGGTTTGCACAACATGTTATAATCTATGTTATAATCTATATGTCTGTGCTTCAAATACAGCTTTGTTTGTGATACAAATACAGCTGTGTTTGTTGCACAGTTTACTTCAGTTTTTTTTTTGTCGCTGTGCTATGTCGAGAGAAATAATAAAAGAGTGGCGGCAAAGAGAGATTATTCTCAGCCTAAGTTAATGTTATTGCAAGTTTATAACTCCATTTTTGGAATATTCTTCCGGTCACTGATCCATAAATATTCCTAAATGCGTAAAGTAAATGAATTGTTGACTGATGTCTTTCGTTTTAGTTTCATGCATTTTGTCGTCAATCGTTTGTTTGGTAGAAAATATTCGAATGTTTCGACGTAACTATATAAATGTCTAGACTGATAGAATCATATGTGAAGTGGGGTCACTAACACTATGACTTAAATTACCGCCAGTTTCACTTACTTCCTCACGTACTTAGCCGGTCTCGAACAAGCCCGTGGAGTCAGGGACCTTACAAAACGAAGATGACATATTTCGCCAACCAGTTGGATCATTTTACTTTATTTCTCCAGTTGGCAATACCAAGTGTACGCAGGGATTCGTCAACCTAATCCCACCAGCGGAGTCTTGGTCTTCCAATTTTTCGACTTCCTTCGTGTTCGGTTTCGGAAACCCTTCGTGCAGGTTCGTCTTCATCCATTCTACTGACGTGGCCTAGCCAGTGGAGTCGCATTATTTTTAACCGCTTAACTATGTCAATGTCGGGATATAGCATATACAGCTCATGGTCCATGCGTCGCCGATACTCGCAGTTGTGCACTATAGGGCCATACATTTTTCGGAGTATTTTTCTCTCGAAGATTCCTAGATATGTTTCGTTTGGTTACGATAAGACCCTGGATTCTGCGCCATAAAGCAAGACAGGTTGTATGAGAGTCTGGTATATCTGAACATTTGTTACTCGAGAGAGGGCTTCATCTCTAAAGTGTTTGCTTAGCACAAAATAATCGACAATCTCACGAAGCCCAAGAAAGCTACAACTTTTTACCAATTTGCGGTTTCTTCACACTGTGCTTTGCGCAGCCGAAGTAGTGTCAGTCGCTTACGTGCCACTGAGTTCGTTCTCGTTCCTACAGGAAAACAGAAAAATATAAGAAAATTCGTAAAATAAAGTTTCTATGGAAAAGCGAGGAAACGAAGTTTCTTGTATTACGTCAGTCTAGTACAACTATGTACATTAGTATATGGAATAAAGCAGATACTACAGCTAAATCCATGCAACTTTTGCTGGTGGTAAAAGTAAAAGGTGTTGTTTTTTGTGCTACGTTTTCAACTGAAAATTCTGAAAGATTCATTTGCAGAAAACCCGAAAGCTGAAGAGGGTAAAGAGGATTAGTATTTCATAGCTGGATAGAAGGATAGATATGTGTGTATGTCTGTCTACTCATCGTTAGAATGATGATGAACAATGATGATTTTTGTGGATTTCTCTATGCCCTTGGTTTCGCCTTTCACGTTCCAGCGCATAGACTGAAATGGAACTTTTGCTGCCTCTTCTTGTGACTATTTTTCGTTTGATTTCTCTAGGCATTTTTCTAACATCAAGAGTCGCTTGGTCTATTGCGTTGCAGGATGGTTGGTTGGTTGCTTCATTTATGCCCTGTTGGCATTATTATTATTCTATGGCTTCGCTTTCATGTTTTCAATACTAAATATGAAGTTTTCATTCTCATTCTTTGGAGTGGTTTGAGGATCTTCTATTCAAATGTTGTGCGGGGAAGCAGGGTCCTTTTGGCATAGTAAAGTGGGTTTTGTTTAGCTTTAGTTTTGTTTTCGTTTCTACTGTCATTGTGAAGTGGAAAATAGAGTTTGGTTTTTATTTCTTTCTATTTGTAGTCGAAATTCAAAAGGATTTTATTATACTGGTTCGCAATAACTTCAAGTTGTATGTGCTATTCCTTGACTTGTTTTCCTTTTGTCTCCCTATAATTTCGTAGTTTTGTCACATTTTTATGACCTTTGTTGGCATTATCCTGTGGGGTTTTCGTTTATTTTTTTTTATTTTATTATTATTTTATTCTACATACATTTGGTACTTATGTATATGCGGCATGTGGTACCTTGGCATCATTGAATGATTATGATGTCCTGGAGACGTCAATAAATGCGTTGCAGATTTTGTACTATCATAAAGCTTTTATTGCGTCTCATATTATTATATGAAGCAGCTGAAATATTAAAATTTAATTTCAAGTGCGAATACGAGTCGTAGTTTAATCATTGATCTGTAGTTGACAAATATTACTACGTATTTTCTTTAGATTTGCCTGTGTTCGAATATTCGAATAGCTAAAATTCGCATAATATTAAATAAAGCCAACGTTGCGCTACTTTATTTATACGGTTCAATGAGAAAATGGAACAAAGAAAATATTTAGCCTCTGCGTATTAGGATTTTGTATAACTGTATTCTTACACTGACCACATTTTCTTCAAAAATATTTCGAAATCCCTTACAGATTCCACGAATTCCTTCATTAATTAATTTTCAGCGCACGAAATGTTTTATAGGATTTATGAAATCTCTGGATTCCATGAAACGAAATCTACTAAATTTGTTTATAACATCTATGAAGCATCTTCGTAAATCCTATGAAAATAAATCTGTGAAATTTTTTCATAGTATGTATGAAGCCTTTCCATAGATTCTATGAAACAAAATCTGCAAAAATTTGTTCATAGCAATTGAAGCCCCTGATGGTAGAAGGTGTTAACTACATTTTTCAAAAACAATATTTTTCTTTTTTTAATGTTTCCATGGTATCTGCTTTAGTTTTCAATAAGAAAAAAAGTCAACATCTGATATTTAAATTATTAAAATTAAATTTTAAATTTTTTTCTTAATTTTTAAAAGAAGGAAAATATTGTTCTTGAAAAAAAATGAGTTAACACCAGAGGCTTGAATTATAAAAATGAAACGAAATTTGTTCATGAAGACGTTTCATAGTCTACACGCTGAAAAACCATGTATTTTTTTTTTTGTTGTTTGGATGCAAATATAAATTTGTTTGGAACTTGTCGCAAATATATTATACTGGCGTCCAAACATATCGAGTTTGCTATTAAATATTACATGTTTGAGACACAATGATTAATTCGTTAGAATATATGTGTTTGCGACCCACATGTATTTATGTTTGTTATACAAATACAGCTGGGTTTGTTGCACTGTCTCTGCTCTTTCGAGAGCAAGAGAATAAAATAGGGACAACAAGAGAGTCTAACTTGTAAGTGTGCATCTGTATTTTTGCATTATTCTCTCAATCAGTGAATCATAAATATTGCTGAATGTACGTGCAAATAGCAGATGAAGTCAGTGTTTCTTGTTTTGGCTGATGTACTGCCTTTTAGTATCATGTATTCAGTCGTCAATGCTTCATCGGCCAGAGGATATCAAACGCGCTTGATCAGTAAACGAATGCTCGTACGCTTAAATGGTTTGCGATGTTACTATGATTTTTGTGTATGTGTGTCGTATATATGAATGTGTGCTACCAAAGTGAGAAACGATTTTGAGGAAAGAAAGTGGAAAGGGCAACAACGCGAAGCCCTTTATCTGTCCGAGCCTTTTACTGAGAAAATCGGAACGGCGGACCATTTGTGAAATCAACGCTTGGCTTGCGTGAACTAAATTTGTATACAGATATATTCATCGTATAAGAAAACATATACTACGGTGTACACAATGCACGGATTATAATCTCATAATGGCATCCTATTATGCGGACGAAGAATACATAAAAAATTCCATTCAGATAGGTTTCGTTCCGCCGGAAGCTTTTCTATTTCTGGATAGCAGTAAGGCTATTCAAAATAAAAATGGAATACCGATTTTCTACCACTTATATAGACGTTCTAATGTCAAAGCCATAGATTTGAACAGAACAGATATGAATAACTTCCGATTTGATAAAACAATCCCAGAAAAGGATAGAAACATTGCTCTTAATATAGACAATAATAAATATTGGTGGTTGAACTCTCAATAAAAACCCATTTATTCTTACCTCCTGACTTTAGTTTTAATATAGCTAATAAGGCATGTAATGTTTTTTAAATTTTCATTACAAATAAATAAATTACAATTCTTACATAGAAATAAAATAAGTTCAATGTATTAATAATAAATTTGTAATATACTATAAGAATATACTAGAGAACCCCATGTGGGTCGTTGTATACATGTAAATATCTTTGTATTTAATAACATACAATTTGAAAATAAATAATTGTTATTAAAAAAAAAAAAAAAAAAACAACGCATAGCTGAAACTTTCCGAAAACAAAAACGTGAGAGACAATAAAGAAATGAGAAGCAAGAGAGCAGCAGATTTTCATTTCATGAAAAAAAACAAATAATGCATTCAATGCACCTAAATGTAAAAATGGGCGTTTTAAATCTTTTAATTTTTTTTTTTGATAAAATTAATTATAATAATGCACCTAAATGTAAAAATGGCCCTTTTAAATCTTTTAATTTTTTTATTGATAAAATTAATTATAATAAATAATACACAATCTATTTTGAAATCAACGAATAATTCGTTTTTAATTATTATTATGTTTGGGGGAACTTGGCATATGCTTCCACGTAAAAGCATACATGTTTCCCAATAAAAATTATGCTGTTTACATTTAAACACACGTGAGTTTGGATCTATGAAAACATATTAATGTTTCAAGTGTGTTCCAAACATATACATGGTTCTTACAGAATATGTTTGGGAGGATATAGTAGAGAGGCCTTTATTTTCCAGCGTATATGAATCGAAATTTATTCATATCACATTTTCGTAGGTTTTATGAAACCAGACATAGAATTAAAATGAATCTTTATGATTTCTAGCAAACTGAATAGTGTTCTTCAGATCTAGCCAAAGATCCTCATCAACAATTGTACAGAATGATGCATTTATAAATATCATTATGCTATTCTATGTATCGAAATTTGCAAAAGCAATGAGAATTATTTAAAATACAATTGGTTGAAATTTATCGCTGGCAAGCAAACACAAGATTTCGATAATAACAAATTTTCCTTCAATTAATGGGGAATATTTTATTTGTTAATGCGGTTATATGTGACACGTTATGAATATGTGGTGTAATTCGTAAAGGGTCGTAAAAGGGTGTCCCAAAATGCACTCACAAAGTAATATTAATAGAAAATACAGACTTTTAATACGGCGTCAACTTTGATCGAGTGGTGCTTTTCTTGTAATATCAACAAAGAAAGCAACAGCACATGAGCCGGCACGTAAAGTGATTTAACACATTTGAAATACAGTGTTTTTTCGGGAAACACTTACAAGTGTGGGACAATTGTAAGTCCTCCATAAGGTCCACCAAAAATGAACAGCAACAACTATGCGTGCGACAACAAGCAGCAGCTCCACCAGCCCATCATAAGCAAAGACTTCCAAAGGTGAACACCGGGTAAATGGACTCCTCGGGGTTGCTGGCACATATATACATACGTACTTTTTTTTTATCGAAATTTGACTTGACCGTTTTCAATGATTGCACAATTGAATTGAATTACTTCTCGAATTCGGCATCGTTTTCATATAACCTCATGTCGTTAACACCCATATCTTGCAATTTTGGCCCAAAAAAATGGGATTATCATGTTGCGATATCGAGCACCATCAGCTGTTATTGCCTGACCAGCCGCCTTATCGACTATGAATTGTCGATGAGGCCTCCAGCCAAAAATTCGACCTAATAAGTGACACGCTGAGATGCAGTTGTTACTTAAAATCACTCGTGGATTTGGTGACAATTTTGACGATTAAGGAATCTATAAAAATGAGTCTACTCGCTGAAAATTATGAATTGTGAACTGTAGCTTGAATATTTTTATAGTATTTCTCAACAATAAAATCTCGTTATTCTTTATCAGAACGCTTCATATTTAATAACCCTAAAGTTTCAATTGTTTTCACGCTACCCGTTTTTATCAACAAAAACACTTTACCGCAAAAGTGGCGTGAATTTTAAATCTTGCGTGAATTTTGGGACACCCCATTATAAAATTTACGGAAACCTTCATAGGATTTATAATAAATTTATATATGATTCGATCTGAATTGTGTTTATTAGATTTTAAATTTCTTATGAGGTTTTTCCACCCAATTTGTAGACATAACTGAAATAGTCGGTAGTGCGACTTGAACCCAAATTGGCGGACGATCATGTGCAAGTTTATGACACTTGTCATCAGCGTCTTAGCTTTCCAGGCCAGTGATTATCTCTTTCAAATTTGTTAGTCATTGAAATTTTGTTTTGCTCTCTTTGTTCTTACGCTCTTGCTTGAATGATATCCAAGCTTCTCAAAATACCGTTCGGAACCGGTGTGAAACTGTAGGTGCCAATCAGTGAGTATCAAAACTAGAAAGCGCACATCTCACTGATGGTGAGAAGCACCATATAGAATCAATGTTATTGAGAGCTTAGTCGGAATGGTGTAAGCAAATAAAATAATCGATTAGGATTGCGAAAGAAAAGTTGGCTTTATTGTAGTGCAACCACCAATGGTACACGGAGCTTTCGGCAATGTTATGCCGCTTTTAGACTGAAGTGTATAGAGGACAGATTTGTGATAAAATGGTTCTCTAACATTTCCCTATTATATCTACTGCATTTACACCGACCAAGATTAGCGCATTTCGAAAGTTAACTCCGTTAACCCTCGCTAACCCAGAAGATTACTTCTACAATTATAATCTATAAAAACTGTAGTTTAATTTTTAACCTCATTTTAATCTGGTGTACAATTTGATTCAACACTGTTAATTACAAAAACATACACAACAAATTAACTGTTTGACAGCCGGAAGCCGATCGAAAATTTTCCGACGATTCGCCGCCACTAAAAATATTTTGAAGCTCACGCCGCCGCCGATATAATTGGCTCTTATTAATTTCAAATGAGAGCCGATTTTATCAATTGGCCCGATTTAACGGACATATCCAATTTTATAGCTTCGGTTTTTACAAAAACATCTCAAACTAGTGGAAAACTGGCAGAACCAAAAGCCACCAATATAATTTTTCCGTTATGCCGCCGTCTTCGATGATTTTGTCTCGATCTAAGCACAAAGTTGCCACCTGAAATGTAATTTTAATCTCAAAAGAGGTGGTGGTGTAAAAGGCAAAGATTAAAGAACAAGGTTATCGCTAACCTGATTGCGATTAACTGCGGTCTAAATTTGTCGAATTATGATTCTGTTATTTTGTTAATACATGTATACATGTTAATTAAGCAAGTAACAATTTTTTATTTATTTCCGTTGGGGTTGCGCGAAAGTTATGGAGAACATTCAGCGAATTTTTATAAAAAAAAACATTAAAATTCATTATATGTGTAAATGAACAAATTAAAATTGTTGCGGTTACAAAGGGCTTTCAATATATGTCAATACTATTGGTGCATATATAATTTAAAAAAATATGCACTGAAAAAAAATGTGTTTGTAGGGCATAATTCGAATGGACAGCGGCCACAATTCTGCGTATGCAAGAAGCGAAAAACCCCTGAAATTCGGATTCAAAATGTTAGCGTCATTTAGTACAGTACGAATTCAGCACTGAGGAGTGCTTATAACATATTTCCTTTAAGTGTATGCTGAAAAATAAACCCTTTCGCAAAAATTTTAGAAACTTCAAAAAATTTCTTGATAGTTTCAACAGTTTTTTAGATTTTTCAAATTGGAGCGTTCGCCACTACGTTGCAAATGAAGATTCATGTCCGAAACTTCGCACATGTATTTTACCAAATCTCCTTAATCACAATATGTCCACTTGTGGCCACAACTCAGAACGGCTTAAGAAATAATTGGCTGCATACCTTGGTTTCATAAAGTTTAAAAATATTTTACTTTTGCCCATATATAGTTCATAAGAATATTCCTTTTACATCACATTCCTTTTACACCGATTCCGAACAGTATTTGTAAGCTTTCTCATGTTTAATTACTCTATAGAGTCGCCACCACTAAGCGACGTAGCCGTCGTCGAAAGAAATGTAATATGGTTAAAATAGGGATCGAACCCACGTTCTCAGTCGCGCACACTAACCGTTACACCAACAGCAGCCACTACAAGCTTACCAAGCCGGATGCATTTTGCTATGTCCTAAATGATTGGGTTTTTTGCTATAATTGATAGTTCAGAAAAGGACACTCACTTGTGTAATTAGTTTCGAACTCCGTGACAAGTTTGTCGTCAGAAGTCCAAATAATATGCCTGTATTAATACGATCCGTACACACACTATTGCTTGAAATTTACATATGCGAATTAGTATCGATCGAATATCCCTAAGCACAAAATCACACACTGAAAGGTATTTATTACAACACAAGAGCAAAAGGCGTTTTCCATCCATGTTCGTCTTTTCTCGTGCATTCTCGCAGAGTTTCAGTTGCTTTGATTTTCGTTTTTTATCTTCCTGTTGGAGAAAGTGATTCTTCTAATTAGGGAGCTGAACAGTTTCTATGTTTGGTCTACAGTTTTGATGTTCTTAAAACATGAAATATTTTTCTTCTGAATTGTTTGATTTTAAAATCACAAAGCATTTGCATTCTAATTCACAACTGATATTATTCTTCTGCATAGTTTTTAAGAAACCCAAATATTCGGAAACGTTTTATGTTTGTCTGGATTCTGTTTACAGAACAGGGCAGAATATCTGCAAATTTTAAATCAATAAGAACAAATCAAGACTCAAGTTTAACCAACTTTTTATCAAGTAGCGCCCGCAGGGATTTTGTGGTGGCTTTCCATTTTTGCTGTGGAATCAGCAGCTTTATCTACATATATGTTTTCAAACAAAACTCCTTACGGATAAATGAGTCACTTTATAATATGACAGTTTCCTTTTCAAATGAACAATTATCCCAATTTCAGCAGTATATACAACTGTTTCCAAACTTTACATCCCACTTGCATTTAGAACAAAATCTTTCCCGTGTTCGCCACCCCACCTACACCTTTCGATTGTAAAATTAATTTATCAGAAGCTCAAACTACTCGGCAGTCGCAGACAAATCCATAAAATAATCGCATTAAGCGTGTTATAATCATCATCAATTCAAAGATTATACATCCCTAATCAAATTCACAGCAGCAGATTCATTAAAGCTCTCTAAAAATTGGGCGCACAATTCCAAAAAGTGTCACCCCGTTCTACCAACCAACAGCCCAGCAATGCCAATGATGATGATGGGATAGATAGACATGAATAAAACTTGGCAAATGTTCCAAATTAAAATGCTGCCAAACCAAAACAAAAAAGCGACAAATAACAAGTTCCCCTCCCGATGAACTTCGTCCACCTTACGAAACGGGCAAAATAAAACAGGGAATTGCAAAAATTACATAAGTCCCGGGAGAGAGCTGAAACTAAAACCAGGAAAGCGAAAAGCAAAAAAGGATAAAAAAAAAAACCAAAACACATAAAACAGGAAGAAAAACAACAACTAAAAGTGGGCGAACATCATGACGTGAGGGCAACACATAATAACCGGGAAGAATTTATATTGAAAAAGGAAAAGTCGGCAAGAGGAGAAGGGATCATCATCACACATCTCTATGTAGAACTTGCAACCCGTTCTTCGTTCTTGCTCGATGATGACACAAACAAAAGTAAAATTTCCAAGTTTGCAGCAAATGCCGCAAGCTTTATTTTACGGAAAACATAGAAGAAGTGAATGCAGCAAAAACTGCTAAAGAAGCCGCATAAAAGTAAAAAGCCCAAAAGTTGAAATACAACATATTTTTCGATCCGACGCTATCGTTCAGTCGGCAGAAAACAAAAACGAGAGTGGTTAGATAGACGAACATGCGGACGGACACACTGTCGTACCTTACCAAATGATGGTTGGTTGCTTCGATGGGCTGGATGGATGGCGTAGATTGGGTTGGTTCTGGGTTCTGGTTTGAAAAGTTGCCTGTTTGGTGATTTACAGCGAATACGGGTTCCATATACATCAGATACAAAGTACAAAATACAGCGACAGACAAATCAGCAGATTTAGCACGTTGTACAGTGATTTCGAAAAGTTATGCTATCACGTGGAACTTTCCACATCCGGAACTTTAAGGTGAAATTCGACAGTTTGCGGTCGATCTTAATGTAGTATCTCTTAAAAAGTAACTAATTTCTTTGGAATCCCATTACGTACTAACTTACTTTGGTGGCCTCAAACAACCCAGAGGACTTAAGGGCCTTACAAAATGAGGATAATATACTTCTCCAACAGGCTCGATCTTCAGTTTTTCTCCTTCAGTTGGTAACATCAAGCTCTCGCGGGCAATATTCCACCTGGTGTTTCTAGAGAAGTCTTGGTCGTCCAATTCGAGTACCTCTCATTTAGCTAGGTGAAATCATTCGTAAACCCTGTCAACCGTTAAGTCAGATTTTTGGAAACCCACTTGACGTAATTAAGAATCGCCAAAACCTCCCTTTAGTTAAGTAGCAATCTTCGAAACCTCAATATCTTATCGAATAAAAATACAGATTTTACATCTATTTTCGATTCCACGTTGAATTTGCCCAAAAATACTTTGCCGGAGTGATAAAAAATCGTTTCCCTTTATATTCCAAGAATGAATTGGGAAGAGCTTCTCACAACCAGGGAGCTGAGCGCTTTCTAGTTCAACACTCATAGTTTCACACAGGTTCCGAAAGGTATTTGGAGAAGCTTTTTCATGGTTAAGAATATAAGGTGGTTAGAGCAGCAATAGAACCCACGATCTCATGCAGAAGAGCCAAGCCCTCTAACCCTTGCACTACCGACGGCCCCAAGTGATATGCTGGAGTGATATCGAACTTTTTCGAAGCCCTACCTACGGGAAATTGAACTGATTCAGAATCAGTCATGTGACTGGTTGCGTGGTGGGCAACAATCGGTCCTAGTTCTGGAACTATTGTATAGGGAACCGGTCCGTTTTGTTTAGCGTTGTCCTCTGGGGTGTTAATTAACACCTATTAGACACTTTACGTCACGATTTCAACAATATCTTAAAGAACGTGTTCAGTTTCAATTCAATAGTTCTAGCCCTTAAACCAGTCCCTGAACCACACCTTAAAGGGTCTGTCCAGAATTTGAGTATCCATACCAGCTTGATTCTCTACTTTATGTTCTCCACTTTAGTGTTTTTAGTCCCGCCCTACCAACCGCAGTTCAACCCAATTGGCTCTTTTTTATTACTCTGAATCCAGTTTGGTGGCATCCTCTCTTCACCTGTTTCAGGACAAGTACTTTTAGAGAAATACCATCATATTTCCCGTAGGGTAGTTGTTCGTCGCATAACATATTTCTGGGCTTACACTTAAGTCAGTAGGTCGGCTTGCTGAACGCTCTTAGTAGTCCCGGAACTGCCTCAAATATTTTTGTAAGCAGTTTGAACAGCGTACAAACGAAACTACGTGTTGTATAATCCAAGAGATGTTGGAGTCTTACCACCTTATTCATAAAAGTTTTGTATGATAAACTGTCTCTCAAACCTCTCACAACTTTTTATTCATAAGGCCGTTAATTTCACGACAATGATAGTGTTCCATCGATTCGTAGTCCACTCCACAATTTCGACGTCCGCTTGTCACGGTTGTTTAACTTCAAAATAGATGTACCATCAGAATAAACTGGAGGTTGGTTATTCAACTCCATTAATTTCCGCGCCTTGTCATCTTCCGGTCTTCTCAATTCTGCTCCCTGATTCTATTGTGGGTTACTCTTGCCCAATGTTGATGACCGTATTCGCCGGTCCTCCGGTTGGAACTCTCAATGCAGAGATCTGAGTTAGATCACTCATCATTCGACTAAATCATAAACCTCAATTAATGTCCCTACTGTGTCGCCATCCTGGCGCCCCACAGTTTTTCCTCATTAATGTCCGTACCTTGTTACCTTCCGGTCCGCCCCACAGTTTCTTCCCAGTTCTGCTCCCTGATTCTATTGTGGGTTACTCTTGCCCAATGTTGATGACCGTATTCGCCGGTCCTCCGGTTGGAACTCTCAATGTGAACATCTTAGTTAGATTACTCATGAAGCCACAAAATTCGAGGCTACTTAGCTTCATTAATGCCCGTACCTTCTCACCATCCTGTCCGCCCCACAGTTTTTCCTCATTAATGTCCGTACCTTGTTACCTTCCGGTCCGCCCCACAGTTTCTTCTCAGTTTTGCCCCCTTACTCTATTGTGGGTTACTCTTGCCCATAGTTGAAGATTGGATTTGCCGGCCTATGGTCGGAAGTCTCAATGTTAGATCACTCATGAAGCGACAAAATTAGAGGTTACTCAGCTTCATTAATGCCCGTACCTTGTCACCATCGTGGCCACCCCACAGTTTCTCCTCATTAATGTCCGTACCTTGTAACCTTCCTGCCCGCCCCACAGTTTCTTTCCAGTTCGGTAGGTAGGAACTCTCAATGTTAGATCACTCATGAAGCTACAAAATTCGAGGTTACTTAGCTTCATTAATGCCCGTACCTTGTTACCATCCAGGCCGACACGCAATTTCTCCCCAGGTGTTCTATGTCCAACTCCCCATTGTATGGTATTTTTAACCAAAGTTGAAGGCCAGATTTAACGACATCCAGTTAGAGCCCAACGTAGACACTCCTTTCTACCGCTCAATTTCAGGATGTTACCTTAGAATGTTGTGGACCATATCATGCGCCTCAGAAGCATGTACATACATACTTACTTTTCGTATCTACTGTACAAGTATTTGCTGCATCCGACATTTGTACATACATATGTATATGCATACATACATAACAATTGTGGTGCACAAAAAAAAAGATCCTGCAACATCAACAAAAAAAATAGTGGAAATTAGTATGTACATAAGTAACGAGTAGAGAAGTTGTTTTCAAGGTCTGGGTCTGGTTTGAGATTACGGACACAACGACGACGACGACACCGCACCAACTTCAAATCGGTGCGAAACACAGGTTTCTCTTCATGTTCTGGTTCTGTAATTATGCGCAGCACCACATGAAGCATGCAACATAAACATCACCTCGACAACAATAATGCCACGTAATACTCTCACGAATCGAAAGGCAACATCACCACCGACAGCAGCTGAGCAGTTGCAGCAATGGCAACATTGGCATTAGCAGCTGCCACTAATGCTGCGCCTCACAACAATGCAGCATGCTGCAGCACCATAAGTGCCACCACATGTCTGCAGGCAGCACTGCATTGCAGATTTCAAAGTGGAATGTTGCAGCTTTTGTTGCTTTACAACATTCCTGCTGTTTGTCGTGTTGTGTGTCGAAGTTTGCAGCACTTGCTGCTCACTGATTCAACTTTACCACCATGTTGCCCTTGGACTTGCACTTGAAATTTTTCACTTTTGCTTGTGTCGTTTGTTATTCTTGCTGCTTCTCCGAAGTTGCTTCACATTATTCGTGTTTTGTATCTGGAGTTGGGTATTCGGGAACTGTGACTGCACACCACTAACCCTTGCATGTCAGGAAGCAATTGTAGTGGTGCGTTAGAATTATTCACACTCATACATTGGCAACATTAGCAAAAAACAAAACGAAAAAAAAATGCAGCAAAAACAGAGTTTCGCATTATGTTGGCAACATTTACGTTAGTAGTTGGTAAAATCAATGGCTTGGACTTCAACGGGTGTGGAATAATAAGTGGGTAATAAAACATTAGATGAAGTTTTGGAATCAGCAACCTACACTCACAGAAAAATTCGGTTAAGATAACCGAATTAACCGTAACCGAAATTAGAGGTTGTCACAACCTCATTGGAGGTTGACACAACCTCATTGGATGTTGACACAACCTCATTGGAGGTTGGCACAACCTCATTGGAGGTTGGCACAACTTGAGGTTGACACAACCTCATTGGAGGTTGACACAACCTCATTGGAGGTTGACACAACCTCATTGGAGGTTGACGCAACCTCATTGGATGTTGACACAACCTCATTGGAGGTTGGCACAACTTGAGGTTGACACAACCTCATTGGAGGTTGACACAACCTCATTGGAGGTTGACACAACCTCATTGGAGGTTGACACAACCTCATTGGAGGTTGACACAACCTCATTGGAAGTTGACACAACCTCATTAGAGGTTGGCACAACTTCATTGGAGGTTGACACAACCTCATTGGAGGTTGACACAACCTCATTAGATTTTGTCGCAACCGCATTAGAGGTTGTCACAGCCGAATTAGAGGTTGTTGCAACCGAATTTCGATAGTGTCACAAAATACTTTTGAAATTAGTTTTAATTATTAGCTGATGATGTATTTTCCTAAATTCTTATAAAAAACATTACAAATGGAAAAAGTCATTTATATAGGGAAATATTTAGGGTTACACATTGTTTATTCATGCCAGTTCCGGCCGTTTCTGAAGTCCTGGATATCATGGGCCACCGCACCAATTCTGGCGTGCATCTCAAACGACCGACCTTGAAAAACTGCAAAACCGTGGATATTTGATTGAACATTTTCTGGAAAAAAAAATTACTATTTAAGACATAAAATATAATTACAATATTCTCACTTACCTTTGGTAACAACCACAAAACGAAAATTGATACAGCCGCGACGGCAACAATTATACATTCTCAGCTTATTTGAATATAATATTTCAATTTATAATTTTAAACGTCAGGTATGAAATACACGGAATTATGTTGTGGTAACCGAATTGAAAATGAATTCGGTCAGACCTACAGAATTCAATAGAAATTCGGTTACAGCAACCGAATTGCGCCAAATTCGGACGTTGCAACCGACTTAAGACTAAATTCGATATATACAACCGAATTGATGACAAATTCGGTTGTTTCTACTGAAATGGTGTCTCATTGTGTTACTTCAACCGAATTTGGTATCAATTTCGGTTGCTGCATCCGAATTAATCCCAAATTCGGTTCTTCCAACCGAAATTTTAGAAAATTTAGTTGACAGAACGAATATAATTGAATTTTCAGCTTTCACAACCGAATCCATTATGAAATGTGGTTGCTTCAAACGAATTTCAGTTGTGGGGACTAAATTCGGTCGTCACAACCTCAATTCGATTGTAGCAACCGCAATTCGGTGGCAACAACCGATTTTTCAGTTGCTACAACCTCTTTTCAAACAATTAGTTCTCTGGGTGTAAGTAAGAAACTCTAAGACGGTTTGACAAAAAGGATGTACAAGTATACAAGAATACACGGCACAAACACATTTCTATCTCGCGTCCTAACTTGATTATTTCATACTTTTTACACACTTTATGTAATTTTATTTAAACATGGTTGGAATTTACTATAGTTAGATACTATAACATCATCAGAAAAGTACTCGTGTATTGAAATATTCAAGGAAGAGAGTAAGAGAGCGAGCAGAGAAACAAGGCGCTTCACTCGTTTTCTTTGTTAGCATTCCACTACATGAGTAAATTTTCTTCTCTATTTAAAATTCCATACTCTTTGGGTTTGAGTCATTTTAAATTAAGTGGTAGCGATATTAACAGCAGTGTTGCCATATTTAGAGAAACTATGTAAAATTCAGTGTTGGATTAAATCACGATCAAACGTGAATTCTGAATAGGTATTTTTCGAAACGTTTTCCGCTATTAGATTTTCACTATCAGTTAAATTTTAACGTTTTGGTGAGATCTGAGGAGGTGCACGTACAAAGATTTGGTAATCTTTGGACATTGAAAATATTTCCTATTTAACGAAAATAATTTAAACAAATTGTGCCTTACACGTCATCACATCACAGAACATGTTTCGAAAGGCAGAGACAGCTCCTTATTTGTATGTAACTAATGGTGAATTCGATTCTGAGAAAAAATTCAACATATTGTGTGCCCTTTGCCCTAAACGTGCCTTTTTGTGTTCGTTTGCGGAAAAAGTGCAACCCTACATCAAGGTTTTGTATGCTTCTCTGAGAATGTTGCACTCAAAAAGTGCAAAAATTTTACATTTTCTGCCCTCACAGCGAGTCACGGGGGAGAATGTTGCCCGATAATAAGGATTGGTATGTGTTCTTTGTCCTCGCTAAGTAAATTTGTGTGTGGAGAGCTAAGCGATTTTAAGCGGCTTCAGTTAAAGTCTCTTTAACTTCTCAAACGTAGTGTTCGAATTAATAGCAAACACCATGTGTTTGGACACAAGTATACTCTATTTGCGACAAGCTACAAACATGTTATATTTGCATCCAAACAACAAACAAAAAAAAATGATTTTTCAGCATATAGTTTTCACAGCACTGAGAATTCTGTCTTGGACTGGATATCAAGTTTTTCGAACGAGTTAGGTCATAATTGGACCATGGTGATCCTGCAATTTGTTGCTCAACACTATCTATCATTGCCATGTGTCAGGGCTTCGGATTTAAACATGAGCTGGCATGCTCCATATCCTAAGGAACCGGTAAGGTAATCCCTAATCTCACCAGCTGAATCTGTTACATCGTTGTCTGGAATGTTTCTGATCTCGTCGCCACATTAGATAATATCAAACTGCATAGCCTTATGATTTAGAATTTGGGGGTAATTATGGGCAGTGTTGGAATTCAGGAATATGGATTGCAAATATTTTACAGTAGCCTGAAATTAGAGTATATGTTGATAACGCTGGTGGGGATGACAAGACAAATAAAACGATCAGCAGCAAAAGTCACATGTTGCTCGCGTATGCTGATGATTTAGAAGATATTGGGCGAAACCTACGAGAAGTTACTGCAGAATTTTCAAGAATTGAGTAGGAATCAGCAATAGCGGGTTTGACAGTAAACGAAGACAATACAAAATTAATGGTTTCGACAAGCAGAACATCCACCCGATTGGTTGAAAGGATGGACGTTGTTAACCTTTATTATTTCGATGTAGTGAACGAATTGACACTGACCGACACGAAATCCTCAGTAAAGATTGGTAAAGATCTCCGAACCATTTAGTACGATGCGGGGCCTCACGCAGGGGACACCCCATCATGAGATCTCTTCAACATACTAATTGAGATCATCGCCAGAAAGGCTGCATTCAATACGACTAGAACTATCAGCAGCAAAAATCACATGTTGTTCCGTATGCTGATGATTTAGACATAATTGGGCGAAATTTTCGACAAATTACTCCAGTGTTTCTGAGAATTGAGAGGCAAAAGTGTGTTTTGGCAGTAAACGAGGATAATACAAAATTAATGGTTTCGACAAGCAGGACATCCACCCGATTGGATGAAAGGGTAAACGTTGTTATATGCCGTGAACAGAAGCAATAATGAAACAAAACGGAGAATTGTCCTTACAAACAGATGTTATTTCTGGCTAAGACATCACTTCAGAGATAATACCCTGTCTCGAACAACGACGACTCAACTATATCAGACTTTCACACAAGCTGTCTTGCTTTATGGGGCAGAATCCTCGATCATATCGCATTCTTCGAGAGAAAATGCTACGAAGGGTGTATGGTCCTATATTAGAAAACGGTGAATATCGACGACGGATGAACCACAAGCTGTATAATCTGGATCCCGACATTACGCTGGCTAGGCCATATCAGCAGAATGGATCAGCATTAACCAGTACGAAAGGTATTCGAAGACGTACGCGAAGAACATCGGGAAATAGGACAACTAAGACGTCGCTGGAAAGACCAGGTGGAATCTTGCCTGCGAGAGCCTGTTGTTACCAACTGGAGGAGAATGGCTGAAGAATGAACTAGTTGGAGAAACATGTTATCCTCATTTTTTAAGGCCCTTGACCACTCTGGTATTTTTTGAGGCAACATATCTAAGTAAGTGCGAGGTAGAGAGTAGCCTAGAGCCATCAGTGAAGAAATCTCTATAACTCGCATTACTTGGTATGAGTCCGTTATACACCGCATAGGGAGCTCAACAAACTGTCCGCAGTTTCGCTCGAAAGTAGACATAAGTCTCATGTAGTCCACATTTAACGTTTCCACAGAAGTTGGTGATTCATCGCAAAAACTGCCTCAGGCGAATTGCTGATGTTGCATCTACTTCCTTGTACAGTAAATCTAGTGGTAACAGGTGGAGGATAACCGCCACGTTTTCTGTAGAGGGGGTGCGAAGGACTCCCGTGATACACACCATTGCTATTGTGTGGACTTTTGCCACCAACCATCGATGCAGTTCAGGAATAACTGGGGTACAACAGTTGTATGTTTCTTGAAAACTATTTTCAAAGATTGACTTCAACGCCCTCCAATTTCCTTTTTCAAGAATATAGGGTAATTTTTGCTACTGATACAGCTTTTCAAAATACCGTTCGGAACCAGTGTAAAACTGTAGGTCCCAATCAGTGAGTGTAAAAACTAGAAAAGGCACTGGTCACTGGTTGTGAGAGATCTCCCCAATCTCTTCGTGGGATGAAATGCGAAACAATGTGTGTTTGTTTGCTACTGATCCTAGCAATACTGCTAGGCTTAAAACTGAGCTTTCTGTCGAGTAAACTTTGTTAATAGAACCAGAATCAGTTACGGTGCGTTAGATTTTCTGTGCTTTAGCTTTTCTGATCATGAAACTGTTGTAAAGAGTGCAGAGATCAGCTTGCATTGTCCAGCTGAAGCCCTTAATGCAATGCTTCATATTATACCAATCGACCTTCACATCACAGCTAGTGCGGCCTGGAGTGCCACCCGACTAAACGCTCTTGGACTCTGTAAGAGCAACGCATATGGACATGCTACAGACAATCCCAAGAGAACTCAATATAACCACCGATACTGCATCCCCTCATTGACGTTCGATAACCTATTTGATGTCAGGTTTCCCAAGAGAATAGAGTGGTAACTACTTACAGGTTTTGACACCAAAGTATTTACGGCCGGATCCAAAATGGAATGTGGAACCGGCTCGGGTGCTTTCTCCTCAATTTATCATTCAAGCTCCCAGACAAGTGCAGCGTTTTCCAAGCGGAGATACTGGCCATCAAAGAAGCCTGCGCCGCACTTATACTACAGCGAGGAACAGAGCGCATTGGAATATTTGTAGATAGCCAAGCGGCTCTCCTATCACTCAAAACTTACAACACTGCATCTAAACTCGCTAGTGAATGTAGGGAAAAACTTGTCGAGCTAGGCAGCTGGCCTATGTGGTTCTTACTTGGATACAAGGCCATAAGGGTCTAGTAGGGAACGAAAAGGCAGACGAACTAGCTAAGGCAGGACCCTCTTCCACCGAACTCCATATGGTGTCAGTCGCATCGCCTATAGGGTTGGTCAAAAGAGGTATTTTCCTGCATTACCTTGAACGAGCGAAGACCAGATGGGATAGGACGGAAACATGCCGCATATCCAGAAACACATGGCCATAATATAACATTCACCGGACTAACTCCCTGATCAGCCATAATTGGGATGACATTTTTAGGCTAACTGGCGTGCTGACTATGCACTGGCCAATCGGTAATCACGCAAGACGGTTGAAGTCGACATATAACGACCACTGCCGTGCCTGCGATGACGCAGAAGAGGAGGAGACGGTGGAGCATCTCCTCTGCAATTGTCCGGCTCTGATGAGTAGACGCCTGAAGACTATGGGCCGTCCCTTCCTGCATAACCTCACTGAGATACACGAGATAGATCTAGGGGATCTAATGAGGTATCTCCGATTAACAGACTGGATATAGACACGGTAGTTCGGACCTTCCGGAGTGATGTGGTATGCGCAACGGTGTCTCAAGACACTAATTGATGATAAATAGTATCTTTAGCAACCACGAAAATCAACCAACCAACCAGCTTCTCTGACAGTTTTCAGGAAAGCCTAGACCTTGCTTGATCCACCTGTGCTGAACCAAGTTTTGTGGGCATCGCAGTCGAAGATTAGGCTACTACAAATCTGGTTGGGAAATCCCTTATCTCACCGAAAATGTGGAGAATATTTGAACCATGAAATATTCTTCAAGAAGGAATAATTGGATGAGTAGGATGTCGAAACAAAGGTTTAGTTTTTGTCGGCCGTTTATTGATCAAGATCAGAATGTCGAACACCCTAAATCAGGAAGTCACTTAAAAGTAATGGTGGTTTAGATTTCACTGATTTTGATCAGAAGATAAATGAGACTTTGACGAGCCAAGTAACCTAGAATGTATCACCTTTCCTTACATACTATTTATTAGTTCATGTCCGGGATAACTGTGGGTTATGCGTCCCTTTTTTGTGAAGATAAAAATTCAATTCCACGTATTCTTCCCGACCATTTGCAACTTCCATAATCACACTTCCCTCATACATTTATGCAGCCAATTGGTCGTCGTCTGTCTGGCTGCTGTGTCGTTCCGCCAAACTTCACTTTAGTTCAGTCAGTCAGTAGTCAAAGCAGTCATGCAGTCACATCATGATTTTAATTTAACGTACCCCTCTATCATCTTCCCCCCTTCCATTCAGTAGATGTATCCTCCTTCCTCCCTCCACCATTTTTTCTTTACCTCATCTCGTCCTCCTCCTCCTACGGTTTGTTTATGTTGCCTGCGTGTGAGACTTCTCGTGATATTCCAGAATTATAAAAAGAAAAAAACACGCCAACATAAATGGGGAGATTATTGGATTGTTCTTCTACCACATTCTGTACTTTACGTTAAGTTCTTGTCACATACACAAGGCTTAGACGAGAGAGAGAGAGAGAGAATGCGAAAGCGAAATGAATTCGAGATTTAGAGAAAAGATTCGAGAGAGAGAGTTGTGTTTGCAGGAGGTTTTTAATGAAATTTGGAGTCGATTCTATAACTCCATGACTGTGTATTTTTAACAAACCTGAGTGTCTAATGGTTACTTTTGCATGTAGTAGTTGTTTTAGCCATATATACGATATGTATGTATATGTAAACAGGTAGTATATGTATTGTATTATATATATATGTATATGTATACAAGTGTCTTCCACCTCTCATTCCTCCTTCATCTACGTGTGATTGCAATTCATTATGGAAAGCTGTTTGCTTTGTTATATAACCACATTTTTCTAATGGAAACTTTTCATTTTCATGCAGAAAATCAGTTTTCATTTTCATGAGAAATTTACTACATCATTCGGGCGTTGTTTTCCAACCATCCAACCATCTTGTCTTAATGGACAGGGGGGTTAATTGCATGGCAATTGTATAAATTGCTTAAATGTTGTGTCTGGAATCTTATGATTAAGGTGAACGATGGCAAGGATATTTGCAGGTCAACATTTATTACCAGTAGGAGGGAGTGTCTGTGTCTGAGACACTTTCTAATCCACCTAAAAACATACATTCGCTGATATCATTGAGATTATTAGAATAACTTGCTAAAGTAATTTGCAAAATTTGTTAGGAGGGGAAAGCGACCATTTTTGGAACTAATGTTCGTCAGGGGCTGGAGTATCAAATCTGATGGTAAGTTTCGGTTTATCCCTACAAATCATTGTGTAAAAGGGATTGACTTATAACGGGGTTTTCAATAAGAGCGCTACAAAAGTTTTTTTAAATAAACCAAAACCAGTTTTGGATACCAATGAAATTCTTTATTCCTGTGAAAGTACGTTCGATGCCATTATGTATGGAACTCGATTTCTTTTGCAAGGCCACCACGGGCACGCTTGCAGAAGTCCAGACGCTGAACCCAATTTTCGACGGTTTTCAAGCATAAATCGGCCGATACTGCTACAATTACACGTTCGATATTCGTACGAAGTTCATTAATCGTCGCTGGCTTGTTGGCATAGACCATAGCCTTGACGTAGCCCCACAGGAAATAATCTAACGGCGTCAAATCGCACGACTGAGGTGGCCAATCCACAGGGCCATTTCGTGAGATAACACGTTCACCAAACTTGGTTTCCAATAAATTGATTGTGGCATTCGCTGTGTGGCTTGTGGCGCCGTCCTGTTGGAACCACATGTCCTCCAAGTCCATATTATCCAATTGGGGCCAAAAATATTCGGGTATCATTGAACGGTAGCGATTCGCATTCACAGTAATGTGCCGGTCTTGAACATCACGGAAGAAGTATGGCCCAATGACGCCGCCGGCCCATAAACCGCACCAAACCATAATTTTTTTCGGGATGCAATGATGACTCATGGATTACGTGTGGATTGCTGTCTGACGCATATTTTGCTTATTGACGAAGCCATTCAGCCAGAAATGAGCCTCATCGCTGAAGATGATTTTCCGATGAAAATAAGAATCATTTTCAAGTTGTTGCTCAGCCCAATTCACGAACATACGACGCTTATGGTGGTCAAGCGGCTTCAGTTCTTGCGTCAATTTGATCTTGTAAGGATGTAGGCCAAGATCTTTTCGCAAAATTCGCCACAACGACGTCACAGAGATGCCCAACGCTTGAGAACGACGTGTGAGAGACACATTTGGGCTTTCTTGAACTGAAGCCTCAGCGGCAGCAATATTCTCGCCACTACGGGCAGTTCTTTGTCTCACTGGCACGGGAACAATTTGTACTGTGCCTGTGGATTCAAATTTTTCCACTAGACGCTCATTTATTGATCTGGTAGGACGATTATGACGACCATAAATTGGACGTTGCGCTCTTAAAGTTGAGGCCACTGACTCCAAATTTCGGTAGTAAATTTTAATAATTTCGACTCTTTGTTGGCTCGTATATATTTCCATGATGAAATGGCAAACCTTACTGAAGAGAAATGTCAAAAGAGCGGGAAAAAATATGGCGTGGTTTGCGGTCCCTATCGATTTACTTTTGTAGCGTCTCTGTTGAAAAACCCTTTATATTGGTATTTTATGAAATTCCCGGGTTACATTTCACTGATTTTGATCTGAAGGGAAATAATATTTCGACGAGTCAAGTAACCCAGTATGTATCACCTTTCCTCACATACTATTCATAAATATGATTGAAAATATGATCTAATAGATATTCGGTCCTAGATTTAGGTTAGGTTAGTTTAAAGTGGTTTAGAGTGGCCGTCGGTGGGGCAATGGTTAGTGTGCGCGGCTCTTGTACATGAGAACGTGGGTTCGAGGTCTGCTCGGACCACCTTACATTTCTTTCGACGACGGTCACCTCGCTTAGTGATGGCGACACTGTCGGGTACTTAGCCATGAAAAAGATTCTCAAAATACCATTCGGAACCGGTGTACAAATGTAGGTCCCAAACAGTGACAAAACAGAAAGCGTACATCTCACTGATTGTGAGAAGCTCTCCTCGATCCCTTCATGGGATATTATGGGACACCATTTTTTTTATTTTTAGTTTAGAGTGGCAGCCTTGACCTTGTAGTCCATTGTGATACCATAGTGACAAAAGAAAAATATAAAATTCTTCTAGTCCCTCTTCTAGTCCTACCAGTTTGGTTGCTTTAAAACGTCCAAGAGTTGGCGGATGCTATCATGAACCAGATTTGCTAAGTCCCCAAAGAACTACGAGCCCAGTGTAGTCCGCCGCCTTCAAGAAAGTCTAGCCCACATACACTGAATGTGTTCTTCTTTGTCACCACAGTTACTGCAAAAGTCATCAGTCTCTCAAGACCAGCAGTCTACCTGTGTGCCGTTCAAAGAGACAGCTACTCGTCTTAACAGACACAATAAGTGAGACGTCCTGTCTAAATAACGACAACAGGATTTTATTGCGTTGGAATGCACACAGTTCCCAACTAGTGACCACCTACCTTTAGTTCAGATTATAAGTTTCTGTTTACAAATCGTCGCTACAAATCGTTGGGTATAAATGATTCAAAAGTGTGTGTATATGACTTAAAAGATAGTTGGGACCGGATTTAGACTTCGCGGAACCCTAGGCGATATCAACGGTTGAACCCAAATAAGTTCAATCCTTTCGACAGATAACAATCAAATTCAGGTGCTGTTTCTTGATGCATCACCTTCATCCTTACGTGATTCTTTTACACGCTGAAAAATATCGGCCCCAGCAACATATTGCAGGAATCATGCACATGTTACAAGCACTGTTTTCATGAATTGAAGATCTTGTTTCTTTGATATCTGTCATTTTTTAAATACACCTGTTTAAAACCCCAAAACCACTACAGACAGATTATAAGTTATTGACGTCATAATTGCACTACTTTAGATATCAGTACCTAAGAGTGACCGTCGGTGGTGCAATGGGTGGTGTGCGCGCCTCTTTTACAGGAGATCCTGGGTTCGATCCCTGCTCCATCCACCTTAAAATTTCTTTCGACGACGGTCACCTCTCTTAGTGACGGCGACACTATCGAGTATTTAGCCATAAAAAAAGCTTCTTAAAATACCGTTCGGAACCGGTGTAAAACTTTAGGTCGAAATCAGTGAGTATAAAATTATAACGCGCACAGCTCACTGGTTTGTGAGAAGCTCTCCCTAATCCCTTCATGGGATGTAACGGGAAACCTTTTTTTTGTACTACAATAACCACTGGAGTCTCAAATACCTCCAGATCCAGTTTTTGTTTATTTTGACTTATGTATATAATGAAGTCATACACGAGATATTGTTTCCATATCTAATTAAATGTCAGAACTTCTCATGCAAAGTACCTCCTAAAGATGCTCACCTAATAAGTTAGAAATGCACATAAGTAGTTTTTCCTTTTCGGCACAGAAATAATAACACGTATTTTTTGCCACAGTTGTGATGTTTTTATTGGATTGTAAAGAAGATATGTTCCGATTAAGTATGGAATAAAATATCCGTCAAATGGCCCCCACGGCTGTGGTGACAAGCCATTACTCCTTTCATGATATTTTCCATGACTTTTTCACAGAGATGTTGCTCAATCTCACAGATGACAATCTCGGATTTGAGCTCAGGAATTGTTTCTGGGTTATTCGCGCAAACCCGAGATGTCACAAAATCCCAAAGAAAGAAATCGCACGGCGATAAATAGCATGATCTTTGTGGCCAGTTGACATCAGAATTTCTTAAGATAATTTGTTCTGAAAATCGTTGCTGTAATAAATCGATTGTTTCATCCGCGGTGTGGCTGGTGGCGCCGCACAGTGGTAAAAATTAGAAATCTAGCTGGACATTGCTCATAACTTCTACAGATGTAGTCGGAATCACTTGAAAATTTCTAAGTGTCTTTATAATACTGCTGCCGCTCCTTCCAAAGACTGCTGCTCTTATCCTATGTGACACAGCGTCTGTTGCAACGGTCGATTTGGACGCCTAGCTACGGCATCGATTACTCATCAAAAAATATATGTTTAGTATCGTTCGTTAGGTTTTTTGGTACTCTAACCCCCGTTTTCAGGTAGCTCCGTTAAGATTTAACTACCCGTTAGCAAAATGTGGATTTCAGGTAGCTTAGTTAGGGTTCTACCTAAACAAGGACGGAAAGCGGAATTTCATTTACAAGTTTGCACAATTGAATATGAAAATTTGGAAAAACGTGACTGAATAAATAGAGCAAGTGCTTCTTCGGGAGTATAACGTTTTGGAGACGAAAATTGAGTTGTGTATGCTTTTTTTACTGCAGTAGCCATAGCTGGTGAATTTTCTGTGACTTTTTTTACAACAGCCGAACCATCTCGCTGTCCTGAAGTGTTCAAGCTGAGACGTGCTGCATATGAAAGCTCCTCGTAGGAATAATTGTCCAACAAATGCTGAATTCGTCGCTTTTTCTGGTTTTCACCTAAATCTCCAAATGGTTTGCTGGTACACGCCCTACTACTACTTGGGTTATGGGAAAGCATATCTGACTCCACTACACTCCCATTAAGCCACGCGGAATTTTTTTTCAAAAAATTATGACGACTGCATCGACTTTGCACCCAACGCGAACGCATGTGTATTAAAAAACTGTCAACTTTTTTCATTACTAAATCCATAGTGACATTATCAGTAACGCCATCCAAAATTAATTGCTGGTTGACGTGACGTTTGACTTCGGACTTTTTTTGTTTTTCGTCATCGTGGGCCATCCAAACATCGAAGAGAGCGCTTTTGAGAAGGGACATTTTTCTGAAAAAAATGAATATCTTAGTCCTATGGAATCGGACGGTTATAAATCTACTTTTTTCATACTCTGTACATCTAATACTTCAAATTCGTAAAAATGGAAGATGGAGAATCTTGGAGAAAAAAAGTTACATAATTTCAAAAAAATAAGTTTTATGTAAAATTCGACCGTAACTTTTTGTTATTCTAAAGAATAATTTAAAACCTTTCATAATCTCGTAACTGCGTAAATATGTTGTACTTACCTCTACAAAGAGCACTCAGAAGACAAAAATTGAAAACCGGTACTTTGAACGCTGGCAGAGCGATTATTTAAAAGGTCTGAACTTGTACAGAACTAAGAGACTACTGTTGCTTTATAATGAGTGACATGTTTGAGCACTTGTTATTACATAGAATCTCTTTCTCACTCCATTTTCTATTATGTCAACCATCCATGATAACAGTACAAAGTCCATTTTTTAGATATATTGTTTTCAAATTCTTGCCGAATGTCCACCTAGATTGATCGATTTTACCACTGTGCGCCGTCTTGCTGAAACTACATGTCGTCCAGATCCATGCCGTCGAGTTGAGGAGACAAGATCTCCATTATTAAGTTCCTGTAACGAATATTGTTCACAGCCAGTGTAATTTCGGCCTCATCTTCAAATAAGTAAGGGCCAATCACGCCGGCTGACCAAAATCCGGACCAGACAGTTGCTGTTTGTGGGTGCATTTGTTTATTATGGATGGCATGAGGATTTTCTGAGCCCCAAATTCGAAAATTTTGTGAATTCACGAAGCCATTCAGATGGAACTGCGCTTCGTCGGAGAAGATGATTTTTTTTTTGAAAAATTGGCATTGACTTCACTTTGCTTCATTACACATTGAAAGAATTTTTGAAAAAAGTTTTCACAATTATATCGCTGACAGCTGCCAAATTTCAGAGTTGCCATTTGCACCCCAAAAATAACACTAAATGTAAAAAGTGCAATCTTACTGAGACACCCTAGATAATTAAACAGCCTGTTTCTCTATGTAGAGGGAAGAAAGTTGATTTGGGTTCCACAATCCTGTCATTTCAAGTCGAATGAAAACATAAAATTTGCTAAAACTTTTCAGTACTAATTTTGGTTTCTCCATTATTTGGGAACAAACATAGAGTCAGGCGAACGGAAATTTCCACTTAGAGAAACCCAATTTGAGACGAATGTGAGTGGCTGATTTTCGTTCGCTTAGCTTTTCGTTCGAGAGGAACAGAGGAACAGGCTGTAAAAGCTAATTCGCGAACTTGAATAGTCCAACTAAAGGTTTATTTTTAAATCATATGTTATTTTGAAGCTGATAGATTTTGTTGTACGAAATATTGACTATCAGTCAGTATTATACCTACACGGACCAAAGTGAAAGCGCTTGAAGTACCTTGGAAGATATTGCAAACTTATTTCCAAAGTGAGTGTTGTGTTGCCCAAACTGTGCATTTGTTGCAAAGAAGTTTTGGCCGAAACGAAGCACCCACCGCGCGGGCTGTACGCAACTTCGTGAGACTAGTTTACCAGTGGACAACACTCATGGTCCCTGTCATCGTAGGATGCGTACCGACGATAATGTGGCTGCTGTGGCTGAAAGTGTGCAACTCAATCCAAAAACATTGACTCGCCATCGATCTCAAGAGCTCGACATTTCACGCACCAGCATGTTGAGAATTTTGCATAAAGATCTCGGACTATTCGCTTACAAGGTCCAATTGACTCAGCAATTGAAGGCAAATGACCATCGACTCAGTTACGGCTTCTCAATTTGGGCCTTACAGAAGCCGACAAATCATCTTTTCTGACGAGACGCATTTTTATCTCGGCAAAAATTGCAGCATTGGGGATTCGGAAAACACGCATATCATTGTCGACTAGCCAATGCATTCCCAGATAGTGACAGTTTGAAGGAATTTGGAGTGCTGGCATCGTTGGCCCGTTTTTTTTCAAAAATGCTTCTGGAAACGCCACTCCAAGAGCCATGCTTACGGACTTTCTTAGGGGGCTGCAATGGACGGTAGGAACTTGGCTAATTCTTGAATTCAGCAGAATTGCGCACTACTTCATATAGCTCATCCAACCCTCGATCTTTTGTGCACTAAGTTGGTTAGTCGTATTATCAGCCGTCTTGGCGATGTCAGTTGGACGATTCGGAGCTGCGATTTGACCCCTTTAGACTTTTCCTTGTGCGTTGGTATTAAAGACCGATGCTATGCGAATAATCCTGAAACGATTCTCATCCTCAAGGCTTGCATGGTCCGAGCCATTCGTAAGATAGAACCAGAAACCGTCAACAAAATCTTGGGAAATTGGACTGACAGGAGCTACTACGAAGCCAGCCGCGGCAGCCACATGAAGGAAATCGTGTTACACAAATAATGGAAATATTTATTTTTTCCAATAAATCCATAATATATCAAAAGAACTTAAGTTTAGGGAATATAATTTAATTATTGAAAATATACTTGTATTTGGACCACCCTATATGGCATCCAAAGTCAGTTTATTGGACATTAAAGTCTTACTACACGCAAAGAAAAAACTCGTTTCTCCCAAACGAAATCTCTGATAACTGAAGTTCGTTTGCGGGCTATAGTTGAGAGAAACGAACTTCTGTTAAGCCATATATGTCATTTCGTTTGGGAAAAACGAAAAATTTTTGCAGCAAACGTTTTATCAAAAATTAAGCTGAAAAACCCGTTTGCGAGAAACCGAAAACGGTTCCGACAACTGTTGTTTAGGTTACAGCAACCAAGTTCTAGTTACTCCAAAATACAAAAAAAAACGTTTACGAGAACTGAAAAACTTTTGCAGTAAATCAGTTATGAGAAAAGAGAGCTGACACAACCTTTACGATAAGCGAAAAACGGTTCCGCCAACTGTTCCTTCGGTTACAGCAACCGAGTTGTAGTTGTTCCAAACTAAAAAACGTTTGCGAGAACTGAAAAACTTTTGCAGTAAACGAGTTATGAAAAATTAGAGCTGCAAAAATATTTGCGGTAAACGAAAAACAGTTCCACCAACTATTCTTTCGGTTACAGCAACCGAGTTATAGTTACTCCATACAAAGAAAAAGTTTGCGATAATTGAAAATCGTTTGCAGTAAACGAGTTATGAAAAATTAGAGCTGAAAAAACGTTGCGAGAAACATTACTCGTACATTATCTTGTACATTAAGACTTTTATTTATGACTTCCATAAGCTCTTTTTTGTTTAAATTTCCAACTTTTATGATTTTGATTTTACGAGAACTCGCTTGCAACAACATCATACACATTTGCGATATACGAATTTAATTGGGAGAACTACATGAACGTTTGCGATTAATAAAATAATTAATAAATTAGAACCTTCTCAAAATAGGGTCGCAATAGCCTACCGAATTTAAAATTATGCTTTCTAAAGTTTAAATAAATTTAACACACTAGTTTTTGCTGGCTAACTTTCTAAAAAATATTGTTTTAAATCTCAAATTTTTAAAAATCGATTTAAATGTATCGATGCTTAGTTTTTTGTATAATTTATATTTGTAGTTTCGTCATACTTATTATTTTTCACTATTTAGACATTTATTCTGTTTAAATATTTAATATCACAAGAGAACTATTTAACAGAACCGACCGAGACATGCATTACAACAGAACATGACCGAAGAATATCCTTCCTGTCTGTCTGGTCTGGCATAAATACCCCAGTGAATAAATGTGAACTCCAATATGGTTATGACAAAAATACATAAGCAGCATCGACAAGCAAAATGATGTGGACATTGGTGGGTATCGAAAACGTGAATACCCTACACTTAAAAAGTAAAATCTGGTATTTAACAATTTTTTTTTTATTTATCAGAAAGCAATTTGTGCGATATTACTGCAAATGTAATGGCATAACACCAAACTGTTTGAATTGTTAATAAAATGACTGGGAAAAGTTTTGATAAAACAACAAACATATGTTTTCTGAAATAGCACATACAGGGTGGTCCAAATTCAAGAATGTTTTTAAATAAAATAAAATTAACTAAAAAAATTACACCCGGTTTGAACGAAGTTCCTTTCCGTATATATTATGTATCAGTTAGTTCCAACACACCCAAGGCGCCCGTTGAAAAATATGATAATTTAAATGGGTCTTTAAGAAAAATAAACTTTTTTTAAGAACAATTTTTTTTTATAGAATGTATTTTTTTTTAAGTATATTTTTAAGTCGTTTTTGTAAGAATAGGTATTATATTTTCCCGAAAAGGTCCTTTTTAAAGAGAGGTAATTCTTTTATTAAAAGCTAATGTTTTTTTAAGAAAAGGTATTATTTTTTAGAAGAAGTACTTTCTGTAAGAAAAACACATAAGAGTATGAATTTTATGTACAAAGAAGTACATTGTTAAGAACAGGTACTTTTCAAAGTCACAAAAAGGTACTCTTTAAAGAAAAGGTAATTTTTTTAAGAGAAGACAATTTGTGGTAATAAAATTTACTTTTTTAAGAAAAGGTACTTATTGTAAAAAAATTACTTTTTAAGATAAGATTTTTTTTAAGAAAATGTACTTTGTGTAAGAACATGAATATGTATTTTTTTGGAACAATTTACTTTTTTTTAAGAAAAGGCACTTCTTTTACTTTGGCTTTCTAAATGCACTTTTTATTGGGTTCAAAACTACAATATATACTAAATATTGATTACAGGCTCCACCTAGATAACTTCCCATTAAACAAGAAATTTCCCAACATATGTGGAGTGTTATTATATTTTTTTCAAAAAAATCTGTACATTTTTGCAAAAAAATCTTTTTTTCTGAAAAAAAATCTGTTTTTTGCGCAATATTAATCTAAGTTGTATTCATAGTTGACCCTTCCTATTATTATGACTTTCAAGTAGTATCGTCCTGAGGTCATAGGTATGGAGAAAAGAAAACGAAGTTGTATAAATTTCCTTTTATCACAAGTTATTTTGTTTCCAATATTTCGATCAACTTCGATGATCATTTTCAAGGATCTAATATAAGAAAAACACAAAGATTTTATAAAACATTAGTGAAAACAGTAAACACAAAATGGTGAGCTAACAAAAAGAATACGACTAGTTTTTGTCAAAATTTGTCAATTGTATGTCTGTAAACTTGTGCATATTGGTCCGTATCTCACTTGTAGTTGAGTCTTTTCTCAGATGGAACGTCAATAATATGTAGCATTTCCTGAAAGGGGCATCGTAAGTAAATCTTCTATTCGAAGTTTGGCCAGTGTCCAGTTAACGTACAGTGGGCTGCGAGTGCTGTTTTTTGTTCCAAAGGCTTATTATGTGCCTTCTGGTCCGATTTATGTGTTGAAATTCTCTTCTTCAGTTTATTCATCGTAGTACTAACGATACTAATATTTCGTCTTGGTCTAGTTTCCTGGATTTGAAATCAATTTCATCTTTAACATTCTGTTCAGAGGTTCTCGTCACATTTTTGAGTATTTCAGCCATAAATTTGCAAAGTGCATAACCAGGAGCATTTATGAATGAGCAAGTGAGTCTTAAAGGATTCCCCTCTTTATGAATTTTCGGCAAACCATACATTCTGGCGGCTGGAGATGTTCTCGTGCATAATTTTTTACTCGTGGGCGCGTCTATTAACTTTTCGCTGAATAATTTATCCACTAGTTTGTTATTTTTTTCCTGTAGACTTGACGTCGGATCTCTCCTAAGCCGTCTGTACGTGCATATATCGCCCAGAATATTTCCCATTTTCATCCTATATTCGTCCTTTGATATCGCAACTGTCTTTCCCCCTTTGTCAGCGCTCATGATGAGAATTCATTATTTATGTTATAGACAAGTTATCAAAAACCGCATTGCGATAACATTTTACAAAATCTGTTTTTACCAGAAAAAAACTGAAAATCTGTTTAATACCTAAAATATCTGTGAAAAACAGATAAATCTGTTAATACAATAACGCTGCATATGTGAGACATCTAGTTAGTCTAGACACAAACCAAACCGATTGGAGCTTCTGTAAGGCCCGAACTGAGAAGACGTAACGAAGTGGATGGTCGTACAAAAGTCACGCTGCCTTACCACTGCACCACCGGCGGTCGCAGAGCCCATTAACTAATTCAGAAAAAAAAACATTGTTATGTACACGCTGAAAATTTTTTCTTTTTTTTGTTGTTTGGCTGCAAATATAACTTGTGCCTAAACACATTGTGTTTGCTATCAATATAACATGTTTGAGGCACAATGATTAATAGGTTCTAGTATATGTATTTGTGACCCAAATTTGGCTTTTTTTGTTGAAAATTGCTGAAAACAAAAACGTAACAGACAATAAAGAAACAAAAAATCAGCATCTTATATTCACGAAAACAATGCTTGCAAACATGTACATGGTACCTGCAATATGTTGCTGGGGCCGTTATTATTCAGCGTGTAGCTTTATTTTCCTCTGTCTAAAGAATAAATGGTATGGTTTGATTTCTGGGTGGCGTTGTTATTAACTTCTCACAAACTCTAAAAGGAAAATCTTCGTTACATGAAATTTTTCGTCACCTCGACGAATATTATTTACTATTATCGCAATTGAGATAACGTACAGGTTCATCGGTGCTATGAAAATGGGTTTACTTGAATTCGTCATTCCGATGAATACGTTTAATTCTTGCGATAAAAAGTGTCCATTGTTGCGAGAAAGATGCATCATTACTGTGATACATATGTTTCATTGCTGTCATGAATATGTTTCATGGCACGTTTGAATTTATACAGCACTCATATATGACTAATGTATGAACATGGACAGCAAAGTAAGCCCTTTTTGTGTCCATTTAGTATTTAAGTTACACATCCCCATTTTGATGAAGAACAAAAAGTTATATTGTTTAATTTTGTGCATGAATCGACATACTCTGAAACCCCTGTCTCTTTTTGTTGTTAGGTTGTAAATGTGACGTGTTTGTAGCTTGTCTCAAATTTAGTAGAATTGTGTCCAAACACATTGTGTTTGCTATACAATATTACGTGTTGGACACACAATGATTAATAGGTTATAATGCATGATTTGCTGGCCCAAATGTGGTTTTTCTTGTTGAAAACTGCTGAAAACAAACACGCGACAGACATCAACGAAATAAAAAAGACGGCAGACCTTCAATTCGTGAAAACACTGCTTGCAAACATATACATGGTTCCTACAATATGTTGCTGGGGCCGTGATTTTTTTCAGCGGACATACTATCTGTTTTGTTAATTTATTTTTTTCAATTTTAAGTCCAAGTGTTTGTGCACAGTTGTAGTTAATGGAAGTTCCAAAAAATTTCTAATTCCAGAAATCTGTTCGTTGCAGCAACGAATATTAAGTTTTTACCACAACGTAACGTCGACCGATGAAAAAGTTTTGTTTGTAAATTTTTGTTTCATCCCTGGGATAAAGCAGCTTTCTTTCAATGTAGGGTATCATTTGTTAATGTTGTCTGCCGTGTCGTAATACCCCACCCAGTGTATTTGCAGTGACAATTTCTGAATGAATTGAATGCAGATAGGATAAATATGCATATGTTGATTGTACTAGTACATCTGACACAAATGTATACGAGTGACTCGATTTGGATTACTTTTTCGTGTCTAAAACTCAAAATTTTATTTAAGCTCGTAACGGCCAAAACGAGTAGTCTCGATATTTTGTCCCTACGCGCAAAGATAAAAACGTTTAAGGCTATCTTGGCGCAAAAATATTTCATATGTCACAAATATATTTCTTTTGTCACAAAAATATTTTGTTTCAGTATCATACTTGTAGTATCGAGGAAACTGTTTCTTTCCACGCAAAAAAAAATTGTTAAAGTACTTTCATTATTGTAAACGAATTTTCATTTACCCCACAATTATCATAATTTACTTATGCGGCAAATAAAGAATACCGTTTATAATAACCGAAAAACTGTACGCCTATACGTGAAGGTACCTATGAGTATATGTAGGTGATCACTGCTAAGAATTAATTCTTTGCTTTTGAGTACACAAGTTTATACAAGTTTGTACAAAATAAATACAGCAAAAACAAACTTGCGATGGTACAGTGGATAGTCGTGCGGACTTACAGTGAGGGTGCCAGGGGTCAATGTTTGAGGGTACTGTTTCATACGCATCTAGTGAGATATAATTCGTTTGCCTTAAACGAAATGCGCTTAGTGATAAGTGTGAATACACACTGCGCAGGCTTAACGGGCTAGACGCTGCTGAATATGATGCTACACGAACATCGAACATCACTAACCCCAAAAATCAGTTCATCGAAAATATTTTTAATTTCTAGCAAAAGTCTTTTTTGGTTTGGGATTAATATTATTCGTTTGTGGTAAACGAAAAAACAGTTAATGGAAACGTTGTTCGTTTCTCGTAGTTTTGTTAAGCTTAGAGTAGAGAGTTCTAGGCGGTGATCCAAAAAATTGTTTTAGTCCCTTTTTGGTTTTTATTATTCCATCTTCAAGATGTTATGGTATTTAATAATGCTTGAACGCAAGATCATTTTCTATGAAAAAGTACTTTTATATCAAAAAGTAAATTTTCATAGAATATATTATTCAAGAAATAGTAAGGAATTTATTGTTATGTTGGGTGGTTGGGAATAATGATATTTCAATGTCCACCAAGGCATATCATCAACTCCCTTCTCCACCGTCCCATTATCATAAAAAAATGTTATTGAGTATTTTTGTGATATGGACTGTGCGACTTATCCCAGGTATTACCATTTGATTTTGATGAAAAACATATTTAAAAACAAGCCCTTCTAATGTATAACTATAAGTACTTAAGTATGTAATAATATTAAAATCGATATAAAAAATAATTATATTCAATCATTAAAATGGGGTAACGATGACATATGCAAAATAGTCCGTCCCGACTTTACTATCTGCTTCAGCAACATTCTCTCTGTCTCCCAAATGACATTTACTAGGGCCAAAAGGAAACAATTTATATGTTCTTGCTGCAGGGCTAACTTGTTTGTATGAAAATGTCAAACCAAAGTTAACCCACAATTTCCCTTTCAGTTGAAAGGCAAGTAAGGAATAAATAGTAAAAATAAAACAGGACATGAAGACGAAGCAAAAAAAATCAAAGATGACAACATTTAATACTACGACGTTTCAGTAAACTATGAATACGGAACCGGTTAACCGGGTCTTACGCCGTTCAACGAGTTGTAGGTTTGTTAACAAAACATGCACTTGTTAATATTTCGCCCGAAATATTAGTGGCCGTCGGTGGTGCAATGGTTAGTGTGCTCGCCTCTTCCTCTAAATTTCTTTCGGCAGCGGTCACCTCGCATAGTGACGCCGACACTATCGAGTATTTAGCAATGAAAAAGCTTCTCAAAATACCGTTCGGAATCGGTGTAAAACTGTAGGTTCCAATCAGTGAGTGTAAAACTAGAAAGCGCATAGCTCACTGGTTATGAGAAAATCTCCCCAAATCCTTCCTAATGGGAAACCATTTTTCTTTTTTATTTCGCGCGAAATTTTTCCAATTTTTCCCGTATTTAGATCAACAATTTACTTGAAATTTTACAAAACTCCATACAAACAAAATGCCTGCGGAATATTGACGAAATATTTCCGCACGTGTAGTACTATGTTGCTTAGGCGAAATAAATCCAACATGTATCCAGCAACATTTAAATGTTGCTAAGACAGCTGCAACGACCAATCAAATTGAAGGAACATATAATCAATGTTGTCTACTGTCACTCAATTTCTGTACAAAAATAGATTTTTTGTATAAAAGAAACTTAAAAACCGAGCAAAATCTAGTCGTCATCACTTATAAAGGGTTTTTCAATAGAGACGCTACAAAAGTAAATCGACAGGGACAGCCAACGACGCCATATTTTTTCCCGCTCTTTTGACATTTCTCTTCAGTAAGGGTTGCCATTTCATCATGGAAAGATATACGAGCCAACAACGAGTCGAAATTATTAAAATTTACTACCGAAATTTTGAGTGAGTGGCCTCAACTTTAAGAGCGCCACGTCCAATCAGCGATGAGGCTCATTTCTGGCTGAATGGCTTCGTCAATAAGCAAAATATGCATTATTGGTCAGACAGCAATCCACACGTAATCCATGAGTCATCATTGCATCCCGAAAATATTACGGTCTGGTACGGTTTATGGGCCGGCGGCGTCATTGGGCCGTACTTCTTCCGTGATGATCAAGACCGGCACATTACTGTGAATGCGAATCGCTACCGTTCAATGATAACCGAATATTTTTGGCCCCAATTAAATAAAATGGACTTGGAGGACATGTGGTTCCAACAGGACGGCGCCACAAGCCACACCGCGAATGCCACAATCAATTTATTGGAAACCAAGTTTGGTGAACGTGTTATCTCACGAAATGGCCCAGTCGATTGGCCGCCTCGGTCGGCCGATTTGACGCCGTTAGATTATTTCCTGTGGGGCTACGTCAAGTCTATGGTCTATGCCAACAACCCAACGACGATTGATGAACTTCGTACGAATATCGAACGTTAAATTGCAGCAGTATCGGCCGATTTATGCTTGGAAACCGTCGAAAATTGGGTTCAGCGTCTGGACTTCTGCAAGCGTGCCCGTGGTGGCCATGCAAAAGAAATCGAGTTCCATACATAATGGCATCGAACGTACTTTCACAGGAATAAAGAATTTCATTGGTATCTAAAACCGATTTTGTTTTATTTAAAAAAACTTTTGTAGCGCTCTCTTTCCTGTGGGGCTACGTCAAGTCTATGGTCTATGCCAACAAGCCAGCGACGATTGATGAACTTCGTACGAATATCGAACGTGAAATTGCAGCAGTATCGGCCGATTTATGCTTGAAAACCGTCGAAAATTGGGTTCAACGTCTGGACTTCTGCAAGCGTGCCCGTGCTGGCCATTCAAAAGAAATCGAGTTCCATACATAATGGCATCGAACGTACTTTCACAGGAATAAGTAATTTCATTGGTATCTAAAACCGGTTTTGTTTTATGTTAAAAAAAATTTTTGTAGCGCTCTTATTGAAAACCCCGTTAAGTATGTATATTGCTGGCTTCGCAGCGGAACAAATTGATATTGGTCAATATTTTGCATGTGGACGATCTTAGTTCTCGGCTACAAGGACGATAAATTTCCGCACGTGTGGTACTATATTGTTCACACGAAACGTCAGCAACATGTCTTAATCAATATTTTGATGTTTCTATGAAACATGTAACGTCCAATCAAATTGTAGGAAGGAATTATCAATGTTGTCAACTCTCATTTAATGTCTCAAACAAACTGATTGTTAGTGTAACGAAAACTTAAAACTGGAGTAAAATATAAACGTCAACAATTCAATTTTGCAGCGAAACAAATTGATGTTGCACAATGTTTTTCATATAAACGAAATTAGTATCAGCCTTTTTTCGTTTTTTTTATAATTCAATGACGATCCCAATCTAAGCTTAACAGCGGATATTAGATTTATCAACTGACCAATATAAAAGACAATTTTGTTTTTATCATTTCAAAATTGTAAATAATTTAATTTTTTTTTTATCAAACCAACACTCAGGGGATTCCCCCTACAGAGGGTGGAAAGAGGCAGTACTGTCTATTGAAATTTGCCTTGAATCTATGTATGTCACAATTGGTGGGATATACACTAGCCGGAAGTTTATTCCACATACGGACCTTACTGTATTGCACATACGGACTGTACGGTCGTCCATCACGGGCGATCTGTTAACACCTTTTTGTTACACGGTACCTGTTAGATTTTTATGAACACATTAGTAAATGGTACATTGGAAGATAACAAAAATAATAGTTTTTATGCTGAAGGCTCTTTTGCTAGTGCACTTTCTTTTTTCTTACATCTGCTTTAACATTAGATGTAATATTGTTAAAATAAATAAAGCAATATTTAGCTCACTGAAAGTGTTCTTTTTGTTTTGTCATACGACAAAAAGCATTGAATAGTATAGAGGACTTATAGCACTCTTTTTCCGCTCTCATGTAGAGAGTCTGAGTAAAAAATTATAAACGAGTCTTATTCTCTTTATAGAATATTTAAACATAAATGCACCACTTCGACAATGTTATTACATGAAACAATGAAAAAAGCATAAATGTTTCAAAAGGCATCAATGTTTCGCATCAAAATTATGAATGGACCAAGTTACGACAAAAGGAAAGTAATACGATTTGAATCATTCGCCAGATGTCGCCAGTGCTTTTGAGTCATACAATTCGTTCCATGAGTTCTTTATACTATTCAATACTCTTTGGCGACGACGACCTGCTTGTTTGTTCGCTGCCGCTACATCAATATCAGCATACTTATTTTAAGGCAGATACTATTGTTGTACAACAACCACGGATGTGATGCTAACGCTGTGTGTTGTTTACATGTATTCACTTTGATAGATTGCCCTACCCGTGCCTATAGATGTTAACACATCAAAAAATCATTATTTTAATACGGAATTGGAGTTAAAACATTCAATTTGTATGTTACTTCCGTAATGTACGTTACTTCCGTCTTTCCCTCGCATAAAGAAAAACTATCCTTTTTTTATCGATTTCATCCAATTTTTAACACCGAATTCCTTTTACAGGAAACTCCAAAACCGGATATTGAAATACTTTCGGTTTAACTCTAACTGCCACACTGTTTACTCAAACACATCCTTTACTGTATATATATATTTATAATGAAGTTGTTGGTTTCAATACATAGCAAGTGTTCGGATTTTCTAGTTCATATGTATGAGTGGCGACATAATGCTGAAAAGTGTCACGCCAGTTATGTATAAGTTGCTCTATCTTACAAAGACATATAATATCTTCTGTTCTGTATGTATTACAATATTTGTACATAAGTCTAAACGCAAAGCCATAAAGTTAATCCTTGCGTAGACACAAAAAAGTCAGAGGGATGACAGGCAAAGGCATTGGGTCTCAGCATTAGACAATCATCTTAAAATATTGGGTTGGCAAGAAAGTAATTTCGGTTTTGTTGTTCAATGTAATTTTCAATTATTTTATTCAAATAATTGAGTTTAATCTAGAATGTATGACAATGACTTTCTGCCATCGTTCACGAAACTTTTTGATCAGAGATTCATAGAATGGCTGGTCCGTCCCACAAACATACTCGAAGAACTAGGTTTCAGGGTCTTCATATCTCCAATATCTTTCGCGGAGTCTACAGAAATGTGTGAGGCCTACACTGAAAGAAAAGGGCTTCATACCATCAATGAATGGGTTACATTAATGCGTTTACATTGATGCAATGAAAAGTTTCTTTGATGCTATGAAATATTACATTACTTCTATGAACTCCTTGATTGCTGCAGTTTTTAAATTTGTGGACCGTCATTAATGCTAAGAAACCTTTTACATTGATGGAATGAAATATGTTTTTCATGTAAATACGGGAAACTATAGAGAAAAATTGCAGAAATTTTATCGACATTGTAAAGTAGAATCTATTGAATAGGCCATCCTTTACATTACACTCATTTTATTGAATTTTAAAATATTTTTTCTAAAAAAGCAATAATGTAACATCTTTCTTAAATATAATGTACCATTTCTTTAATTTTGAACGATTCATTAATTTGGTTAAAGGATAATATTTACATATGTAGGTACGATTTGTATAAATGTATGTATGTATGTACAGTAGCTGTGACACAATATTTGAGTGCCAGTATGAGATAAGAAATAAATAAGAAAAAAATAATAAAGGCTGAAATGCAGAATCCCGCACCATTTAAAAAAAAACAGAAAATTGAGCAAAATAAGGGGATTTCAAAAACCAAAATTTTTTTGTCGGCCGGTCCAAAAAACTTCCCTAAAATCAAAAAATTCCGAAATCCAAAATTTGCAACAGAGATATTCCTCTCCCTGTCCCCGTCCCAGAAAACCTAATAATCGTCGGAAAAAATCGTGCCACAAAAAGCCCACACTTTGGAGGCCCATAACTCCTAAAATCGGGACTCCCTCTAACTTTAGCATTTTACATTTCTTGCTGCTTAGAATCGTGTGTTCTACCCCCCACCCCCCCCCACAAAATTTTTTTCTGACCAATTTTGGACCCTATGGACTTCATAGGTCCGGCCGATAAGAATTTTGCTCGATCTTCGATTTTTTTAAAATAGCGCGTGGTGCATTTTTTCCCAATAATTTACATGATTGTGTGGCAAAAGTTAAAATTGCATTTAGTTAGGGAAACATATTCATACCATGAATGATGCCGGTTCATACCATCAATGAAACCTTTTCATACTATCAATGAAACCTATTCATACCAACAATGAAACTTGTTCATACCATCAATGAAACGTGTTATACCATCAATGAAATATGTTCATACAATCAATGAAACATATTCAGACCTTCAAAGAAACATGTTCATACCATCAACGAAACATGTTCATTACATTAATGAAACATGCTCATAGCATTAATACAATATGTTTATAGCATCATCATAACATCAATGACTATATTTCATTACATCAATGAAACTGTTTTTAATATCAATGTAAAATTTAATACAATGATAACGTTCCATTCCGGTTAGACAGTTTACATTAATTTCAGGTCTATGAAACATTTTTCTTTTAATGTAACATTGTTTATAGCATTAATGAAGCCCGACATTGGCTCAAAACAATGACACTTTTCATTGATACTGACACTTTTCATTGATGCAATGTAAGAATTCATTAATGGTATGAAAGTTTTTCTTTCAGTGTAGCGTTGTCGTGATGTTAAACTACGCCTTTGCGATTTTCCAATTCCAATCGTGTTTCTGTCGGTGCCCCATTGAGGTTCGTCAATTGCGGACAATAGACATCATAGTTTATGGTTTGGGTTTTAGGAAGTAGTTCAGAATAAATTACTCCCTCAAACGTAACTTATTATTTGTGCAGTTCAGCCTTTAATGCAGTTTGAGCTCGTTCATCGTGCTCGGATCAACATCTCTTTGGTTTGACATTGATGTAAAGAATCAATTTTTCATATCCAGTGGCAGTGAGTTTCAAAAATGCATCATCTTTGCTGCACGCAAAGACAAAAAGAACGATTATTGCCCGGTTGCCGTAACAATACTTTGATTGACTTGTATTAATTTATTAATTAATTAAATTAATTCGTATATCGAAAATGTGTATCATGTTGTTGCAAACGAGTTCTCGTTTGCATCAAACGCCGCAAATTTAAAAACCGTTTGCGATAACTGAAATTAGCCATTTTTCTAATAAGAGCGCAGATTACTAAGAAAGTAAATTTCTCTCATTTTCCCATTCTGTCGACTGTATAAGTATACACAGTCTTATCCACTCTTTTGGCATACACACTCACGCACACACATAAAAGTGATCACACACTCTAATGCTTCTACCTTGTCAATAAGCGTGTTTTGCTTACACCGCTTGCTTATATATTCGCTGGTTTTGTATGAAGCACTTAGCGAAGACTTAGCGAAAACTTAGCGACGATAATCATTTTCGCTAAGTTTAAACAAATTTTTTTTTGTCATCTTTTACCGTTTTCAACCCTTATTAATATTTTTGAATAAAATGACTTATCGCTAAATTGCCGTTTTCTTTGCAACTTAGCAAGCGACAATCGCTTGCTTTTAACCAAAACACGACTAATGTACTCGTATCTTGGCTGGGCAAATGACGCGTTGTAGTGTACTGCGCTTTTAGCCGTTATTTGAATGGAAGCCGAGACAGACGTTTTTTTCAAAACAAACTTTATGGGTAAAACCAATATCATCAAGGTTGGAAATTTAAACAAAAAATAGCTTATGGAAGCGATAAATGTACAAGTAATGTTTCTCGCAAATGTTTTTTTATCTCTAATTTTTCATAACTCGTTTACTGCAACCGATTTTCAGGTCTAATTTTTCATACCTGGTTTACTGCAAATGTTTTTCAATTCTCGCAAACGTTTTGTTTATTTTAGCGTAACTAGATCTCGGTTGCTATAACCGAAACAACAGTTGGCCGAACCGTTTTTCGTTTCCCCCAAACGTTTTTTTCAGCTTATAGTTTTAAAACCTCGTTTGCTACAAACATTTGTGGGTCCTCCCAAATGAAATGATATGTATGGCGGAACAAAAATTCGTTTCTCCCAACTACAGCCCCAAACAAAAAAAAAATCTGAGATTTCGTTTGGGAGGAACGAGGTTTTTCTTTGCGTGTGCGTTTGAGCAATAAATCGCATGTGCTTATCCGCTGTTTTAAGTGGATTTCTTTAAGCTCATGCTGAACTCTAATATCAAGTTTTTCGACAAGTCCAAGCCATTTCAAATGGTTTTCCACGATCGTGTGCGACACCTTTAGCTTGTCTGTAACTTCTCGAACAAATATATGTCTGTCAGATTCATTAACGGCCTATATTTCGTCTTCATTATCCTCATTTGGCCTACCGCTCCTGTAGTCATTGTTGATCGTGAAATTTCCAGAACGAAATAAGTATTTAGAACCATATCCTCGTAACCTTGAACTCAAGGCATAATTTTATTTTTATAATTGAAAATATGTCGAATTTAATGCTTTACTTTCTTCCAGCCAGGTTCTGTCCAGTTTTAGTAGACCTGGGCGAATTCTATACGAAGCTTTATATTCTTTTGCGACAAAAGTGGTTTCTTGTTCTTTTCTGCAGCCACCCAATCTTTTGAGACTTCGACGAGCAGTTCACTCACTGGCATCAATGTTTAACGATGTAGCTGGGGTAATTACTACACGCTGAAAAATTTCACATCTATAAAACATTTGCATACAAAAGCTGTACCTATATATTTTCTTATTGTTCTCTAACTGATGCAGGAAAAAATCAACTATACGGCCTAGCTCCAGCTACACGCTGAACAATTTGTCTTTCTTTGTTGTTTGGAGGCAAATAAAACGTGTTTGTAGCTTGTCGCAAATATAGTATACTGGTGTCCAAACACATTCTGTTTGCTATTCAATATAACGTGTTTTGGGACACAATGATTAATAGGTGATAATATATGTATTTGTGACCCAAATGTGGATTTGTTCGTTGAAAACTGCTGATACCATTGCTGCCTGTCACAATAAAGAAACAAAAAGAAGCAAATCTTCAATTCACGGAAACAATGCTTGCAAACATGTACATGGGTCCTGTAATATGTTGCTGGGGCTGTTATTTTTCAGCGTGTTGTCACTAATTTTGCCAAATGACGGCAAGTGCGGTCGTCAATCCCTCTTGGGCAATTTTTTATATTTTTCTAAATTTTTAATATTTTTCTTCCGTTTTATTCTCTGGATCGTCATATGATTTATATTGAACGTTTTGTAACGTTCCGAACACGATTATTAGTTTTTAATAATTCCATGATTTCAAATATTTTTTGATGAGCCGGTTTTGATGAGCCGGTGGACAATAATAATGAGCAATTAAAAAAAGTAATTATGGGCAATTGAAAAAAATAACAGTAAATTTATTAGCTACGTGATGGTTAGTTACGTTTGAGATTGTGGATCTGTAAAGAGTTGAACACAGTGCAATATTGTAACATCGAAGAGAGGGCGTAATTGTAACATTGGGATTTGTTTACATATTACGATCTTTTAAACATACATGTATAATTGTTGTATATTTAAGTGCTCATTATGAAAGAACCCATATCAAAGTAAAATTAAAAAAATATTTTAATTCTAAGGTTAAATGCTGCTAAAAGTTAAAGTTTTAAACATCCATTCTGGGAAACCTGTTACAATTTTGCTCGTCACTGTAAACCTTCTATTTAAATGAAAACTCGGAAGTGGGGAAAGCGTGAAACGGAACATATAGAATGTAGCTCAAAAAAAATGAAAAGGCTCAGAGCACCAATTCTGTAAGAATCAGGAAGGAAATATAGTTCACGATGTGCAGAGTACGAGGTCGGATCAATAAGTCCGTGACTATTGGAATGAAAATTTTTTTTTTCCAAAAAAAAAATTAGTTTTCAACATAATCTCCTTTTAGCTCAATACACTTAGTCCAAAGTTTCTCCAATTTTTGTATCCCTACCAAAAAATAGGATTTTCGAGGTCCATAAAATAGCCATTTGTTTTATCAATAATTTCATCGTTGGAGCTAAATCTCTTTCCAACGAGCCATTTCTTTAGGTTTGGAAACAGGAAAAAGTCACTGGGGGCTAAATCCGTACGTTTATGGTCAATTGAGAGCAAACGCGGCACCCATCTTGCAGGCAGCTTTCTTAAACCAAAATGATCATTTAAAATCCATATGAAATGCCTATGCCATCAACAATCTCACGCACTTTTACTCTTCGATCGGCCGACACCATATCGTGCATTATTGACCTCAATTGGCTGTCCAGAACGTTCAGCGTTATTTGTACTTGTGCGCCCACAACGAAAGTCAGTAAACCACTTTTTTACCATTGAAATCGATGGTACAGAGTCTCCATAGTACTTATCAAGCTTTTCCTTGGTTTGATTGACGGTTTTTTTTCGCAAAAACTCGAAAGCAATCGAAATTCACTTTTTTCAATTTTTAAAAAAATGCACGAGGTTGTATGTTTTCAACAGCTGTACAACGCAAAATGTGCGTCCAATTTGTAGACTCACTGATTGGGATCTACAATTTTACACCGATACCAAACAGGTTTTGAAAAGGCTTTTCATGACTACTTATCCGATAATGTCGTCGTCACTAAGCGAGGTGACTACCGCCGAAGGAAATGAAAGGTGGTCAGAGCGAGGATTGAACCCACGTTGTCATAAGCAAGAGTTGCGCACGCTTTCCATTGTACCACCGATGGTTCATACGTTTTCTATTAAATTGCATTTCAGTGATGCATGCAAATGTTTCATTTATATTTTAAAATTTACAAAACCCTGCAAATTTTTGCATCGATATCGGAATTCTAACAATCTGCCATTAGTGGCCGCACCATTGCAGTCTTAACCACGGGCCACAAAAAAGAAAAAACAAACAACGAATTTGAAATTTGTTTTGATTTTCTTTATTCGTGCGTGTAATGGAAAAATTGTTATCAACAACGCCATAACCATTCAGTACTTGGGTTGAAAGAGTTTCTCTGCAGTGAATACATATGTATATAAATACATAATAATATACAGTAAACACATATGGAAAGGACTCGTCATCATCGGAATGAATGTTAGTGAAACAATGAGACAGACAGGCGGACGGACACTTGGACTGACACACAGCCAGACCAATAGACATTTCGAATGACAACAGACATTTTGTGTGTGTCAATCGAAAACACTTTGCATGAAAACAGACTTTTTGACTCTACTCCAATATATATTTAATGGTTCCCTCATTTGCGTTTGAACAAGATAAGCGGATAATGTGGGCGGAGTTGTTTTCTTCATAATGACACTGAAAATGGGGAAAAGGATGTGCCGCAACAACGACAACAACAATATCACAATTCAGCTGGTATAAAAATAAATGTCAGTCAGAGTTCGTAATTCGTAACTCATGACTGCACTCAAGTGAAATGTAAACCTCCGATTTTGACTCACGATACAGGGAGTCCTTTGTGGAATTTTAAACTCATATTCAAGCGAAAGAAATTTTCTTAAACCAACGCCAGTTGATTGGAATTTAAATTCTCACAATGTGTTCTGAAAAAAACGTAGGGTACTAATGACGAACGGAGCTAGAACTAGGGGTGTGAATTCGAAGTTGGAGCTTAGGAGTCGGAGTTTAGAAAATTGACCTAGAGTCGGAGTGGGAGTTGCAGTCGGTCTTTCAGCCCGACTCAGGCTCCGTCTTAACAAAATTACTAAGATTTCAAGAAATAGAAAAATGGAAGCAGATGATGGAATATACAGGGTAATCCAACTATAATGCAGATCTTTGACAGCAATTATTTTTGATGTGTTATATATTCAAATTCATCAGGGATGATTTTTATTTATTCGGCTATTTTATTGGTAATTTTTAATTTTATTGTTCAAGCTCGAGGCCATTCTATATCTCCATTAATAGAGATATAGTTAAAAAGGAGTCTTGCAAATGTATTCCGTTGATTCCTGGCAAACCGTATAGTTTTTATTTATTTACTTTTCAGGCAATTTATACTACATTCTTTGGCAATCTTAGTCATGGAACGATACTCAGTGTAACAGGGCCTAAAAGTCATCCCAAAGTTTTATGAAAATGGTCGTTCTGCATGAAGTGCATTTCGCGTACTGAGTGATTTTTTTCGGTCAACATTGGCCATCTGATTCAACAATCAGCAGTTTGGTGCAGAAATTCTAAGAAACCGGGTCGAAGCAAAACGTAAGAACACCCGTGGGTCTCAGTACAGGTCGTTCGGCCGAAAATATTGCTGCTGTGGAACAAAGTGTGGACCACGCCGCGATCTGCTCAATTCGTCGTCATGCACAGCATTTCAACCTTTCAGCCAAAATTCACTATCTATTGATCTAGTGGCTGTCGGTGGTGCAATGGTTAGTGTGCGCGGCTCTTGTACATGAGATCCTGGGTTCGAACCCAGGTCTGACCACCTTCTAAAAAAAAAAAATTTCTTTCGGCGGCGGTCACCTCGCATAGTGAAGGCGACACTATCGAGTATATAGCCATGAAAAAGCTTTTCAAAATACCGTTCGGAATCGGTGTAAAACTGTAGTTCCCAATCAGTGAGTGGAAACTGGAAAGCGCACAGCTCAGTGATTGTGAGAAGTTCTCCCCGGTCCCTTCATGGGATGTAATGGGAAACCATTTATTTTATTTTTATTGACCTTTTTAGGTTCTGTAAAAAACCGATTGTAGGCAAGGATATATCAATAACAGCTGTCGAATAATTGTATGGTCACTGATGTGAATTTGTGGCCGTCGGTGGTGCAATGTTAGTGTGCGCGGCACTTGTACATGAGATCCTGGGTTCGAACCCTGCTCTGGACACCTTCAAATTTCTTTCGGCGGCGGTCACCTCGCATAGTGACGCCTACACTATCGAGTATATAGCCATGAAAAAGCTTCTCAAAATACCGTTCGGAATCGGTGTAAAACTGTAGGTCCCAATCAGTGAGTCAAAACTGGAAAGCGCACAGCTCAGGGGTTGTGAGAAGTTCTCCCCGTCCCTTCATGGGATATAAAGGGAAACCATTTATTTATTTTATTTTTTAGGTGAATTTTATTGGTATTAAGGTAGAAAAACATTATAATAATGTCAATGTGAATTTCAGTACCACCTGCATGCATTTCAACGGCAGTAATTCGATTTATATTCTAAATATTGTGTTGTAAGGGATGTTTGGTACATAATTCCGGCAAATTAAATCCAATTAGTATAAAAAATGTCAGATTCAGAAAGAGAATTTTATCACCTTTATAGCTGCGTACCCACTTTTTCAAAATTGTTGTGAAAAAAATTTGTTATTTACGTTTAGGCACCAAAAAGCCCAGACTTTTTCATTAAATTACCACTATCTTCTTTGTGTTCAATCGGGTGGCAGCAAAAATACCTTGCAAACTTGGGAAACAGATCAGGCTTTCCAATTGTGTATCATATTCATCGAAGGCTTTTGAAGCAAAGAAATTGAAGCAAATAAAAAAAAATGTTGTTCAAAAACGATGATTTCGAAATATTTAGTCCAACCGAACTGTACTTGGTACAAACAAGACTTATCTGCAATAGTAATGCCACCTAATCACAGTGTTTATAAAGAAAAATTGAGTACATAAGTTTAAGATACAGTTCAAGAAATTCTAAAAAGAGGTCAAAAATTCACTACAGGTATTCGCTTTTTCGAATTTTGAAAATCAAAAAAGCGAATATCTGTAAAACGAAAAAATTTTAATTTTTTGAGCGCATTAAGCCGGAATCACAATGCAAGCAACATTTTCAAAAGGCGTTCACAATGCAAGCAACAGTTTGCTTCGAATCGTGATGTTTGTTCTAACAGGTGCTACCAGTATTACGGCCAATGTATCAAGGCAACAATACAATATATTTTGTTTTCATGTCAAAGTTAACACAAATGTTTGTCAAGAATAAAAGTAAGCCAGAAATTATAAAACCAAATACATTTGAATTTGATTCTTCATATAATGAACAGAAGGAAAAGCAAATCATCAATAACACAATCAATAACACAACCTCTATTAGTTGCATCATGATTCAAATGTCACAAATGTCACATCCAGGGTTGTATTTCGAATATTAAAAAATGTTAATGTATTTAAACATATTTGGTATTAAAAGATTCTACAGATAAAATAACGTTTTATAATGCGTCTTTTAACACAAATGGGTTCAATTTTCATTGATGTTTTTAAGTTTGAAAATGAAATTCGAAGTACAGCGCCATCTACCGCTTAATAGTACATTATTTATTCGAACAAATATGTTGCTGGAGTAGGAATAGATCAACTTCAGCGACAAATTGGAGTTACATTTTTGTAAAAAAAACGAAAGGCCATTATGTGAAATTCTGTGTGTGAGAACGAGATAGCATGAAAAACGAAATTGTCGCTTGCATTGTGAATGTAACTCCAAATTGTCGCTGAAGTTGATCTATTCCTACTCCAGCAACATATTTGTTCGAATAAATAATGTACTATTAAGCGGTAGATGGCGCTGTACTTCGAATTTCATTTTCAAACTTAAAAACATCAATGAAAATTGAACCCATTTGTGTTAAAAAACTCATTATAAAACGTTATTTTATCTGTAGAATCTTTTAATACCAAATATGTTTAAATACATTAACATTTTTTAATATTCGAAATACAACCCTGGATGTGACATTTTAATCATGATGCAACTAATAGAGGTTGTGTTATAACAACAACTTCAATGATTTGCTTTTCCTTCTGTTCATTATATGAAAAATCAAATTCAAATGTATTTGGTTTTATAATTTCTGGCTTATTTTTATTCTTGACAAACATTTGTGTTAACTTTGACATGAAATCAAAATATATTGTATTGTTGCCTTGATATATTGGCCGTAATACTGGTATCACCTGTTAGAACAAACATCTGGATTCGAAGTAAACTGTTGCTTGCATTGTGAACGCCTTTTGAAAATGTTGCTTGCATTGTGATTCCGGCTTTATAAACAAATAAGCCGGAATCACAATGCAAGAAACATTTAAGCCGCATCCCCAATGCAAGCGACAATTTCGTTTCTCATGCCAACTCGTTCTCACACACAGAATTCCACATAATGCCTTTTCCTTTTTTTACAAAAATGTAGCTCAAATTTATCGCTGAAGTTTGTCTATTTCTACTACAGCAACATATTTGTTCGAATAAATAATATACTATTAAGCGGTAGATGGCGCTGTACTTCGAATTTCTTTTTCAAACTAAAAACATCAATGAATTTTGAAACCATTTGTATTAAACGATACATTATAAAACGTAATTTTATGCGTAGAATCTTTTAATAGCAAATATGTTTAAATACATTACCAATTTTTAATATTCAAAATACAAACCTGAGTGTGACATTTATGACATTTGAATCATGATGCAACTAATAGAGGTTGTGTTATTGATTGTGTTATTGATGATTTGCTTTTCCTTCTGTTCATTATATGAAGAATCAAATTCAAATGTATTTGGTTTTATAATTTCTGGCTTACTTTTATTCTTGACAAACATTTGTGTTAACTTTGACATGAAAACAAAATATATTGTATTGTTGCCTTGATACATTGGCCGTAATACTGGTATCACCTGTTAGAACAAACATCACGATTCGAAGTAAACTGTTGCTTGCATTGTGAACGCCTTTTGAAAATGTTGCTTGCATTGTGATTCCGGCTTTACAATAGGCGTTCGCAATGTAAGCAACAGTTTACTTCGAATCGAGATGTTTATGAACATAAGGAAAATCAAGTTCTTATAACACAACCTCCATTAGCTGCATCATGATTCAAATGTCACAACCAGGTTTGTATTTTGAATATTAAAAAATGTTGATGTATTTAAACATATTTGCTATTAACAGATTCTACGGATAAAATTACGTTTCATAATGCATCTTTTAACACAATTGAATTCAATTTTTATTGATGTTTTTAAGTTTGAAAATGAAATTCGGGGCACAGCGCCATCTACCGCTTAATAGTAAATTATATATTCGAACAAATATGTTGCTGGAGTAGAAATAAACCAACTTCAGCGACAAATTTGAGTTGCATTTTTGTAAAAAAAAAAAAACGAAAAGACATTATGTGAAATTCTGTGTGTTAGAACGAGTTGGCATGAGAAGCGAAACTGTCGCTTGCATTGTGAATGCGGCTTTATGTCAAAATGAGTTTAAAATATAAAATAAAAAGAGGTGTCAGGGGGCACCCGGTTAGAACGAGGTTCCAACACGACTAAGGCGCCCGTTGAAAAATACTATATTTTAAATGGATCTTTAAGAAGAGATACTTTTTGTAAAATGTTAACCTTTTTTTAGGAACAACATTAGTTTTTATAGAATTTATTTTTTTTAGTATATTTCTAGGTCTTTTTTGTATGAATACGTATTATATTTTCCGGAAAAGATCCTTTTTAAAGGAGAGATACTTCTTTTATTAAAAGCTAATTTTTTTTAAGAAAAGGTACTATTTTTAAGAAGAAGTACTTTCTGTAAGAAAAAAACATAATTTTATTTACAAAGAACTACCTACAGATTAACAAACAGTTTGCATCAAAATGATGACCCAGTTACATAAAATTGATAACAGACTTACATCAAATTGATGACAACCCTCATTTAACTGACGAAAAATGTACATCAAATTGATGAAAAATGTAACTCAACTAGATGTAACCTTGTCATTGAATCAACATAAACTAATGTTGAAACATGGATGAAAGATTGATGAAATATTCTTCATCAATTAAATGAAATGTGTCGTAGGTTTTAAAATGAGGAAATGTTTCTTGTCTTATCGTTGAATCAACATAAACTATTGATGAAATATGGATGAAAGATAGATGAAATATTCTTCATCAATTAAATGAAATGTGTTGTAGGTTTTAAAATGAGGAAATGTTTCTCTTCTTGTCGTTGAATCAACATAAACTATTGATGAAATATGGATGAAAGATTGATGAAATGTTCTTCATCAATTGAATGAAATGTGTCGTAGGTTTTTAAATGATGAAATATATCTTCAAATTGATGAAGGATTCATAAATTTAATGAAGCGTTTTCTGTCAGTGGACTCTGCGCATCTACGACCAGACTCCCATCCTTATCTCGAAAAAGGGGGTCCTGAGCCATGCCGTGAGTTTCACTTTGTACTTTTCGGTAGAATTTATGGGTCTCATTCTTGCTTCTGTAAGATTCAATTTACTCACTCTCTCGCTTTCAACAACCGTTTTTCCTTCTAAAATAAGCGGGTTTCCAATCTCGTCTTCTCCTTATACCACACGGTCGTGACTGGCGTTGCAACTGACTGAAGCATTGCCATACGTGCATTAATTGTCATGCAACACTCTTCGGCGTACCATGTTTTGGCTTCAAGCGACTTTTCATAACTAAGTACGGTTCCTGCAGCAGTTTTCATAGAGTGGCAAATGATTCAGGGCATGTAAACTGTGATCACTGTATCTCATATAGTTTTACTAATGATAAATGCCAATTCGAACCCAGCTTGCATTACATTAAGCTCTTCAGCCTTCATTATTACCAGCTTGAGTACATACTCATGCCAACTCTGTATGTATGCAGCTCCAAATATCTTTTCTGACTTCCATGCATAAAGAGACCTCATCAGCACCATCATCTTCAACAGCAACAGCAGAACATTAAAGAGATAAATTATATTTTTGCAAAAAACAGGTGAATATTTATTTATAATATACTCTACTCTCATCGTCATCATACCTTAAAGTACTCGTATATCTTCAAAAATATTCACTGTCATCCATGCATCCAACCGTCCATCCTTTAGTGTTCTTGTCTTCCATTCATTCACTCTTTCGTTCTTTCTTCTTCGTTTAATTAATGGCTCACGTACGATGTGAATGGAGTAGTGGATGGAGTGTTCCATGGCATCCAACCATCTAACCATGTATCCATTTCGCATGTAGATATGTATCGTATGTATATTTTGGTGCCTAACTAAAGACGTACAGACAAACATACATATGTTTCTGGTGGACGAAGAATCGAAATGTTTTGAAATGTTGTTAATTTTTTATTATTATTATTTTAATGATACTCTTTCATTATTATGTTTTAACTTTGAAAATAACACGAAGACATGACATTAATTTCGTAATAACTCATTTAAATGAAAGATTGTTTATTGCATATGGGCGAAGAAGACCTCGAAAATGTGTTTGACTTGAGTCCTCTTTGGGACCTTACAGCCTTCCAATGCTTGCGAAACACTAATGGCTTTGTGTTTCATTATTCAATATAACTGGAATGTTTAAGAAACTGGATTTCATGTTTCCAAATATGTAACTTTAAAAATGAATACTCCTATCATAAATATAAAAAAATTTATATTCTCCAAAAATTTTATGTTTTCATTAGGGCAATTCCAAAAAAATTTCCACACAAATTTATATTTTTGCAACCCGAACCGCCTGTGATTTCGATGAAGGTATAATACATGTAATGCAGAGGCTTGTAAAAATGTGTGTTGAACTAAATATGTTAAAATGTCCAATGGTTAACGCTGATTATGGTTATGGTTATTGAATATTGTCTGACAAAGTTGCGGTTTTTTGTTAATTTTTAATGAAACATGTAGATTTTCTCAAATATGTTAAAACCATTCCCTTAAAACTACGGTCAATTACCGGGTACCCGGATACCCTTTTCAACTTTAAAGCGCTGGAATTTCCTTGTAAGATACGTTATGGCCATGAAACTTCAGATCATCGCAGTCAAGGTGTTTGAAGATGTTAAAATTATAAAAAAGTTAAAAATATTGACTTGGTCATTGGTAAAAATGGGTTTAAAGTTGATATCTACGGCAGTTTAAAGTTGATATCTACGGCAGTCAATGACCGGGTACCCCGGTACCTCTATATGATTGAAAAAAAAGGTTTTAGTTTTAATAAATCAATAATTTTTATTAAGAATTTAATATTATATGATTCTTATTTTATCTATTTAAATACAGTTGAACCATTTGGAAATTGTTTTGGTATGCTGATCGCATATTGGCTTATCACACTCATTGCATGATTTTCGGGATTTCCGTATTTTTTGCTCAGGTGGTGCTAAGCATAGATAACAAGATCCAGTAATTGGCTTTCTTCCTGAATGGGCTTTAGATGTTGATGGTTGTTCAGATCTAGGGATGCCAGATTCGAAATCAACAAAAAAAGTACATCGAGGAAAAAAAGGCAGTACAATTAAGAAAATAAAAGTACAATTTCAGTTATTAACAAATCATAAAGTTCAGTACAAAAAATAACATTTTTAGTTAAGAAATAAAACAAAATCAGTACATAACAGTAACAATAAGTAAATTAAGGTACTAAGAGACCACAAATATTTTTTAAATAAAAACAAATCAAGTATTTCACATTTTATTTTTAAAAGTAAAAAGAGTATAATCTATTCTATACATATTAAAAAAATTTTAATACTGAATACAACCTTCTTGTTTTAATTATTTAATAACACTGGGACAGAAATGAAAGGATTTTGTGTCAGGCCTCAACCAAACCGAAAAATTGCGAAAGTACTTGAACGTGGTATAACAAAACGGTTTTACGATGCTCAAGTAACAGTGTATAGGGTGATTCGATTGTTGTTTTGGTGACTTGAAAAAGTTTTTAAAAATATGATAATTATGAACAAAAACGCTAAAAACAACCATATTTTTGTATATATATGAAATTTTAGGACATTGATGTATTTGGCAATTTTGGCGAAAGCCTTAAGTTGTACAACTTTGGAGAACATTACATTCCTGTGTTAATAGTATAGAAATTATAAACGAAAATTTTAACAAATTTAATGTTTTTGAATTGGTGCAATCATTTTGGAACCCATAATTTCATTTTTGTTCATTAGTGTGTTTGAAAATATTGTTAAACATATTAAGCACTACAACTTTCTAGAAGATATAAATTTGAAATTTGTTTAATATTGAATACATGTAGGTAAATAGTTAAAGAATATGGTTAAACGCAGCATTTCTGCACCAATTATGGAGCACTAAATATAATTATTGTTGATTAGTGTATTTAGAAGAGTTGTCAAGAAATGTATAAGCTACAATTCTTTTGAGTACAGCTACCGCAATTTATTTACCGTTAGGCAAGAAATGTCAAAACATAAAAAATATGTGAAATTTTTCTTGGAGTTTCGTGAAATAATCGATTAACAGTGTACTTTTCCGTAGAAAAATATTAGAGGGAATTGTGAAATAGGATAATAGCTACAATATTTTCAAGGGCTGTAATGCAATATTTCAAGCTGTTTAGGAGTTATTGAAGTAAAATCTGAAATAGGACCCTGGCCCACCTCCAGAATTTTCTTCGGCCTGTAAAAAAAATTGTTACGTGATGAATTTCATGTAAAAATCGAGATGCATTGAACCCGACCCCCTCAGATATCGATGAAATTTTGTTTATAGCTAAATTTGATCAATACAAAAAAACCCTCATTTTTAGAAATGATTGTTTTGCGATTAAATATAAAATATAAGGGCAATTACTAGAAGTGACACTACTTAAAAAATTATATAAAAAAAACTAAAAAAGAACCCATTTTTATTTTTTGATATGGTATAGGTGAAGGATAAACCTTTCTAAAAAAATACTACACTGTAAAAAAACCCTTGATCTTTTTGGTTTTTTCGTTAGTTAACATTTTTTTTTTTGTTATAAAATTTTTTACAATATATTTTTTTATTTTAAACGTGTCATAAAGCCTGTTAAAATATCTTTTTAATGATACCAAGATCATGGAAATCGGTTCAGCCGATTCTGAGTTATTGTACTTCAAATGGAGCTCTTTTCGACCATTTTCGCGTTTTTTCGAAAACTTTCCCACTGTGCCACGCCCAAAAACTCCCAAAACAGTCATTTCTAAAAATGAGAGTTTGTTTGTATTGATCAAATTTAGCTATGACCAAAATTTCATCGATATCTGAGGTGGTCGGGTTCAAAATTTCAGTTTTATCTCGATTTTTAAATGAAATTCATCACGTATAAGAGCAAACCCGAGCGGGGTTTTGTGATGCCACGTCCAAGTACTTTCACAATTTTTTGGTTCGGTTGAGGCACGAGATCCAATGTTGCACAGTGTAATCAAAGATAATATTTTACAACTTTTTGAACGAATTACAAATATTTATAGTTTTTGTGGACTTGATTGACTATTCCGTTTTTACCATTTTCTGTTTTTAGACAATTTACAAACTCATTACAAGTGTACGTAAAATTAGTTTTTTAATTCGTTGTCTAAATTTTGAATTAGAAGTTTATTTCGTTCGTTCGTAAACATCAAACTGAATATTCTTTCACACGCCGCATAGAAAGAGGAATTGAAAATACAAATTTACAGATATTTCCGAAATTTGGAAATGACCCACATCTAGGATCTCTTTCCATTTTTCTTCAACGGATTTTTGTTTTGGAATATTTTCAGAATAAAGCATTTCAAAGAGTTGATCTAAGCCAGTTTATTTGATTGAATGCAATTTAATTACGCCATGAATGAAATGAAATGTTTGAATTAAGTTTAAAATTGGAAAGTTTTTCAAATTTGTTATTTTTTAAAGTAAAACGGTATTCTATGTAAATACTTATATACGATTTTTGGTATGAATAAGAAGTAATATTTTCGAATTTATTGTTGCAATATCAAAAAAAAATTTATAAAAAGAAGTACAGAGGCTAAAATGAAGTAACTTTTGCGTACTTCTTTAGGTGCTATGCAGTAAGAAGTAAAATTAGTAAAAAAAAAAGTACGCGTACTGCTGAAAACAGTACGTCTGGCAACCCTATTCAGATCTTATATTTGTATCTACTGGTTTTCCCCAGTAACATTCAATGGCGGATTTGGACGGATTTGTTTGCCGCGCGATCTGCAATAATAGACATACAAATCTCCTCTGCGAGACTATGTAAAAATTGTTTTCCTTGCGTATTTTTCCGAGGTATTGTGCTGTTGTTTTCGAAATAATGAACCAATATCTATTATATTGAAATATAGTGACAACGGCCATTTTTTTGTTTGGCTTTGTGTTGTAACATTTACGCCACATTTTGTTGCATTGTAAAATGTAACAATTTCTGGTTTTCCTTTGTCACCAACAGCGTTGTCATCGTGCATTGTGGATAGCAATATCACAGAATTCGTTTTTCGTTGCACATACGAACACATTGTGACATTGTTGTGAAAGCTCTTTTTTTATCAACTTTCATAACATCAGTAATGTATGGTATATTTTTGCGTAATGTCCCAACCATTGGCAATTTATTAGACATCAAATACTCCGCCACGGCAAGTGTCGTGAAAAAGTTATCCATTGTGATGTTGCGCCCACTTCCATGGAAAGGACCAGTCAAATCATTGTCAACCCTTTCACCTTGTCTTATTTCACGACCTGTTGCAAGTATACCAGTACATATTTGCATCTCAAGTGGATAAGAGTTATTGGCATCACAAATCCTACAAACCTTGATACCATATTTTGGGGGCTTTGAAGGAATATACTGAGTAAACTTGGTTCTACCTCGACAAGGAACTAGCTGTTCATCAATTGTAAGGTTCTCACTTGGTATATAATGTGCTGTTAGATTTGTATCGATCATGGTCCATATATCACGGATTGGTGCCGCTTTGTTCGTTAATGTCCTTTGGCTTCTGGTGTTTGCGTAATCAAAACGTATAAAACGTATCAATGCCCAGAATCTGTTTATGCCCATTGTTGCCCGCTATAGAGGGAAAGATGTGATGGCCCACAAACCTTTTGAATTATCAACAAACCCATGAAGGAGTATATTGCAGGCACTGTTACATCCTTCCATTTAAGCTGTGATTTTGTTGGATTTTTTTCGTTGTAGATCGCATAAGTGGCAGTTGCTTTTTTGTTTGTGTGGCGCACAATTATGTCTAATATATCCTCGCTCATACAGCATTTAAAATTCTGTGATTTTGACATCACTTCCGTTATTCGTGCAGGGCCACAACGTTGACGAACAATATTAAAGCTTTTTGCTTGATGGGACGTTGAAGTGTACTTTTGCCATTCAGTGCCATCTCGAGCAACATACTTTTCGCTGATATCCATGATAGTGCTCGGCAATAGCCGCATCACACGCAGGACTTTCCACTGCTACATCTTCGGCATCTGTCATATACAAATTTCCCTCGTCAAGTATTTCTTTGTCTCCTCCTTCAGACACGTTCTCATAACTTCGTCAAAAAGTGATGCCATGTAGTCAGCTTTCTGGTCCTCCGTCAATCTCAAATATTTCCTTTGAGAAAGAACATCAACGTTTCGCGACATTTTTACTTTCCCTTCTTCAGTCAACTGATCAAATTCTAACTAATCACTTGCGGTTTTTTGTCTCTATCACAACCTGAGAAAAATTGTTTTTACTCCAAAGGAGCCATCTTTAATATCTTTAGAAAAGAAAAGCTGTCCCACAACATCCCATGAAGGGATTGAGGAGAGCTTCTCACCATTGCACCACCGACGGCCACATCACTATACTCATTAATAAGACTCACTTTGTGTTTTCTAGATGTTGTTATTGACATTAAAATAAAGGTTTCTTAGCAAAATCACATCATAGATATACTGGGGTACCGGGGTACCCGGTTATTGACTTACGTTTTTTTTGTTATTGACCGTAGAGTTAAGAAAAATATCCTTCATTTAAAAAAATTACAAAACAATTACATATCTTCTTTGAGCAAGGATAAGAAAAAGGATAAAACGTTCTTTTATTTAAATATCTCAAACTTTTGACTTTTTTCCTTACATTTTGCTCAACATAGTCAAATTTGCTAAATGCGTTGAACATGACCACAGAGAAAAATGATATTTTCATAACATTCGTTATTCATTTTATTTCATTATTTTTACCAAAAATTGTTTGAGGATATCATATTCAACAATTCATAATATTTCATTGGATTCTCCGATTTCAATGCCACCAATGACTATTAATTAGCCTTCCGGTGATTTTTGACGATTTCAAAAAATAACATTTATCAAACACATGCTTAATGTTCAAGCAAATATTTTTGTCTGTCGTTTCAGCAGATAATTGTAGGTATTTCATCAAGATGTTTGCTATTATGCCAGGGTCTGGTTTCAAACCCCAACAGATATCAAACTTACTTACTTACTTATACGGTCTCGAGCAACCCCGGGGGGTCAGGGACCCTACAAAACGAAGATGACATATTTTGCCAACCAATTCGATCCTTACCTTTATCTCTCCAGTTGGCAATACCAAGTGTGCGCAGGGATTCGTCAACCTGATCCATCCAGCGGAGTCTTGGCCTTCCTATTTTTCGACTTCCTTCGAGTTAGGTTTCGAAAACTTTTCGTCCTGGTTCGTCTTCATCCATTCTACTGCTATAGCGTAGCCAGCGCAATCGCGTTATATTGATCCGCTTAACTATGTCGATGTGGGGATATAGCTCATACAGCTCGTGGTTCATGCGTCGCCGATACTCGCCGTTGTGCACTATAGGGCCATACATTTTTCGGAGTATTTTTCTCTCCTACAGATATTTCGTCTGCTTGCGATAAGACCCAGGTTCCTGCGCCATAAAGCAAGACAGGTTGTATGACAATCTGGTGTAGCTCGACTTTTGATATTCGAGAGAGGGCTTTATCTCTAAAGTGCTTGGTTAGCCCAATATAACATCTATATCCTAGCACAATTCCCCGCTTGATCTCAAGAGTGACGTTATTGACTTCGTTTACGGTAGATCTGAGGTATACAAATTCGTTCGTTATAACGGTTATCAACGTCCACGCTTTGGCCTAATCGCGTGGAGGCCCTGCTCGTTGAAACCATCAGACCCACTTTTGGTGACTCCTTGTCAATTCTCGAAAACACCGGAGTAACTTCTCTAACTGTGCGACCAATGATATCGATATCATCAGCATACGCGAGCAGCATGTGACTTTTGCTGCTAATGTTTTTATTCATGTTAACTGCAGCTTTTCTCATAATGATCCCCATTAAGATGTTAAAGAGATCGCACGATAGGGTGTCGCCTTGCCTGAGGCGTCGCTTAGTTTCGAAAGGTTCAGTTTGATCCTTATCAACTTTCACTGCGAATTTGGTGATCGTCCAGGTCGTCCTGCAAAGGCGTATGAGTTTTGCAGGAGTACCAAGCTCTGACATTGCTTCGTAGAGTTTCTCCCGTATCGGGCTATCGAAGGCCGCCTTATAATCGACGAATAGATGATAGGTGTCGATTTGTTTTTCGTGGGTCTTTGGTCTAGGATTTGGCGTAGCGTAAATATCTCGTCGGTTGTCGATTTTCCAGCCCTAAAGCCACATTGGTATGATCCAGTCAGGTCAGTTGATAATTGGTTTTAGTCTTTCGCACATTATAATTGATAGAACGTTATATGCTATGGCTAAAAGGCTAATTCCACGGTAGTTGTCACAGAGACTCGGGTCACCTTTTTAAATTAGGGGAAAATTACACTGAGACTCCAAACGCCGGTCATGCATTCATCTAACCACATTTTGCTAATGAGCTGATGCATGCACCTTATCAGCTCATCGCCGCCAGCCTTAAATAGCTCCGCCGGTAATACATCGGCTTCTAAGGCTTTGTTGTTCTTAAGCCGGGCAATAGCTGTTGTGACCTCGTCTTGGTTAGGGGGGGGGGGGGGGGGCAATCGACGCCGTCGTCCAAATTGTGATCGATTGTATCATCGTCATTGGATATCTAGGGACCAATAGCGCATAGAAATGATGGCTCCATATTCCCAACGTGCTCTGCACATCTGCGATGAGATTTCCGCTGTTGTCTTTGCAGAAATAGGGCCCTGAACTATCGCCTTAGTTCTCTTTCTGATCTTTTGGTAGAATTTCTTCGTTCATACTTATGTATGTCTCAATTTTCTCATTCTCGAGCTTTCTCCACTGCCCTTTCTTACATCGAAAGAGACGATTTACCTCCTTTCTTTTTCCCTATACCGCTCAAACTCAACTCGTGTTACAATTGCCTGAAGCATTGTCATACGTGCAGCTTCGTCTTTTTGTTTGCTATGCGACACTCTTCATCGTACCATGTTGCGAAGAGGTTTTTCAAATCCAAGTACGGTTGTTGTGCCAGCTTTTATAGAGTCGGAAATGGGTTTCCACTGCTCTTCAGGATCGTCATCATCGGGAGGGGGTGGTTTCTTGCCAAAAGTTGCTAGAGCTTCCTTGAGTAGGTTGTGGCTACCTCCGGTAATTGCAGCTTTCCGATGTCTAGCTTTCTCAGCGTCTGGTTTCGTATGATTTTAGCTCTACTGAATCTTGTGCGAACCTTTTCTGCTACCAGTGATCAGAATCGATGTTAGCTCCTCTGATCACTCGTACGTCCATTACACGGGATGAGTGCCTTCCATCAGTTACCACGTGATCAATTTGGTTCTTCTTTTTTTAATCAGGGGATACCCAAGTAGCTTTGTCGATGTCTTTATGCTGGAATCTTATTCCATGCTTTTTGCCACGGCAAAGTCAATCAGTATCATACCGTTGTCGGAACTGTCAGGATGTAGACTAAAATTGGCAATAGTTGGGTGAAACACATTTTCCCTGCCTACTTTAGTATTTAAATCTCCTAGGACAATCTTAATGTCATGTCCGTATGTCCACCTCGTTTAAAATGACGCTCAGGTTATCTGATCTGAATACAACACTCGTGCTGGTCGCGGCTCTAAATTGGTTTCAAAGTGGGCTGCTTGTCGCGAGAGCTCTGCGTACGTGCCTGCTGTGATCGAATCATTGCAGATACGTTGGACTTAGGGTAGAATAGTGAGCTGAATTAATATTATGTAGACCAAAAAAGTACGTTGAAGTTTGCGGTGAGATTTGTTATTAACCTTCATCATGTGAAGATGGATGGTTCAAGAAGCAACGTTAAAGCTCAGTTGTAATGCGAAATAGGTTTGAGCACCCTGTGTTTATATAAATAGTTAATATTCTTCATTAGATATATAGATTTCGTATTACTGTGTGTACATTTGTAGACAAATACACACAAAAAAGTACGTCGACAAGTAGTAAATCGAAAAGAAACGCCTAAACAAAGATAAAAACATAAAATATATGTAGGAAAAAATGAAAGTCCTTTTTTGTCCATGGAAACACTTTCACTTTACAAAAATAGAAGAAGGAGACAAAAAATAACAAAAACCCAAAATGGATGATTGTATAGAAGTAAGACAACAAAAAAAGGCAACAAAAGTCAAACACATTCTCCTAAATGCCGTATAGGTATATTGTCCTGGAAAGTATGTACAAGTATATGTTTCTAATGCGTGTGTATGTGTGTGTTATGTACATATTACTTTCCAAGTATTGTGCGACCACTCTCTAATACATAGAACTGTTGTGCGTATTGAGTCAACAAATGAAAATCTCCGCAGATACACGTACCCGCACATCTCGTCCTACTATTTCCATGCGTTTAGGGAAAATGCTGACTGTAGGTCGTCTCTTTCTCGCCCATTTGCTCCTACAACGAAAGTAAAAGTGATTGGTATATGATATGAAATGTGCGTAGAAACGTTAATAAGCAATGTCAGTAACATGTGCTAAGGGGAGCTGGAGCGGTTCAAGTTCCCCTCAAACTTTCGAGTGTTGTAAATTACAGTGTCGGCTGGATTTGTGCAAATTTTAATTGTTTAGTCTGTGATTTCTGCAAGAACAACACAAGTCGAAAATCAAAATATTTCATTCAGGGGAGCAAAAAAAATTAGTTGATTCAAACAGACCCAGATGAATATTACATTTGTACCGCTAACAATGTGCATTTTGTTCAATATTGATCGATTTTTGAGATCGTAATAAATGGACGTCAAAATATCGAGATTTCAATAAGAGCGCTACAAAAGTTTTTTTTTAAATAAAACAAAACCGGTTTTAGATACCAATGAAATTTTTTATTCCTGTGAAAGTACGTTCGATGCCATTATGTATGGAACTCGATTTCTTTTGAATGGCCAGCACCACGGGCACGCTTGCAGAAGTCCAGACGCTGAAACCAATTTTCGACGGTTTCAAGCATAAATCGGCCGATACTGCTGCAATTTCACGTTCGATATTCGTACGAAGTTCATCAATCGTCGCTGGCTTGTTGGCATAGATCATAGACTTGACGTAGCCCCACAGGAAATAATCTAACGGCGTCAAATCGCACGACAGAGGCGGCCAATCGACTTTGCCATTTCTTGAGATAACACGTTCACCAAACTTGGTTTCCAATAAATTGATTGTGGCATTCACTGTGTGGCTTGTGGCGCCGTCCTGTTGGAACCACATGTCCTCCAAGTCCATATTATCCAATTGGGCCCAAAAATATTCGGTTATCATTGAACGGTAGCTATTCGCATTCACAGTAATGTGCCGGTCTTGATCATCACGGAAGAAGTACGGCGCAATGACGGTGCCGGCCCATAAACTGCACCAAACCGTAATTTATTCGGGATGAAATGATGACTCATGGAATACGTGTGGATTGCTGTCTGACCAATGATGCATATTTTGCTTATTGACGAAGCGATTCAGCCAGAAACGAAATTCAGAATTCAGAAATTGGACGTAGCGCTCTTAAAGTTGACTCCAAATGTCGGTAGTAAATTTTAATAATTTCGACTCGTTGTTGGCTTGTATATCTTTCCATGATGAAATGGCAAACCTTACTGAAGAGAAATGTCAAAAGAGCGGGAGAAAATATGGAGTCGTTTTCTGTCCCTATCTATTTACATTTGTAGCGTCTCTGTTGAAAAACCCTTTATTCAAAAAACACGTGGAAATTTTTTGAATTTATTATTTTCACGACTTGAATTTAGTCATATTTTTAGACTTTTATTTATAAAACATTTTGGATAATAGTTAATGTTTGGAACCCAGATAAGACCAATGAAATATTAAAGCAGATTATCAGTAGGCGAAAGACCCTAACGGGGTTTTAAATCTGAGGTTAAATATTTGTATAGGCAATTGAAGTTTGACCCTTTTTTTAAAGCTTTTCCATTATGCGTGTAACTATAAAGGACGTAGAGAACCACTATTAAATACAATACATTATTTTTGTTTAATATTTATTTGTTTTGGGTTGCTTTTTCTAAAATTTTTGGAACGAAATTCCTTATCGCACGTTGCGGGATTGGGGCTAAATGAAAAAAATAAACATCTTTGTTTTAACACTATTATGCTATAACCCAGTATTATCAACTATATTGGGTACTATTGCATTGGTTTGTGTCTAGACTAACATATGTTGGTAAATTTCTTGTTTAATGGGAAGTTTTCTAGGTGGAGCCTGTAACCAGAATTTAGTACATATTGTAGTTTTGAACCCAATAAAAAGTAAATTTAGAAAAGCCAAAGTGAATGAAGTTTCAAGAAAGAAAATTTTCTTAAATAAGTGCCTTTTCTTAAAAAAGTAAATTTTCTCAAAAAAAAAATACCTATTCAGATATATCTTACAGAAAGTAATTTTTCTTAAAAATAGTACCTTTTCTTAAAAAACATTGCTTTTAATAAACGAAGTACCTCCCTTTAAAAACTGACCTTTTCGGGAAAATATAATACATATTCGCACAAAAGGATCCAAAATATAGTTTGGTTTTTTAAAAAAATACATTCTATAAAAAAAACTTTTTCTTACAAAAAAGTTTATCATTTTACAAAAAGTATCTTTACTTAAAGATCCACTTAAATTATAATAAATGATAATTATCGTATTATTCAACGGGCGCCTTAGGCGTGTTGGAACTAACTAGTACATAATACATAGAGAATTTAATTAATTTTTAATTTAAAAACTATTTAGTTTCCTTTGGTTCGGATGTAGTAAGGCGTGACGTAAAAACATACATATATGTATATTAAATTTTCACCCATTAAGTCTGGAACAAACTTCGTTTGCACGAAAAACATTGAACAACATCAAAATGCTTCGCTGCGAAATTGGCCGGTAACATAGCACTGTTGACGGCTATAGTATTTCTTGTTTCACGTTTTGTTCTACACTAAAAATCTCAGTTTTTGATAAATTGAATGAGAGTTGATAACGTTGATAATTTCTTTCTACAATTTGATTGGTCGATACATTCGAGCAGCGTAAACGCCGAGACAAATGTGCCTGCAAATATTCAGTCTGAGGCAGTTTGTTGGCATTACACTATGACTTCTCCGAGCAGGCAGTCATACAGACCCCTCTTCCTCCTTCTCATAAACTGGTAAAAAATTCCGTACACATTCATATTTCGCTTCTTGACGGAGGCCTCGAAAGAGGCCTGATCTAAAGTTGCAAAAAGATCACAAAGGCACACTTATTTCCCTTCCGAATGCAGGCCTCTCAGGAGGATCGCTCTGTACCTTCGAAAATATCCCATAGGCATGTACATTTCACTTCGTTAAGCAGACATGTGGGTAGGCCTGCTAAGGTAATACAAAACGGATGATCTTGTTCGTGATAACTCGTGTTTCAATATGTTATTATAATTTATTTATTATTCTATTATATTATTTTTTTTATTTATTATTCAATGAATATTAGAATTTATTTATTACTAAATTCCGCAAAATTTCACGTGAACTGTTAATAGTACGGGCCTTAATTTGTTTGATTTTTAATGTGTTAATATCTATTGGCACGAGGGCAATCTATCAAAGTGAACACATGCAAACAACACACAGTGTTAGCATCACATACGTGGTTGCTGTACAACAATAGCCTCTTCGTGAAAATAAGTATGATGGTATTGATGTAGCAGCAGCGAACAAACAAGCAGGTCGTCGTCGCCAAAGACTATTGAATAGTATAGAGAACTCATGGAACGAATTTTATAACTCAAAAGCACTGGCGACATCTGGCGAATGATTCAAAACGTATTACTCTCTTTTTGTCATAACTTGGTCCATTCAAAATTTTGGTGTGAAACATCGATGCCTTTCGAAACATTTATGATTTTTGTAGTGTTTTATGTAATAACATTGTAGAAATGGTGCATTTATATTGAAATATTCTATAGTGAGAACAAATAGCACTATTACACGATGAATTTATCCCAGCAAGAAAATTCCTGAATTTTACGTTCTTTAGGCAAGAGGAGTAGAGAAGTACGAGACGAGGAAAAATGCCACGGTATTGTGTTTCGGGGAATTTTTTTCAATTTCTCTTTGTGTAGTTTCCATTTTTGCCTTGATTTGGACATTTCATGGTTATTACTTTTGTGATAATTCAATAATTCGAAATTGGAAAAATTCATCGTGTAAAAGAGAACTGAAAAATATGAGCGCAAGAAATGGCATCGTGTAATAGAGCTCTAAGACTCCAAAGGGCACCGTAGACCTGTGGACCAGTCGGCCGACTATTAGCTAGGCCGACTTTTGTGTCGGGCATTGTTTCGCCATACATTAGCCGACTTACCGGCCGACTTTCTGAAGATTTTGATTTTTGCCCGACTAGTCGGCCGACTGCCCGACTTCACCACCTTACACTGGGAGATGAGTCGGCCCGACTCGAAAGTCGGCCCGACAATCCGCTGGTCTAAGGTGCCCTTAAAACAGTAGATACAACAATTGTGGGCAACAACAACAGACATATTGTTTTTGTTTAGGCTCAAACAAATAAATATAAACAGAAAAGTACAAAAACAAAACCATTGACTCTGACAGAAGAGGCCAAATAAACAACAAGAAAAAATTGAAATCAGCTGTCTACTGAGTTTACCTTCTCATTCCTTAGACTCTCTACATGAGATCGGAAAAAAGGGCAATAAGTTCTCTATATTATTCAATACTTTTTGTCGTCGCCCTGTTTGTGACAAAATAAAAACAATTATTTCAGTGAGCTAAATATTGCTTTATTTATTTGAACAATATTACATCTAATGTTAAAGCAGCACAAAAATTATATTTTTTTATTTTCCAATGTAACATTTACTAATGTCTTCGTAGAAATCGAGCAGGTACCGTGTAACAAAAATGTGTTAACACATCACCCGTGAGTTCGCACACTCATTAATTTTTTATTTATCAGCTTAGTACGAGAGGTACCAAAATCCGAAGAACATTCTACCGGATATTGGTCATATACCGACCGATTTTATTTTTTAATTTTCATTTTCGCCAACATTTTAATCGAAAACACTTAAAATTTCTATTAAATTTCTAAAAAATTTTTAAAAAGAAAAGAAATATTCAAATTTTCTGAAGAAACAAAATTAAAAATTTAAGAAACTTAAAAAGTTCTAAAGGAAATGAAAATTTTCTGAAAAAATTTTAAATTTAATTTTGATTGTTGATTTACAAAATTCAAATTTAACCAATAAAAATTACAAACATTTAATATATTAATTGGAATTTGTTTTATCTAAACTTTTAGTAGTTTTTAAGGAAAAGATAAAAAAAAAACATCTTAAATTGTTTATAATAATTAATTTTGAAAATTACGCATATTTTTTAAGTTAATTATTCCATTATTATCTTTTTCCTTTTTATATTATAAATAAGCAATTTATAAGACGGGCTTGCAAAACCCGTCTTAAAATTTTCAGAAACTTTGTTGTTTAGATGGGCCGGTGATTGCCTTGTTTAAAGATTTTGGTTTAAAAGATTCTTGTTTAAAAGATTTTTGTTTTGTTTTTTTTTTTCGTTTATATTTACGTAAATCGAGCTGTCACTGTATTTTTCCCCAATATAACATTAAAACAAGAAACATTCTAGAGTCACAGAACATGAGAATGTGGGCCATGGCTGCCTTTTGAAATAATAAAATGTACCCGTTACCAAACGACGACATTTCTCTGTGTATCTATACCACAAACATAAAATATATATCAGAATGCCAATTTTAACACCGCTCTACCCCCTGCAAAGGCCAACAAAAGACCCCAATTTTTATCAATTTTTAAACAGACTAAATTTGCAAAATTTTTAGGAGTTTGAGTTTGATAAATCGACCTTTTTTTGCATGTGTTTCCTTATATTCCGCACAAAAGACACGAAACGAAATTACATTTCCCCTGCACTCTCACTTACCCACACTCACACCCAATGACAGGAAGAGTGATTCTACTCCTACCCCAGTCCAAACGAACTAAGTGTGTATTTGAAACCCTCTCTTGCCCAGCAACCATCATTGTACCTTTGTAACCATTTCCATGTCGGTTTTAAAGCCGGTTTCTGATTGGATCTTTTTGCTGGAATGGGAAATTAAAAAATATTTATAAAGGTTTATTTACTTTAGTTACGCATCGTCTATTATTTGGACTATATCTCTGCAAACGAGGGGTCTTTTACATAACGCCATTGTCGAAAGATACATACAATATTTTATATAAGAATGACTATTTAATTATGAAACACGTGTCTATATATTTGAAAAAAAGAAACGAAAAATATAAAACGCTAGAACAATGTGAGTATCTGTCGCAAACTCGCTGACTGACTCCCTGACTGACTGGCTACAACTCTAGCAGTGAATTCCATGGAGCTTGTAAGTCAACTCGAAGGGGGTTGAGTAATTACACAGCCAAAGATGAGGCATGAAAATGCTTCAAGGCTCATTACATTATTAACCAAAATAAAATCCCTAATTACTCTTAATATAACGACAGCTGTGGAAACACAACTGCTTTACTAGATGATCTCGGCATATTGAACTAAATTTCATATCCTTTAAGAGCTGTCGGATTTCATATTCTGAAAGAAAATTCTTGTAAAAAATTTGATTCAATTGAGAATTATTTTCTTAAAAAAAATGTCGGTTTGCCAAGAATTATAATGATGCATTTGCAAAAACTTCTTTTAGAAAAATGAGTAAAATGGAATTCTCTATTTATAGAGATATATTATTTGAGCCTGAATAATAAAATAAAGAATAGAAAATTTCTAGATCTTAATCTAAATTTGGTTTAGAATATTAGCCTTAATTTTGACAAATTTTGTTATAGAAAATTTGGCATATGTATTTGAGATTGATTTTCTTTTAGAGAATTTGGCTCAAATGATACTAATTTCCTTGTAGAAAATTTTGTTAAGCAAACCAGACTCAGATTTTCTTATAGAAAATTTGATTCAATTGAGACAAATTTTCGTATAGAAAACTTAGTTCAATTGCGACTAATTTGCTTTTAGAGGTTTTGTCTCTATTGAGGCTGATTTTCTTATAGATAATATGGGTCAATTGAGAGCGATTTTTTTATAGAAAATATAGTTCAGTTGAGACTGTTTCTTATAGAAAATATGGTTCAATTTAGACCGGTTTTGTCATAGAAAATTTGGCTCAAGTAAGATTGCTTTTCCTTTAAAAATAATTGACTCAATTAAGATTGATTGTTTTATACAAAATTGGGTTCTACTGATTTTCTTGTAAAAAATTTGACCCAATTTTGATTGTTTTTCATATAGAAATTTTGTCCCAACTAAGACGTTGTTTTAAAAAAAAATGGCTCAGTCAGGGCCTACTTTCTTGTAAAAAAAATTACTCGATTGAGTTTGATTGTTATAGACAAAATTTGGTTCGATTGAACCTGATATTGTAGCAAAAGATTTGAGTTAATTGAGATTGATTTTGCGGTAGAAAATTTCACTCAATTAAGGTTGATTCTTTTATAAAACATTTGCCTCAATCGAGAATGATTTTCTTATAGAAAAGTTGTGTCAACTGAGGGTGATATTCTTACGGCAAGTTTGAATCAAGTCAGACTGATTTTCTTGTAGAAAAGTCCTGTCAATAGAGGGTGATATTTTTACAGAAATATTGAATCAATTCAGACTGATTTTCTTAAATTAAAACTGACGTGACAAATTTGAGATTGATTTTCTTGTAGAAATTTTGACGCGATTGAGACTGATTTTCTTATAAACCATTTTAATCAGTTCAGATAGATTTACTTATAGAAAATATGGCTCAAATGAAACTAAGTTTGTTGTAGAAATGTTAACGCAATTGATACTGATTTTCTTATAAAACATTTTAATCAGTTCAGACTGATTTTCTTATAGAAATTATGGTTCAATTGAAACTTATTTTGTTACAGAAAATTTGGATCAATTGCGACCTATTTCCCTCTACAAAAGTAGTCAGGTCAGGGGACACCCGGTTGGAACGAAGGTCCTTTCGCTATATTATGCACTAGTTAGTTCCAACACGCCCAAGTGATAATTTAAATAATTTAAAGCAATTCGTAGAAAAGCAATTCGTAGAAAAGCAATTCGTAGAAAACTTATTCGTAGAAAAAAATAAAAAACCCTTCGCCCATTATTAAAAAACCTCCGCCCATTATTTTTTTCTACGAATAAGTTTTCATTTACAATTACAATTTATTTTGTGTTTTTCTACTCTTTTGTTTAATTCTCATTTGCTTATTTTGTTGTCTTTATTTGCTTCTTTGATCTTTGTATACTTTCAGTATTGATATGACAATACTGGCTGTTTGGTCACCCTATTCCTCACTCCTGTACATATATCTATTAAGTCTTACTCACTTCTCTGCTCTATATATTCTTACCCACTCATTCTCATTTCTCTGCTTTACAAACTCTTACCAAACCACTTTTCCCTTTTTGAACAATAAACCAGTGTTGAATTATTTTCTTTCTACTTACAAAAATTATATAAAAAAATAAAAACAAATAAAAAAAAATAAAAAAAAAAAGATTAAAAAAAAAAAATAAAAAAAAAAATGAAGCCATATTCCCAACACGTTCCCGCCGTTGGCTCTGAGTTACGCCTAGATTGGGTACCTATCATTTTATAAGAACGAGAATTGTTTTTAGTATTATTTTATACGAATTTCCCGGATAATTGGTTTTCTATGAATAGCTTTTCTACGAATTGTATTTCTACGAATTGCTTTTCTACGAATTGTCCGTACACCGAATTTTTGAATATGAATAGTATGAATTTTTTTACAAAGAAGTACTTTTTTAAGAACAGGTACTTTTTAAAGAAGTGGTACTCTTTTTAGGAAATGGTTCTGTTTTTAAGAAAATTTACTTATTTGCAGAAAGGCTACTTATCTCAAGAAAAGAAAAGGTATTGTTTTATTTTTAAGAAATTTTGTTTTACAAAAAAAGAAAGAAAGATAGTTTTTTAAGAAAATTCAATTTGTTGTAAGAAAATTAACTTTTTTAAGAAAAGGTACTAATTTTAAGGTAAAGGTAGTTCTTTAAGAAAATGCAATTTTTTGGACGAAAATGTACTTCCTTAAGACAATATACTTATTTAAAAAAAATTACTTTTTTTAAGAAAAGGTACTTTTTGTAAGAAAATTCACTTTTTTTAAGAAAGGTACTTCTTTAAGATAAGATATTTTTTTTAAGAAAAGCTACTTTGATTAAGAAAAGGAATAGGTAAGTTTGTTTGAGACATTTACTTTTTTTTAAGAAAGTTACTTATTTAATAAAATTTTGTTTTTTTTAAACTTCTTTCACTTTGGCTTTTCTAAATTTACTTTTTATTGGGTTCAAAACTAAAATCTATACCAAAATTGGTTACAGGCTCCACCTAGAAAACTTCCCTTTAAATACGAAAACTCCCAACATATGTTAGTCTAGACAAAAACCAAATCAAAATTACCCAACATAGTTGATAATACTGCGTTGTAGCATAATAGTGTACAAAAAAAGTTGTATAATTTTTTTTTCATTTAGTTCCCATCCCGCAACGTGCGGTATTGAATTTCTTTCTAAAAGTTTGATTAAAATGTGCATATTTTCTTATAGAAAATGAGTTGAAGTAACCCATATTATTTTATAGAAATTTTGTCACAATTGAGGCTGATTTCCCTGCATGAACTTTGACTCAGTTGAGGCAGATTTTGTTGTAGAAAATTTGACTTAGTCTCACTTTTTTTCGTTTGATAGAAAGTTTAGCTCAACTACCACTTGTTATAGAATATTTTTGCAATGTAGACTCATTTTCTTATAGAAAATTTAGCTTAAATGATACTGATTTCCCAGTAGGAAATTTGACTTATTTGAGACAGATTTTTTTATTAGTAGATAATTAGTCTTAATTGATGTTGATTATTTTTGAAAATGTTACCAATTTTCTTATGACAAATTTGGCGCAATCGAGACAAATTTTTCTACACAAACATTGCCTTAATTACCTTATAGAATATTCAGCTCAATTGAGACTTATTTTCCTATAGAAGAATTGGCTCAATTGAAACTGATTTGTATTGAGGCTGATTTTTCCATAGAAAATTTGGCTCAGTTGAGACCGATTTTCTTGTGGAAAATTTGGATCTATTGTGACTGATTTTCTTGTAGAATATTTGGCTTAATTGAGACTAATTTTCCAGCAGAAGACTAGCATCAATTGAACATGTTCTTAGTAGAAACTTTAGCTGAAATTTGACTTACTTAAGAGTGATTTTCCTAAAAAAAAATTACTCAATTGACTGAATATTTTCCTATAAATGATTTGTCTCAATTGAGACCAAATTTCTTGAAGAATATTTAGCACAATTGAGGCTAAATTCTTATAAAAAATTTTCCTTAATTATCCTATAGAATATATAGCTCAATTAGACTTAGTTTCCTACTGAAGAATTGGCTCAATTGAAACTGATTTTTATTCAGCCTCATTTTCTTATAGAAAATTTGGTTCAATTGAGGCTGATTTCCTTGAAAGAAATTTAGCTCAATTGAGATTGAATTGTCTCAATTAAACATGACTGACTGATTCTGACTCAGACGAGACAAATGTTGTTGCCGAAATTTTCACTAGATTGAGTCTGATTTTCTTAGAAATCATTTTAATAAGTTCAGGCAGATTTTCTTACAGAAAATATTTAGAAATTAAATTTTTAGAAAATATTTAGAAATATACAGAAATTTAGTTCAATTGAGACTCAATTTCCGGCAAAACAATGAGCTCAATTGAACATATTTGTTTATACAGATTTTAGCTGCAATTTGACTTACTTAAGAGGAATTTTCCTATAAAAATATTTTACTCAATTGACTGAGTGTGTTTCCTATAACAGAATTGTCTCAATTGAGACCGAGCTTCTAATAGAAAATTTGGCTCAATTGATACCAATTTTCATGAAGAAAATTTAGCTCAATTGAGCCAGATTTCCCTACAGAAGAATTGGTTCAACTGCAAATATTTTTCTTATAGAAATTTCACCTGAAATTTGACTTAACTGAGACTGATGTTACTATATAAAATTTTGCCTAGTTGTGACATATTTCCCTATGCAATATTTGTCATAACAGAGATTGAATTTAGCTCAATTCAAACTGATTTTCGTACCGAAGAATTGGCTTATTTGAACATAATTTTTTTGTAGGGAATTTAGTTTAAATTTGACTTAATTGTGGGTGATTTGCCGATAAACAAATTTGTCTAAATTTATACTGATTTTCTTATAGAAAATTTAGCTCAACTTTGATTGATCTACTTATAGAAAATTTAGCTCAGTTGAAGAAGATTTCCCTACAGAAGAACTGGCTTAATTACAAATATTTTCGTATAGAAATTTAAGCTGAAATTTGAGTTAATTGAGACTGATTTTCCCATTGATAATTTGGCGCAGCTGAGACTAATTTTCCTATACAAAAATTGGCGTAACTGGGACTGATTTACTTAAAAAAAATTTAGCTCAATTGAGATTGATTTTCCTACAGAAGAATTGGATCAATTTAAACTAATTTGTGTTCAGACTGATTTTCCTACACAAAATCTACCTCAATTGAGACTGAGTTTTGTATAGAAAATTTGTCACAATTGACACTGATTGTCTTATAGAAAATTTACCAAAATTGTCAATGATTCTCTTGCAGAAAATTTAGCTCAATTGCGACTGATTTTCGTATGGTAAAATGTGCTTATTTGAACTTAAATTGTTTGTAGACAATTTAACTGAAATTTGACTTAATTGAAACTGTTTTGCCGATAAAAAATGTTGGCTAAATTGAGATTGATTCTAGTAAAGAAAATTTTGCTTAACTGAGATTGATGTTCTCATAGGAAATTTAGCCCAATTGACCCCGATTTCCCTACAGAAGAATTGGCTTAATTACAAAGATTTTCTTATAGAAATTTAAGCTGAAATTTGACTTAATTGAGACTGATTTTGCTAAAAAAAATTTGGCGCAATTAAGACTAATTTTCCTATACAAAATTTGGCGTAATTGAGACTGATTTTCCTACAGAAAATTTAGCTCAATTGAAACTGATTTTCCTTCAGAAGAATTGGTTCAATTGAAACTAAGTTTTATTCAAACTGGTTTTCCTACAGAAAATCTACCTCAATTGAGACTGGTTTTTGTATAAAACATTTGGCACAATTGACACTGATTTTCTTAAAGAAAATTTACCACAATTGTCACGGATTTTCTTGCAGAAAATTTAGCTCAATTGCGACTGATTTTCGTATGGAAGAATTGGCTTATTTTAACATATTTTTATTGTGGAGAATTTAGCTTAATTGAAACTGATTTGCAGGTAAAAAATTTGGATAAATTGAGAACGATTTTCTTGTAGAATATTTAGCTCAACTGAGATTGATGTTCTTATAGGAAATTTAGTCCAATTGAGGCAGATTTCCCTACAAAAGAATTGGCTCAATTACAGAGATTTTCTTATAGAAATTTAAGCTGAAATTTGACTTACAAATATTTTTGTGTAGAAATTTAAACTGAAATTTGAATTAATTGAGACTGATTTTCCTTGGTTGAGACTAATTTTCCTATACAAAATTTGGCGTAACTGAGTCTAATTTTCTTAAAGAAAATGTATCTCAATTCAGACTGATTTTTGTATAGAAAATTAGGCACAATTGACACTGATTTTCTTATAAAAAATTTAGCTCAATTGAGATTGATGTTCCTATTGAAGAATTGGTTATTTGAACATAAATTTTTTGTAGACAATTTAGCTGAAATTTGGCATAATTGAAACTAAATTGTGATCGATTTTCGTATAGAAAATTTAGCTCAACTGAGATTGATGTTCCTATAGAAAATTTTGCTTAATTGAAACAGATTTCCCTGGAGAAGAATTGGCTTAATTACAAATATTTTCTTATAGAAATTTAAGCTGAAATTTGACTTAATTGAGACTGATTTTCCTATAGAAAATTTGGCGCAGTAGAGACTAGTTTTCCTATACAAAATTTGGCGTAACTGAGACTGATTTTCTTAGAGAAAATTTAGCTTAATTGAGACTGATTATCCTTCAAAAGAATTGTCTCAATTGAAACTAATTTTTATTGAGACTGGTTTCCTACAGAAAATTGCCTCAATTGAAACTGATTTTTGTATAGAAAATTTGGCACAATTGACACTGATTTTCTTACAGAAATTTACCACAGTTGACACTGATTTTCTTACAGAATATTTAACTCAATTAAAGCTGATTTTCCTACCAAAGAAGTGGCTAAATTAAAAATTTAATTTCCTACAGACAATTTTGTTGAAATTGAACTTTAACTGATTTTCTTATAAAAACGTTGAGACTGATTCTCTTACAGAAAATTTACCTCAATTCAGACTGATTTTCCTATCAAAGAATTGGCTCAATTAAGAATTTGAAAATTTTTTGTAGTAAATTTTGTTAAAATTTGACTTAAACAGATTTTCTTATAAAGGGTTTTTCAACAGAGACGCTACAAAAGTAAATCGATAGGGACAGCAAACGACGCCATAGTTTTTCCCGCTCTTTTGACATTTCTCTTCAGTAAGGTTTGCCATTTCATCATGGAAAGATATACGAGCTAACAACGAGTCGAAATTATTAAAATTTACGACCGAAATTTGGAGTCAGTGGCCTCAACTTTAAGAGCGCTACGTCCAGTTTATGATGAGGCTCATTACTGGCTGAATGGCTTCGTCAATAAGCAAAATATGCGTTATTGGTCAGACAGCTATCCACACGTAATCCATGAGTCATCACTGCATCCCGAAAAAATTACGGTTTGGTGCGGTTTATGGGCCGGCGGCGTCATTGGGCCATACTTCTTCCGTGATGATCAAGACCGGCACATTACTGTGAATGCGAATCGCTACCGTTCAATGATAACCGAATATTTTTGGCCTCAATTGGATAATATGGACTTGGAGGACATGTGTTTCCAACAGGACGGCGCTACAAGCCACACAGCGAATGCCACAATCAATTTATTGGAAACCAAGTTTGGTGAATGTGTTATCTCACGAAATGGCCCGGTCGATTGGCCGCCTCGGTCGGTGCGATTTGACGCCGTTAGATTATATCCTGTGGGGCTACGTCAAGTCTATGGTCTATGCCAACAAGCCACCGACGATTGATGAACTTCGTACGAATATCGAACGTGAAATTGCAGCAGTATCGGCCGATTTATCCTTGAAAACCGACGAAAATTGGGTTCAGCGTCTGGACTTCTGCAAGCGTGCCCGTGGTGGCCACGCAAAAGAAATCGAGTTCCATACATAATGGCATCGAACGTACTTTCACAGGAAGAAAGAATTTCATTGGTATCTAAAACCGGTTTTGTTTTATTTACAAAAAATTTTGTAGCGCTCTTATTGAAAAACCCTTAGAAACGTTGAGACTGAAACGACTCTGGTATTCCTACAGAGGAATAGCTCAATTCCAGATATTTTTTATAGAAATTGTAGCTGAAATTTTACTTAATTGAGATTTGTTCTTTTAGAAAATTTGGCACAATTGAGACTGAATTTCTTATATAATAGACTTCCGACAGATGAACTGGTAGACTTCCGACAGATGAACTGGTTCAATTCAACCCGATTTTGTTATAGAAAATTTAGCTGAAATATGACTTAATTGAGACAGATTTCTTTTATAGAAAATTGGTGTAATCGAGACTGTTTTCCTTATTTTGGCTCAATGGAGAGTGATTTTGTTATAGAGAATTTTTTTTAAAGAAACTTCCTCAATGATTTTTAAAAATTTAGCACTACATAATATTTCTAAATTATTTAACATTCGCTTTTCCACTTCTCGAAGGGTTGTTATGCCTCATCATGGATCCATCCTTTCATCCCACTATCTATCTACTCAGTTACGCAGTTCTACCACTTTTTGGCTTAAGAATGCCGATATGTTGCGTTTTTTTATGTAAATTTGCTTAAGACACAAAAACAAACCCCGCACAACCTTCCCATACACCAAGCCATATTCATATGACTCAAAGAAGATACAAGAGGCCTGAACACGCACAAACTCCTTGCAGGGCAAAAATGTAAACAGGAAGTCTTAGTAACCCAACCACGCAACAACCAATACCAATCATCCTGCCCAACACAATTCTTGTTTGGGATGATTGCATTTCCAAAGCGTATTATGTCTGCATCTAACACTAAAACTTTACTGGCTGCGTGTCAAAATCGTGGTAACTTTGGTAAATATTTACCAAAATACATACAAGTCAAAAGAGATGAAAGAGAATCAGACCGTTTAAGGGTTAATATGTAATAAGCTATTGACGTTTATGTGTGGCACATACATAGAACAGTCTACAGGTTACAGTAACATGGAAAACGCCTCATATTCGCAGCGGTGATAATGATCTGTTTTCTCCTGAAACTTGTAATTATTGTCATTACTAGAGCGGAACAAAATATAGATGGGCCATCTAATTAAAGTCGGTATTAAAAGGTTAAGGAATTTTAGGGTTACCAGGTGCATTACAAAAAGTTTTATTTAACATCAATTAAAGGTCAGGGAAGTTGTAATTTCCTTTAAGGCCGTAAGAGATCAAGTTTTCTCCGGTTAGTGAAAATAATGTAAACGCCGAGGGTGGGATTCGAACTCACATTCGCTGGACGATCGTTTCGATGTTTGTGAAGCATCATAAAACACACAATGTAAATATAATTTGGCAGAAATTTGGGGAATTATATTCCAAGTGAATTTTAAGAGTCCGAAGGGCACATAAATCTTAGAAGTTTCTTAAAAATGCGAATCGAAAAGTGTGATATGGTACCGAATTCCCATCACAAGAGTTTCCCTTATGGCATCGAGCAGAGCCGCCTGTAATCAGTGTGCAGGGCGATGTTGTATTTTAAGACTCAGCACCGAGGCCTACTATTTTACATCGGTTCGGAATAGAAAAACTTTAAATTCATATATCATAAAACTGTCATTGACTGAAAAGTTATTTCGCCTGTATTGGATTACAACTCCCATAATCCTTTTTGTCTATCGCTTAAACTGCAGTTACACCTACCAAGATTATCGCTTTTTCGGGATTATAAATGTCAAACTCCATAAGAAAAAAACCAAAAATTCGTTAATCTGGTTTGGAGTAAATGCCGTATTCTACTATCATTGCACTACCAAACGGGCAATGTCCACATCATTGCATGTCTAATGGCAACACTGTCACAATTGTGTTCATCTCATGAATATTTTTTGCCGCCACAAAAGCCCTCAAAACATTGCGTGTTTTATCAAAGTTTGTATCATTATATCCTCCGGGAGTATTTCATTCATTGCGAGACTTGTTTCTGGGCGTAAATCGTGTTACTTTAATGCAAAATATCGCCGTTTTGTTCCCTCGTTTTTTTTCTCTTACCAACCAAAAAAAAAACACTCCATTTTTTGCAACGATGTCATGTTACATAACAGTATGTACATAACATACATTGTACATACATTTTAAATATTACAGGGGTGCATAATTTATGCATGTCGTTTTTGTTTCGCAAGAATTTCATATAAAATTCCCAAACCGCTCATGCAATTGTGACTGACGCTTTGCAAGACATAGTTATTTTGAAGGTCAAACGTGAATGTGATTCATTCAAATACTGCGATATTTAGGAGAGGACTTTACTGTATGAGTCATAATTATAATAATCATCAGCACACATCTTTGATACACGATAATATTCGTAACATGTGTGAAAATTATTGTTAAATTTAAATAATACACATAACAATTTGGTTAAAATCATCCCTTGTATTTTCAAAGAAAGCTCAATTTCAAAACTGAAATTCTTCCCTTTGCTGTGGGCTTTTATGTTGTGTCAAGTGCAGGTGCATTTTGTTGCTTATGATGTCATTTTCAACATTTGCTTTTGAATCCTTTTCTTTTTCTCTTCCTTTTTCTGATCTATAATTAGGTCATAAAAAGGGAACCATCGATATGGGGTATCCTTGATCTTGGTGGGCAGGGAGATCCCTCTTCCTACTCGTAACACATATAATTTTTATTTATTTTTTTTTGATTTTCTTTTGTGTTGTACATATTTATTTTTATACGTATTGGCTGCAACCCAGCGAACATTTCGTATTTTTTAGATTTTATGGTATTCAAGTACAAGTATTCAACCTAAAAACATATACGCTGAAAAATAACGGCACCAGCAACATATTGCAGGAACCATGTTCATGGTTGCAAGCATTGTTTTCGTGAATTAAAACCATGCTGCTTTTTGTTTCATTTTTGTTTGTCGCGTTTTTGTTTTCAGCAGTTTTCAACAATCAAACAAAAATTTGGGCCACAAATACATACATTATAACCTATTAATTATTGTGTCCCAAACATGATATATTGAATAGCAACCATAAGATGTTTGAACACAATTATACCATATTTGCTACAAACACGTTATATTTGCCTCCAAACAACAAAGAAAGACAAATTTTTCAGCGTGTAGCGGTATAGTTGATTTTTTCATGCATCAGATAGAGAGCAATAAGAAAATATCTAGGTGCAACTTTAGTATGCAAATGTTTTATAGATGTGAATTCATATGTAGCTTCCATGATACATTTCACAGATTCTATGACATATTCGTTGCATAGAATCTATGCATTAGTTTCATTGATCCCATGAAACAGTTTGGTAGAAAATTAATGCCCGAATTGGAATAAATAAATAAAGGGGAAAAACAAGAACTTATTATTATTTTGCAATTCGTAATATTCCTAAATTCGTTATAATCTTGGAGAAAATTAGTTTATTGTAAGT